>OY720644.1:75048055-76248055 GCA_963169105.1 Ceriagrion tenellum
TTCTCGGTGTCGCTCTGAAACACACCAGTTCTGAATTTCTCAAGAAACCTAAGCCTAGCGTGTAGCCTTCAAGTTTCCAGGGGCTCCTACCTTAATCCCTCTAAAAGCTGTGAGACATTATATGTTCGCTCGAAGCAGTTTTTAACAAAGCGTGCTACTTTTCTTTGTATTTTATTATTTTTTTGTTAAATCTTTATGACCAGGGTCCCAATTGCTAGTGGCGTATTCGAGGGTTGGCGTAACCAGAGCGGAGTAGCATATCACTCTTACTTTTTCATCTGTGGACCTTCCTATTGCACGCTTAGCAAAACCTAATTTCATTATTGCTGAGTCGCATGTGGTTTGTATGTGTTCCCCACGATATATCAGAAGTTATTTTAATTCCAAGATATTTAACTCTATCTGAAGATTTTATGTCCACTCCGCCCACAGTGTAGATATGGCATTTGTGCGATGACTTTCGCACGAAGTGTACTGTGGTGCATTTACGAAGATTTAATTCTAGCTCCTCTCCTGGCACTACAGGTGAAAGTTGTTACGAATAACTATTCAGATCTGAATAGGGATTAGGAACGGGGAGGTCATTGTTACCAATGGTGGAAGAATGCGTCCATGACTTTCGCGAGACAACGACATAAAATGCACAGAATACCTTGGGTTGAACTTACGCAGGTTCCTGAAAGCCTTTCTTCCTTCTTAAAAGTGGAAAGTGAAAAGCTTTCCACTTCTGTACCGTCTAATATCACTGTGCAATACATTAGGCTTTGAAAAAGTAGGACCAAGAATTTAACTGGGATTAGTGGCATGCAATAGTCGATGTTTACATCTCCCGTTCATTGTCTCCTTAATTTTTTAGTTGTCTGAAGTAAAAGCCTGATCCCAAATAAAACCGATGTCTTTGAAAGTAATGTGTACAGCTATGAAATGGAACGAAGCTGTAGCTTGGATGCTAAAAATGACAATAACATTCTTGCATACTTGGTCAATGATGTATTAAACTCACAGCCAACGTTTTTTTGTTTTGATTTTAACAATGTCAAAATTATTGATTATGAACCGCGCTTGCAGAAAAGTCTGTTCCGATGAAACAAAAAAACGTTGGCTGTGTGTTAAATACAACAGTGACCAAGATGCAAGAATCTTATTGTTATTTTTAACATCCAATACCACTTCGTTCCATTTCATAGTTGTACACATGATTCTCAAAGATATCGGTTTTATGGAAAAAGAAATGGTATATCATCCATGGATAAGAAATTGCGCCAATAATTATAATTTTAATGGCAAATAAAGAGACTGTTAAACCTACTCCGAGGCCATACATGAAGAGTCGGTTACACATTAACATGCACATCAATCTATCTAGATCATACCGTCTGATCCCTAAGGCTCTCAACAGGTAATAAACCAAAAAAATGTAGCTGTAAATTAACAGTAATAGGTCCACACAGCAGAGAAAAGACTCACAATGGAAGTTTCATATGCCTCTTACACACTTCCTGTAGTAGATATTTCCTCTCTACCATTTACAAAGTAACTGTTAGGTCTCAAACATAGCCAGCTATTATTCACAGCATCAAGTAGCTCATATATCTTCAATCGTTATTAAATATTCACCACAGTCTCACGCTAACAACAATTAAAAACGGCTATTTACGATATGACTGAGAAGACTTTTTTCTAAGTGGCGCCAAGGACTGATTGAACAAAATGTGGAAATTGAGGCAACACATTACATTGTGCCTAGGCAACGATTCCAAACATTTAAATCCATAATATATATTCATGATTGTTAAGCTCCATGGTAGGTAAATTTTCGATTCCTTAACTTTTGTTTAGTAATTGAATATTTACCTGGCCGTATGTCTCTTTGTTTTGTGCTGCAAAGCCCTGAGGATGCCAATATATTTGGCGAAACGTTGGCTTTGAGTTAAATACATTAATGACCAAATATTCGAGAAAATTATTATTATCTATATTATATTTTTCGAGAATGTTATAATTTATGGTTAAAAATAACCCTCTAAGGAACAATATTACAGATATTTAACCAAAGAAAGTGGAAACGTGAGGTATTACTGCCAATTTGAGACGGCCATAGATTTCACAGAATGGGACTCATTTTTCAAGCAGAAAATTCTCCTGAGAAATTTACTATTTTTTCATTAGTGTTCTAGGCCTTTTATCGAATCGCGATGTGTGTACCACAATCAAATTCAAAATATCCGGGTGATACTCCTTGGAATTTCAACATTATGGAAAGAGAATAGATGTATTTGAGTAGACCCGGGTTGCGATGTATCTATTAGATCATCATTAGGTGGTGACTTAAGTTGCTATCTCTTGGTGGAGAACTGTTCATCCTTCATCGATCCATAACGCTGTTCATCAAGGGTTCAAAATCTTCAATTAGTGCCCGAAAATGAAGGAAGGAGAAATTTGGATTGAATAATAAAATATGTTTCTCCTCGATCGAAAGATCCAAATATCCTCCCTGGAAAAATCCCCACTTTTCATCTAACTACCATGGTTTGTTGGAGTAAATGCATCTCAAACTGACGGCTGGAGATCAAATCCTGACAGAGGCGGACATCATTAAGAGGAATTCTGAACCCTTCTTATGTGACATTACGAAAGCATTTAAGAGTGTGTCTTCCTCCCCACATCAGATGTGATATAAAACTGAGAACTTCTGAGGCATTTTGTTCAGCCATTTACTTAATATTATAGATAATGCAGCGCAATACGTAAAGAGGGATGTAGTGATTTCGTAAAAGATTCTTTGGCACTATACTTTAATTTTTATCGCCATTATAATATAACGACTTTATGAAACGGCGCCATTGGATATATATCCTCGATAACTAAATTTTTTATCCAATAGGGTCTTTCAAGAAACGAAAGGAAGATTATTAAGGAACAAAGTAAAAATAATAAGCTGGAAGAAAATAACTAATTCATATTCGATAATCCATGTGCACTTGATATGGGTCATTATATTATTCAAAAATCAAAATTATACTACTCTTTGTGGCTAAATCGATACGAATGTGCTCTGAAAAGATATCAAATTCAGCTCGCACTGCAATAATTGAATTACAGCTTAGACAGACATTTTCACATTTGAAAATAAACACTGGTACAATTTCCACACATTTATCTTCGTTAACGACCATGGTTTCAGCAAATTATGCCATCATCAGGGTCTTTTTCAAATATTTATATTTTTTATTATTAAATACGGAAATCCATAGGTTCCACAAAGTTTTTACCAAGACGCTCTCTTTTGTTACAGATATACATTGTTGGGGCGAAGTTCCAACATTCCGCTTTCTGGTCACTTTTGACATGCAGAACATGATACATTGAATAATAATCCTAATACCACACGTTACATTCCATAGGGAATGCTCTGGAGAAGAGTATCGAAACACATCGAAAAAAATAAAATAATATTCCTCAAGCAGAAGATTCCGGTTCGGAATTCAAACGAAAAATTAAGCGCGTGGCGGTTGGGGAACTAGTTTGTCCGGAATCACGAGGTGAGGCAATGCCGTCAATGGAACAGACCGTAAAATATCAGTCTTAATGAGCTAGTTGTCGCGTTGCAAAGTTTATATGGCCATTTAAACGTCACCGAGGACAGGGCACGACAACGAAGTATGGCAGAAGTTGGGTAATTAGTTGGCGAAAGAAATGCGGAAGTTGTAAGGTCAAGCTATTTAGAGTTTACCTTCCTGCTGGAGACAGATTTCGTAGAGAAAAAAATCATGAGTTTTCTTAAAAAACAACATTTAAGTGTTTTCAGCATCAATAAGAGCTGACTCCCGCTAAGATAACAGCTTTTCTCCCAAGAGACCCACGGTTATAAAAAGCATAGTGATTGGGCGGGCTCAAAACAATGCATTCAGATTGCTAAAGATTCACTGATTTGTCATTAGTTTATTCTTCTCCTCTACTTCTTCTAGTAAAAAAATTATTCTGAAATAAACGACCCTTACTCTCTCGCAATTTTTTTCTTTTATCCCAGTATATGCCCTTCCTCTCTTCATACCGTCCATAAAACCCATTATTCTTTCCCTATCCCGTTTACCCAATACCCTCTATACTATCACGGATTTCAGTATCCCTCCGCTGCTTATTACCTGGTATACTACTTGCTCTACCAGCTAATTTTCTCCGCAAGTTTTCTATCCTCGGAAATACCGGCCACTTTCTTGTTCGCCTTTCTTTCTGTCCACCGTAATGTCTCCACTCTCATCCATACCCACATCTCATACTCCTGTTATTCTCGTCCTCCGATTCGAAGTTCAGATTTCTGCACCATACCATCACCTGTGACGTACCATCACGTGGGACGGAAGAATTATAACAGATATCAAGCGGAGAACAGCCCAAGCTAAGAAGGCGTTCGTGAGAAAAGTAAATAGGACTACAAACCAGGAAACATTATGTGAAAATATTCGTGTGGAGCATAGCACTCTATGGATCAGGAGCATGGACCATTGGAAAAGCTGACCACAAAAGACGAAGCCTTCGAAACTTGGTGTTGGAGGAGGATGCTGAAGATAAAATCGACGAACAAAATAAGAAATGATGTGTGTACAGAAGAGTAGAAGAGGACAGGACCATATGGAACACCATACAGAAAAGAAGAACCTGATGGACTGGACACACCCTCAGACACTATGGGGTGGCGAAGAACATAATTGAAGGCAAAATAGAGGGAAAAGTCCCCAGATGAAGATCCAGGAATAAATCCATGGACCGAATAAAGAGGAAAGTACATAGGAAGAGGTAAGTGGAGGTAAGGGAGCTAGCATTGGATATGGGAGGGTGGGTAGCTGAAGTCAACCAATCCTAGGATTGAACAACCAACGCTGATGAAAAGGCTACACTTCATTTTTAACTCTTGGCTAACCATTTATTCACTCTGTTCCGCAAATTCCCCGTCATCAGCTCCCTCGTCTTGCCCCTGCTCAGGAACAATCTCCTAATGTCCCAGCTACAGCGCCCATTTTCCTCCTTTCCCATCAGTGACTCAAGTAACTAAATTGTTCCTTTTTGTCCTATTTCTGCCCCTCCGCTTATGTTACCAGACTAGCTTAGGGCAAATAAACTGGAGCGGCGTTTCGATCCCATTAACAAGTCATCATATTAAGGTGACTCTAATCTAGGATAAACTATTTTCCATTCGTGTATGAAATGCGAAAAAGAACTAAGGAAATTGGTGTGGATGGTGAATTCCTTGGAACAGAGGCGCTGTTTCCGCTCGAAAGTTCAAAAGAACCAGTCTGGTTTGGCGAGTGGGAAAAACCCTCTGTAGCAGACGTCGGCTCCGGAAACGCAGGAGTCCGATTCAAAAGAGACGGAGAGGAACAAAATGCTTCGAATTCCAAACACGTGAGCATCGCAATACGTCGTCACTCCGCGTCCGTAGTCGGATGAAAGTGGTGAGAGGCGAAGTGGGAGCGTGGGGAGGAAAGTCGCTGCCAACGGCGGGAACGAGCGATCCTCCGCCAAAAAGTCGTTCTCAAGGGTAATCTAGGCGCAAATCATTACAATCGGTACACTGCGCATTAAGATTGATTTTGCGAAATGATAACGTATAAATTTTATTCATATAAACGACATTAACTCTAGAGCAAGTAGCAAAAACAGATTGCTTGCATACAATACTGCCATATGTCAAGAAATTGCCACAATAGCCTGACTTACAAATTATCTTATCGGACCTCAAAAACGTCAATCCGATGTGTCTAGAGAAGGGGATTTACTTAATGAAGTGTAGCACACTTCTTAAGAGAAAAATCACACCAGCGCTATGTATGTAAAGTGGGGAAGGTAAATAGAAAGGAGTCAGGTGATGTGAAATACTAGATTAATCACTTTGAATCCAGACCTAGCGCGAAGGAAACACATTTCTGGCGCTGACTTAAAGAAACTGACGGCTTAAAAGTGAGCAACGGGAAGGTTTTCCGATGAGAAAAAGAAGGAAGGAAGGAAGTCACTTGTCTCTGGCTAGGCTACATCTCGAATACCTATGTGGCGAGAATTTGACACCCTGCACCGAAAGATTTCATTCCAGAAGCAAATTTAATTCAAAGGAATGCCGTACGCTTCGTTAAAAACTGCTATGAGGGAACAGAAATGATCACGCATCTGATTGGAAGAGTAGTTGGGAGCAGTTTAAAACTCGTCGGCTACGCTCTAGGTTTAAATGGCATGAAAAATTATGATCAGGCGAGTTTCAGTACGACGCTGAGTATTATTTCGACCTGTCAATTTATCTCTGGAACTGATAGAAAAGAAAAAATGGGAGAGTTCACTGCCGAACTGATAGGTTTAAACTTCGTTCTCTCCACACACTATTTGTGATCATATTAAAAACGGCTTGGCACTAACTAAGGACACATCGTTAAGATACAATTAAACTTCATCCTCTCCTTTTCTTTATTCCCATCTTCCATGGCTCTTCCATCTGCGGCTCGCATGGTGGCATGTACATGTAAACGAAATCCATCATATAAGGTAAGAAAGGTATTCATTATGTGAGCTTCTAGTAAATTTGAATCCGGGTATAACGGGTGTTTATTACCACAATGATTTGGCTTTTCTAAAGCATAAAAAATGTAATGTTAAATCGTCTTCTTCACCACCTGACGCTGGTTATACTGATGCTATGAAACTGTAAACTGAAATGGATTTATTTTCCTCGATTCCAATTAAGCCTTTAATCTGAAATCCAGAAATTTATTCCACAGCACAGAATGCATAATAATGAATACCCCTGTCAATTTTCTCTCTGGATATAGCAAGATAAAAAAGTCACATCTAGAATAATATTTGGGTGGTAATGACAATATATCAGCATTCAAGCCTTTGAAGCGTAAGATAACTTTTAATTTACCCTTCGTTTTTAATTTGTATTTTTGAACGATACTGTTTTAAGTTTCACTCGGCAGTCATAATTTTTATGATTGACATAAAAAGTACTGACATACACTTATTAACGTACAAAAATAATTGTGGAAACGTATTTTATCCCTTAAATTTTCAGAAATATGCTTATCCCTTCTTCCCAGATCCCAGAATCCTTATCTTTTAAATGAGCGAATTTATATTCCATTAGGTACGTGACACTGAGTTGCTTTTGGATATTCGTTAAAAACTTAGAAAATAAGATAAAAAAGTCCCAACAAAAACAACGCAAGCCAATACAGAGCTTCTCTGAGGGTATAACGATCAGAGCAAGAACAGGGATGACAGCATAGTTAAAAACCGTAGGAAGGGATGTCGTACCGTTGAATTATGATTAAGAAACGTATGATTTCCTCTCCCTAATAAATAAATACCCCTCTAAAACCATTCTATTTGAAACTATGGCTACGGAAAATGAAGCCATGAGCATGCGGTCATTTATGCCGCATTGACGATAGCTTTGTGGAAATGAATGGCTAACTACCAGAACGCAAAGAGTATATAGCTCTCAAAAATGATGTCCACCTAACATAACGTGATGTGAGGTCTTAAAGCAGGTATTTATTAGGCTGGACTATATTTTACTACCAAGGTTTGACTCACTAACAAGTACTAGAACGGAAAAAATAACCAAATCCTGAAATAATACCATAGAGAAATGCATGTTGGCTGAATAAAACTCTCCCAGAGTCAGCGTCATATATTATTGGCATGGTGATACGATCTGTTCTCCTACTAACGAGATGACCATGTAAACTGAGTAGGAGGTGCCGTGGAATGGTTCCATTTTAAAACGGGATTGCGTCGTTATCTCAACATTTTAAGTATCGAAATATTTACTCTAGGTGCGAGAGCAATTCCACAATCCTTTCCCGACAAAGACGGAATAAGTGAGGGAAAAGTGTGAAATTTATTATCCCGTTCACAAGGAGGAGGATATGTACTTTCAGCGGGAGTAAAAAAAAACAGAAATTGATCGTTGACATTCGGTCCATTTAAGTCTTGTCCGCACTTCCTTTATTACTAGGTGCAAAGGCGATCTCAATAACCATCTCTTTTTACCGCACTGGTCTATTTCTGGGCTGGGAAGGGACCGGACCGGACGGTGGTGGCGGTTAGCAGATGCTTGGGATGGGGGAATGCTGAAGAAGATGCGAATCGTGAGAGATACAGAGTTAAGAAGACGCACGTAATACAGCCCCTCCCGGTGTCGCAGTTGCGGTCACAACGCAAGCCAACCAGCGACACCCTGTCCCGGCTCTCTTAAACGACCGATGAACTTTTCGGAACGAAAACAGTCGAGGGGTCAAGGAACTCCTCGAAGGCATGCATTATGAGAGGCTTATAAGAAGGAGATAAAGGTTGGAGGAAGTGGTCAACTAAGACAGTATTAAAGGCATAATTCAAAGGGACTCACTTCCCCAAGGACTGGTGTCGTCAGCCACAAACCCTCTTCCTCCCAACAAAAATAAATAAATAAAACGAGTAAAAAAAACTCCATCTCCGAGTTTTACCAATCTTTTTCGAGATGTTTCTTTTTATTTTTTTATTTTTTCAAATTATCTTCTCGTCCCATAAACTACGCAGGCTGGGAAAAAAGCTTCGGTTTGGGTTTGGTTCCCAAATCCCATTATCGATTCTCATTTTCAACCGTTGGCTCGCTCTCCGTCCTACGGGACCCGATTCAGCGATACCTGCTCAATTCCTCCGCAGTCGGAAAGTGTTTCACCCAACGAAAACGTTGGCGACAAGCCTCGCAACTCTTTTCTCAATTCAAAGCCGAACTAAGTATCTCGTACTTTTTATCGAATACAGTAAAGGTCACTCACGAGACAGCTTCCATTCCGCTTGATAATTACACACTTTCCGATAACGGTTGGCATATTTATTTACTTTTGGATACATGCTCTAAGAAAGACGTTAAGATACATCCTATCATGTTTTACATGTATTTTCTTCATAATCTAAAGGTGAACAACCATTTCTAAAAACAACTGATTTTAATTCCACGCAAGTTCGAGGAGGACCAATGGCAAACTTAATAGACCCATGGCTTACTTACCCACTTAAACCAATTCAAAATGGTACGTATAATACAATAAAAAAACAGCGCGGAATAAATTAAAAACCGTAGGCATTGGAAAATTATAACCCATTTGAATTTCAGAATTAGGAGAGTTTGCCCAGCGAATGGTTGGCAAGTAAGAGGGAATTAATACATAGATTAAGTACATAGATAATTTCTCTTTTAAGCTTTGAGAACATCATCGGTATAAACTTCCAAGGGTACATTTTGGTTCTGTGAACCAATCAATGAAACCAACAATTATAATATGCAAACAAGCTAGCTTCAAAGAAAACCCTCTAAAAAACGATGCAGAAGTGAAAAATGTTTTTACATCATCATTAGATCATTACCTCATAATGATATAAAAACATCATTCAGGTTGCAGTTAAAAATCTATGTCACAGGAAATTTCTTTATATAGGTAATAGCAAAATTTGCATTCCTGCATCATGCATAAATTCCATTAAAAATCGCAGGAATCTACATATCTTACTTCTAAAAAACGATGGCTCCGTACTTTAAATTAACTTCCAATAAGATGGTTCTCAGACGACATTAAGCAAGCGTTTTCAATGAGTAGAGAAACTGAGATGCGTCCACCATGCATATAATTAGCCACCCGTAAAGTAACGCTTTCCCGTTGTTTCACATGGAATATAGAATTCTCCTTCATTTCGCGCATAATGCCATGAATATCTAGTATATAAAAATGAATATTTGTTTGTTTGTTTTCTATGCGTTCCAATACTATTTAAAAGATTGCGATGAAACTTTGGTGAGTTGCTGAGCGCGCGCTTGCAAATGTATCTGATTTATTAAATTCATTGTACAATAGGTGGAGCGCGAGTCGTTTCAACATATGAGTGTTGGCACGCGAGCTTCTCAAACAAGCGAGGAACGACAAGCAAGCAACGAAGTAGATCGTTTACGAGTTGCTCAATCACGTGTATCATAATCGTATCAGTGAGACATAATATCGCGGGCATTATAATCATATCAGTGAGACGTTATTTGTGTTTAAAGGTACGTAATTTACGACAAGTTTACCCCGCCTGTTCTCCCGAAAGTTCTCGCCTGCTCACCCGAGGGTCGCGGGTTCGAGTCCCGCCTGGGTAGAATATTATCTGCCCAGGATATGAGTTTTTGTGCATGTACTGGGTTGGGGGAAGAGGGAACGGTTCCGTCTCATCCAACCCAGGATAAATCAACAATAATATAATAAATATAATATAATTTATTTGTACGTAGAATAAGGTTTGGTGCAGTGGTCTCTTTGTTGGCTTTTTTTTAATTCTTGCATTCGATTTCCATATACGCTTCGCTTTTTCCTTAAATTGGATTTTTAATTACAAAAATCTTAAATTTTAGCACTACTTCCACAATAGATATTTTATTTTCTTGGTGACCGCAGCATGGACATGGAATGGAAACTAATGCCATCATTTGTGCATGACGAATTCCTGAGTAGATACGAGGAATTAATTGGACTATGTCTTTAATTTGTTTAGTGACCGATTTTGAACCCAGAAAAAGGCATTGCAACGCAAGCCGGGCATAGCTAGTATTTAATACATTAGGCTAATTTTAGGACATGGAATCAATTTCTCTTAATGTGGTAGCTCAACCAGGAAAACTACCCCGCGTATTCAAGGGTGATGATTCTAAACATCACCCAGAGGCGGAAAAAATGATACAGTCTACCGAAACAAAAAAAACACTCAAGGACATATAGCCCATTTCAAATGACAGTTAACCTTGGCCGTTTCGACTGCTCAAAAGCTGCACTTAATTCCTGCAGTTAATCATTGAATCGACTGGCGGTTCGAGCTGCCCGAGAGATACAGCTACACAGTCCCTGGATGCCAATTACCAATCCCACTCTTTGAAGATGTTCTCTAGGCATGCCTCCTTTCAACGCCTCGGCAATCGTGTGCTTCATGGGCTATTAATCATTACCCTTATCCACCCCGTGTCACTGTAAATAACCATGCTTCATCGGCCCACAACTTCATCCTCATTTTCAATATCGTAACGAATGATATTCCTCCAGGCCAACCAAGTCCATACAGCAGTTTTGAAGGTCAGTTAAATTCTCTGTTTTTTTCAAGCTGTGAGCCTTTCAGATATTATTTCCTACCCCTGACGGGTTATCATACTTCAATCTAATATATTTAAAATACATTTGTATTGCTGAGAAGCATATTGAGGGCTGAAGGCAAGCAGATTTCTGATTACATGCCCACTAAGCTTCAATGATACTACCAAATTTTTCGCCAAATTAAGAAAAATGATGTCGGAGTAACGATGAAAATACGAGGAAATCAATAGCTATAGCAGCAATTGATCTGGTACTTATCCTCATAAATTATTTGAGTAATTTTTCATCGGTTTATAACCGGCTTAGTAGTTAATGTACTGACATTTGGATGATTGACTCCGTGGTGGAATTGGTGATGGAAAGGATAGAACATGAACTCCTGAGCCGGCTGGAAACCAGTGAAGAATCTACTCAAATGATGATTAAACTAATCGTGGATATTTCGAGGCATAATAATCTGTCGGATAAAATAATGAAAGCCATGTCAAACAAAATTCAAGAAAATGCCAAAAATTGTAGAGGAAAATAAAGGATGAAAAACTTGTCGTAGGTTTTTCGGAAAGGAAGGCGTGAAACCAAGAAAACATTCGGAGTTCTAAGACGAAGAGGATTGAGGGCATAAATGCGTTAAATAAATACTTGGGCATATAATGATTAAGTAAATAATTCCGACAGGAAAATACACTGACAACTGCATTTACATGTCTCCAATCAAACGCTGAAACATTATGCCGCACCTGTGTAAAATTAAACTTTCTTCTTACATCTTCTCCATGTATCAACCGCGTCATTATGGAAATTTCGTGATGATAAATATTGCGATGATCTTTGGAGGAAGGGATGAAATGAGAACACTCACGAGAGGAGGCGAAACCGTGGAACAAGTTTTGAAGCTCGGCTTTGAGGTAAGTAAATGGAGCTTTGGACACTAAAATGAACTGAGGAACAAGTGGCTAGCTATTTGCATCTCTGAGTCCAAACGGTTAAAACGATCTCCAAGATTATTGTGGCTGTCATCACAAACAACTAAGCGGTTAATACTGAGAGTTGAACTCTACGCCCGGTGGTACATTTATTGGTATTACTTTTGGCTTCGATGGGGAGTATTTTTCATCATGAACTTAACCCTCGAAGAGATTTAATCCCCAGTCAAATCCCCGGAAGATAAGCAGATATATTTAAAACTAATTTCTACTACTTCCCTCCTTTATGCTCCTTCACGTTTCTCTGAATACCATTTATAACAGCTACAGTTCTGATTTTGTCAAGTTGCTTCCAACACAATCTGACAGCGTTGTAACGTACCTATTTTTTTCTCCACCCAAACACAATACTGCTTTTAGTTTTCTCAAATAAATAATTTTTGCATACCTACATTATTCTAGAATTCCCATAAATGTTATCTACCAGTTTCTCCATTAGGAAATTTCAGAAGGATAAGAAACTCAAAAGCACAGCGTACTAAGACATTTAATGCAATAAACACCTACGATGGTGTACTGGCACTATGATGGATGGCACTACTTTTTTTGACGAGGGAGCCTCCCACCCTATACTTCCCAGACGCACGTAAATTTTCCGGAAGCCAAAACTTACGTATTTACGATGAGACTTCCCGGAGAAGTAAGTTTGTAAGAACAAACACTAGCGACCGAGTCACAGGGAGTCACAGTCACGGCAGAGTTCGACCCCTGTCGACATTCTCCGGCTGAAAACTACACGCGCACTAATAGCATTGTCCAAGACCGCTCATATGTGGATGGTAAGAGCGAGGACCGTAGAGCTTTGTTTACCCAACAAGGATCCTTGGGTGGGTTGAGATACGAGGGTCAATCTGGACGGCACTATCTATAGGTTACTTGCCTCGGTGATAGGAAATGTTGCTCAGGTAGTCAAGGAAATGCATGAAGATACCGTTAATTAATTCAAATGCAAGTCCAGCATTATGAGAGAGCAAAGTGTTGAGAGATCCGACGGCAAACTTAAATTAGGTAAATTTTTGATAAACATGAAGCCCTGGGAAATTGACGGAAGAGAGTACAGAGAAGATCTTCGGCCAATAAGTATGTACGGAAAAAGGAAAATGCAGGTACTTTAGATATATAGCGGCTCGAGGTACAGGGAAACGTATTCGAGAACTGTGTAAGATATTTTGAAAGGGCAAGAGGTTGGGCTCTTTTTACATTGTCCTACTCATAAAGCTGTGGGGTTCCGAAGTCATTTTACGTACGGTTGTACTTACTCGTGTAATCGTACTTGTAACACGCAAGTATTTGTTTTTTTAATATGTATTAGCTGCGAGGAGAAAACTGTGTGGAACTCAGTTGATTCGTGAGCTCATAATAGATATACAGGCGACTGGAAATTTAGCGACTCATGAAAATGGACGCTTCTACGCTGTGGATCCACTGAACCATATGTCCACCGAAGATGGACTACGAGTAGCAGAGGAATGTGACGCCTTACCAATAACATATGGTGTAAATTTGGAGGATTTTCATTCTGATTAAATAATAGCAAACAAAGAAAAAACTCAAATCATTTCAATGACAGTCATATTTTTATTAATGTAAAAAAGTAAAGTATTGAAATAAATGTCGAGTCTTAATACTAAAAGAAATTAAGTTAGTTTTGTTTTCATCTTAACGCGAGTTGATGAACAATATTTTTCGTCGATCCCTGAGGTGTATAAATGAACATACTTGATGGTTTGTTAACGCGAGAACACGCAACATATAATTGGCCAAGTGAGTAGCACGGATTTTCTAGATCCAACCCCCAAATGGACATTGTTTGGCCTTGTATAAATAGTCATTGCAAATGACAAGTGAATTGGAAATTGCAGGCGTCTGAATGAAATGGGCGAGTCTGAAAAATATTGGTGGGTGGTGGGTCGGTGACATTTTGGGGTTATGGGTTCAGATATACGGATAAAAAATTCGTCAAAACAAATTTCCTAGAACCCGATCTCAGCGCCACCTACCGGGTCCAATTTTGAATCTAAACCATCCAGGGACCCACTCAAACACACACAAAAAATCCAGCCGTTTAGGAGGAGTTCAGTGACATACACACATACAGAAGAAATATATATATATATATAAAGAATATATTGTACATCCAATTGTTAGTACAAAGCGGATACCAAGGAAAGAAGTACAAGGATTTTCATTGAAACTAGTAACGTCAACGTGAAAAGGGCGTTCCACCCTCCCCCTCCCCTAGCTCACTCATCTCCTCCCCCTCACCATTTCCACCCTCCCAGCCCGTCATTTCCTCAGCGCCGAACAATTCCCTCCAATTTCCTCCCTACCTGCCGAAACACCCAATAGATTCCCATTAGTACGTCAAATTCGGAGGCTGTTCCTCCGATTCGCGGCGCGATTCTGTTCGGGGACCCAATCGATTGAAAATTTCCACCCACCTCTTCCGCTTCGCAATCTCCGCTCTTCAATCTACGACACGGAATCGAGTTCCGCCCTTGTTCTTGGCTTCCCACCGTACTCACTCAATGGCATGAAAAATGTGCTCCTTTTCTTCCTCCGTCGCAAAGTACCGGGGTCGTCCGTGGATTCACGAACACTATCATTTCCATACCGAATCCCCGGCTGCCGAATCGAAAAAAACATCACCGGCTTCAACAACCGCAGGTTTTCCTCAACGTGAATAAAAGGGCTATAAAGGTCGAGGTTTATAATCCCGAGCCATTCCCCGATAGTGTTCTCTCGCTGAATTTTCCAGGAAAAAGTTTTTTTTTTTAATATTCGGATATCACCCATCATAAAATTGTGCGAAAAAAAACAATTGTGCGAACCTGAATGAAAAATGATTTGTCTTGTCCATTGCACTATGTATCTGCATATTTGTATTTTTGTACATGTTTATGTATGTATTTTTGTACATATGTACATTTGTATCTTGAGCATACATGTTTACTTTTTTATGAATATGTTTGTATTTATATCGGTATATAAGGTCATATCATACACCAATCTATGAAAATTAGTTATGTTAATCAGTATTTTGATACATAGTCCTGCAATCTGAGGACATTTCTATTTCTAACAATGCTATAGTTTTTAGTGCATTGTCTGATCTCGCCTTATTTATTTGCAACAGCACCAAAATCCAACAAGCTACATTGTATACTGTTCCATAGGACACTAGTCCTAGAACAATAAATTTCTATTATTGTTATTATCTAGAATGACCTGTCGTGGATAATGATGACACCACCCATTACTACCACATGTTTTCGAAAATTAACCATAAAGGAAATTCACGGCGAGTGAAGGCGAGACATGAAAAAAAGAATTATTATGAAGTTCAACTTTCGATTTAGTAAAAGTAATATTTCCAAGATATTAAATGGCAATGATATCAAGGTAACATTCAATGTAAGTATTCCTCAGCTAATATCATTAATATATCAACATATACCTTATATGAACTAAAATGTACCCGCAGTCAGCTGATTGGCATGGGTAATATGTACAAAAAGTTATTCGCAAATCATTAGTATATTCAAGAACTTAAAAAAACCTCACATATACTTTCAGAAAATTAGGCATATGATAACAGTATTTTTTATCCTCATAAATACTTGGGAATTCTCCGTTATTTTCATTCAAGCAGTCATGAAACCTTGTTGTACCTCTGCTTATTTTACTAAGAACCACTAAACGGTTCTAAATGATCTTGTTTACCGCTGATGCCATAAGACAAGTTCACTGACATCATTAAGGCTTCAGGCATCTTATTTTCCGAAGTAGCTTTACGTCGGTCACAAGCATTAAAAATGCTTTACATATTACACTTTTATCCTGCAAGAGAAATAATTCAAAGTGAAGTACACCCATTTGCATCGTTCCAGAACTTGGTGTCAACCATAATCAACTCGTTTACTATGAATCTCGATGAATACCCTCATATGACCGCTCGATTTAAGCACTGTTGGACCAGAAATATTTTCAATGGATACAACGATGATCCAATGACCTGGGTAGTAAAATATTCGTTAAATCTTTCTTTACTGATGTCCATGGGTGATTCGTGTCACACTAACAGCTACCCTATCGAATAATGAGACAGGAGCATGCTACTAATGTGATTAACTTGAACCATGACAGATTATTTTTAATATTTCTCATAACGATAGCGCATTACAAATTATCAGCGTATGGAAAGTAATATCGGACATATTCAAAAAGCAAATTAACTTCCGCGATGAACATGCCAGAGATGAAACGATAGCCTTTCCCAAGACTGGAACCCCAGACCTTCGTCTTTCCGCATTCATGCCAGAAGGATACCGCTATTCCAAGAAAAATATCGACGATGAATATAGACACTTATAAATCGGATGCTAATATATTCATTGAACATCTTTCTCCGTGAGATTCGCCCACGATTTGCGTCATTTGTAACATTAATTCGAGTCAATAATCAGATGGGGACATTCAAGTAGTATGCTCGATATCATTTTCCATAAAATATAATTAAGAATATTTCTCGTCAATCCTGTATATTAAGAAGTATAGATGAATGACAGGAACCGAACATATTGTATTTTTCCGTACTATTTTTCCATGGTGGAGATACCGCGTGGAGGTGATGCATTGCCAGCTAATACGTAATTATTCAACCTCGGCATATCACCTGAACGACAAGGGCTTCCACCCTTGAGGCCTTCAACGAAACTATTTATCTTCCTGTGAACCTAATCGGTGCGCGACACGAACAAGGAGATAGGCGAGAGGCAACTTAGTGGCGGAAGTGGTTCGCAAGATAGAAAGTCGGGAAGAATTACTGTCCTCCCGAAGGAAGCAGAGAACACGGCTATGCCGCCGACGGAGAAGACGTGAAGGATACACACGCCCCGGATTTCATAAGCGCACCTTACAAGGAAGCAAAACGCAATTTGATGTCCTCTCTTCATTCAAAGACTTAGTCATACCATTTCCATATCACTCGGGCTACGAAAGTATGATCTCTCCCTTGTTTGTAATGGGACCGTCTTTAAGCTATCACGTCAACGACGTTATCCACATCAGCTTTAAAGCAAATGACATCGCGGTTTGATGTTATGACAAAAGGATTCAAGACTTATTGACGAACGTGTAGCTTCTTCATGTCACATAGTCTACATACCAACACATGCGGAAGTTAATACCATAAAAGAAGAGCTCCAACCCGTATTCTCACCCTTAAATGTTTTAAACAAAATAGTAACTTAAGAGAGTTTACCAGGAGTCATGAGTAAAGCTTACTGGATGAATTAGTTCTATAGACTTGGTGTACCTGTCGTGGCCTATTTTGAAAAGCAGCAACAGTTGATGATCTGTTTCGGCCAAAACATTTTCATACTAGTTAAATTAACAGCAGATGCTTAACTCATTGTACATATGACATAGTTTATTATATCTGTTGAAGAAACTTTTAAAATCTTGGCACATTTGCCTCCATACTGATAAAGTACTAATAAGATACTGATACTGTTCTTCTCTTCCCTCACCCACCACGTAGACCAGACGTTATCCACCCTTGGGGACCGTTCAAATATTACGTAAGACGATTTATGCCATGTTTGACCCAACCTCCTTACCCTAAGTAAGACAATGTATTATTTTCCCAACCCCCCTCCCTCTCAGTCTTACGTAAGACGTTAGATATTTGAATCGACAGAATAGGAGCATTGGTGTAGCGGTGAGATTACGGATAATACGCCATTAACGAGCGGATGCTCCATGTCACTGCTAAATTTCATTCGGAAACGGTTCAATGTTTCAAGACGGACAAAAATCTTACGTAAATTGGTTACAGACCCCTGCCCCCTCCCTACATAAGACAATTCCAACCTCCTACACCCAATAACGTACAATTTAATACTTGAATGGGCCCTTGTTTATCGTTCGTTCCCTCCAAAACGTATGCATTCCACCTATTTTGTTTCCTCCCAGAATTGCTACAAACAACTACATTACTTCTGCTACTAAATGCTACACTTTCTAATTTGTTTGCTACTTAAAATGCAGATCCAACTTGAAATCCACTAGTCAGACAGTCTCTCGGAATTCAATTTTTCTCATCTAATATTTTGCTATTGACATTCTGGCTCCTTTCGCACGGCGCTCATTTTTACTCCACATAGTTTAGGAAGTTCATGACGGTAGTTCAAACAATAGACTGAATTTGCCGGCTTAAAAGTCCTCCATACAAGATCGCGTTCAAGTGAAGAACTTGTGAGAAGTTCTCCAAAGCATGAATTTTTGTGCGAATAAGGTCTACAATAATCCAGTGTTCATTTTCTGCGTACAATTTTACTCCACGCGAGAATTGATTCATTCAATTTTGGAGGAAGGAATAACTTATTTTCCTTCTTTTAACTCATTATGACGAAAAATTAATTCTTCTGGGTATATCTAGTATTTTTTACCTGCACCACTATTTGGAGTTCACCTAATTTTGCCATCGAATGCGTAGTTAATGTCCTCCTCTAATTGACAAGCAACAACAGTCGATGACCTATTTCTGCCAAAATATTTTCAAATCGGTTAAATTAACAGTAGATTCTGAGCTCAAAGTAAACAAGACATAATTTACCACGTGTCGAAGAAAGTTTAATACCTAATAATTGAATCAATAATACTAGGGGTGACATAATATATATGAATAATACATGGCACAGGATCGATAATACCCCCTGTGACATTTTTACCTTTTTGAATTTAATCGTTTAAAGCTTATATTTCAAGCATAAAAATAATGGCAATGTTTCTTAAACCTATAATTTACAAAACAGTTATTATTAAAAAAGAAATAAGAGTATTTTCACTCCTCGCGGGTATCCATGTGCCGAAAGGTTATGCGAGTGACGGAGGGTTAAGAAATTATAAAAATTACAAATATAGGCAGCCTTCTTCAGATAATCGATTGTACAGGCTAATTATTTGAACGACGACCATATTCTCTGCAATACGTTCCGAGGTAAATTAAGAGAGCTCGTTTACAGCCTGAGACATAACTGAAGAATGAGCATCTCGGTTACTCCCGTGACTCTGCGGAAAAGTGACAGATTATATCAGAATGAATGAACTTTATTAGGAAAGAAATACACATACGCACACATGGATTACACTGCTTGCGACGAACTCTTGGCCAAAAAGTTTTAGGACCACGAAAGAGAAACGTAAGTGCCCCTAGCGCCGTATATCATCAGACGCAAGCCTTTTACATGAAAATGCAGATTTGTAAAATAAAACAGATCATCAGCTAACTCTTGACCTTCTTATGACTTGATAGTAAAAATTTCAGAATTTACATGTGGTCAACTTTCCGCCTGGTCACACCAGACACCTTGCAGAATTTTTTGCGTGTCCGTGCGGGCATGATAGAAGCTTAGAAGATGTTGAGATTTACCTCAAAATTCTGTGTGATTCATATTTACGAGAACAGTCCTATGCTTACATAATATCAAATATTTCTACATATGTAATGAGTCAATACTTACGGATTAAGATGCTAACGGGAGCGCAGGCAACATTGATGTCCATAAGCGCTATGGTTGAGTGACAACATGGAAAGCATAATGATGAAGGAGAGCTACAAAGAAATGAATGATTAAAACGATTAAAGAATATAAAGAAAAAATTTTGCAACGGAGATAAGAGTAAAAACGCATATTTCATAAAATGAGACAAATAGCACTTAGTTCTAAACAAAACCCTCGAATACTTGGGGCTTGTCTCGTACTCTCAATTGAGTAAAAACTGCACACCTTTAAACCTGAGTGTAGCGCATGTGAAACCCATGTACGACCTGAATATGATCATTTTCGTTATTTTGAAAGTTAAGACGACAGAAGTAGAACGTCGAAAAGACGTGTACCTATGAAAGGTTGATTATGGTTCAAGTTTACAGGCCATGTATTCCGTGGAGTTTAGGTATAAACGCAAGTATGAGTACCTATGCGATATCTGTCGGAGCTCTTGTTCATATTATTTACTGAAACTAATTATTTTTCTGAGTTATCCATACGTGAATTATGTTCACGGTCATGAATTGATATTTACAAGAAGCTCACCGGGTTACTTTGGTCAAAAAAGATTTTTGACCCAAAAAAATGAAGTGCCACGTAAAAACATCTCTTTGGTAGAACTATTTACGACCTCGAATCAAACTTCCATTTTATGTACTACACCATTTACCCCCATTTCTCTAGTCTAAGGATGCTACCTTTAAGAAATATATATATGAGCTATAAAGTACTGAAAATTGCTTATTTAAGAAGCGGCAATGCGCCAAAAACTATGGACAGTCAAAAAGTACTGGGTCCCTACGCCTAAAGAATATTTAACTCTATTTAAAAGATATTTTTTTATACATGGAATCGAAATCATATAATCAATTATCGAGCAAAATTAAAGAGGTAATAAATTGAATATATTTCCTTAGATTGGTTAAACGATAGTTTATGTCTAGTAATAATATCGAATTTGCTTTTCTTTGAGATTAATTGTTTTATTTCCTAATAAAGTCATTGTTGTTTGTCAGTAAAAAAAGAAATTTGTCTTTCTGTTAAAAATTGTTTTTCTCATATACGTTCATGTATCTATTCGAATTGTATACATCATATTTTTTATGTGTCACTCAGAGATGTATGTCAAATAAAAATGACGGTACCCAAAAAACAGGCCTATTACCTAGTAGGGTGCCTAACTTCCGAATTTGTTAACATAATATCAATAGTCTCTAGTCATGAAAAAACTCGTGGTAATGCATGGGGCTAGTCAGCATTTTATTTGACGTGTAATTATTACTTTCTTCAGGTGGTTATGACAAGATAAATTTAATCAAAACGTGTGATAAATACATGGACCACCGTAACGCACATCAAACAGGAAAATAAAAGCCAACTGAGGTAGGATATCTTCTCACATTACCCGAGTCAAAAGCATTTAAAACGTGTGTCGAATATGATGGGAGTAGCTTTCCTTCGAATGATACAAGACTTGGAGAGCACTCCTCGGACTCCCAAAATCAATACACGCCCTACACGAAGGAGATTTGGGCACGGCAGCTTAAAAGCATCAACGGGTCGTTTACCCCCATTCTTCGGTCCTAGCGTCCACGCCTGTCGACATCCCTTGCTTAATTCACACCGGGTTCCGGGAAGGCGTGGAACCGGACCCTCCCACAACCCCTTCCTCCCCCTCCGGTCACAATTTCCCGCGCAGCAACCTAGAAGCACACTCACGCGGGAAGAGGAATGCGTAATCGAGAGCTGTTTCCTTAGCATTGGACGAGCCGTCATCACGCGCGAACTGTTTACCAAGACGATTTGGAGTCTTTTTTTCTTGGCCTCTCAAGGACGAAGTAAATCAAACGGAATGATTACGTGGCTCAGCGCCAGGAGGCATTACCCTCTGAGGAAGCTTTTGAGAGAGATCGAAAGTAGTTTTCCATCCCTACAATCAACCCTATAAAATACCCACCCGCTCATAGCATCATCAGTGAAAAGAAATCAGCCTCGTCTTGTATTATTGTGAACTATTTTCTCCAATGGTATCGAGATATCATTGGTCTCTCACGTATAGACTTTGAAGCATATTAGTTGATAGGTATGGTAGCTGAATAATTTATATGCACCCTTATGCATATCTATAAATCTGCCGAGTAATGATATCACCATGTTTTGCATGTTTCCTGCATAACCCTTGGGTCACGTTTTCCATGCACAATAAGGGACCATAATGAAATCGGAGCTCTACTCAAATAATTTATGGGTGATAGCTAAATTTAAATAAAACTTTTTTTTTCCATGTTTTCAAATGTTGTATCCAACAATATCCAGCATCATAACTGAATACTTTTATATTGGGTATTCACAACAGCAGCACCACTCGGATGGGTAGAGAATAAATTCATTGGGCAGAAATTATTACACAGATTTTTTCTAGAGAAAATATCGAGTGAAAAGTTCAACTCAAACATGTTGAGGACCGATTATATTATTCATTACTTTAACTGGTGATAATTTAGTAAAAATCATGATTGTTTATGGCTGATATGAAAATTTACAATTTGAGGTATCTTCATTTGACAACCAGCAGCTCGTTTAATTTTTTTAGAATTTATATCTAAACCAAGCTGAGAGAGATTTGTAGACGAAGGTCGAGTGTAAGAAATTGCTGGGACCGCGAGTGGTCGAGGAACTTGGTTACTCGGTAATTCTATATTCCGGCAAGAGGGCGGTTTGATGAATGCGATCGGAATGGAAGAAGGATTGCACATGCGACGGACCACGAATCCCCGCCAACGACGGTCATACGGGGAGGAGGGTCCGGGTGAACAAGAAAGAGACGCCCTAAGATAAGCGACCACATTGACTAGCACCAGTCAGTGAGCAAACGGCAAAATTAGTCATCACACGCTACGGAGTGCATTTGAATGGTGAAATACGAGAGGTGGAGCTGGAGACATCTAGCACAACGAGGTGCATTATTAAAACGCACCCATGGCTACGGTTCGGAACCTTCAATTTATTACTGTCAAAGAGACCAAACTGCCAATTGTACAAGATGTCATATTCATGAATTATGAACTTTTGTGTATTGTTTTATGGTCCCATGGGTAAAAATTGACTTCAAATACGCATAAAATCCAAATTGATTATATTATTTCCTCCGATTAATTTATTATTATTTACTCCAACCGTACGGACCTATTCAAACTACACATTAGAAGTCTAAAAAGCATCCTTCAAAAAATCAAGAGCGTTTTCATTTTATCAATCGCCTCAGTTTGTGGTGAATATCATGCATTAGTTTAGACTTCATTCATGAATTTCCAAATATATACCTGGGAAAATTCATAGTTTCAGCCTTAATATTGTAAAACTTCTCCATAATGTTTAGATATTTTAAAAAAATTGTAAGTTTTACGTGGAGTATTTATTGGACAACCAGTTTCGTTGAATAGTCGACGTCATCAGGCCGTCGATTATTCGACGAAACCGGTCGTCCAGTAACTATTCGACGTAAAACTTATTCAGTTTTTGTTGATTCCTGAAAACTATATTCGTTGGTTTGAATTCAGGTAGATAACAGGATGAAGTTGAAAAAAATGATTAGTTTCATCCACTTCAGCAGTAAAAATAAGAAAGATACATTGACTAAGAGAGATACACTGTTCAACAGACTGGATCAAAAATTCGTTCTTTACCACGCACAATAAGCGCCCATATTAAAATGGAGCTCCACTTAAAACACACCCAAAGTACACATCACCATTATCCGCCTCCTAATTCCTTATCCCTTACATCTTTACTCGTGGCTGGTGTCCTAACACCCCCTCCACACGACCATGCGGCGGCTCGCATGGAAGTATGTAAATGTAGATGAAAAATATGTGGGTATGCGTATTGATTTTGACTTCGTAAAAATGGAGGTAAATGGTTGCTGTAGTAAATATTCGGGAATTATTATGGAAGAAACAACTGTAGAGTCCATTTTCAAACTTTTTATTTGAATGCACTAATTTTTAAATTAATATAGTGCAAAACGTTTATAGTTTAAACTTGAAAAACGTTCGACTTGAAATATTATATATTTTCAGAGCGCCTGAAAGGCCGTTATTGCAGGTGAAATTGGACTCCTTTTGAATCTAAAATTCTGCATCGACATCTACTTAATACCCTGCAATCCACCACAAGGGTGTTTGTCAGGGGATGGCTTATTACCAAAATGAACTACAGGGAAGAAGTTTATCATCACCTACATTCACTACACCATGGGTATTTCTCAAATGCTACAGAATCTACTAAATTGATCTATTGTGTAACTATATAAAAGTGACAAATCAGTCATGCAGGGAACATGCAAAACATGGTGTTAACACTACTCGGCAGGTTAAGAAAGATGCATTAGGGGACGTATGAATTAATCAGATACACTACCTATCAACTAACCTACTTCAAAGTCTTAACGAAGCTATTATGGTCTCTTATGGATCGCGGGAAAAACGATATTTTTAACCTCTCTGTTCTACAATGAATTTCCTTTGTTATACTCTCGTGATCTGATCTACCGTAGTATGTTGGAGTTCGAAGACATAGAAAACTTCGTCAGAAAATAAATTGGTTTTCAATTTACGTAAAAGATTGAGACTAATTTTCAATCGACGGTCTGATAGCAATTCCCATGAAAGTTGTTGCAAGAGGTCAGTAACATAAACGAGACTATCATAACGGCCTTTCACGTATCTTGCTGATCTTCCCTGCTCGCGTTCTCACTCTGTTTTTAAGCCTACTTCATTTGGATTCCAAACACTGGCAGCGTATTCTACATGGGGTCTAAAATGATTGTGATTATACAGAGGTCTAAAGAGATTCAATTGTTGATGATTAAAAAATTAAATTAGGGTCTAAAACCAGTGTGATTAAATTGAGTGTGATCGAACACAAGCGCAGGGCATACTTGGTGTACGAGTTCAATTCTTGAACTCAACTAATTTCCAAATGATCCATGCAGCAGCCACGGAATTGTTAGTTTTCGAAAGAAGAGTTATTAGTCACAACCGTCACAACATTGATAATAGATTAAGATTTCAGGAGCCAGTGACTGTCTTGAAATTGTTATCAGTGGCAAACACGATCGATTTTCATAAAAAAATTCGTATTGAGCCCGCTAGAGCTCCATAAAGTACACTCTATCAGCACTCTAAAGACAGCGGTTTATATTTCCTTTGTAGAAGCGCGATGATTACGAAACTCTAAAATGGTGCCATTTGTTATACACCTTCATAATTCTTGGAGCTTAAGTCGGGCGATTACCATACCAGAAGTCATCTGAATAAGATATGGAGGCTCTTTAAGTTTCTGCATGAAATGAGTATAATTATACGTACGCGTCGGTGTACTCCATTATTTAGCTCCATATACCCCGCCCAGTTACGACAGACTCTATACATATGCAGCTTCCCAGGGTGAATAAATGGCTGTCACAAGGTCAAGAGCACTATTATGAACAAGAGCAGCGTAAGCAAGCGTAAAAAAACGTAAAAAATTCTCAGAACACAATGCATTATACGGAAATTCTTTACCCCGATTCTTTCGGAAAATAATTGAACATCAATGGGAACCGGCTTGAAACATTTCTAAAGATGGTATGTGTCAAAGATTTAGAATTCCGTATTATAAAAACTCTGATAAAAAGCAGAGAAAATGAAATTTCAGACATTTTCCGCCACAAAAGCATCTTGGAAACAATAATGTAGAGGAAAATCAATAGATTGAATACAATATCGGAAAGGAAAATCAATTGATCAATCAAATGTTTTTGTGTCGCAAAACCCTAAGGATGCCAATATATTTGGCGAAACGTTGGCTGTGAGTTAAATATATTAATGAACAAATAGTCAAGAGTCTAATTATTATATAATGGTTAGGGACCGAATCGATTTTTCGATTTGCACCGGAAAACTGTATCATAGCACCCTGATCGGTAATAATTCGATTTGCCACAATTTGTGTCACCTCATAAATCTTCGCCATGTTTTCTGAAAACTTAAGTAAGCAAACAAAGCACACGATACAAGTCTAGGAGGAAATAATTTGTGTCTTATCGCACCAAAGGGCAGCATGCATTAGGAGGTTGAAACTTTAGGGACGCCTATCACCGCCAAACTCTGTCCAAGGTAGAAAATGTTATGCCTGCTTTCTTTTTTAAATTCCTTTTCAATTCTTATTTATGATTACAGGTAATTATGCCTACTTATAGTACTTCTGAGGAAACTAGGACAGAGAGGGAACATTTTTCAGCAATATCTAAAAGTTCGCATTATTTCAGAATATCTACGCGCGTCATCATGTATACGAACCTGAAAACGAACAAATACCGGAGATAAATATTAAAAGCTATGTGAAGCATGAGTACTCCGCATTGCAAATGTATTTTAAATATTGCTCCCAAAGTAGCGAGTGATGGGGGACTTTCTGTGACTAGCCCCGGCAATATTGAGTATTGATTGAGGCAAAATAGATTGAAAGGTATATCTGGTACTACTTAGTCAATGAAGTTTTGTAAAGAATAACATCGTTATAATCCTGCCAGTGGTCATTAAAACTTTTTAATAGGAAATATAAAGGAAAAGAACATTTTAAAAATCGGTGAAGACTAAAATAACTTATGTTTGGCGACTGAAGCTTACCTTAACACTTACGCGTTACATAGAGACATAAGGCCTGTATCCCAAGGTATTCGTTCAATAGGCGTTATAGCAACATTTAATGAAGTTTTCGGACAAATAAATCGTAATATAACTTATTGGATTTAGATTAGGGGCCTGTTAGATTCTTAGGTATGTTATTTATAATTTACCAAAATGGTGTTATGTAAATGAGCCGGTTTAGGGATTAATTACCGATAATAAGTTACTATGTAACATATATTAACCAATACCGATAAAAAGTTAGTATGTGACGAACGTTCGTTAATTCTCACATAGTATTTATTACGGGCATGAATAAAAATATAAATTAAATAAACATGCATTTCCTTCATTTGGCGGTATGACAATCAATCCAAATAATCGAAGCGATAGATGTTGGGCCATTATTCACGAAAGTAATTATTTCTGTAGCTCGAATTTAGTAATGATTTTCATAACTTTATGGAATAAATAAATATTGTATCCCTTGCTAAATAATAGTCCAACAGGCAAAAAGAACCCTCTAATTGGATATGATTCGATTTTCCACAGATAATGTAAAAATCTAGGGTGATCGTATTAGAAAACCTTGGAAAAAACAAATCTCTCCTCAGGGAGAAAATATTTGGCCAATCACAGTGTAAAAGGACTGCACGGATTTCTCCGACGCACAGCCCCGCGAGAGGCGACGAGTTTTAAATATTTTTGGACGCTGATTGCCATTTAGCGCCGGTCGCGGCGGGGAAAACTGCGAATCATTCCGCGCGATGTGAATATTGACATTCTCCCCGTCGGGATGGGAAACTTTGAGCGAAACACTTTACGACCGCGGCGGGGATGGCAACCATCCGAGGCGCGATCCGAGGCGTGCCCCCGAGGGGGCCGTGGGGGCTGGATGGCGGTGGGGGCGGGGTGGGTAGGGGGCGGGCGTGCAGGAGAACAGCCCCCCGTCGGTCGGTTGGGGGCATGGAACGAACTCTCGCATAATTTGTTGCGGAGAGGTGCTCGCTCTCCTCCGTCCGACCATGTGGGAGACTTTGGGCCCTCGCCAAGAGCCCTCCACGCTCTCGCTACCGATATTTTTACAAGGACGGGCACCGGACGGAGAGTGCGAGAGAGAGTCTTGAACTTGCGCGGAGATATCAACGTCCGAAGAGGAGCCTTGGAGAAAATTATTTAATCCCCCTCCCTCCCCTTTTATGCACAAGATGGCACTCGAGTCGAGAGGCAGCTCGTCGGGCTGGCGCCTCGAAAAATATTTTGGACCACCTGCTGGGTAAACGATGTATTCATTAAGAGGATGGTTTCCTCCGTAGACGGGAGTCAAGTCGACGAATATTATCTTGGGCGAATTAATAGGAATATTTACTTTTTCCATCCATTCAGCGTGAGCTGCTCGATATGCTTGCGGGAAAAGGGGAAGTCGCCCAAAACTATTAGACGGATTTTATGCTCACAATAAAAAATATTTTACAGGAAATTTCGGGGAAAATTCGTTGACTCAACAAACTATGAGCGATTTCGTGGTAATATCCATTTTTCCGATCCCGAGCACGAAGTTGGAAACCATTATTAGGATAATTTAAATACATTACCTGCTGTGAAGGGATAAAATTCGTTGGTTCTGCAAAAGCTAAGGGCTTCCTAATAGCTTTGTACCCTTTAATACGTTGCCTATGAATGGACTACAGTTGACATTTTGACAACAAAAATTGAGGATATAATACCATTCATTCGCTATTCATATCTATTCGGATAGTTTAAGGTCAAGCTAGAAGCTTCAGTAGCGGGAATGGAGGTAAACAGATTGGTGACATCGAAGGAGATAAGTTTCGCGTTGGGAGGGGGAACTATGTTGGAAATTTTATCTGCTAAGTCAATTGAATTTTTAAAATTTCCAACATAGTTCCCCCTCCCAACGCGAAACTTATCTCCTTCGATGTCACCAATCTGTTTATTCGGATAGTTTTTGGTTGTAGTTTCACCTTTACTACAGTGTGCTTTGTTGGAAGTGTATCAGATGCTTTGGGATTTTTACTGGGTGAAGCAACTTTTTCCATTTTGTTAGGTGGTATTTTCTGCTTGGCTACAGAGTTATATTTCAAATTCAACTATGATGTTCAAAGAACTACGGAAGTAGGCGTGCAGTAACTTTAATGGAGTCACCCGCTAGTGTTCACACAAATGTGTGAAATTCACAGAGGAAAAATCATTCGCCAGGGCTGGGAACCGAACTCAGATCCCTTAATTTCGCGGCGAGTGCTCTAACCAATTAGCCTTAAAGTCCCCATAAGATTCACAATGGAAGAGGACGACTGGGTAGCTAAATTGGTTAGGGCACTCGGCGCAAAACTGAGGGATCTGGGTTCGAATCCTAGTCCAGGCGAATAATATTTCCACTATGAATTTTAAAGAATTATTTCAACTATGGTTATGAAAATTAATTATAGTACTGAAAGTGATTGGAATAAAATTAAAAATCACACATTATGAAGGACAAAAAAAAACACGAAAAAACTGAAGGTAATTTAATAAATAAAGTAAAAAATACAAAATAACTGAACGTAATTTAATACATGTTATATTTTAGTCCTAATCTTCAGACCATGTGCTTGCTAAAAAAACCCAACCGGAAACTTCTAATAAGTGTAACCACGAACCACCTTATGCTGGACTTCACGGATTACCAATGCGCATTGGCTTTCATTTATATCCACCCTTTCGCGCCGGACTCCTTCACGAAAAGATGGTTTTGGCTGTACGAATGCTTATAGCATTTCTTTCTTCGCCCTGTACGGAGCTCTCTCGCGGCAAGAAATCGTCCAGGTAGTCCCTTCCTACGCTTAATGACCTTGCCTAGCGGGGTGCCGGACCCTTTTCTCGGCAACTGACCAGATATAATCCTCGACCCTTTTCTCGAAGGTAGCCCATCGCGGTGTATTTATGCGGTCAGATTAGTGTTACTAAGGTGATTTAAATTTTTTTTAATTGTTGATTTTGCAGGGAATGTCAGTACACCAATGTATACCTTTCATTTTGCACTGCCTTTAGAAATTTTAAACGAAGTCCTACGGTTATTTTTACGGTTTTCAGCAAAAGCGCATTGTATCAAAGACCAACAAATACTTCAAGGGGAATGACAACTTTCAATATACGTCGCATATCCCTAGGTATTTGCACTTTCAGATATTCACATATTTTAGATCCTATTTTAGAGAAAAGAAAATGAGTTATTCCGAGAAGAGTGAGGTTATCTTCTTCCAAATATTTCAGTAAAAGCCTACTTGCGCCAATCTACTCTTGGATGTCCCGATTGGGCAGTAATATGTTTTTCCAAGAAAACTTTAATGCATTAATGTGCTCAGATGAAAGGATGGTATGGGCTAATACGTACAGCATGTGTCGACCGAAACCATCCCTTATTTTGTACCGTAAATTAACAAATTTTGAGGATACGCATTTATTTGCGTTTATTGCGAAATGCATTTATAATGCATTTGTATTTATAGGTTCTGTGGACAGATTTTTGAAAAATGGTAACTGTAATTTTGGCTCACGGCAAAGAACTTCATACTTCAAAGAGAATTTGCTTGTATGATTCAACTATTACAGTTTAACATCTAACCTTAACGTCTCCAAAATTTTTCCAAAGTGGTGATGAACTCCGTTAATATAAACGATAGAATTCCGTTTAAAATTTTGAACCGAACAGAAGAACATCGAGAATGTAATTCTAAGCATTGATTTCCAATAAATTCAACAAATACGTTTTTAGTTATTCCAACATATAAACAAATAGTTGACCGTGAGGACCTTCCTTGAGGGGGACATTTAGTGCGGGAAAGGGCTGAGATAATCCCCACATGGACAATGAGAAAGGGTCGGACCTCTAGCGCGTGGAGTCTCTAATGACGCTTGGGGCCCTTATGCGTGCTTGACCGCAAAGCCGTGTATACACGGCCTTCGGCCTTTAGCGAAGAAAAATTCACGCCTTGTATACACGGCCTTCGTTCTTTAGCGAAGAAAAATTCAAGCCGTGTATACAAGGCCTTCGTAGGGTTAAAGAATGGAATATAGTGAAATTGTGGATATCAACCTGCATTAGTCGGATGGTCAATCCCTATGCGATGGTTCCCTGAATTATCAAAAAGACAACGAGCTCTCATACTCTTCCAGTTATTTTAATAAACCCTTCCACGGAAACTCAAAGACTAGTAAAAGAGAAGAGTAAATGACTTCAAATTTTTCTGGTAGATAGTGCGGCTGATAAATAAGAACTCGATGCATTAGGTACCAGTCGCTAAGTTGAATTTTTAAGATGATTAAACCTCAAGTCTACTGGTGTGTCTGCTGTCATCCCAAACCATAACTTGACAAATCGTGACTAAAACAACGTTTTTAACCGAAATTACAATTGACAAGACCACGGACGAAGGAAACTAGGGCATATTAGATCTCGCGAGAGCTCCTCCCGGTTCCCTCTCGTTGGCAGGTAGCTGATTCAGCTACCTGCCAACTAATGTTTTATATTTTTTTCTATAGAAACAAAGGGAAAATTGTAAATAATGGTTTTTGCGTACGAAAACAACCCGTACTTCAAGATTTCAAGGGCATGAACCTTCAGTTGCGGTGTTAGTTCCTCACCTACTGAGTGAGATATGAGTTGGTCCACCTCCGGTCCGGATGGAAACGCCACGGCACGACGACCCTGGATGAGACTCCGAAGGTAAGCATCGATAGGCTCGGCTCGAATCCCACGTGGTGATCCACCTATTTGCCCGAGAGCAAGTGAAGAAAGCAAACACTAAAAATTTTGGCCCTTGAACCACATTGAACTAAGTACTACAATAAAAAAAAATTAATTGATGATTACTATTTATCATCTATGAAAATGCCAGAAAATTTGCCTACCGTCCAGGGTTATAAACTGACACGGTTTTCGATAAAAGCGCGTAGGAAAAGAGTGAATTCACAACTATTCGTATATTAGAACATGATATTATATACATGTTCTTGTATATATGTTCATGTATTATGTAATTCCGAGTCCTTTTAGCCGCCATGTTCTTTCAGTCTCTAATTCTTTAACTATTGGGTCCTTGTTCGAGTACGAAGCAATATTTGTGGGAGTCATCATGCAAATATGGAACATCACAACTCGATCACTTCTGACTCAAAATTGAAATTAAAATGCACTGAAAATTTGACGTAAATATTTTTGGGGTTCAATCACATGTTGCGGAAAAAGATCCCAGTTCACTTCTTTCATGAAAGAGTGCAATGATGGCTCAAGTGCACATTTCCTTGGGAGGATTTGGGCTATGCATTTTGATAGCCACTTTGAGTACAATATAATAGTACATAGTACACCAAAACCGGCCAGTACTGTTTGATGACGGTGCGGCCTATCACATGCTCTGATGTGGACAATTCGCATGTCCTGAATACAATAAAGATAAAGAATAAAATACCCATTATAAGCAACAAAATTCATGTTTATATTTTTGATTGCCCTTGTCGATTTCCATTTAACGAGCGCGAAAGAGTACGGCTGAATCGGGAGGTGTCGCAGTGATTTGCATTTGCTATCAGACTTGACTATCACGTAATTCGCGCATTCTTGAGAGATTTTTCGGTTTTATCTGGTCATGTTTTAGATCACTGTCTCTCAAAAAGTTTATGGTTGCGGACCCTCTCTGAATCCCGAAGTATGAAGGCGTACGGGCGCCATCCAATCCTCAAAGTTCGCACAGCAACGCGGAGCATTTAATGATGCATCTACAGTATACATCCATCCTTTGAACAGATCACACGATATGCAGCATTAATTAAAACAGATAAAATATAATTAAGCATCATTTCAAGGGCATATCGTGACACTATCACGGGACTACCTTTCGTCTGGCTCCTACCCTTCGACCTATCTGTCATGGGTGGCCCTACCGGGAGCAATATGTATTGCCCCCGTCAGTCCAGCTCTAGGGGTCATTGGAACGCGCAAGCCCTTCCACCACGTCAAGGTTGCAGTCCGCGGAAAGGCATTCGTTGGTATATACATTAAAATGTACCATGTAAGGAGGCCATGTAAGCCTTGAGGAGGTTCCCCTGCGATTATGCGAATCAAAATAAATTATGACGCCCATCGTTACGTATTCGTAACTTAATAATCACTAAGTTCATTTAAGAGATGACTTAGCTCTCAAAATACAAAATCAAGTTACTGATTACATAAGTTATTTGACGAATATATTATTAATAAACACTATTCCCGCCATAGAAGATAGTACCGCCATTTCTATTGAATGGCCGCATTTTGATTTCAATTATTGTAGTTATTTGCAAATCTCAATACACTTTGGAGTACCTAAAGTTTATTTCCATTCAATTTTTTCGTTAAATTCGTTTCTTACATGCATATTTTCGCAAAATTGGGATTCATAAAAATAGAAAAATACACTATTCCCACCCATTATTGAATATAACACCTTGTAATTTCCAGTTCAATAGGTGAAGGAAGGCATGGACAGAGAGCAATTTCTCACTCACATAAAACAAAGGATACACTTTTTTGTCATCCTCTGGTGAATACTGGGCATTACCGCTGCCGTAACATTTACCTAGAAACCAAAGACTAAATCAATTCCCTGAAAAGGAGACATCCTATGTCTGGGTCCACATTTGTTGTTTTATTAGGTTTCAATGGGAGTAAAAGGGAAAAATCCTTGGATTTTTACATTTGATAGCCCCTGCCTGGCGATATTTCCTTCTTTAAACTGATCGCGTGTGTCCTACCCTTCTTCATCCCGTCCATAAAACCTATTTTCTATCTTTTCCTTCCTCGCCAGCCCAACATCCTTCCCTCAATAACGGCCTTGATCAATTCATCGCCCCTAATCACCCCTGTCAGCCACCCACTCAGCCTTCCCCTGATCTCATCCATTACCTCTGCTCATTCTTCATTTCGTTGAGTATTTTATGTGTGGCAAAGACGGATATTAACATAAACTGAATTGAAACACAGTCATTGAACGGTGGAACTACCATTACTTCCGTTGCACATTCGGCGCGTGACTTAGGGAAATTGGAGCCGGCGGCTCGCCCCGCTTCTTCCCACTCCTAACCCTTACTCGCGCTCACTTCGAGTCCTGGTGGGCGGAGGCCGGCCGTGAAGACCGCCTCAAGGAGTATGGAGCCTGGCCAATCGCGAAATTCGACAGTTGCCTCACGCTGACGCCCTCAGTTAATGGCCCTCGGAATGACGACCTTTGATCTCACACTTCATCTTGCAGAAACGTGGAGCGGATTGCCTTTCTTGGACACCCGAGCCTCTTCAGATCCATTCTCGCCACCAACTGCAAGCTGCGAAATGTGATGATCGAATTGATGAGGAGGCTCGAGCACAGACTGCGGGTCAAACATGGCAAAATATTCACCCATGAAGGTTGCGAACGCCTTTGTAATTCGGAAGGAGTGATATTTCTCACGTCGCGAGCGTTTTGGACCCTTCACTGAAAGATTTATTTTGTGAATAAAATGAAATACAGATGAAAGCCGTCTACATCGTTAAAAACTACTACGAACAAACAAAAACATTCACAGAGGTTGAAGGACTAGGATAGAAGCCGTTAGAGAGTTGGAGGCTACATGCTAGGCCAATGTTACTCGAAAAATTCGGGTCATGCGAGCTTCAGTACAACATGGAGGATATTATTTAAACCCCGCACTATGTTTTCATAATGTATTCGGGTATTCCACCGGATTAACTCTATAATTGTTGCCGACATTTCGATAGACAAGCCGTCGTCTATCGCCGTTCATCGTCTCCAGATTGAGTAACATTTCCTTATTCCCTCCTCATCCAGGGCGTGGTGACATAACACCCCTTGCCACATGCCTCTGCGGCGGCTCGCAGGGTAGTATGTAGATGTAGATTAACTGTAATGTGCTTTGCGAGGTTTCTGAGCACCCAGTCGGGTTAGTAGGATGCCTAGAATAGGTGCCTCTACTACCGAGGATCCATGCATATATATTCTAACATCCAGTAAATGACACCACTGAACCATGACAAAAGAAACAAAATTTATAGCTCGCGTTTGAATCTAAAACACTTCCAAACCAAAACTAAGAGCACCAGGCAATAAGTATTCTCATCGAACATGGCATAGCAAAATTTAGTGGAGCTCAAGAATGGAAAATCTGAAGTCAGGCGTTGGTGAGCAGGTAAACCAATTTGAGGGACCATCTGGTCCCATTGCACAACCTCTCGTACGTACTTTCCTCTCCTTGACTTCAAGCTCTTTTGAAGTGAGTGGCATCAAGTTTTGCTTCACCTATACTATAGTATGTGCAGACCATGTTCTTTTGGCATTGCAAATATGCAAAGAAATAAATGCATATGCAATTGTAAGTGCATCAATACGCCAAAGAGGGACAAAATGGTGAGTATCCAAGACACGCCCCGCATCGATGGGGATGCTGAGGTTACAGGGGTTTCAACCCCGCAGAGGGGAGAAGTCTCTGCAGACAGTGATAAGGAAACCCGTTCCGCGAAGGGCGTGGATAAATCGAGTGCGGGTAATTGTCGAACACGTCCGAATAATATGCGTGAAATGAAACTGCGAAAGCTAGAGCCAGCAGACAACTCTTTGGTCTTACATTGGAATCAGAAGAGTTCTTCATGTAGGAAGTTTCACATTTCTTGAAAGGGCAAGGGAAAAATTATTACTGAAAACTCACGGATAGAGAAGCTTTTTGCCAAAATTTAATTGCTCTGAAAGAATTGATGGTATTGGCAGTAACTTGGTGGATTTCATTCACAATCAAATGATGAATTAATTTGTGTTTCTCTAAAGATTTATTACGTTCTTACTACCCGGGTTTCATCGCTGCGCGACATCATCAGGTACTGAGGTCGTCGCGCAGATGTCGCGCTGATACCCGATGATGTCACGCAGCGGTGAAACCTGGGTCGTAAGAAGGTAATAAATCTTTAGAGGAAAATTAGTCAATTCATCATTTCATTAGGGCTCTGAAAGCACAATTACACGCCTTGAAATAAGGAAAAATGGAAAATATTCAAAGAGCAATTAGTTTTAACCAATGGATCCATGGATTGAAAGACACAGAAATTGTAGGGAATGTTTTTATATCGGGTGAAATTTACAAAACAACTGATTAAAAAAATAGTACGGCTAAGGAAAAAAAATGTTGAGATGAACCGAAAAAACAGAAAAACCATGAGTTAATTCACAATGAGTATCGATTGTCAGGTGACCACTGCTTTTTATGATGTACCGTTCATTCTGTGCAATGTTTAGAAGCCAGCTAATTTGTGTTTGATTCAAAGAGAAAGTGATGCCCATAAATTTAATTTTTAATGCATAATAATACGATGGTTATTTCGGAAATTTGTTCAGTTACTAGAACTAGATGGTAATATTAAAAAGATGCGAGTCAACTAATTTTATACAGCAAAAGATACTCTTACTTTCAAGCGTTAAAATCACTTCACAATCTCATTGATGTATTTTTTGTAAAATACATAATTGCTCAATCAAACATTTACATAACATAATTGGCGTAAAATTCAGAATTCTTAGAATATCCAATGGTAAATTGAGCTAGTGAGCACCTTTATCAATTAAAATCAGTGGATAAAGATAACTTTCTATCGGCCAATTATCATGCCACCCCAAGATCCGATTTAGACACAATCTGGTGACTGCGGGCAAGCACGTTTCTCCTCCGGCCATCGATAGCCACGGAATTGCGAACATCATTCGCAAAGAAGTCGAAATTACTCTTACCATGCGACTCTGCACATTCATAAGATGGAATGGACTGCCCATGCTACCCTCCCAATTGCTCCCACCCCTCGTTAATATTAATCCAAAGCTTCCACTGTCCCCCACGGCCACAATCTCCTTTCAGGAGCACTTCCCACTACGACCGGTGCAATCATTCTGAATACAGCCGCCTTCCCCTCCATCTCGATACTGCAATTAAGGGAGCTCGAGAGCCGCGGAACGAATCGAGAGGGTCGAGGAGATTATCCCAGCACACATCGACGCACAAGACAAGACCAAGGGATGAGACGGTTGCAGGAGATTCTCAATTAGATTCCATCATCCTGTAGCTCCTCTGATGGCGAGCCAAATTGTACTCCCTGAGACTAATTAGTTTTACATTGGCATATCGGCGCCTTCATCACATTAATTACTGCCATCTTGAAGTTGCAGAAGTATTTTACCCAAAAACTTCTCGTTTAGTAACGGAGGCGTTATTAACATTGTGATTGCGACGAATTGGAAAACAAATAAGATGCTTTTATACACCAAAATCCTGGAAACCCAGTTCAAGAAAGTGCTAAGGGAAAGTTAGTAATATGCTGACACTCATGATAATCAAAGTAATCATATTACAAATATAATTTTACGGCTGCCACGAACTGAATCAAATAAAAGACCTTGTATAATCGAGTGTCTTAAGGCCGCTTTACACGGTATATTTTATTACACAAACAAATGCGTGATCTTTCAGGGGGAAAATTGTACCGTGTAAAGCGGCAAATAGTATGATTGCCTGGATGACTGAATGGGAAATAGATCCTTCTCTAATTTCATTCATTTTTTTGAACAATCTATGATACATTCATTTGTGAAATAAAATGTACCGTGTAAATCGGCATTTAAGCGTCAATAGGTTAAATTGTGCGATGTTTATTTTGACAAATCCACGTCGTAATTTTCTTACAATTTGATTCATCGACCGTGCTTGCCCTTAATTTAAATGTGTCAATTTGATTGACAATGGGATAAGTCAAAAAAACAAGGGTAAAAGTAATGTATTATTACACTGCGTGGAAAGGTAAAAATATAGTGATATAAAGAAAACGAGAACGTTTCGGTTGAAACTGGAAGAAGCGGGTATACGGCCGCTCATTGTCGGATTTTAATCAAGTTGAGGTTGGTAGGTTATTGAGGTAGGCGACGGTTAACTGCCGTCCTTTAAGACTTTATTTCAGGTGGTAATATTTATAAGAGATGGATTTTTCAGGGAATGAAGCGAGAAAGGAGAAAAACCCGTCGGAATTAGCGTACTACAAACTAAAGTCTCATTCGATGAACGGAGAACTACCCTCGCAATGCTCTCTGTGAAACACCTGAGCAAAAAATGGAAGTCTGCAGAAATAGTTCATCCACTGCCGGTATTATTACTCATATTAAGCTTCTTCTCCTCCCCGATCCCCAATTCAGGAGAATTATCTCTTTGGAAAGATGACAAGTCTTAATAAAAATCCTCAGTCCTCCAGGAATGAATTCTTAGGATTGCGATCTTTAGGTGATTGTCGTTTTACAGTCAACTCATTGGTTTTCGCGAGAACATGATTTTTTCTGAAGCACAATGTATGTTAGAAAAGAAGTCATAACACATCGTAGTACCGATAACCAATAGGTTGGAGTAAGCAAAAATAGAATGGCACAACGGCACAACGGCACAGTAAACTTATGACCCGAGTTTTTCATGACGAAACGATGCCGACGGTAGGCGGCAGATTGCGTGTTGCATGCCGCCTGAAGTGATGTACGGAGCTCAGTCTTTTCCTTGGCCTCCACCTTGGCAACGGTTACTCCAATCGGTTGCAATAGGCGATCGCAGACCCTTACCGCCCACCCGATCACTTCTAAACCCTCGTCGACCCATTTTCCTCCCAGACGCCCACAGCCCAATCGACGCGACGCGTTCAGGGAGGACGATGTCTCGACCCATCCGCAGCGACCCCACGCGAGCGGCCTTTTGCTCCGTTATCTCATCTCTTTGCCGTATTTGAACTCTCGTAAAAGTTTCTGGCGCTGTGCGGAGGGTGACTTTAGGAAAGAGGCTACAGAATTTTTAAAATCCTACGAAACGAGGGAGGAAGTTTATTAAGGGTGATGGGTCAACCAGAAAACCTTTCTCATTGAAGCCAACATTGCCTCTTTAAGAGGTGGGGTTAACCATCATTGGATTTGTTTGACGAGTTCTTGGAAAGTGCAACGATAAAGTTAGAGAAATCAGCTACTTCTCCCTTGTTAGACCCCACTTAGATTACGCTGCCAGGGTTTGTGATCCAAATGAGGTAGGCTTAAAAACAGAGTTAGAACGCGTGCAGAGAAGATGAGCAAGATCCGTGAAAGGCCGTAACGATTGTCTCGTTACTGTTACTCAACACACGATAAAACTAGAATGGGAATCGCAATCAGATCGTCGATTGAAAACTAGACTCAATCTTTTAAGTAAATTCAAAACTGATTCATTTTCAGAAGTTATCAATATCTTACAAACTCCAACATACTATGGTAGATCAGATCATGAGAATAAAATAAGGGAAATAGATTGTAGAACAGATATGTTTAAAATGTCGTTTTTCCCACGATCAATAAGAGACCATAGTGGTTGCGTTGAGACTTAGAAGTAGGTAAGTTGACAGGTAGTGCAGCTGATTAGTTCATATGCCCCCCAATGCTAGATTCTAAATCTGCTGAGGAGTGCAATCACCATGTTTTTCATGTTTTCCGCATGACTATTGTGTCACGTTTACGTAGTTATATGATAGATATATTTAGTGGTTTCTGTAGCATTTGTAGCATACCCATTTTGTGGTGCATGTAGGTGAAAGTATATTTCTTCACTGTAGTTCATGTTGGTTTTTAGTCACCCCCCTGCCAAACACCCTTTTGGTGGCTAACAGGGTAATTATTAGTTGTAGATCACTGCCTACCATCGTCCCGTTTCGCCTATATCTAACAATGAGACCCCAAGATAAGGTTCCCGGAAAACGTTATAGCGATGAGCGATTTTGACTAATTGTATGGCCTCGTGTCTCATTCGCGAAGTAGTTAGGTTCCCGTACCTCTCCTCTCTTCTCCTCCGCCCTTCCCCTTCCTCCATTCCCCCTCTCCCTACCACCTCACAGCGCAGGTATGCAACAAGAGCTTTTGAGAGAGCTATACCTAGCACCACTCGCTCCAAAAGTTCTACACAACTTGAGCTCAGACGGTATAAAAAGTCAATATGGGACATGCATTACTATGTTTTAACTATTCGAATAAGTAGGGCATTTTAATTACTTAGGTATTGCGCTAGAAGAAAAGGGGCGTAGTAACAAAGACGTACGGAAGAGAATAGCGCAAGCTAAGGAGGCGTTTAATAATAGACAGGAGCTGACGATGGGGACCTTGGATAAGGATGTAAAGAAGAGGCTGGTGAAGAGCTTGATATGGAGCGTAGCTTTGTACGGTGCAGAAACGTGGACTCTCAGAAAGGACGGGAATAGGCAGCAGGCATTTGAGATTTGGGTGTTGAAAAGGATGGTGAAGGTTAGGTGGACGGAGAGGACGACTAAAGAGGAAGTGCTTGAGATAGTGGGCGAGGAAAGGAAACTTATTAATGAAATTCGAGATCGGCAGAGTAGGTGGATGGAGGATGCAATAAGTGGTCAGGGGTTGCTCAAGAATATGAGAGGGAAGGATGCTGGGCAAGCGGGGAAGAGGAAGAAAGAAAATATGTTTCATGGACGGGATGAAGAAGGGTAAATCGTATGCTGGGCGATAAAGGATATATTAGAGCGAGATAGGCCCCTGAAAGTGTAGAAAACTGGGAGGAAATTCTCTTACATTCAACCAAACCTACCTTAACCGGTAGAATACTTAAATAATAACTATTCGAATGCGAAGAGAAGTTGAAAAGATAAGTGGAATCTTTCGCTCTCCTCGGAAGCTGGATGAGATGGGATGGAAGAAGGTCAACGGACGCCAAGGGAAGAGTACTCAAGCCAAGACAACAGTTATAATAAACTCCACTTTCTTAGGCGAGATATCGTAGAACAGCATAATGAGTAATGAAGCTCAAACGATTTCGTACTGTCTACTATTTTTTTTAATTTCACCTCTTACAACACGTGTTTCGACTGACTAGCAGTCATCATCAGGTAAGATGATGACTGCTAGTCAGAAGAAGTCTTGCCTGATGATGACTGCTAGTCAGTCGAAACACGTGTTGTAAGAGGTGAAATAACAAATTAGTAGACAGTACGAAATCGTTTGAGCTTCATTAGCAGTTATAATGAAAAAAACGACCTTTTGGCTATCAGGAAATAGGACTAACAATTAAGATATAGCATATGAAAACTTTCGTGCGAAATGATACGCTATTATGTTTAGGGACTTGAACTATTGAAAATCTGAATCAGGATAATATAGAGGCTTTAAAAACATGGTGCTATAGTCACGTCCTAGAGATCTAATAGTGGGTCGACGAGGTCAGAAATGCGGTCGTTATCAGTTCAGTCGATGACGAGAAAAACATCGGTTACCAGAAAGACAAGGTCTAAATGGAAAGGCCAGATGCAGAGGCACAATGGATTTGTATGGAACCTAAATCAAGGGAAAACAGGGATGGAATTCCCGCGAGGAAAACCTTGGGACAGATACTTAGGTTAGGTCAAACAGAATATGAAATAGTAAAAAGCGGTACAGGGACATTTGGGAGTTAGCAGGGGATAGTTAAGCATTCTTACATCGAAAGATTAATTCTAAAGATGTCAACTTCATACTCTCAAATGAAAAATATCAAATATTTCGCTTGGAAAAACAATGGTTTATGAATATATTTCCTCTCAAAAATTGCGTCCGCTCATTCTCAGTGGAGTCAAAATGTTACGATACTGAGTATCCGGCAAGTGACGTCGTGGAAAAGATCCTTTGAAATTGAAACGACCTATATTCAAGTTAAATTAATCTGGCTCAACGTAAACATTTTTACTTCAGTAATTGAAGAAATATAATAACCAGCTATGAGCAGGTATGATTTTGTCCTTCCTGTAAGATATGCACATGTGAAGTAGTGAAGCGATATCGTACACCAACGCACAGTGGTGCCAAATACATGAGATGTATAGGTGAGAAGTATAGGTGAGTAATCTCCGCGCACTTGGGGACAAGATCGAGATGATAAAGGCGCGTCAATGGATATGATTTACAATTATCACACAACGATGAATGAAACCGCAAATACGACGCCATTAAATCCATCAAAAAAGGCCAAGCGTGTCCCTAGTTTATGTAGATGGCAAAATTACACCCACTACATATGGCTTATCTCGAGACCAAGATAGAGAATATAAATGTGAAATCCTTTCGCCATCGCCTGTTTTAAGGAAAAATTGTTCCAAAATACCAGGAATTTTGAGAAAGATGTTAGGTTAACGTCGACTACTAAAAAGAGATTTTCATCGAGCAGAAGGTTAGCAGATAAGTATAGTAGGCGGTCAATCGCGCGTTACGCGTCACCCGAAGTATGTACTCTCTTTTTCTCGTTGTGTATATACGCATATATATGCATTTAAGGTAGTTTGAGAGAGATCGTTCCCTTGGATTAATGAAGACTATATTCGAATTTTAAGTTTCAATTACAGCAGCTGAAGGAAAAGTGAAGTTAAAATTGGAATATTACTGGTGCAATATTACACCTTTGCATGACTGAATATTGGAATAATTAAAGATTGGACTAATAGAATAATTTTTAGCCAAAAAATGGCCAATTTCAATTCAATTCAATTGCTACTTCAATTTAATTTACTAATTTTGCCTTGAATAATTTTACCTGTAACGATAAAAATACAAACTACGTGGACAATCAAATTTCATTTGCATTTTTTGCAGTTGAAATTCGCCTTCGACGTTAGTTCTATGAAATAAAAATTACCTGTCGAGAGCAAAAACTGTAGGGTGTTATCAACTTGGGTTGCCTATTGTAGCTATTTAACTCCTATGAATTTGAAATAAGTAAAAAATAACGCGATTTTTTCATATTACCCTGGTTTATTTTTTTTATGATAAGAATGCAATTTAAATTCCATGAATGTCCCACATTTGATAATTACTCTTTTAAAGCACAGCTCCGTATTAAATTGGTAGGTCCCACAAGCCAGAGAGGTACACCTTCATAATCGAATTGTTTTGAGGAGATAACATTAGGCTTTCTCCTCGACATACAATACCTCAGACGGACAGCGAAACATTCTTTAACTACCGCGTACTCTTGGCCTTCAGTCACCTCTTGGTCCCTCACCTACCCTCCCTCCTTTTCCCATGGGAAATGCTACACCAACGAAATTAATTATGAAAAGTCTGAGCGAGGATATTAGCTCAAATGCGTCGTTTGAGCTCTTCATCGAGTCGTTTTACACTACTTATCGCACAACTACAGCTATCCGGCTAGGAACCTCCATGTTGGCGTCGACTAATGTTGAGTAAAAAGATTTTCGCCGAGTTCTTTGTTTACCCTCCACATTGGCAATGCAATGTGCAATATCCAGGCTACTCAATACCTCTTTAAAGCTAATATCGTAATGGTAGTGGGTTACCTATCGTTTTTCAACGCTGAATATTTGTATGAGTTTGAAATATCATTGGTGAAGAAAATCGAGGTTTTAACTCTTCGCCAAAAATATAGTCGTTTTGGTCATCTTAAATGGAACTTACCGTCGAAAATATTCAAGATAATAATTTTTAAATGATGTTGACCGCAGATGTTTAATTGATTATCCATCATTAAATCTCTCTCTGGAGATTCTACTAATGTAAAAATATGCTCTGGTTTTTAAGGCGTCACCGAAAGGCAGAATTTATTTTTCTGATGCTTTTGATCCCTGCGACAAGCATCTGCGAGAAGGTGGATATAAGCTGTAGGGAAAAAGTGAGGTGATATCAGAACACGTTACTTCTCTTGGACAGAAAATTTTTGACACAATTTTGGCGATGATGCACTAGATGCAATTCATATTCGAGGAGGATCTCGAGAATGAAAATGATCCGATATCGACGGAAATCCATTTGGAGATGTCTTCTTAATTAGATAACGACTTTCCTTCCAGCGTGTCATCGTCTGATTACGAAGACATGAATGGATTTACGTCGATTCCTGAATCGATTACCAAATACTAATGGCACGCCATGGAGAGCTGTTAGTTATTGGTATCAGATAAAGATAAGGCACGGCGCGCCGTGTATGTTTGCGGTGTAACTCGTGTAGATGCGTGAATTAGTGGAACGGGTAAAAAACATAAATACACACATCTTACGTTGATATCATGCTTATAGTGTAGCGCATATTAGGGAAAAGACGCCGTTTGACAAGTAGCAGCAGGTTTTTTCTAGTGCATCAGTAGTCGTAGTCACATTAACTAAATAAGAGTAAAGTGTTACGCATGTTGGTGATTTCTCACGCACAGGCTCGGAGGTGGTTCGCAGAGTATCAAGTAGATTTGGATGTACGCTCTCGAGTTTACTATCGCAAAAAAAGGACAGGAAACATGAAAGACATGAGGGATGTTACAGACAAATGGAGTTATGATAGACATTGTGAGATAAAGTCAAATGAAGAATATGTGATCACATGAACTGTTCAGCAGAGTTCAATGTGTCGTTTAATGCAGGTTTTAACAGACGATTTCAAGTTCGGTGCATCAATGGGTTTGCCCAACCGCTTTAAACTAAAGTATACAATTAGACAGTGGAAGACCACCCGATATAAAACCTTTACTGAGTATTTTTCTGCCGATGAAATGATAAAACCTGTACTTTTATTAGAAGGATAAAGAAGAAAGATCGTTCCATAACCCTGAATTTGATGAACAGACTTTTAATAGTTTTCAGAATGTTTTCGAGCCTGGATCAGTCTCGGAAGCTGGGAAGCAATTTAGCACATGCGATAATAAATCGTTGAAAAAATACTATCTTGAAAGTTTTTTAACAAAAGGATCATAGGTTTCCGCTACAAAAGAGATTAAGGGTCGACTTTTATACACATAAATGAAATAAATTGTTTTAACGCATTTCGGAAGAAAAGCTTTAAGTATGCATACCGTTCTTAGGTATAACTAAGGAGGGCTGTTCCTTAGGTATAACAGTGCGGCGAACGAAATAATTCGCCGGTCACCTTCCTTCCTTACCGCTGACCACTGTTCCACGGTTACCAACGCGTTGACTAGCGGGTACGATGCTGCGAGCAACGGTCGCTACGCTGTTAGTACGAACGGGGCATGAACCCGAAAAACATTAAAATACTGTATTATTGCGTAAATTGAAGAACACTAGTGTCAACTCGGCGGCTATTGACGCAAGGACTACATCAAGAACATCACTCACGCATTCAATAATAAACAATACGGCCGGTCACGAACCGATCTTCCTCTAAGGACTACAAATGAGAAATGGTCATCTTTTGAATGCCGCACCACCAGCAGCTATTGTTGCATAGGTGCGCTGAAAAATACACTGATGTACAGAATTTACAGAGCAAGAGTAGGAAGTTGGAATTTTAAAAAATCATCACGAGTCACTAAATTCCATTTTTTTTGTCTGTAACCCTCGATTCCTAATGTTCTTGTAGCTGCTGAAATACACATCCCGAATCAATGGTATTGGCAGTAATTGGGTGGAATTCTTTCATAATGAAATGATGAATTACTGAGTTTTCCCCAAAAGATTAATTACGTTCTTACGACCCGGGTTTCATCACTGCGCGACATCATCAGATTATGATGTCGGGACATCATCAGATTATCAGTACCTGATGATGTCGCGCAGCGATGAAGCCCGGGTCGTAAGAACGTAATTGATCTTTTGTGGAAAACTAAGTAATTCATCACTTCATACACATCCCGTTTAAGTTGGCCTAAATATCTATCCTGTTTCTCTCTAAGACCTTTCACTTCTAATTTTCATTTAGTTATGCACCTTCCTAAATCGTTGTCTCTCAAATGAACCCATCTAAACCTTGAAGCTGTATAATGCTCCATTTTATTTTCTCTTTTCTATTCGCTTAATCGTTTTTGATCTCATTCATTCAGTAAGTAGATTACAATATTGGTAGAAAAAAAGTTTAAATAAGAATGTATAAATAATTTTTGAAGAGCTATTCTCACAAGGAAAATTACACTATTACCATACGTAACTGTATTGTTACTTCAAATATTAGTAAAATACAGAAGCGTAACCCTAAATCAACGCTTTTCAAACACAAAGATTTTTAATTTCAGCACCCTATCGTCAAAGCAACGGAACTATCATTCCTAGAGGAACTTCTCGGTGTTAAGTACACCAACTGCGAAAGGAAAGTGACACTACCCCTACACTGATAGCAGCGCCTCCAGGAGATAGTGAAGGAGGAGTGAACTTATTTTACAGTAGTGAAAGACAGTCACATTTATAAGATGATAACTAGGACTATGGTTCACGGAAGTCTTGATGAGGAAGGCCAGAAAAATACCAGGAAGATTAAAAACATGTATGAGGCTGCCAACAAGATGCTGCAGGTTAAGCTTCTGCTGTAGTGTTTCCAAGACGAGCCTCACACTGGTTCTACATCCACGGCATAGGGGATCCAGGATCCCATCCTTGACCATATCAAGGTCTCCGCGTCCCTAGTATCTAATTCAGCTGTCGTGAGCAATCTTGTGTATGAACTGACTCCAAAGGTTATGAACGTCATCTTCGAGAACCGTGGTCTTCCCTGCAAGAACAACGATTTGGAAAAGGAGAGTGCCTATAGTAATATAACCTACACCATACCGTCCCGCATAATCACGGAAAAGGGCAACGATATCAACAAATGGGTGAAGGGTTATACTGAAAGCAATCATTATTGGGAATTAAAAGTTAAGATACTAGAAATCATCACCAAGCTCCGACTGGAAAACGGCAACATGAAAGGAAGTATCACATAGAAAAATCAACCAGATCAAGAACTCTTCGACTTCTATTCGAACAACGTGGGATAGGAAATCAAGAAACGGATTGAAGCCGCTGTATACCTTATTGTGACATATTATCTCATCTCGCGTCACTGTCAGATCACAAATTGTATTGCGTCCCGCTGTATACCTTATTGTGACATATTATCTCATCTCGCGTCACTGTCAGATCACAAATTGGATTGCATCCCGATTATGGTGCAAGTTCAAAGAGGGGGCACACTCTTAAGCTTACTCGCACTGCAGAACGACTAAAAAATGCGAGATTAAATGGGTTCACCTTAAGAAAAACCAAAGAAAGTGAGCAGCACGCGGCGGGACGCGTTACAGAACGGGCAAAGTTTTGTTTCAACCAGCTGGCTAATACAGTATTCCATTCTGCACAGCATTCACGAAGAGTTCAAAAAATTTTTTCCCAACTCATCGTTGCATCTCCCAGCAGCGGACATACAATGAGACTGGGACGTGTGAATATTGGGCGTCTAGCGTGGAAGAAATGGTGAGAAGGGAGACAGTCCGAGAGGATGATTGGTGATGTTGAGGAGACAAGTAGAGCTGGATTCTAGATATTTTGACGGTAAGAGAGTTAGGGACAACTCAAAAGAATTGATTCCTTTGATGAGCAGGAATCTTCGCCGACCAGAGATGCCACGTGAAGAGAGGTGAAGTACACCGCTCGGCGGATGGGACGACAAACTGAGGTCCCCTTGGTGTCTTTTGCTTAAACGTGTTCTTTCGCTCCATTTGTCTTCACAATACCACCAAGTATGCTGTCAGACTGTCTCCTTCCACCACCATTCCTTCTACCCAAGACGCCCAATAAGCAACTGCCCTCATCCCATTTTAAGTTCACCACTAAGATATTACGCTCAGACAAGTTTGACGATAGAGCCCATCCCCGGGGTGCTTAAAATTCTAGCGAATTACTTAAAAGTTATTCTATTGACCTTAGCAATTAGGTCTTGAGACTAAACCTAGAGTGGTCAGATGTTAAGTTAATTTCAGTAAAAATATTCCTTACTTGTTTAAACCTTAGAATTCAACAGTAATGGCGTGACAAACTTAAGGATGTGAAGACATTTCTTGGCTGAAATATTACTTTCGCATAAAAATTTCGGCAGCTGATGAATACACTAGGATATCTAAGTATTGAGGAAGAGCCCGAAAAACGATAAGTGACCCTTAAAAGTATCGGCTCATGATTTATTACTGCCCATGCTTTTTCATTTCATTTACACAGGAAGAAGAATTGAAGATATGTGAATCCCCCTTCAATGAGGATAACAGTTACGCTTGGCATCGCCGAGCCATTTTGGTCTAAAATAATACATAGTAGAGGCGCTTACTCCGTTTTTATCAGTTCAAACTCATTTAAATCCATTAAATTTATGTTTCAGATTCAAAAAAGTTGGCTAAGTTTATTGCTATGAGATAAATAACCCCAGGAGGAAGCTATTGTTCACTAATATTCACTTCGTAACAACCACCCGAGAAAATTGTTGTAGAATCGATAGATTAAACATCGATATTCTCGACATCGAGAATTGGATGACTCATATATCGTTCCGATTATTTTTCACACCAGAAATGGGAACTGAAGTAATTTTGTGGTATAACAAGTTTTTTCATGTGCTCGTGTATTTTAAGTTTCAACATTTCATATATTTTATTTTGTTGTGATATCCATGGAAGAGAACCATAGCATTGAACATTTTGCAGACTTAACCCATGCAAGAGTGAGAATCTGTTTGATACGTGCCATCAGTGGAGGGCACGGTTACTGAGCCGACGAAGTTGTAAGAGATTAACTTCAAATCGAGGTAAACTTTTTGTCTCGTTAGTCTGTTTTAAGAGTTCTCCGAGCTGAGCCACTTTTCAATTTATGTAATCATTTCAATTTATGTAATTCAATAATATCAAGTGAAAGAAGAAAATTCTCGGGAAGGAGTTTTATCTAGCCTCAAGCGTTAGATAAAATTTCAGGCTACAGAGTTATCCCAACTCGAGTACGAAGTGAAATAAAGGCGTTGTTGGATGTGGATTAGAAGATTTTGTTCGTAAACTTGTCAACTTTTGACGGTCAATGTCTCAGAAATGCGGCAATTTTCGGAAAAGTACTTTTATGAAAAGCTTGGTATAAGCCCAGGGAATAGATAATTGGCCCATTGCTAAGAGGGGTTGGCAAGGGTAGGGCACTTAGAGAGCGGAGGAATGATCCCAACGATGGCTTTAGAACTCATTTAACGAAGGGATCCTAAGGGTCCACAGCTTAACGTCCCTTCCGACGGATAGACCACTGCATTTGATGTGCTCTTCATAAGAAACCCAAGCAAGGATCGAAATCCTACTGAAATATTACTGCTAATGACGGGGTATAAACCCAGGCCTTCAGTAAGGGAAGACAGCACTCGAGCCATCAACCGATCGACTTCATTTGCGAAAGCGACGACTGTATATTTTTATCAAACAACAAATAAATAAAAAAGTGGGCAGTAAAGATCATGGTCTCATAGCCAATAGGGTGTATAACGGCATAGTAAACTTATGACCGGAGCATTTCCTTGACCGAATGATGCCTGAGGTAAGCGGCAGATTGCTTGTTACGCGTCATCTGAAGTTATGTAAGGAGCCTAGTCTTTTCCTTGTCCTCCACCTCGTCCGGCACCAGTTAGTCCCATAGGCTGGTATGGTTGATCACAGACCCTTATCGCCCACCCAAACACTCCTGAACACTCTTCGACCCAATTGCCTCAAAGACGCCCACCATCAAGCAAAAGCGACGGCCTCCAGAAAGGACAAGGCCTCGACCCACCCACGGCGGCCTCGCGTGAAGGAGGAGACTTCATACTCCGTTATCCTATCTCATCGCTTTTTTCATCCCACCTATCCTACTCCATTTAAACTCGGGCGGTATATAAAACCGAATGGGAACATATGTCATTGTTAAGTGAAACGTCTTATAATCTTGTGCAGAAATGGGAGGTACCAATGCCTGGCAGCTATGCAACGCAATTACGCACATCAAACGTTTCTACATTCCTCATTTAGAAAATGAGAAGTCAGAACGGATCCTAAGATAATCAAAAGAGAATTAGAAAATAAAATTTATTTAAAAGGTCAAACAAAGTAAAAAAAATTAGCCATTTTTGGTTGATTACGTTATTATAAAAGCACGAAAGGGCTGCCAAATATGAGTTACACGTGTCAACAGGTGCGAAAATTAGAGTCGATAGACAAATCGTGCGAGCAGTTTGATAGTCGGTTCATTTGAATGAGTTTAGGTTGTTCTAATGGATTAAAAACATGTATCAACCTGATTTTACTTATAAAATTCAATGCATTAAACGATGTATGAATTACAGGAAAAATGTGTAAATATCTCCAATATAAGAAAATGGATGCCTACTGATATGGGTTACACGTTAAAATAGCACGAAATTCCGGATGAAATAGGCTAAGGCTGTCTTCCATGGTAAGTACCAGGAACTTTCGAGGGAAACAGAAGTTCAAAGCAACAGCTGAGTCGGCGACTAATCTACAATCATTTTACTTGAATAGAATACATAAGACACCAATGGAGATGGTCATTTATTTATATCAACTGATACTTATTCCCAAGTCACAAGCAGACGTTTCACGCAGTGCACCCTAACGTTAGTGTCGCCGACAGTGCATGCCGGTATTTATGTATTTTATTTAAGTTTTGTATGTAAAGTTCTTGCTATTAACATCACCGTACACAAATTTCCTGGCAAACACATTTCTTTGATGAAAACACTTCTTCTTAGGGTGGCTCTGGCTTGACTTTGTGGGTCAAGACAATATCAAGTTAGACATTTTTATTTATTTATTAAAAAAATACCAATTCCCCATATTAAATGGGTTACGTATTGACCACCTATAATAATTTACAAAATATGCAGAATATTCCTCGAATATATTTTTTTTTCCACATTTCTCCAGCCTTAGGAGCCGACTGCAGTGCCATTTGCATTTAACTACCGCATTTTGACTTCAATTACGGCAATAATTCTCTAACTACTTAAAAATATAGGTAATAAGATCTATATAATTTATTTTTATTAAATTTCCAGAACTTTTCGCTTCTTGTAATTAAATTTAATGAAAAGGTTGGATATTCCTTCAGGTTCAAATCGCCATTCTTCAGCTGTAACCTGAGTAATCTCCATAGGTGTCCACGTTAAAATCTCCACTTTCAACGCTCCACTCTGGGGGGGTTGTGTTTGAAATCGCTCGGAATGATTCCGAGCACGTAACTAAAGAGTTACCTGGTGAAACAACGAAAGATTGGAGATTTTTATGAGTTTTACGCACACGAATGAATAACTTAACTCTATGATATGCTGTATATGGTGTCTATAATCGCGATATTTAACTCCTTTAACAATATTCCCGCGAGAATAAATCGTTGGGGAAGGCTACGTGAGCTTATCAAGAGTGGTTAAAATACATGATAATCTCAAATCCTTTGTGATTGTACCACGTGACTCCTTAGTTACGAGCTCGAAATCATTGCGAGTGGTTTCAAACGCAACCCCCGGTAACCCTATTTTATTTTCATCTTATGGCCGGTTGAAAGAACATTTAGTTATGGAATCAATAGTTATGATATCCATAAAGTTATAAATATCATTAAAAAATATTTGGGTTGCAGGAACACATCGACTAGTTACATAACTTATTTACCAATTGTCGATAGCTTCGAATAATTGATCTAATCTTCTACTGCCGGATAAAATTTATGAATGTTTATCCGATGAATAATTGCTAATGCATATAATAATTAGTTAGTGAGAGTAAATAAAGTGATTATTTGTCTCAAAACAACTCTTTCATGTCTCCAAGTCTCCAAGCGGTTCATGGCGCATCCACCATCTTGGCTACTTATGGAACTGATAACTCCATGCCATAAGTTATGAAACCAATAAATTTATCTAAAGTTTCTGCAACACTTATGGAATGGTTGCCATGGCTTATGGGTCCCATAACTTTATAGAATACGTAGGTACCTATTTGCCGTTCCTGCAACTGGTCATTAGTTTACAAAACCCACTTCAAAGATGCTACACTCAAGTTTACGGAAAATCTGGCATACGTGACTCCAAGACCAGAGCCACTTTAAGCATTACGATGGAGATTAGTAGCGTCTATCTACTACGCCACCATGACGTATATAACATACTGGAAATGCAGTGCTGCTGGACATATAACGTACTTCAGTGAATACAAATGGTTTATCTTAGATTTTATGAAGGCAATAAATCGATTTAACTTGATCCTTCTCAATGTAATGCATGCAGAGCAGAGGAGAAATACCGTGTAGTAAAACCAAACGATGGAGATTCCGTTTGGATCACGTGACATTTTGACAATGTTATTCATCTTTTATAGGCAATGGTACATATTTACGGCTGACACAAATTCTGGTGATTGCTGAAAAATTTGTTTAATATGCAACGCTCAAATGCTACAGGTGACCACGCGTCCTTGGCGAAGTTTTCAGAAAGTGGCGGATAAAGACAGACGAACATGAAGAATTTGACAGCTGTTAAAATCATCGATGTTGGCAATACGTAACTGAGACAATAATGCTGATAGTCATGTTTGTAACGGGATAAAATACGATTATTTTTAATATTACAATGATGTGGCGTGATGGCATAACGTCTATAGATCTGGAAAAACTAACTTTTCAGCGTTTTCCTAACCGCTATACTGTAATGTCGCGCTCTTATTTATTTTGCTCCTGTTAATTATTGTTTATGTGTTTGTTTTACGTGTTTTACTATATTATTAATTTGTTGTTTGCATCAACCAAAAATGCTTCTTTGTTTAAATTATTTTCATGAGTTCATGGTTTTTATTTATTTTTTTTCGACGTTGTAAAGGATTTGTCCAAGTTTTTGTTTTGGTGGAGATTGATTGTTAATAAAAGGGGGAGAGACGCATAACGAGTCCAAACGTGTGCACTGAAATTTTATCTCCTACGTCTGAAAAAATAAATAACCTACGCAAGAGCCAGCAAAGGCAAGAATTATTTTAACAAGCCCACAGCCTTCGCACTAGTCACGGTCGCCAGATCGGAAGCAGTTATACCCATAGGCTGTAACAGACCATAGACGCCCACGCAAATACTATCCCCCCACTTGTCTCGTGTGATCGCTGTTAAAGCCTACTCAAATAAATTAGATCCGTTGTACCACAGAAGAAGTGGAAATCTCCAAATGGTGTACAACAACCGAAGAATCAGTTGAATCAAAAACAGAAGAATCTGGACATAACCTCTCACCACCACTGTACAACATATACTTGGAGGAGGCAATAAAAGTTAACACAAACAAAGCACTCAAGGGATAATCAAAGAGTTCGAGGAGAATGCATGAAAAAAGAAGGACATTAAGAGTTTTTAAACATAATAAGGATAAGTGTACAGAACAAGTACATGAGGTACATTAGACACACATGATAAATTTTCCTGGGGAGAAGAGCCAACTACTCAGTTACCGTTATTAACTAAAACTAATTTATAATCTTAACCCTTGCATTTGGGCATGCTTAGATAAAAAGAACCAATTTATGGTAGTTTGAATAAAAATATTTCTCATGAAAAAGAGTGGAAATTACAAGTTATTGGAAAAGAGCTATTTTATTCGCACCAAAATAGATTAGATTTTTTTCTATTACAGTGAAACCCCTCTTAACGACCACTCCTATCAAGCGACCAAACCTCTCAACGACCATTTTTCAGCGGAGCCGTCGGTGGTCACTTAATACAGGTTTCACTGTATTGTAGTGAAAACATTCGATTATTGGAACAAAATCTTCAGGTGGTGGGGAAATCTCCAAATGGTGTACAACAACCGAAGAATCAGTTGAATCAAAAACAGAAGAATCTGGACGTAACCTCTCACCAGCACTGTACAACATATACTTGGAGGAGGCAATAAAAGTAAAAAATATTGGATTGAACGGAATCAATGTAAAGAGAGATAAAAACATGCTCCGCTCAGCAACTGACACTACATTCGCAGCAGTAAATCATGATGACTTTAAAAGACCTCCGAAAAATCGGACCAAGTTCTTCCAGAATATAACTTGAAAATAAATAAGAATTCTAGAGTATGGAAGAGAGAAGCAGAATACAGAAGTCACAGTAGGAGGAGAGTTTTAACAGCAAGATTCTTTCACCTACCTCGGAAGTACCACCACGCGAGACAGAAGAAATACAACGGTCAGCAAGAGCATATTAGTCACAAGCGTTCGCGATGAAAATCTAGTCAAAGTTCAAAGATGATAGGTTTACAATCGCGGATACAATATTTGAAAACAATTACGTGGAGTGTAGCACACTAGGTATGGATTGGGAAGCGAGTCCATTAGTACAGTAAACCAGAAAATATTATCAGTATCCGAAACCTGGTGTTGGAGAACGACGCTAAAAGATCAAGGAAACGGATAAAATGAAATGAAGAAATAAAATAAGAGAAGACCATATGGGATACTACACATTTTTGGCACACACTGGGGCACCAACGATTTGTGAAGAATAGATTTGAAGGAAAAATAGGGGAAGAGTCCCAAGAGGAAGGCCATGGGATGAAATACATAGTCCAAACAAGGTGAGAAGTGTATATGAACTACCATGGATCAAGGGACCTAACATTAGATAGGGAAGGATGGAGGGGAGCACCAAACCAATCTAAGGATTTAACGACCAATGAATGAATTAGAATTTTATTTTTTGAATTATGCAGCAGTATGAGGCATGGAGTAATACTGTTACCAGAGACGCAAAAAAAATTGTTTCACAGTACCGAAATTCTCAATAATTCACAATTATACATGCATAAGGCTTTCATTTGACTAATTTTTTCACGCCGAACACTGAAAACGCCTTCATAACAGCAATTTTTTTCAATTTTTAAAGACTAATATGGTAAGCCATTATCTGAGTTTCACTAAAGTTGAGACTGAGAACGACCTACCCACCGAATAATTTCAAACGCGTGAGCAAGCTCTTTGGAGTGTATCTCTTCTAGCGCTTTTTGGCTACAAGTAGTACGGTAATTGTTTAGTGTTTTCTTATCATTGGAGAGGTCAGCTATTTTTATTTATTATGGAGCCATTTAAAAAATATATATTTTTTGTTATATGCGGCAGAATGAAGCATGGAGTAAATGCGGTATTATCATTGATGCAAAAAATGGTTTTAAAGCACCGAAATTCTCAATAATTCCCAATTATGGATATTTAAGGCTTTCATTGAGCTTGTCGGCAAACATCTATACAAGTAGTATGGTTATTATGTAGTGTTTTCTTATCATTGGAGGAGTCAGCTATTTTTATATAGGATGGAGCAAATCTTTCTGGAATTATGTTTATTAAACGAAAGCTACCTTAGTGGGCTGTTCCTTAGCTTAATTCGCACCAATTCATGTGCCACGAGGTGAACGAGATGATATCATTAACACCGCTAAATATCATTATAAATTGGTCAAAGTTATTCGCCTCGCCAAAAACAGCGAACTTTCATTATCTCACTTACCAATTCCTGTTAAGAGCAGGGTACAAGAAAGTTTGTTTAAACGACATGCAAGAACACTGGAAAAAAGATATAATAAATGTGACAACTTAGAGCAGCTCGTAATTTGCATCATTGCACTTAACATTCCAAAATAAGTTCATTAAATTTGAAGACAAAAAATATAACAGAAAATCAAACAAATAATCTAATTATCACAATTCAAGCAAAAAAGTAAACTCGAAAGAACTCCAAAAAAGAGTTGAACGATAAATAGACGAAGTTGGGAAGCCAAAAGATGCCTTCCAATGATTAAATCTTGTTTCGTTGAAAAAGAACGAGTGATACCAGTTGTATGCCAGGTGTAAAGGCTACTATTTAATGGGCGGTGGCTTTAACTAAAGAGAGTACAAGGCTGGGCGCCAAGCGATTTCAAGGGCGACCACTGAAGGATATACCTTATCGAGTCACGGATTGATAGAAACAAATGTGTAATTCCTTCCGCGGAGTTCGCGTCGGCTAAATAAGTGCTTATCGGCGGTATTATACAGCCCTTATCTCCTTCGTCTTCACATCAGGCAGAATTTCACAGCTCTTGACCCCGACCTTGCCCATGAGCTCATAACGCAATCTGCTCTCCCTAGCTTATTTCCATTCATCCACCATCGACTTCATATCCGCCGGCAGTACACAGGTGAGCAATCTCTGCGCACTTGAAAACAAGATCGTATCGAGGCGATAAGCAGGGTGTGTCGATGGATATGATTTACATATCTCGCGCAAGTTTGAGCGAAACTCTAAATATGGCGACATTGTATCCATCAAAAAAGGCAAAGCAAATCACTCATGCATCCATATAGCAAAGCTATACTCACAAAATACGAATACTATCAAGGTTAAGACCAAGGATGTAAATAAAAAATTAATTTGACATTGCCTTTTTTAAGTAAAGCTGTTCGAATTTTCTAGGTGAATTGCGAAAGAAGAGAGGTCGCCGGCTACACACTCATTAATTGCAACAAACAGAGGTGTTTCATCAAACAGAATGTGAGTAAATAGGGAATACATATCATGGTTCGATAACCAATGGAAGATATTGGGTAAAAATATAATGATCAACTGAGGACAGAGAGGAATAAGGAAACCTATGTCCGGGGCACTTCCGTGACCAACTAAAGCAGACGATCTGTGGTAAATTGCGTTTTACCCGTTGCCATAGTTATGTTATGGGCCTCTCCCTCCCTGAAAACAGGGACAACTAGACTAGACTACTAGTAGCTCCACTAGGAAGTTGACAATTGCCGCTAACGGTTCACGCTTCCCCGTAATCGCAAATGCCCGTTGACACCATTGCTCTAAAATTACGGTTGAAACTGTAGTTCACGTTTTTTACCAATCGTGACCGGTATTTACGCACATTTTCTGCAATAAGCACTACGATATTTGAGAAAGAAGAGAGATTAATATCAAGCACGACAACTACCCGAAAATAGTTTTTTTCGGTTACCAACTTAGGGCTAGGTTATGGAAGAAATGCATCGAAACATAACAAAGATGCATATTTTATGGAGAGAACAGCGATGTGGCCACCAAGCTGAAACCCAAAAAAAGATTGGTGCAAGTTCAAATGGCGAAAGAGTAGGGAACTTTCTCTCCGCATGTGAAGTGAGTACGCGGACTGTAGTATTTTGAAGTTTGGACGCGAAGAAAACTGGAGAAGGTGAGCTGAGTGGCGGAAAAGACGAACGATGTAGTCCTGGACATGATGCGGGAGGAAAGAAAGTCGTGGAGGTTTAGAGGAAGTATTGAGAGGTGAGAATGAATTCACAGAGAGGTTGACAGAGGAAAGATAACTTTTTCAGCGTGGAAAAGGATAAAGAATATGTATGACACAAAGAGATTCACAGGGCATGGGCAACTTGAGACGACTTGACGGCGGGTGTGCAGGGGGAAGTAAGGAATGATCCGAAAAAAAAGGAATCTTAGGTGGTGTAACGACCCACCAGTCAGCTGACAGAGCACCCGATGGTGAGTAATGAGTCGCAGATAACTGGACAGATACGAAAGTCAACACCAGAAACCGTCGGGATCTGCACTACGGGGATAATTGCGTCGAAGATTAAGGGATCACTTCAGGCACATTACGGAAAGTGCCTTCTAATGAAATGTTGCAACAGTACCAACCGGAATCCAGCAAGGGAACATTACCTTAAATACAGCTGAAGCAAACAAAAATGCTGAGGCACTTGAGTTTGAAGAGCGACAATAAATATATTATCTAAATACACTGATATGCTGTAACATTAAGTTTATTATTAACAATAATTTTAGTTAATTAAGGGGAGATATCCCGAAAAAATTCCAGTATTGGACAATTAAAATAAGTAATTTGACCTTTGCAAAAGATGAGTCTTAATGGAACATGAGTCGCTTCTAATCACTTGACGAGGTGACCCAATCACTGATGAGGCCATAATGACGTAGAGAAACTTTGCCTCTTTGCGTAAGCTTCTCAGAGACAGGGACAAATTTTCCAATTGGAAGCATACGATGCAATCTGTATTTCCTCCACATATTTTTCTTACTAGGGATTGCATTAATTTCCAATTGGTACAACTACTTCATTTCTATTTCGACCCATAATATTCCAACGCATTTTATTAACAATAAAATAAATCTGGAACGCCTGAAGAAAATCCACAAAATGAGAGTAATAACTGCAGGTATAATAACTCGGGAATGTGATATTAAAACAGCAGGTGTCATTTACGCACGTAAGAACTTCTCCCGAAGGAGTATTTTTCCCATAAAAGGATTGATTCCAGCCGAAATAATTTAATCTTTATTCGGTACAGTGTGTACTGGGTATGGGAATATCGAGCATATTTTTGGACTAGAACAAATTAGAAAAATATAGCTTTTCATCATTTGTCTCACAAGTGAACAAGATGTATACAGGCACAAACCAACGGAAGGTGATAATATTAAGCGGAACGACTGTCTTAAAAAAGTAACCGCCCTGTTGGGAAATTTGCCGTTTTCTTTATTTGTGTCCGCGCGGTGAATGAGCGAGATGGGAAATATTTCTTCAACCCAAACGAAAGGCATCCTGTTTCTAAGCACAAGCCGTGTGTGGAACGATGAGAGTAACTCATTGACGCTCTCAATTGGGCGGACGGGGCACTCCATTCGAGAGTGGCGTGGGCGATGTGATATACTCATTCCTCGGGTGAGGTCAGGCGGAGACTTCAACGGTCGCATGAAAAAGAATTGCAAGGAGAGGAAAAGGCGGCGGAAAAAGAGAGAAAGAAAGGATCAGTAACGATCAAAAACCTGCACTCACGCAAATTTCAAAGTTCGCGCATTAATTTAAAAGAATAATTTTAGCAAATATTACGTATTTACCTAACTTTTCCGTTGGATGTATTGACCGTATAGTTCTTATTACAATTCCTTCAAGGTCTCCTAATCATTCAGAACGAAGAGCGAATTTCCTTCCTCATCAGCCAATTCATAGCATCAACACATAGCTTGATGAAACCATCGTTGCTCATTATTTTTCCATAAGAATCTCTCAAGACACTCCAGTGTAAACATTTACGCAAATCGATTGCGTATTATACGCAACTGAATATTGTGCGTAGTCACACGCAATGGAGCTAAGTTGTGGAAATTGACCATGCAAGAAACATTTGGTCAGAAAAGGAAAGGACTTCTAATTTCCCACTTGCTCCTCCAGAGTTTTAGGTAGCTTCACTACTGAACCATATGAAAGTGAAATTTTCAAAGGATTACATACGAGCTACACATCTCAGCCTAGAGCATACTTAGAGGACGCAGATGTGCAATTTGTGTATTATAGAAGGAAAGAAAACTGCATGAGACATAAGAAACAAAATGAGACCATCCTTGGATTGGATTTTGGGGAAGCGACCGACAACTAAGGCCATTTAATGGCAGGGAGGAAGGGTGGATAGAAATACGGCGTCGCCATTAGCCTGCTCTTAACAAAGGCGCCGAGGCGACGGTTTAACGTCTCATCCGACAGACGGAGTACTGAACTTGAAGTGCCCTCCACAAGACACTTAAGTGGGGATTGGGTTTCCTGTGAAAAATATCCTCCTATATAATCGAAATAATCTATAAGTCTTTATATAGGAACATGAAACCTGGCCGCCCGTATGGTTAGCCAGTACCTAGGTCACCACGCCCAGCCGATCCCCTGAGACCATCGTGTCTCATTATTTTTCTACAAGAATCTCTCAAGACACTCCAGTGTATACATTTGCACAAGTAAATGGCGCAATATACGTGAATGAATATAAGGCGTAAGAAAGGCGGAAGGGAGCAAAGTTGTTGAGATTCTCTATGCAAGAAATATTTGGTCAGAAAGGGAGTGAACTTCAGATCTCCTACTAGCCACACCGGATTGTTTGGCTATTTCACCACAAAGCCATCTGAAGACAAATTTTTCGAAAGAGCACATGCGAACTACTCATTTCAGGCATTTTCAGTTCTTTAAAATTAAAAGTTTTAGAGAACTTTTTAATTATCAACTTTTAAAAATTTTTAATATAAAAAAATCACAAATAAAAAATAAACCAATCACCTTTTAATTTAAGTCTATATAAAATATAATTTCTATAAAAAGCCCATTGCCCCATTTCAAGCAAAATTATAATAATACTATAAAGTACAACTGGAATTCAAATCATTATAAGATCGCGGAATGAAGAAAAATTATATAAAAATTCACTGGTCCTTTTATATTTACTTTTTCACTTCACCCCATTGAATTTTCCTTTTTTCCGCTAGTTTTCATCCAAAAGTGTTGAATATAACTTAAACCCCTCTTGAAATAATAAAATTTAGATCATTTCACTCCAACGAAAGTGTTTCCCTTCTGGAATGAAGCGCAAAAGAGCTCTTATTATAATATTCCGTTCCAAACAGAAAATACATTAAGGGAAGTAAATAGTTTCGCTCCAAGCTGAAGTACAAAATGTATCATTTTGGTTTCACACAGGTATAAATTATATAATAGAGATAGATTAGCACGAAAATCTCATCGTGTTGAAAATTCTTCTGATTTTTTTTTCAAGAAACCCGTCGCTTATCAGGACCTCAGCGAAGGAAATGGGAGATGAAGAGGTGTCGACCCTGGGGGTCATCCGCAGCCAAAAGCGACCAATGTGGATGATGGAGATGTTGCCGGCGCATGCATCAAATAACTAAATGGTCCCTCGGTTGGGAGCGGCGTAGGAGGAACGCTAATCGGCTCGGATCTTAGGCCGTTCACTACTCGCCCATGCCTCGAGGGGGCCGCCGAGAAACATCGCCTCCGCTCGCCAGGGAGGAATGACATCCAGTCGGCCGAAAGAGAGAATATACGAAAGGAAGGATTGCTCACCGTTTGGGCACCTGCTGGGTTAGTGGCAGTGAACTCCGACCTCGACGGAGGGAAAACTCGACGTGAAGGCGGAGAAACTAGCCCTTTCTGGTGGCAACGACAAACGATCGTGTCGTAAATCTGGACAGAATTTTAGTTAGGCAAAATAAAGGTGGGCTTCATTTAATTTCTCGGTGATGTAGTTTACCAACAGCGGCACAGGTAAAGGAAATGACCCCAAGATCATGGACGTGTGAATTTTATTAGCCTTAAAAAACTTGCTGACAGATAGGTAAATTGTATAACATAATCTATCCTTAAGTCTCACTCACTGATTTAGTCCTTTAGTGAGAAACTGAGAATTTTTGTACGTCCAATGAATTTTTACATAATTAAAAAAATCTGCAGAATGAATGCTGCTGGCTAATAATTACAAAGATGTCATGTATTCCAAAAGTTATGTATTTATATATTTAGGGTTGTTCGTACCTGCCTATTTTTGCCGCTAATGTTATATTGAGGTTGCCAATGATACAAATTTCCATGAAACGTTTCAAGTAAAATATGATTAAAATGCTAATTTCATAAAATTTGGCTAATCATATTCACCTTTCCCCAAAACTTAGGTCTTAAATTTAACTTATAACTTAAAATTAGCTCCACGAAATAAAACTAACTATATTGTCACAAAATTGCTTGAAAGTTTCATGAAACACTTGAACTGAAACTTACTCGGCGTAACTACGTAAACGGCGGGCATTCCCGTTAACCGCACCAACTGCAGTATTTACTGGGGATTCTTCTAGTGTCAGGAAGTTTGATGAGGTTGCACTGAATTCTCCTTAAAATATTACGAAATTGATGCTTTTTCTGGACCACTGGTAGAAAGTATATCAAAGATAAAACAACACTCCCCAACGAATAAACTTTGAATGTAAACTATACAATGGAGGAGGCGATGAACTCAGGTGATACTTCTGTTCACAATTTTACGAACGACAACAGTGACTTAAGCCCAAGCATACGCTTTCAACAGGCATGATCGTAAACGACCAACACATATCCCATGAAAATGTCGTAAACTCCTTTTTATGCTGTGGTTCGACGAGAAAGTTTTGTGCCAACCGATAAGCTGTCTCTTTCAACGATTTCTATTGTAGTTATTTCCTGCGTTTGTATTCCAATGATCATTCTAACATAATGAATGATACACATAGTATTATTCCACAAATAAATTTAGTGGCACCGTACGTTTCACCAAACTGTGCATGAATTTATTACAGCCCACATTTTCTAAGATATCCGCCTAAATAGTCTGAATACAAATTCCTTGTGTAATGAAATAAGTTGGTTACTTAAATCATATTAAAATTACATATATTTATAAGGAATACAAAGTTAACCCATACCAATTCACTATGTATCAACAGCTTCCGCTAGAACTAGTCGAATCAGTTATGTTTAAATGCTCATTGTTTTCAGATGGGACAGTCATATTTTATGAAACGCAAACATTGTTTGCCTAAGTATATCTTTCAAGTTACCTGACGAGAATATAAATTAAAAGCATGAATTACGATTCCTTTTACAACAAATCACACGTGGAAACTATGTTAAAGTGGTTTTCTACTTCACAGAAACAAATGCACGTAATAAAGATAAATTAACTGTCACCATTTTACAGGAAGAACTCCCGAGTTATTCCAAGAAAATTATTTCGTAAATGAATAAAAAAATAGGTAAGAGCAACTTATTTCATTAAACCAGGAAATGTACTCGGACTATGCAAAGACCTTAAAAAATGTGAGCTGTAATTAAACTCAATGAACACCTACCCTACCCTAACACACGGGTAAAATGAAGAATAAAGGGTATAAGACAATAAATAATGACTGAATAACTGAGGTAGCTTCAAAGCTGTAACCACCATCCGTATTATTTGATAAAGTTATTTTTTTAACAAGCTGCACCTAAAGTTTCTCAATATTGCCTTTTTCCCCCCGTTTATTTACAGAGGGACGCCATAATTTTAACCTTGAGTGGACAGGAAATATTTCCACATAGAGTGGCGCGTGAGGTGAAGAAACTAATTAATATGCAACGGAACTCAAGAGGTTTAAAGTTGAGGTAGAGGATAGGCCAAACACATAAATCTGAGCCTGCGTGATTTGTAATCGAAGTCTGACCCATTCAGTTAAGAGAGTCGTATCTCTCGCAAGCAATTCAAGAATAACTCATCGCTTGTTGAGATGTTACAAGAATGACGGCATAGGCCCAACTGTGTAGAATTTTTCTCGTTGTTTACGCAACTGACTGCGATATTTTGAGGAATGGACGGCTGAAAAGATTCATCCAGTGTGAGCACCATGGTGAGCAAGGAGTGAAATAAGACTCGTGTGGGGATGAGCCTTCGAAGGCGACTGTGGCAAACGCCTTTTGTCCCGAGGCTCCACCGAAAATATTTTGACACGCGAAAATAATATTTTTTTATTCCTCCCGTATGAAAAGATACGAGCGAAGCGAAGAATGTAACGCGTATGCGATGAATTTCTCGCCGGGAGGACGTCCAAATCTCACTGTCATGTAAGTTTTAATGTATCCATAAGAAAAAAAGGAGGAATTTCGTTTCGAATTTTAATACATTGACCAAACATGGATCATGGATTACCTTTGAAATTGTAAGTGAGGAATGATCTCTAAATATGCATATACGAGAAATAGGTGATAGTTTTACTCCAAAGGCCGTGCTAGGTTTTTGGACCACATGTTGGAAAAAATACATGCTATTTAAAGCTCTTGAAGTGAGATCGATTTCTTCGTAAAATTCGTTTGTTGTGGGACCTATTCCTAATCGCGCAAGTTCAACGAACAACAAGCTCACTCGACGTCGATGAGATACTGCTGATATAAGAAACGCACTTATCTGGTGGCGATATCTCTAGAGCTGGTTGGAGCGACAAAATGAAATAACTGTTCAACGGGCAGAATGGATAAATAAATCTTTGTTTGTACGAACTATTAACGATTATAACAATAGCAGCAAGAGACATAAGGGCAGTTTTTCTTTAAATATAATTTATTTTAGTCATACCCCTCATCCAATTCCCTTATTCTCACTCTCCGTATTTCATGGCTGGTTTCGAAACATCCCCTGCCACAAGGCCTACTTCATATTTCTACGGTGGTACCAATTGAGAAATCTCATTCTCGTGAGGCCAGTGAAGAATCTACTTTTGAGCTGAGTAAATCTTTTCTGTGATCTGCCTCGGGCAAAAGAGCTGATTTTCTAGGAGTTGTCACTGACAGTGTGTTCTGATGGTTTGTTTTTCAGTGGTTTTATGCTGGTATTTTTGGCGAGTTTAGTTTTCTTTTAGCTTATTACATAATGCCTTCATTACATTTATAAACCCTTGGTCCCTCTAAGCCGCATGGCTTGCCAGTAAGTTCCATAGTATTCATACGGAGCGGCATGTTACAAATACAGTATTAACGGTTTATTTATTTTTAATTGTAAGATGAAAAAATCAATATAATGGCATTGAAAAAGTTACCAAATCTGTAAAACGAAAATAAGGAAAAATATATCTTGGCCATTTGTGTAACAGATTATTATAAGATATTACAAATTCCTAATTTCACTAATTAAACATTCTTTGGCCTCTTTTAATTTTTACCAAACCTTTTAGATTATGTAGTTGCTTAGGCATACAATTAATGGTATTTGGATTAGTATACTTGCAAACATTTTGATATAAATTATAATAATATAAGTTTTCAACGTAGGAGTATTACGTTTAAGCATACAATGCGTATTGTCACAAGGAAATTGCACACTCTTTAAAAATAATTTTCCACAATGATTTTTTAGCAATCTATCTAGAGTTAAAACATTATATTTTTCACATAGTGATTTTAGGCCAATATTACTACGATATAAGAATCCATCCACATCAATTAATTTCAATAATCTAATTTTGGTTCCTAATTATCGTGATTAACAATGTGTTAGATGCCATTCCCCAAACTGTGATTCTATATCTCAATATACTCTCGACTATAGCCAAATAAATCATTAATTTTATGTTTGCACGTCCAATGTCTTTGAGCATAAATATTTGATAAGCTAAATCCTTATTTTTTAGTTTTTATGTCAATATGGTGCGGATTTAAATGATCATCTATTATCACACCAAGATAAGTATATTTTTCTACCTGGTCCAGTACTAGACAATTGTAAGTATCATCAAAATAATGTTATTATCGTGAATGCAATTGTGGAAAAGCAGTTTTATATTAACTCTTTTCCTTGTATTATTCATTGAGGATATATGCATAATAGATGTTTTTCCTTAATTTATGATTAAATTATTATCATGCGCCCATATATTTCACCTGTTAAAGTCTAGTTGGATCCTTTTCTGACCTGTTTCAAAATTTTTATGCGCACTTATTAACACAATGTCATCAGTATAAATTATAATTTTACTATGTTAAACAGCCAAATATATATAATTCCTGTACATCAAAAACAGGAGAGGCCCTAGAATGGAGCCTTGAGGAACCACATGTTTTATAATCTCTGAGGAACTATAAGATTTGTTTATTTTGATTCTCATCCTTCTATTGCATAGATAACTCTTAAACCGTAATAGGATATGACCCCTTACACCCATCCTTTCCAATTTACTTGGGAGAATACCGATATCTAGCGTATCAAAAGCTTTTCGAAAAACGATGAAAAGCACTATTACAGAAAAATGGCCTAAATTTTCATTTACAATGCCTGCGAAATATTCAAGGGCATCTTTAGTTCCCGTTGATTTAATAAACCCATACTGATGCACAAACAGCATTTTTTAACATTAAAAAACTGTAAAAGATGATTATAAACATATTTTTCCAAGATTTTGTCCACTGAACTTAATATGGAGATTGGCCTATCATAATTGAGGTCAGTTTTACTTCCACATTTAAAAACAGGTTTAATGGTTGCAAGTTTCAGATCTTCTGGTACGAATCCTTCCCTGAGAGTATTGTTAATGAAGTCAGTCAAGATTTTTACATTAAAATTAGGATTTTTCAGATCCCTCATTCTAATGTTATCATAACCTGTGCCTCTTATTGGGAGAATTCGTAGTATCTCCCTCATATCCTTCTAAGTTCCCTCAGGGATGTGAACACTATCAAGTAAGGGAGGACATACATAGGACCCAGTATATAGTTTAACAGAGCAATTATATTTCATTTTATCCACCTCTAAAGTAATAATTTTCAAGAAACTATTTGCTAGCGTATATTCAGAGGTACATGCGTTATTAAAATTATTTATCAAAGATCTTTGATGGCCAGTTGGTTTACCTCCAGTTAAATTTTTCATTTCCTCCCACACATTTTTCGGATTCTTAGTGATCTATTTGAATCGCTTATAGCAGTATGATGGTTTAGCTTTTCTAATTTATCTTTATTTGTGAGATTCGATAATGGGTATATTTTTTCCTGGGTAAAATACTTGAGGGACAACTTTTGAAAGTATTAAATAATTTATCCATTACACCAATCATGTTCTATAGTGTATTTGACATCCATGATTTTTTAAATCTAACATTTAATTTATTTGAGAATGTGGAAGCCTTAAAGTATAATGTATCAAAGTAATGATTTATTTATCGAAAGAAGCTGTTTACTTGGTTCTTTTTCGGATAGAATTTTGTCAATATCCTCTTTTAGTAATGAAGAATTTTATTTTCGTCAACCGTAGTTCTGCGGACACTCCCGCATTGATCATTTAAGAGGTCATTACCATGCTGAAGATTTATTGACACACCTGTGACATAATGATCAGCCAATCTTGATTTAACAATAAAACCAATGACTAATTTTGTATTGTCCTGAAAAGTATATGATCTATGAAAGATTTAGCGAGAAACTCGGGGCGTAGGTAAAGACGGGGCTTCCTGGATGTTAATCTCATGTGCGACGTTTCTTGCACTTCGACAGGAAGGGCACCTCCACGACTCCTTGTTCTTTTTGAACATGGCGGGATAAGAAGTATCGCGTAAACCAGCACAAGCACAGTCCATGCTGGTACTATACCCGCAGCAAAAAACAAATTCTCCATCTGAGGGTAATCTATCCTCACAACGTGAACAATAACTTATTGTAAAGAGAAAAACTATATCAACGAGAAAATGCACACGACGTCACTTTTCGACAGTCAACTGCCTCGATAATGAAAACCGTATCGTGTATATACGACCGTGATGTAAACACTGAAGGCACTATGAACACTCGAAACTGAATTCAAGATGCATTGATAAACATCATAGACCCCCCAATATCTGCACCGGAACACAGTATATTCCAGGACAAAACAGGCACAAATTCACAACAAAATGAAGGAAGAAAACCTTACATAAAGATGAATAACCACAGCATACACTCCCACTACATCCGCAACAACCCCGCCACCAGATGTCTCTATGATTAGTCATAGAACTTAACCGCAAACCTACATGGATTAACTTCCATTTCTTTCTGCAATGACTTAGTGCAGTTATTGAAGTTCTAGTTTTACTCGCCTCTTCCTTCATGTCAAGTTAATGGAATGTAGCTACATTTATTAAGGATTTATATTGCAAGTTAAGATCATCTAAAATGTAACTCTACCTTTAACTCTATGTATTTACAATCAAAATAAATAGAAGATAATGACATGCAATAAGAATAGTGGCAGATGAAAACTCATATGGAAGAGAACTTTGAAGGAAACATCCTGAGACATAATTAAGGTCGGCTAAATATGATTGGAGAAGCAACGAATGGGGAGAATTATCAAGAACGCCCGGAGATTGTTTTAATTTAATTCACAGAGATGATCTAGCAGATAAGCAGGTGAGTTTAGATGGAAGCATGCCAATACCAATCTTTTACCGACGCAGGTCTTTGACTCCTGACACTATTTCATTCTGCGTAACAGCATACGCCCAATCTCTCATCAACACGTCCATAGAACCTTTTCTCTTTCTACCTCTTCCCCGATTACCCAACATCCGCCCCTTAATCACTGCCTTAAGAAACCTATCCGCTGTATTACCTCCTTTAACCGCCTACTATGTCTCTTCCTAATCTCATACAGAAATTTCCTCTACGCACCCACCAAATCAAGCACTTCCTCATATGTCTTACCCATCCTCCTCCACACTCATACCTTGAACACTTACAGTCAATTCTCGTTCTCTTCTCAGAGTCCACCTTTCTGCCCCATACGACAAATGCACCTCTTCAACCTCTTCTTTTTATCCTCACTCAAGGCCTCCGTCATCAGTTTCCTTAGGAAACCTTGTTTCCTTTCCTTAGAAGGAAACTGATGACTGATTCATAAAAGTATTGATGGAAACTTCTTTCGCTAGCACAATTCTTCATCTAACGTCTTCGCTACTCAGCCGAGTTTCCTCCAATGCAATACCCGAGTAATTAAAGTACTGTATCTTTCCCAATTCGCCCTCACCTACTTTCAACCCCCTTTATTATCAAACTCTTTTCTTTGTCCAAGCATATCTCTTAACATGGGTGTTCTAGATAATTGTACCCCATATTGTTCACAATAATTTTATAACGCATCTGATACGCTCTTAGCTCTGATTTTCTCAAACTCACAACCCATTGGCTGATTGGCTAAATTACGACTGGATGTTAGCACACCTAACCGACTTTGACCAATTTTGAGGATATCAGGAATAGCCACGGTATTACTACTATGAAGTCACTCGCAAGAGGACTACAGTGCGGAATTCCATAGTAGGAAAGAATGTTCGCCTTGACCTGGACTAGAACAAGGATAACTTGAATTAAACAGAGTGCTCTAGCTAGTCAAGCTACCCACAGGGGAGGTCCATCCACAGTTTTAAAAATCCACAGGGGAGGAAGACGCCTGGCTAGCTTAACTGGCTAGAATACTCGGCGCAATATCGAGAGATCCGGCTTCGAGTCCCATTCAAAGCGAGTAATTTTCATTCCTTATTTCTCAATAACCGACTTAATCAGCATTCCTCCTTTTATTTCACCACGTAGCTCTTCCCATATCTCTCTTAACGTTTCATCGATGTCATAAATTTCAAAAATCAAGGGTAATTACTTTTGCTAAACCCAGACTTATAATTGCTTACTCTCACTCTTCGTCAACATCACTTATGCCGTCTCGATCGTACGTAAGATCGAGTTATTCAATCTCCATACTCTACTCCTACTTTTACCTGTTTATTCATTAGTTGAATGGAGGAGATGCAGCCAATGATGAAGAATCTGAAAATACGAAGTAATAAAGCGGTTAGATAAAAAAGAGAGGAGCGGAAAGCTGCAGCAAACCCAACTTCATATTCATGGCAGCTGATGGAGAGGCCCGAGCAAATAGGCATAGATTTCACTTAAATTCACAATTCGATGCACCACAATGCTATGGCAAAAATCAGAAATGACTCCCCACCAGCCACATCCAGCCTTTCAAGGCTACAACATGTTCGCCACCCAGTTATAAATGCATGTTTCTTGTCTGAATGTAAAAAAAGAACCACATCTTTTTCAGAGATATTAGCACCAAGAGCAATGCATACCATGACATCATTCAATCACAAGTGTTCATTCTTCGTTGAACTCGTTCACAAGGTTCGTTGAACTGCAAAAATAGTCGGCGGGATACTGTAACACCCGAAGAACCTGTGGGATGTTACGAGACCAGCAGCACACCGTAGCATCCACTTATTTTTCCATGAAAGGGTTGATGAACCTCTTATTCATGTCACAATATAGATCTATGGTGGCAAAAGAGCGAGGTAACTGTTTTACAAAAGTGAATAACGACGGCGGATCGCCAAGAGCAAGTGACTTCGGCTAAGTTCCTACACTCTGGTGTCATTAATCATCACATTTGACGTATGCCTTCCAAACGGAAAACGGGTTATCCATGTGATGCTGAGACGGAGGTAGGATTGATTGGTGGGTGGAAAATATAAGATACAATGAAGCTGCTAGCACTATACAGCCAGTTTCATTAGCCGCATCGTATGACATTAAATAAATGATGATTGCAATAATTACTCGGCGCAGGAACTTTTTTTCACCCTGGGGTGAGGGAGAACGAACTTTTTAGGGTCCGGAGGACTAAAAATACTCATCGAAGTCCCACACTTGATATCTTCATATTTTCTGCGCACTGGTAAAATGACAAATGAGGAACAACTTTGAAAAATATGTAGTTCCCTTTCGGGTGGCTCTAAATCAGAAGCACAGCCATAATTTTCTCCTTGGGAGGCTTTTCTGTACACCCAAATGTCATTCGAATTAACGTTTTCGCCTTAATCGGTATATACCGTCCAAACGAAAGACCATTACGACCGGACTTGTATTCTTTTTCAAGCATATTCAGGCGTCCTAAACTTTTTTCCATTGATTAAATGTAAAACATTATTACATAACTGCGTTATTCTTCTGTTTTGGGCCATAGTTGATTCTTCATGTTGAAGTGAAGGCCTTAGAACTGGTTCAACCAATGGTTTTCCTGGGGCACGGAGATAATGTACCTCCAAAGATTGTTGCATAACAGCTAAACGATTAAAGTCAATTGTTAGCTATTTCAAACGAGTCCTTGTGAAGGCTTACACCACAACTTTTATGCAAGAATTGTCCTAATTCTCTGTTTTGCTGTAAAGGATTACCTTACGAACTGCATTCGTTCGGAAGTTCAAAATTGGGCAGTTTTCCGTTCTTTATATAGTAATGCTAATCAAAATCAGTTTTAAACAATTGTGAAACTTCAATTTTTTGAGTAAAATAATGTGCTGTAAATCATTGAACAAGAGACTTAAAAAGCGGTATTGAGTTTTGAGGTATTACTCTTCAAACTTGGGTAATACAATTTCAAAACGGACAGAATGCGCTTCTCTCATCAATAAGTGTCGATTACGTAAAACAAATAAAACTGTTGGCATAACCTGTTGTCAGTAATTTTAATATTCATAGTGCAACACTTCTTGCATATAATTTCTCCTTGTGTTGGCACATTTTTACAATCACTTCAGCTCAGGCCAAATAGTTCTATTTGACGATTTCTACATCGATACTGTCTATAACGAATTTACAAATTCGTTTTATAATCATGAAGTTATATTCAAATAAAATAAACCACGTTAGTGATGAGAACAGTTATGGAGCACAACCAATAACTTACACTTTGTAATGTGCTAGAAATCCACCCAAGCATTACGGACTACGGCAAACAGCGAAAAGGAAACCATTTTTTGAGATGTTAGAAAGATATAAATTTATATATTTAGCAATAACTATAATTATTTACCGCGAGTTGAATCTGAATCTTAGTAAATATACTTTGTAATCTTTCTCCGACTCAAATTCTTTTATTTTTCACATTTTTGCTTGGCCTATCTCCCAAGCCCAAGGTCTCTCTCGCAGAGGCGCGACTTTAAATGGTCGATATGGCCGCCGATTGTCCAATTTAATTCTGGAACAGGAAAATATTACTTGCCATTTTAGTCACTTGGAGATTATGGCTAACCAAAACTGCTGGCAGCAGTTGGTTCTCAAGCACAATGCTAAAAATAAGACACAATATTTTATGCCAAGTCGAGTTCGCTCTCCTTTTCAAATATCAAGCGCGAAGAAAGCTCGGATGCTGCAGTGGGTTGTTGGGCTTTGTAACTTCACTGACCAGCATAGGTGGCGATGAGTGACTTAACATAGCTGTTTTTTAATTTAGTGGCTACTTTTATATCCTATATTTTTATTGGTATCAAGTACTATAGGAGTACGGTTGCACCAAATTGTGACACATTTCCCGGCAAAATCTGCGCGTAAATATTTGTCTTAGAAATTTACTTCTAGCTATTTGATGATTATTATGAATGCCCATTCGGAGAAACCGACTTGTGCTTGTCTGTAATGTCTACCAAAATCATCGCTGAGTTAATCATTTTCTCAAAATTCCGCAGCAATTAAGTGTCGAACTAGGCTGAAATCAAATGAAATAAAAACGTGGTCTAAAGTACGAAATATATTCCTAGTCCTAAAAACTTACTATGCTGAACTTAATCCAAAGGTAGTGTCGAACGTTACTGATAGGGAACTCATAAAATTTGGAGTGATGAGGGAGGAGGATTCGACCATCCTTGTGGGCCCGCAAATAGCGTGGATCTCCACTCAAATGTGGAAAAAATTTATCTAAGTGAAAAAAAAATATTTTTTCTAGGTAGTCAGTATATGGACAGATACTAATGCTAATACCTACAAAGACGGTTCATATTATTGATTTGAATAATTTAAAACTGTCCAGAGATTGAGGCACTATGAAATAAATCAGAATGGGGGGAATGGGGTTTTTCAGCAAATTCACTAATTTTTGTCGGCGATTGCCTATTCAAGAGCAGTAACGTTCTAATATTATATACAAATAATATAAAATATACAAATGTAATTTATCAGTCTTATATCAATTGTACAGCTTCTATCTTTGGCTTCCGAACTCCGTACATTATGCATTTTTTCCGAAAGGAATGAGGTGCGAAGATTCAATTCTGCCCTTGCGAATAATCGAACGGTTAAACTGATGGGAAACCTGCTCTTACCGAGAAACATCCATTCGCTGCATAATTTTCTGTTTCTTTTTTATTCCTACTATGCGTTTGATACATGATCAGGGGAAAATATCATAACTTTTAATTCACTGATACATAGCCACTAAACGATTTACGCGTGTGGAAAATTGAAATCCAATTCCCGTTCGGATTCTATGATGACACGAAATATATTTATTTCGGAGGATTCGAAATATCATTAGTTTTCCTACAAATACTCTTTTGTGCCTTCGGTAGGCTCGAGATACCACGTAAATCAACAAATAAATGCGATTCTGGTAAAAGGTAGTGAAATGCAAATCACGTAGATAATTCCTTTACACAAAAGTCGGCTCTTTCTGGGCTCCAACGCAAACTCTGTCCGATAATTGGATTGCCGCTTCCCCCACATTGTAGCGGACAGGCATGGGGTGTCGTCAATTATCAGGGTCTCCGCAGATACCCAAACACTCTAAGCCATCGAGTTTTATTATCAGGCGGAAGGCCGTGAGATATACTTTAAGAAAGGGTAAGACCAGCAAAAATCATTCATGGTAAATGTCCGCTTCCATCACACACCTTTCAAACGCTTATTCCGAGAAATTGGTCATTTTCAGGATAATGACTGACATAGTCTTGTTCTTGAAGAATCACAGTACGAAACAAATTTTACAGGAAATTTGTTAAACCACAGATTTTTGAGATATTCACGTTAGAAAATGACCTATTTTCGTCATTTGTCCGACTTTTTCGACGCTATTTTCCCAGTTTCGCCAAAGCTCCGACAGAGGGATCTATCTAACTTCACCTCTACAATATGCCTTATATTTCCCCAGCCGAAAAGGTTACGGGCCCTGTGAAGTGAAACAGGGGTGCTGGAGTGGGACGCTACGCGACCTCGAAATGCCTACTTTCGAAGCTGTTAATGCCATTTTTGTCACTTCTGAAGTCACTTTTCTCTTTTTCCAACTTCTCCTTCACCCGCTTCACGCCTTTTTCTGCAATTTTTCAATCCGCTCTTTTGCGTTTTCTATGCCTTTTTCGCCATTTCCCCACGTCTTCTAAGCCGCTTTCTCCCATTCTCCAACCGTCTTCAGAGAGATTTTTCAGAGAAAATATACGTCTTTACATGGCTCCAGGGTCTACATTTCCCCTTCTAATCACTAACCGTCTCGAGGGAGATTTTTTATAGATAATATACGTTTATACATGCCTCTAACTCCTATATTAACCCTTATAATCACCAACCGTCTCGAGGGAGATATTTTTTCTAGAAAATATACGTTTCTACATGCCTCCACCTCATATTTTTAACCTTCAAATCACCTACCGTCTCAAGGGAGATTTTATTCTAGAAAATATACGTTTCCACATCCCTACACCTACTTTTTCTTACCCATGAAATCATCAACCGTCTCGAGGGAGATTTATTTCTAGAAAAAATACGTTTCTACATGCCACCTACTATTTCTACCCTTTTTCCCACCTCACTTCAACATTCATTTTTCAATTATGCGCTCTTCATATTATGAAAAATGCCTTTTCTTCCTTTGGCGGAGGGGGGGGGGATCGTAACATCGATACATCGACATTTATGGCGAATTTAAAAATTCACGAACACTCCAAAATGCCCTTTTCTACATTTACGCACCGAGGTTGGGTCAGGGAGGCGAGGGGGGGGGGTGAAATTGTAAAAATATATACATCGACATTTGTAGCGTATTTCAAAATCCACGAACACTCCAAAATGCCCTTTCCGCCATTATTCACACAACGGCGTAAAATCGGCAGTGCAAGGAGTGGCGAAGCATTTAATACGCACGAATAAGGAAGGGAAGTGTATAAAAAGACATAATAAGGGCAGTAGAATCAATTGTGGAAATAGGCTAAAGCAGGAGTGAAACAATAGTTCAAATATCGTGTTTTCAGCGTTCAAGCGACGACATATTGCGCGGTTATGAATAACACGGCACGGGAAAGATTTTTTGTTGAGAAAGAGAGTTGAAAGGCAACTCAGCAACTGTGCGCCACGATGCGGTCAAAAATGGAAATAGTGCAATGGCGGCCGGGATAAACCTCACGTAAATGTTTGAAAATTTCCTATTAATCGTAGATTTCTTATTCCCCCAAAAAATCATCATCACAAGATACCGGCAAGTTTTTAGTTTGTGTACATAAATTTTGTGGCGATACGCCGAGTGCTAAGGGTCGACAAAAGTGTCTGAAAGGTGAGAGACGGAAGCGGACATTTGACTCATTCATATATGTACAAACACCATTTCCTATATTTTCATTGACACTATAATGAAGGAGAGATGAAGAATCAACATATTCTGCTCGAGCCAAACTATGAGGGCTGTTCAAAAATTAATGATAAAAACGCTCCACAGGTAAAAATATTTATTCAGTCTTCCAAATCTACATGCTCTTTTTCGTAGTAACCCCCCTCTGTTCTAATGCACTTCTGCCACCGTTCCTGCCACTTTTTAACACGAACGCCAGATCATCTTTCTCGAGCTCCTGGCACTGCGCCTCCACAGCTTTGATAACCTAATGATTGGTCTTGAATTTCCGTCCCCTGAGCGGATACTTGACTTCAGGGAGGAGCCAAAAGTCGCAAAGGACCAAATATGGACTGTACGGTAGGTGGGGTACAGTCGCAATGCAATGGGGCAGCTTGCAAGAAATGTGTGAGCGACGTGGGGCCACGCCGAGGCACAATTTTGAGTTTGCTCCGGTGTTAGCAGGCGTGGCACCCATCTGCAAGACCTGTCACATGGCCAAATCATATAGCAGAATCGAAAATGCGCTGCTTACTGAAATGCCTAAATATGTGGCGAGCTCCCTAATGGTAATTTGTCGTTCTTCGTGGACTATATTGGCAGCTGTATTCTTTACAAACTCGGTTCGAGACGTTGAAGGGCGTCCCTCCCTTAGCTCGTCGGGAATGCTCTCTCTACCATCCTCAAACGCATAATACTACTTGTAGAAGGTCATCCGGATCGTAACATCTTCACCACACACCGTAGTTGATAATTCATACTCGTATTTTCGGTTCTTCCCGAGTTTCACGAAAAATTTCACGGTGCAACGTTGCTCTAACTTTTCATCCATGCTGGACATGGTAGGCGAATATCTAACACATGTTACGCGAATCGTCACATGCGTCCATTCACTGCACAGATCGACTTGAAACTGGTCGTTATAGATGGAAAACAGAATGGGCTACACGATGGTATGCAGCATTGCTACTCTTCGCAGCGCATTTTCCCTCAAGGTCTCTATTATCATCACTTTTTGAACAACCCTCGTATTATGGTAGAAATGATCACAGGGAAATAATCAAGGAAATGTACTGTAGAACCAATGGATTTAAAATGTAATTTTTGCCACGCACAATAATGAACCATATTAGTTGCGCTAGATCAGTTTTGGCAAACTTTGACCCTCAATAGGTAAAGTAGGTTTTGCACTTGTGCTAAATGTCTGAACATCATTATTAGCTACTAACGCCGCATGATGTATCCGGCAAGATATACCTCCTGCACGATTTATTACCTTGTATCACTATTCATCAGTCGTATTAATAATATTAACCAGTAGTTGTATGTTGAATATTATATTGCACGGTAGCATGTTCGGTTACGTAGCACTATCCTAGTTTATGGCCTGACCGCATATTGTCATCCTGACTGCCTTTAGCTTGCACCTGGAATCCAGTCGAGCATGCGCGGTTTTGACTTCAACTGGGATGAGTGTTGCATGCCTGGTGCGGAATCACCCCGTGCCACATACCCTGGTGGTGGCTTGCACGATATTTCGTTGATGTAGGTGAAGATGAAGGGCAGAGAATGCAGGAGCACAGTCAATATTTCTGGCCACTGCAGCAGGACTTCTTCCAGGAAGTCTAGTTGCCACTCCATGAGTAAGTTCCCTGCATTTTCTGCGATTGCGACCCACCTATTCATAAATTTGGATATTTCTGGTGATGTCCTCCTCCACCAGCATTGATGGATAACAATTATTTCACCAGGCGGAAGACCCGGGTAGACTTCACCAGCATTTAATGCTAGGAAAAATAAAAATCCTACATTGGATATTCCTTTCTCTGATTTGTCCTCCTCTTTCAAAATAAAATTCTATAGAGTTTCTTAAACAAGGAAATGAGTTGGAGTTCAAACGAAAAAAGGGAGTGGGGGATTCCTGGAACCCTCGCCTTAAAGGTGGAGCTATTTTCGTAAAATTGGATTTTCTGGAAGAAGGCGCATGCATATTTTTTTCATGTGGCGACGCCGTGGAACGAAATCAAGGCGATTTTAGCGGGGTGCTCCCTCTAAATTATAGCGCTAGCATCAAAAGGGAGGAGTTAAACACAGATGCGTCGGATTTCTCAGAAATGCGGCCAAGTACTTAGCATTGAAAACCTGTCCATACCCTGTCTCTACTTCGATGGTGTGTATATATTTTCTTGGTTGCACCAGAGGAATGCCGGCATGTACAACCATAAGTATGCAAATTATGTTGATACTTGAATATTTAACAGTTACACGATGCACCAATATACTTTTAAAATGGGTTTAATGAGCAGCTTCCGTAAAAAGCCATTGACTGTAGAGTTTCTAGAGGGCATTGTGAATAGAGGATACTCATAAAAGCAATAAAAATGAGCAAATTACAACGTCACGCAGTTGAGGAAATATAATCACCTCATACTTTATACGGTGCCTTTCATAATCCATTTCTTTTAGAATAATTTTTATGAGCATGACAAAAGTTGGTGGCACTCCCCAGCAGCTAGTGGAGGTCAAACAACAAACGTTGATGAGTAGTAGAGGAACCCAAAGTACACCGCAGGGGCTTTGGCCTTCGGTCTCAATTTTTTGTACGCTGTCCTCTTCCTGACACAAATGGTCTACACAAAGGAGGTCAAATAAGTTTGTCTAGCGCTATATTAAGTACCTAAGTTCACAGGTATGGCTTTTTTATTTTCAGTTAGTTTTTGGGGATATTATTTCCAAGGTATTTGACAATAACTTCCTGAGGAGCGAAGAGTGTTAACTCCATGTAATTCATCGCCCCCATGTAGAGTTTCTAAAGAATCATTACCTTCCCAAAATTCCTATATCTTTATCTTATTTTGAGATTTTTAAACAAATAAAAGATATATATTACCAAGCTATTTCAAGTACGATACAAACCATATAAATACGCAAATCCCATCAAACTTATTCGAGAAATTATTAAAATGATGAGTACGAAACCAAGACGAACGAACTCTAAAGCATTGAAAATATTCCTCACGATAGCAAAACAAAATACAGACCTATAATTGCTATATTACGTATATAAGTATTAATGGACACCTCATATAGAACCAATGTCACCTTTCGGTCCTCTACTGGCGGTTGATATACGACTCCGCGTAAAGACTATGAAAACGCTTACCTAATTGGAAAATGAATTTGATGCATGATATTCTTTTACATGACTGAATTCCTAAACGTGATGAACACACAAATATAGATTTTATATTACTCTCAAGCTTGGGTCATTAAGTGTCCAAAATCGTCTAACGTAATATAAATGTAATGTTTTGATGAACCAATGTGAAAGGCAAAGGTTCTTTGACCTAAAGGCAAAGTCAAGATAGCACAGAGAATTGGGAAGCGGGTCCCACAGAGAAAGCTTCTTCACTCGTCTCAAATGTCCCTGAACGATGATAGCGAATCTTTTCGAATACAATTGTCCTAATTTTCAATAGCTTTTCCTCGGACCCATCGTCCTCTAACATGGAGTTACTAGAGTCTGATGGATAATTGACTTAAGATGTTCCCTTTTGAGCCTTGGGAACTTACAATATGTCCTATCGTTCGATTGTGCCAAGCATCATGAAGATTATATACCCCTGGAGCCCCATAGCTTAGTCTAAGGCCAGGATGCTCCCAATAGATAAATCAATGGGTCTCAAAAGGGAGTACTCTGGTATCAATTCCACCCAGAGCTATCTTAACTTTGCCTTTAGGTCAAAGAACCTGTCTTTCATATTGGTTCATCAAAACATTACGTTCATATTGCGCTAGGCGATTTTGGACATTTAATGACCCATGCGAGTACTCCACTTCTCCACTCCAAGTCTAACCACTTCTCAGGTAGGCTGAAGTATTCCGCTGCTTCACCACGTTGCATACCTTTTTACTAATGCTCAAGGATCCCATGGTCTTTCGCCGCTACTCATATGTGGACGAAGGTGGTATCGTCAAAGGCATCTTCATTTTTAAATTTCGCACCAATTCGGTAAATTCCCTGATCTACAGCCCCATCTAATCTGTAGACTGGGTTATGACGCCTGTTTTATACCGACTTTCCTTTCAGGTATGTTGGCGTTGATCTACTTCTGCGAAATACCCCGCAAACCACTTCAAGGGTGGGTACAGCGGGTGAGTTATCACCAAAATGGATAAACCTATTGAAGTTAATGTAACCACAACTTTTAAAAAATTATCCTTATAATTAATAAATATAAATTAGCAAAAAACTGCTAAAATATGCCGGAGGCGATATTTTACAAATATGAGCTGCACTATAAGCGTGCTTCCCATACATAACACATTTTATTTCTGTTTGTACAAATAACCTATTGCAGAGAGAGATGTAAGGTATACTACTTCAGGAGGCCTTCTCTAATACATCTATCCACTACCTACTTCAATGTCTGGAATAAAATACATCTGACTCATCCCGTGATCCTGCATATCCTATACAAATATCTCGTACTTTTGGATGAGGGCAATCGTGATGATAATACCTAAACCCAATATAAAACTATGATACGCACGATCAAAAGATCACTATAAATTTAAGTATGAGCTGTCCACTAAACGCAATGTACCAAGTTTTCCAAGAATACAACATGAAAAAAATAAGACAATAACAAAAATCCAACTATTGCGAAGACAAAAATCTGAATGCAGAAAGGACGCACTGAGAGGAGAGAAATAAGAACAAGTGGATTCCTTCATCTATCTCAGAAGTACATACCATCACGCGGGACTGAAGAAGTTCAACGGACATTAAGTGAAGAATAGCCCAAGCAAAGAAAGCGTTCATAGTAAAATGACAACTACTCTGAAACATTCGAGTGATGCGTGGCATCCCATGGATCGGAAGCACGGACCATGGGAAAAGCAGACCAGAACAGACTTGATACTTTCGAAACATGGTGCTGGAGGCGTATGCTGAAGATAAAATGGACGGACAAAATAAGAAATTATGAAGTTTACAGAAGAGTAGAACAGAAGAGCACCACATGGAATACTTTTCTGAAAAGAAGAACTAAATGGATTGGACTCCGGGTGTGTGAAGAACATAATTGAGGAAAAATAGAGGGAAAAGTCACCGAAGGAAGACTCAGGAATAGGATTATGAACCAAATAAAGAGGAAGAACATAGGAATATTTTACAGGAAGTAAGGGGACTAGTATTAGATACGGAATGGTGAAAAGTTGCAGTCAACCAATCTTACTACAGAACGGCCACTGAGTGAAGAGTTTTTCTGCCCTTCCCGTAGAAGTACTGTGATCATCTCGCCCACCATTGTAGATATGTTTGAGCTGAAGCAGTTGATCGCGTACCACGCGTCATCAAATATGGCGATGCTAGAAAATAGTCTTATTCCGGAGGGGCTGAGTGGATGTGACTCCAGCGTTGTTCTCATTACGTACACTATACATATTCGGTGCAGCCTGGAAAGTAAATATGCGGCAGACGTTACTCTCGTCGACCATTCAGCGGTCTACCCTACACGGAAAGACTTAGCATAGCTTGAAATTTCTTTGAGAAATTAACGTAAAACAGAACATTTCGCTCCTCATCTTGATAATGACTGTACCAAGCCAGTTAGAAAATTTTGCAAAAGGAAAGTAAAGAGTTAAATCTACAGAAGATTTTAAAAGAAACATTTTAACATACTTTTTATTGACACTTCTTAGCATCCGCGAGAAAAATGTTCCCCCCTACCCCAGCAATATGGGAGGCGCTTGAAATGGGAGGAGACAATGACATGCGATAACTGTGAGGGTGGATGAGTTAAGAAATCGGCGATAGCTGGTGTAGTAATTGGTCGTCGAGCAAAGCGATTTTGGGGTCTTATTCAAAAGACCGAAGAGCACTTGGGACCTTCCCTTTCGTCCCTTTCTGATTCAATCCGCCGTTCCAACTTGCACGACGGGGCACCAACCCACCATCCTTCATTAAAAGATTTCCTCTGCCAAGCCTTTTCACGGCCCGATGTGAGTTCACGCCCAAAATTATCTTTTTCAGCCAAAAAGTCACAATGCCGAGGAAACTTTCTTGGAGAGGTCGAGAGGGATGATGGAAGGTATGAGAAAAGGCACGTTCAAAAATTTTCCTCTTTTAGACGCTTCAAAAATTAGTTTCCTGGGAATGCTTTAAAAATTATTTTTTCTAAAAACGGAACGACGAAGTTCAAGGTCATTGACTTTTGACCAGTGCAATGGGTTCCACGGATCACATTGTATCGAATGCACAGAGTATCTTATCCTACATACTAAAGCAGCTGAGACATTTTCGCCTATTCATCCATCTACATTTATCACTTCAGAACCACGCGAAGGCTTTCTTATATAGCCTTTTTCTGGCGAAGGAGCCAATAAACCTCAAAGACATGTTTTCAACAAAACCAAATAACCCTGACATACATACCAGAGCTGTTCCAATTTATTCATATTATCCTGGATATACAACTTATACATATCACATAGTTTCATTAGCATTGCATTTAAAAAATTCCCCTCCTCCGCCCCTCATCAATTTAAGTCTAGCCTATTAAATTTATAGATGGAGAAACAAGATATGTAATATATAACCATGTTACACACCTGTAAAGCTTTTATTTTTTTTGCCAAATTATATTGGGTATAAACTGTTATTAATTACTTTTTGGGAGTAAATTTTTATTTATTTGAATTTAAATTGTCTTTGATTGTTACCAAATTAGTTGTTGATACCATGAATAACTTGAAACATGATCACAATTTTGTTAATTGATTCTATCTATTCCATTAATTGCAATATTATATACTAATATACATAGTAATTTAAAAGTAATAATATTTATGGTTACAATAATATTGATTGTTTAGTTCAATTGATAATTCATTTTCTCTTTTTCTGTTTAATTATTTTTTTGCATATTTGTCTGATTTATTATATACATTTATATAGTCATAAATTATTTAACAATTGTAATCCTTTAGAGAGTTCTTCAACACTAATTTTATCTTTTTTTGTTACGAAGCAGTTTGATTCAGAACAATATAATTTGTTCAATTTAAATTCCAAAGAAAATTAAAGGAGAAAAGTTAACAATGGAATCTGAATGTCACTATTCTCCGACTGTTAATAAAAGCTCGGTCCAATACTAGACTACATCTGATCTTAATAGTTTTCTCAAGTCGTAAAAATGTGCTGCCTTGAATTTCTTAAGGCATACGGGCCACATAAATAGTGTTAACATTTCACTGGATGTTTAGAAGCAATCGAAGTGCGTTGCGAATTTGAGGGCCATACATACATTGACATCCGCTCGGAAGTCCTGAATCATTTAAAGTGTGGCACCACTTATAGAATAAGTGAGAGCCACTTTTAAAATATCGAGGGTAGGCCAGGAATAATGAAACTATAATATTTTGCCGACGTTTCGGAGTGTAATGCACCCCATAATAACAAAAATGTCAATACGGAACCTAGGTGGTAAAATGCAGACTTCCGGAAATTTTACCAGCGGCAACGAAACTTGCACGCAAAAATGAAGAACGCCCATCAGGATCTATCCGAAGAGGATCTTAAGAAAACTTATGAAAAATATAAGAGAGCTAACTAAACAACTAAAGCGGACTTAAGAAAAGTACTAATGGAATTCAAGGGTAAAATATTAGGTGAATTTTTGGAAGATAACCCTTAGGCATTTTGGTCTTATTTGAGGGAGGTAGAAGGGAATAAATCTACAGTAACGTCATTGAGAAATGGTCAAGGAGAAAGAGTTAGCGATAGATTAGAGAAAGCAAATATCCTTAACACATGTTTTCAAAATGTCTTCATTTCATGCCCTCAGAATAACGCCGCTATATTGCGTTGCTTTTACAAAAATCCAATGCAGTGTATAAATATTTCTTTTAGCGGCATAGAAAGTCACCTGGAATCCATTAACACCAAGAAATCACCTGGTCCCGATGAAATACCCGCCCGTGTTTATAAAGAATTAGCGTCAGAAATAGCACTTGAAAATAATAATGAAAAATCTCTAGCAAAACATCATGTCCCTTACGATTGGAAAATAGCGAACGTTCCTCCTATCTATAAGGAAGATCCTAGTAACTATACCCCTATCTCCCTCATGTCCATCTCATGCAAAGTATTAGAATATATAACTGTCAGCACAATTATGATGAATTTAGATAGTCAGAACTTAGTAATTCAAAAACCAGCATGGATTCCGAAAGGGCAGGTCCGGTGAAACCCGGCTAGCCCTTTTTCTTCATGATGTTCTTTCCCCTGAAGAAACGCTCAACCAGATAGACGCGATATTATTAGATTTCCAAAAAGCTTTCGATAAAGTTCCGCTTTCAAAATTACTTGTTAAGCTAAGAACCTATGAAATACATCACGATATAATATGCTGGATTGAAAATTTCTTAAGTAACCGCGAACAGAGGGTAGTTCTAGATGGCGTTAGTTCAGATACAGTTAAAGTCACATCCGGTGTATCCCAGGGAAGTTTATTTGGTCCCATATTATTCCTTATGTATATTAATTATATCATCACCGTCGTTACGAGCTAAATTTGCCTTTTCGCGGACGACGCAGTATTGGGATATACAGGGATATTAACAGTCTGATAGAATGGCATTGAAGAAAGACCTAGAAGTTATAAACGAATGGTGCGACACTTGGCAGTTAGAATTAAAATTTAATAAGTGCGTTGCTGTGAATTTTTGAAGGAAGAGTAGCTTAACCAACGAGAGGTACACAATTAATCTAGCTAATAATTTAGTGTCAGTAAGTACTTAAGTAGTTAAGGAGTGACCCTTACGCAGGACTTGTCGTGGGGGGAGTATATACGAGAAATTTGCGGACAGCCAAATCGTAAATTAGGATTTATTAAAAGAATACTAGGAAAGTGTGACGATAAAATAAAGGAGCAATGTTATTTTTCTCTCGTGAGACCTCACTTGGAGTTCGCCGCTAGTATATGGGACCCTTACGAAGTAGGACTAGTTTCAGATACAGATCGAATACAGCGGAGGGCCGCTAGATTTATTAAAAAGTGTTATGATAAACAAAGTAGTGTTGCTAAATTGTTGAGAGAATAAGGGTGGGAACCTCTATTCAATCGAAGGAAAAAATATAGGTTAAATCTTTTTCAAAAGTTTGATGTAGACTATTTTTTGCCGGACGCTCAACATATTTTGCAAGAGCCAAACTATTATGGTAGAAACAATCACAGGAATAAGACTGCGGAACATGATTTTAAATGTCATTCTTTCCACGCACAATAAAGGTCCATAATAGTTGCGATAGATCTGTTCTAGGATACCGACTACGATAAATACGTTTTTTCAGTAGTGCTAAACATCTTAACATGGTTATTATATACTAACCTCGAATGCAATCTCCGGCATGATGTACTCATGCATGTTTTAGTACCTTGTAGTGCTATTTATTTGTCGCATTAATAATACTAACCAGTTGCACCTTGAGTAGTGTATTGCATGGTAGCATCGTCTTTCACGTCTCACTCTCCTGGTTTCTGGTCTGACTTCGTACCGTTGTCCTGACTGCTTTTGGCCGGCGTCTGGCATTCGGGGAAACGTGCGCGGTTCTGATTTGAACTGGGAGGAGTGCTGCATCCCTTGTGTGGAGTCACCCCGTGCCACGCACCCTAGTGGTGGCTTGCACGGTATTTCATAGATGTAGATGTAGATAATCAGGGCTTGGAATCGATAATCATAGGGATTCATCCTAAGTAGATAGACTTTTAGGACATTTTGCGAAGGCAATTGCACATTCCAGAACCAGTAAAAAAAATCACTCTGCGTTTTATAATAACCATTTATATACAGACACACCCAAACAAAATCTGTCCTCAATAGTCTATCTACTGAAGATGAATCCCTATGATTATCAAATGTAAGCCCTGATGATGGGGTGCTTTACACTCCGAAACGTCGGCCAGGTATTATCGTTTCATTGTTCCTGACCTACCCTCAATATTTTAAAAGTGGTTCTAAATCAAGAGGTCGAGAGAACAATACTGTATTTAACAACATGGTGGACATTATTGAATATTTGCTTATAAGTGAGAGCGTTAAGATGTATGAAAGCTTATGCCAAACAGTATTGGCTATGATCATGACTTTTTCAATCCATTCATAAGGTACGACGCATTCATTAAATCAGTAACTTTTCATATCGTCTTGTAATTTCCAAAACGCCGTATCCCGGCCGAATTAGTCTTCGTACAAGCTCGATTTTCGATGTCCTGAGTTAACGCACAGAGCGTACACTAAAAATCGTGGCCGAATACAGCCATTGATTCCCCGGTAACCTCACTTGAATGAAGAGTTGATCTTCCTTATCCCGGGTTCACGAGAAAAGTCATGCTACTGCCAGTAGTTCCACGTCTTTCGTTAAATGTTTGATCACGGCTACGACGCCAAAAATTTCAAGCTCTCACATTTTTTTCTTAAGTGTATTTATTCTTTCCTTTCCGTTTCAAATCTTTCCGTCGAAATAACATTCATGAATGCGATATAATACGATGAAAGTAATACAAATGCGTAAAATAGCAATAAAAACATTTTATTCAAGCCTGGATTCCCTTATACGAATAGAGTTAAAAATTACAAATAATTTTGTTTAAATAAAAAATTATATCATTTAAAAAAGTAGGTACTGATCCATTGATGATCATATGTAGACGATATACACTCACACTGCTCAACGTGCAGACTCGTTACTTTTCCCTCTCTTCATTCTAGCGTTCATAAAGAATCATAGGATCCTCCTGAGGTTATAAGTAATAGGTTCATCGAAGACATTTGGAACATAATTTAATTGCTGGTATTTTTAAGGTCATGACTAAAGGAGGAAGGTATGGCTAAAGTAATTAAGAAAATGGAAAAGGAGCGTTCATTATTAGCTCAATGACATGACCAATACGCTCTTAAAATATCGGACATCTCTTAGAGTTTTGCAACATTCTTTTTGGATTTTGCCTGAAAATCATAAATAATACCCTCCAATGACGATTTAACAAAATCATCCCTCTTTAACGATTAATAACAAGGCGTTCCATATCAACGCATCAGCTTCTTTCGTAAAAAATGTTTTTGAAATAGTGCGGTAGATTTAACAATGACTCTGATCTTGTCTATGGTCCTGAAATTAAGGTAAAAACGTCTTTGTGAAAATAGAAAACTCAATAGTTGAATATTGAATGAAATGAAAAACATTACGAACAATCGGTTCAACACACAACAAATGTTTGTGTGTTGACATATTCTTGTTTTAAAATAATAAAAATAATATTGTCCTTCAATTCCTAAAAACTATTTTCTATATTAGAATTTGGACAGATTTACGAGGACCGTGGGGCAATTAAAAGCGATCTAGCAAATTACTAAACGTACGAGTACGTAAATTTTAAACGTACGCAAATTACTAAACGTGCGGTTGAGTGAACGAAAATCCAGATGCAGCACTTCATTCATCAAAATGTACAGTTCTGTCGATTCTACAACTAGAATCACAGACATACAACTAGACAACAGACATAAATCTATGTGTTGCGATAGATATGTACTTTCTACAGCATATCATTTAAAAATACCCTCTACGACGGGCCATAAAACATTGTTGGGTCCCGAAGATCACTTCGTTAAGATACACAATCGTGATCTCAGTTATCTTCTGGGAACAATAGAATCTCATATCTGTTTTCCACATTAGACATCTCTAACGCCGACAATACATATTTCTCTTCTAATAATAGGCTGCATTCTGTGAAAGGCATCAGATGCCATATTTTACTAAATATTTTATGCATGCCTTCAGGCCTTGGTAAAAAATTACTCTAAATGATGATCTTCAGAGATGGCGCCAACATTGTTTATTCCATCTCTACGCATTGGTTGAAATTTAATCTTTGTTCTTCCGTCCGAAGTTATTCGGGGGTTACTATACAATTATTTCCACTAATGAGCATACGGTGGAAAAGTGGAAAGCCTATGCTCTCTGTGAGACAGCAACCTGTGTAATAAACTGCGGCGAGTACAAAACGTATAGGATGCTGTCTGGCACATGGCAGTCTCACGTGAAATATATGAGACGGACAAAAAATGAATCTCTGAGGAAGATCAACAATGATACATCAAGAAAATTGCGCGGATTATTAAAATGAGGTATTATGAGGGAAATATTCGATGTAGAGAGAGAATGGAGTGAGAACCGCAAGAAACCTACCCCAAGATGGATGGTAGGACGATGACAAGACAGCAAAATATATGAAGATTCAACCTCGGAGATGTACCCTAGCTCCACTGCGTACAGGGTATTAATAGAAAAGTCCACGACTAATGCGGGATCGTCATAATAATGACGATTCCACATCAGTTGGCGACAGCTGCGGCTCACGAGACCTCACCCAGGCCATTTGCCTTTCCTACATTGCACCTCCCCACGGGTCCAGCGCACGAGTGCACGCTACCTGCCAAGTGTCCGAGCATATGACGATGTGGTTACGTTGAGTCAAAATATTACGGAAGTTGAGTGTTATCATCATCCATGGAGGGGTATGAAGCAAACAGGGCTGGGTGAGGGTCTTGATGAGGATGAAAATAAAACAGTATGATGATAATTTTAATAAAAGACATATTCCCCGTTGGAGTACTCCTCTCTAGCACTACCGCTGATTTATAAACGGCATTATTGGATAGGTACGTCATCTCTTAGCAGTCCGTCCGAAAGTGAACTACAGAACTGCGACTGCTTGTGTCTCATGTCTGGCGGGCACACCATGTGTATACTCTACAGTATACGCTTGGGCGCAGATTCTTTTAATTGTGAGATGAAACTGCCATTTCTTCAAGAATAATGAAATATTTGTGAAATCAAAGAAGTTTCATTTACTTACGGGCAACTGCATGATGAAAAGGGCGTTAATGATAAGGCATTATATAAAAAGCGAAGAGTTATGTTAATCCGTTATGAAAAGGGTGTTACTGACATTTTGCAACAACTGGGGTGGGAATCTTTTTCGACCGTCGACTAATACTTAGGCTTAATCTACTACATAAGTTCCAAACCAATGTATTTGGCGGCGACATTACCAAATAATATCTTACGAACTCTAACATACTACGTAGGTTATATCATAAGAATAAAATTAGGGAAAGAAGCTGCAGAACGGATAGGTTTAAAATGCTATATTTCCCGCGAATGATAGGAGACCATATAATCAGCCAGGGAGACTTTTAAGAAGTTTTTCGATAGGTAGCGTTGCTAGTTTGTTGATTTACTCACTAATGTTTGTATCCTTATCTGCTATTAGATACCAACAGTACGACGTGCATATTTGTGGTGTATCCATTGTACCTCTGCGAATTTGCGTTGTAGGAAAAATATCAATACAAAATAGCAAGCCGTTAGTGGAGCATACAAATCGCCTCCTGACAAGTACTAGCATGTTTTTGCTAATGCATCAGTAGTTATAGTAACATAAACTTAAATGGCTCATTGTGTAATGCATGTTGGTAATAACTCACCTCCTGCCACACACCAATAAGATGGCTCACAGTGTAATATAATCTGGGGAAAGGAATAGGAAAAGAAAAATTGGAGTAATCTTCCTGGGATTGGGAAAATAAGAGGCAGGGCTATTCAATGAATTGTGTCCATGGACCAACTAGTGAATAATCAGGACAAGAGTTGTCCATACATAAAAATACTACTGAGTAAAATATTCGAGTTTCGATTGCTCTGAGGTGGTTCATTAAGCTACGTATCATCTCGGGTCGGTAATGAAGTACTTTTTTGAGGGTGGATTATACGAACTCAAATAACTTTTATTTAGAATGCAGTACAACTAATTAACGCCTGAAACTGTGAAGTTTATGAAATGCTTAAATGACATAAAGCTGCAGAGCAGATAAAATTAGAAGCCATGAATCGGTATTGTCATAAAGGAATGATTAAGCCATATGGAGAAAAGAAAAGAGGAAGAAGATTTAGAGAGAAAAGATGAGTGATGAATACTCTAAGGAGAGGAACAGACTTATAGCGCATATACTTAGGGACATCAGCCAATTGAAAGCAATAATGTAAAGAGAAATTAATGGGGGTAGTCATCAAGGTAGAACAAATAATACGTTAAGCATTTTATGAATGCAAAAAACAAGAGTAATGTAGGAATGAAACGGTTGGCTGAAAGGAGAGAGGAGTTGATAGCTCGCAGCAAACCAATCCACGGATTGATGATGCTAATGATGACCCATTACGATGAAGATCTCCGACGACCTTAAAGTGGTTTCACAGTAAAATGTCTTTAACGCCATTAAATCCATATTCTAACTACTCATGGAAAACGTATCAATCGACTGATATTGCAAGGAATAAAGGCGGGGGAAAAGTATTTTTCCATACAATAAAAATGCAATTTTTCGAAAAACTGCGTACGGCGAATTACTAAAGTCGCTAATAATCAATTCCGAGACCCAACGCCGTCCCCAGTTCGTCACCCACATCCGATCGCTAAGGGGAGGCATCCTGTAGGGGCTGGATACCCTCGCGAGCCCCAGTTTCCCCATTCGGCGAGTGGTTTCGGATGCCGGCAGCCCCAGGACGTGGGGGGCCAATTAGAAGTAAGTTTAGTGTATCGAACCTCCCGGTTCTCGGGTCTTCTCAAGGAATTGCCGAGTCAGCCTAGGAGGCGTTCTGGAAAAATCCTAGCGATGCTAACGTCGCACCATCGACCGCTCCACGTGAGTACGTGAACAAAATGTCCGAACCTGCAGTTCCTCTCGTACTTAGAGAAGGATTACTGTCGCAACGACCAGTCATTATCAGGATCAAACTAATCTCTCAAGCGATTGACAAGGGAATATAAGGTAGTTTGAGTGAGATAGTTCCCTAGTAATAATGGAGATAATGTTTGAATTATACGTTTTTATTTCATCAGCTCTACGAAGCATGAAATAAATATTGCATTATTAATTGAGAAATGTTATACTTCTTCAAAACTAAAATTCTATTAAATTACATAAACATATCTCTGTAAGTCTTTAACATGACTTATTTCGCGCAGTACGTTTAAAACTCCTTCTAAGCTAAGGTTTTTGTAATTCTGAAAAAATACTGCAGCTACATATCGATTTATTTTCAAAAATGGCTGAGAAAACATAAAAACTACACGCTGTTAGTTTTTTGACGACATAGAGGGGTTAGAAATTCCTCATTTTTAAAATAATGTCTCTCTGAAGTTCATACAACTAACAGTTCCCATGTAAAATAGCTGGCATTTTTTGGCAAATATCTCGTAAATTTGTGTGATAAGGGGCTGATATGTTAGGATCTTTGAAAGGGTGAGGTATTTTGCACTAAAACGAGACTGAATTCATTGATTTATAGGTGAAATGATATTTCGCTCAAACTACCTTAATGGTAATAAAACTTACAATTAGATACTAATCTAATTTTTTTGTTAATAGAGAGAAACTGCGTTAACTCGATAGGATTGGCGTTGCAATTGGAAAGCAACAGCAAGAAAAAGTGTCCCTCAATAAATATATATTCGTCGAATAATGTGTACATTATTTACTTTAAGTTTGTTTTCTCATTTAAAAATATATCTCCTCGGAACGAGAGATATATATTTTGTTACTTCAAACAAAAAGGAGGATTTCAATATCTGTTTTGACCCATTCAGTCGCACTGAAACTTCTTAATGGCGGCAAACCTTAGGCGCTAATGACAAGAATATCATAGTGACCAATTTTCAAGTATTTCACTCGATCCGGCGAGGCCAAGAATAGAGCATTTGGCGTCTTGATGCACGAAAGTGAAGCATTCATTTTCGCGAAAAATGATTCAACCAAAGAGGTCGTCCTATGACTTTGTCCATAAACTTCCGAGTAGTGCTGTAATTTTAAAAATTACTTACATTTTGCATTTGTGATAGATAAATATTTTCTGTACGTAAACAATTTACTTATAATAATAATAATAATAATGCGTCTTTATGGGGGCGAGACTGAGACTGAGGCTGTCCCTTCTTCCAATCTAATCCTTCATCATATAAAAATAAAGATAAATATATAAAAATATTTGTGGGAAAAGATAAATATTTTGGTGGGAAAACGTAAGGAAATAAAGAGGTGATATCCTTGACGAAAAAACTCACTCAGAACACCCACACATGAAGACTTATACCCATAATGGCACAACTAGTACAAGTAGTATGGCCGAAGGCTCATTTTAGGGATTTCAGTGTCCTTTTCAGTGATTTCCTGTGCTACCATCGCGCCGTATGGTTTCATTTTTCGTCTTCTTTAATCCATGGGTGAGGCGAACGAGGAAGTGGCGAGGCTGAGGAGCAAGGAGGAAACCAGAGAAAGGGAAGATGGGGGAACGCTACGAAGAGCACGAGAGGACAACTCGATCTCCCACACACGTTCTCAGCCGTCGCACGGCCGCAGCGGGGGGGAAGTATCATGGCGAGCGAAAAACGAAATGCAAGGAGAGGCTGTAATTGGAACGAAAAGGGAAGAGCGACGGGACGCCGGGTCGTTGAACACACAGCAGCCGGAGATTCCATGGAATAAAATCTCGATAAATATAAAACCTCTTAAGAGAAGGGGCCAAGGAAGGAGGGGGAACGTTAGCTGCTCCTATCTCCAGCTCTCCTCTGACGGTGCACAATTGCTCTTTTTTTTGCTCCATGCATTCACATGCAAATGAGCCAGAACACTCTCATCAATTCTTTATTTTGGAACAACCGTGATATTTTCAAGAATATTTGGGATGCAATAAGTGGTTTGGAGGCGCCAAAAAGTTGGTCGACATGAAATTTTACAGCCACGGAAAGAAGTGGTAAGGTCCTTTGAATGATCCAAGAAATAATTTTCAAACACGAACAATAACAGGTATTAACCCAAGAGTTTTCCCTTTTCCAAAAAACTTGAATTTTCATCGTACTGACAAACATTCAGCAGAATTAAATACTAGTAAGATTTATCTCCTGAGCTTTGCAAATTCGCAATTGATAATGAATGCATTCACGGGTACGAATTCAAAGTTAGATAGGGATGCACATAAATCTACAGTAGTATATTAATAAGAATGCAATTCCCTATGAAAAAAACTTTTTATCGCTAATTTCAATCCCTTTGTTGTATACTTTCAGAGATAGAGGATAGGCCACTGTGACTCATTCAATCATAATTAAATGGTCTTCCTATTAAGATGCTGACGTTTTTCTTTCCCAACTATATTCCAGAACTTTATGGCCCGCATTGTTTATTGTATAAACCAGTTGAAATTCCATAGATTTTCGCTTTTCATTATCTTGGATTCTACTGTGATTTACTTAGTGTAATAACGTGTTATAGACAGTTATAACTAGTAATTATTAAGCAAGCTGGCCAAAAATTAATTAAGAAATGAATTATATGAACAATCGTATGAACAATGGATTGAGCAATCGTAATAAAAAATTGAAAATATACTTAAGCAGATAAAAGCTTCACATTTACCTAATTGGTTAAAGTCATTTTAACACACCTTTACAAAACATGCTGCACATCTATGGAATAAAACCTTGCATATAAAGCTACTGGTGGCTTTAAAGAATTAATAATGAAAGTTTCACTGTATGGGAACAGGCACGACCACCAAAAATCTCCGAATGACGTAGAAATAAATATCATGTGGGGAAAAATGGGCAATAAAGCGACACATGCCTAGAATCCGGTCGGTCACTGCCAATTTGCACTCAAATTTTCGCCACCTTCTTGCAAGTTTGAAGGTAAAATAGCCGCGGTTACAAGAGTCATTCCAACTGGACGAGCATCTCCAAATTCAACTCCTGGTTGTCCACTCCACTTAACTGAATCAAAATGGTGTAAAAACAGTTTTCAATTTCATAAATGAATAGGTGAACACATCATTACTAGCGCAAAATTTAAACGATAAGGGATGCTACCGAATCGTAACAGCCGTATCTCAATATCACAATTTAAACAAGACTATTACTATCTAGCATGTGGCCATATTTTAAGAAAAAATTTAAATGACCATATATATTTTTGAACATTTTAAGTTAATAATGAAATAAGTACCAACTGACTCAATGATTGCTGAAAATGGTTTACAATTATTACTCCAGCTTCATTTTAACACTCGAGTCCGATATTTCGAAGAGACTACGATTGATTGGTTCAACTCTTTTCTCAGGTGCAACGCTCTTGGGATTGCAATAGACTGGAAAAACCCAGCTCATGGCGAAACGAAAAGTTTTGAAGGAATTTTGGCATACGATTTTGAGAACACAACAAGAGAAGTTTCTGTTGAAAATCTATGAACTACAGACTGAAAAGGCCTAAAGAAGTCAGCTGTTAGGATGGTTCTTAGAAACAGTTGTCATATATATCAGAAAGCTATGTGGTGAAACCTTTGAACACACGACCCAAAACTTTGGTTGCCAATAAAAAGGAGAGACCTCACAAGATAATATATCGAGCAAATTAATAAACCGTTTAGCAGGAATGTTTAATTTCAATATGAAAAATAATGCATAAAATAGGCGTCTCAAGAACGCAATACCTACTGTATTTGATTTTGCCCTTAATTGAATGGTAAAATAAGAACAATTTTAACTCGAGGTTCCCAAAATAGCTACTTAAATGGTGTGAAAAAACCAAAGGTGACAAATGGAAAAATACAAACTGTGTATGAAATGGAAATACATATGGAGGTTTTTATCACAAAATATAATACATATAAAGCTAGGAGATTTATAATGCTGAAGAAAAAGACCTTAACTTTTATTCCCTTAAATAAGAGGAGCTGATGAATGATCGGTATAAATTAATCCCTGATGTGAGATTAGATTGCGGGCTGCATCTATTTGCAGGAATAGCTCTCGATAATTAGGATTTTATTCTAGTCTGCTGTCAATCGCCGTAACAGCACATATCCAAATTCAATATAAATTTTTTCAATTCCATCTATCCATAATAAGTATTTTTTTTTTAATTTCATTGAATATTTGTTGTCACCCAAGGTATTTCATTTTTCCCGCATTTCAATGTCACGGATGAAAACTTAAAAGCAGGTGTGGTGGATGAATAAGTCGCGATTTGGACGCGGGCATTACCTAAACTATTCTTGAACCACAGAAGATTACCCATCTCAGGTTTAAAAAATTCAAGCTTCATTTAATTGCCGTAAGAGATGCCCAATAAATCAACTGTGCGGGATACCAACTAAAGAAAAACACTGGTTTTAGGGTAGTTTTTAGTTTTTTTATAATTGAATCTGGGCATATCAAATATCCGTATATTCACCGCATTTAACCACCTATTCACCGAAAATAGGAAATTCCACTGTTCCACTGGAAAAAATTTTTTTCTCGGCCATCCTTGACCGCAGAACAAGAGGCCTTGAAAAACACAGAATAGCGGAATTTTTCATCAAAAAGATTTTTTTCTGTATCTTTGCAAAACCTGAGCTGTCTTCTCTCATGAGATACAACCGTGAAGGGAGTGAACTCGCGTACGTATCTCCCACGGAGACATTCAAGGAACGGGATCGGATAAAAGACCAGGATGTCACAAGAGAAGCCAGAGGTGTTTTCATTTCTCTCAGCACCGTTAGGACGCCGAAAGCGCTTAGCGCGCTGGTCCAGGACCAACGTAATAATTGTCACATAAATTCAATCTAATCCTTTGGGTCGAAGCATTTGGAGAAGTTTCCGTTCGATGGAAGGAATGTCCTTCCCTGATGTGCTGGGCCAAGAAGATAAAGAAAGAGGCGATTTGAGGACACCTCGCCACCTTCCACGGAGACCATTTACGGTTCGAAAAAATGCCTCGGAGAGAGGGGCATAAATGTTGGCCTACTTGCTGAAAATTTGTACGTACAAATGCCTTTTTTAAGTTTTACAAATTTATTTATAATTTTACATCAATATAAAATTACTGTTCCTTGTTTTCGCGCAAATTCCTCTACTCTGACCTCCCGGGAGTGTATGTATACTCACCGAATTTAACCACCTATTCACCGAAAATAGAAAATTATGTCAATTATTAAGAACCTATTAAGAATGACCGCCGATTACCTTTCCAAAAACAATTTTTAATTGACTTAATGTAAATATGAGGCTAACATAGGAAAAGAACAATATTGTGTCCTTGATTTTCTGTTCCCATCATGTATTTCGATTGTACCTCTACTTAATCGACCACTAGTCATGGCAACCTTTATCTACCATAAAACCAACTCAACCATACCTGCATTATTAGTAAGGTTTTAGGTACTGTGAACTACGAGGATTTTGCCACTGAATGGTATCGAAGCGTTGCAACAATCTCCAATGAAACAGAGACGATAAAACAAAGCAGTTTCTCCGATTCCTCCTTCAGCTTCCTCGTATGAATCTATTACAACTCCTATAGTTAATATTCAAGGTTTTTTTTAGTTTTTCTACATTTGAGGTAGATTTAAATGGAAACAAGTTAACTTCCGTTGATTCTTCTAATTCTGCCTTTGTGAGTAGCCTCTTATCATTTCGTTCATGATGCCAATGTTTTCAGAGTCCACTTTGATTCACACTTCTACCATTGATATTCGACGAAATTACCTCTTCAAGTACAATTTTTAAGTGACTTTATGAGACATGAGGATAATATGGGTCGGTAAATAAAATTAAATGGTAATGTCCTAGATTTTCTGTTCCCATCATGCATTCCGATCGTACCTCTACTTAATCCACTACTACTCACGGCATCATGAATTGGGATACAGTATTAAGCATTGGGTGGAAGAAGAGCAATAAGTACCGAAGTACTACGTACTTGTCAACACAAAATTATTTTTCTGGAAATATAATTAACTAGAAGAAGGTCATGCTGTATTAAATTAGGCCAAGAACAATTCTTAATAGAATAAATAATCCAAAGTCAAAAGCCCTTGTTCCTTAAAATGGTTTCCACAAAATTATTTTCTACACATCACATGTCCAATGAAAAAGAGAAAAAATTGAAGATCTAGTCCTAGTTACAGTAATCGTGAACGTTCAAAAGCATACATAATTTTTTTTAGTCTGGAAATACCGTAATTCTCTTGGTGAGACACCACTTTTGAGTTCAGCCTGGCTCCTTCAAGTACGAGTACGGTTCTTGACTTGGCAGTTTCAAGAGCATCTACGGCACTCGACCTTCAGCAGTTAGTTCCTATGAGTACACGGTGACTCGTCCAAGCTGTTTTTCTTCTACACACGGAAGCTCAGAAAAGGTCTCGTGGGTCGAAACGTGCGCGTAAGAAATGTCTAAAATTAAATTTATGCAGGACACTGCCAAAGTACATTGACCCGCAGAGGAATCACCTGGGATTCCCACAGTGGCAGGGATAGCAAGCATAGTTCCTTGAATGCTTGCGTCACTTTTCTGAGATTCAAGATCCTTTTATTGACAAAATGATGGCATGGGTACGAATAGCTCTGAGTACTTAACTCCGATTCCTTTTAGATCAAAAAGCTATTTACAATGCATGATACCGTAGTGCCGAACGTTTTTGCTTTTGAATTAATATCAGTGTATTTTTGTTCTGCAAAATTAATAGGATCAATGAAATTTTTTAAATATTAATTTTTTAAATTTAGAGAATTTTGCCTCGGCAGCTACCGCCTTCAAGCGGTCATCTCTCTAAGTGGCCGCTTTTTTCGGGAACAGAATGAGTTTCCCACACAGATGACCAACGTAAAGTTTCCTCACCTCAGCGGTCACCTCCTTAAGCGGCCATTATCTCAGGAGCCCGGTGTTGACCGCTATGTACTGGTTTCACGGTAACTTTAGCGAGTACATCGCTGGTGAGAAATAATTTCATGTCATATATTCCCCTAGATGCGACCGTTGAGACACAATCAATTGATAAGTCGATCAAACGTAGACCGAACGTCTTCATTAAAACGTATGGTGATAATGAATAATGATATGTTTATATGACAATGGTGAGTTGTCTGGATGTTTAATCACTCAGTTTCCTTAATTCAGTTGACTCAGAAGACACTGAGTGATTGAACATCCAGAATAGTTTAAAAATTATAATAAAATCGGCCCACTTCCAGTCACGCCACACAATATGGTAATGGAATTCCATGATAGGCGTAAATAAAAATTCAAAAACGGTGCCCGCATGATGAAGATAGCTTATCTTGCTCAAACACTGATATACAAGCCGCCCGTTCAGTCCGCGACCCTCTCTCATTTCGGCCCTCATTTAAAAAAAAAACTTGACCACGCCCTCTTGGAGATTTATACTGGCGCACTTTCGGCTGACAACCAGGGGATATACATTCCAACGGAACCGCGAATCACCTTTCACAGGCAAACGGACGAAGTAATAATTAGAACGTAACATATCATTCTACCTGCATACATTACTAAATATACGAAACGAGAGTACGTATTAGACAAACGAAAGGATACTGAGCGAGGGGAAATTGAATAAATACAGACGCACAGACATAGTCTTTTGAGAGAACCGAGGAGAGATCGAATTGAAAAGAATCCAAATTGAAGAGGAAAATTAGGAGACTACGGAAAATCAGGAGCTTGTAGCATATCTAAGAAAGAATAAACATCATCTGTTAACATTTCGACTCGGGCTCGAGACATGAACACATGTTTATAGAAGAAAAGAATGACGGGGTGAGTGAACTAAAGTTAATGAATATTTGAAAGGAAAACGGAAAGGATAAGTAGCTGCCGTACGCAGAGAAGGCGATGCATCAAAACATTAAAGAAGGTTTAAAAGAGTGGGACACGCAGTGAAGAGTTCAAATACGGCAAGGCGTAACAGATGTGAAATAGCCTGTGTTTTTTGAGAAAAATGTGCTCGAAACCACATCATGAAGAGGTGGCATGAATTCGGGTCAAAAAATAACTTCATCGATATTTCGTGCGTTAATGAGCTCCATACTTGTTACTGAGAGCCAAGAAAAACTTATGTAAAAAAAGTATGACTTTAGTATTATGACCATGACATTAGCTAGAAAGACAAAGTCACGAAAAACTATTTCAGTTGTCGCTAATTCTGGAATAATGGTACGGGTCAATGACAAATAACAGAAGTAAAAAAAAAACATTGAATAGAGAGTTAACACACGCAATATTGCTCAGATATCCGTGAACTATATATATATATATATATATATATATATATATATATATATATATATATATATATATATATATATATATATATATACGTTGATGTATTGGAGTCAGCCATGCGGCGATGAACACACGATGTGGATAGGATGGAGGAGATAGACACAAAAAAAGAGACGATCACACTTACATAGCTAGCTTTCGGAACTAGTCCGTCTTCAAGGCGTATCACGGAACAAATTGAGAGCGCACACGACATTTGTTCCGTGATACGCCTTGAAGACGGACTAGTTCCGAAAGCTAGCTATGTAAGTGTGATCGTCTCTTATATATATATATATATATATATATATATATATATATATATATATATATATATATATATATATATATATATATATATATATATATCCACTTGGCGAAAAACACTTGTAGTGCACAGATATAAAAAAAGGTCACAGGCGTGACTAGCAGTTACATATAGAGCACAAAAAAAGGTAAAACTCACAGAAATTTTGATATATTTCGGCGGACACAACCGCCTTCGTCAGAATGTTAGAAGGTAGTAACCTTCTAACCTTCTGACGAAGGCGGTTGTGTCCGCCGAAATATATCAAAATTTCTGTGAGTTTTACCTTTTTTTGTGCTCTATATGTAACTGCTAGTCACGCCTGTGACCTTTATATATATATATATATATATATATATATATATATATATATAGGCTGAATGCGGCGGGTATGGCACGAGGTAAAAATGCGAGAGAAACATATGTGCATAGACTGACTGTGTCGAGTGAGAAGTAGGGACTCAAGAATATCGGAGAGAATAAAAGAGATAGAGGGAAATTAATTTGAATGTGAGAACGGATTACGCATTGGGTATTGCTGGACTCAAGTGAATAGAAGGAATACTCACGTTTGATAACAACCATGAATATATCATTCACCATGACTGTGAATTGAACCCAGGTTCCTCGAACTCGTGCCGAGTGATTACACCCAATAAACAACCCAGGCTTATCAAGGCTTCAATCACTCAGGGCAGGTGGGAGTGATCTGGGTTAACATTGAATTTGAATGACTTAATGGAGTGGACAAATCTGCTTTAGCAGATGTGAAAGAGATTATGAACGTCAAGTTACTAACCCGATGGAACACAAAAGGGGGGTAAAAATAATCAGGATTAGCGATGGTCTGAGAAAGTGAGAGTATTATGGTTTAAGGTTTTTGCAAAAACTAAACAAAGGGGATCTTATAAACAAGAAATAGTTAATGCTATGCACGAACATGTAATGGGCTCTCAAAGAACAGGAAGATAAGCAGTATTGACAAAACCACCGGTGGCAATCTAATTTTCTTGCCCAACCAATTACGCAGGCCTACAAGAAAAAATATGTTTTTGGTGCCTAGGATTTTAGAACTGATTTTAGCTATACTTGGGGCGCTGAATCAAAATATGAAATCAGTTTTTATCTATCAGCTCTACTTTTTTAGGTACGACCACTTATCTATCAATGTTTTTTCTATTCAATACATTCAAGTATAGGTGGTTTAATCCTACTACAGGAAAAGTCTGAAATTCGGCGTAGTTTGGAGAGAACCCAAAAACCACTTCAATGACTGTTATTTCTGCCTAGTAAATATTAATGGAATCAGTCGAAACAATCGTAGTAACTGGACTTATCCTATTTATTCTCTGCAAGATCCCTTAGTCACTCACTCAGTTGAAGTGCCAATCCCAACGTTCTACCAGCTACAAGAGCTCTGTAAGGACGAGTATAGTCCCTCTGATCACCTGCTGATACTAATAAAGGTGGCAGTGATTATGAGATGTCATCAATTCTCCAACGTTTCAACCAGGATGAAATAAATGATCTTACCCGAGATCTCAATCTGCCAAAAGAAGGTTCTGAAATACTTCCTTCTAGGTTGAACGAAAAAACTTTACTGGAACAAGGAACTAAAATTACCTTTCATTGGACAAGAGAAAAGAATCTGCTATCCTTCTTCTCTCAAGAAGACAATCTTGTATTTTGTCACGATCATAGACGACTCCTGGGAAAAATGCGTCTTCCCGAAATTTTTCCAGATGATTGGCGCCTATTTATTGACAGCTCAAAGCAAAGTTTAAGATATGCCCTTTTACACGATGGGAACAAATATGTCTCAATACCAATTGCTCACACAACGAAAATGAAAGAAGAATATGACACCATAGCTTCAGTCTTGGAGAAGATAAAGTGTCATGATCATCAATGGATTATTTGTGTGGTTTTACAAATGGTAACCTTTCTCCTTGGACAGCAAAGTGGCTACATCTAATATCCTTGCTTCATATGCCTCTGGGATAGCCGAGACAAAACACACCACTGGGTTAGAAAAGAGTGGCCTAAGAGAGAAAACATGGACGTTGGGGACAATAATACTATCAAAGAATACGATCCTTTAGTTGGACGAGAGAAAATCATCTCTCCTCCACTGCATATCACGCTTGGCCTAATGAAGCATTTTGTAAAGGCTCTTGATAAGAACGGGTAATGTTTTGCATACATAAGGAAAAAATGCCTGAGTTGAGTACGTAAAACATTAATGCAGGAATATTTGACGGCCCACAAATAAGACAGCCTATTTAGGATCCTGCATTCGCAAATTTCATGTATGAGGCTGAGCGCAAAGGCAAAGCTGAAAGCTGTGTTGAACAGGTAAACGAGATGCTAAACAGATTCAGATCCCTTGGGTGTACCATGAGCATTAAGGTGCACTATTTACACAGCCACTTAGACCGTTTTCCTGAAAGTTTAGAAGATATCAGTGAGGAACACGGTGAAAGATTTCGCCTGGATATTTAAACTATGGAGGACCGCTACCAGGGAAGATGGGATACGCACATGATGACAGATTACTACTGGAGTTTAAAAGTGATTGTTCCAAAATACATTCAAGAATGTCACAGAAAAGAAGTTTCCGAAGTGTTCAGTTAATGGTTGTTTTCATCGATGACTTTTCCCTCTTTCTTGCTCTTTGTAATTATATAAATACTACTACAATATTCTCTATTTTTTATGTTTCTCTAACAATTAAAAAACAATATAATAATAATGAATTACATATTTAGTTTTTATATTTGATCCATGTATTAAACTTAAAATAGTGTAACGTATATTTCACTAAAATGTTATATCTTTGAAATTTGGACTCCTAGGCAAAAACTAATGCCATATTTAAATTCAGGGCATCAAATTTATATGAAATCAGCTAAAAATACCAGGCACTAAAGCCACTGTTGGCCTGTGTTATAATTTATTTTGTTGACTTCTCAAGGGAACGGGCTGAAAAGATAATTTGCCTAAACACTTGGATCAATAAACATTAGGATTCTCATAAAGAATTATCCCTGATTACTAAATAATTATGCTCCCGGAGTAACTACATTTCATTGGCGAGACTAGTAACGATGGTATAAATACGTCTTAGATATCAATACCACTTCAGTCCAATAAAAATTATTCGTCCCTACAAATAAGCGAGCTAACAACTGCTAATTTTCTGAACTTCTTTATCCGAATAATATTTATAACTCTTCATGGAATGCAATAAAAATTATTTCATGTTGTCAAGGGAACCAATAAAAAGCTGCACCAAATTTTCCATGTCCACTCCATGATCATTTGATACGACAGAGATTCATACCCGGATTGCCTCACTGCTGGTGTGATATGTTAGTAAGTTCGTCAGTGTTATAATACAATGAGAATTTTGTAGGACTTCAGGTCTGCAGCCAACGTGGCAGTAAGGTATAGCTTATCACGAGCCTATTGATGATCTACAGCCGAGGGAGGAATTATCAAGTTTAGTTTAGGCACCTTTGCTTGGAAAGTGAGTCGGAGATGTATTCCTAAGAAAGTTTGTCATAACTTTCTCCGTAGTGCTAATACCCCGTGCACATGCTTCTTATAAAAAACTTTCATCTCTCTACCCTTGCGTAGCGGGTAATTACATTCTTATTCATCTTTATGACATTGCCCAGCCCAGAGCCCAAAGTGTTGAATATGTTGGTGAAAGTTGATCTTCTGATTTATATTTACAGGGTTCTACTGACGCATTAACAGTTGCAGTTTCATTAACGTTTTTATGAAAGAGCGTAGCTTACAGGGGTGAAAAATCAACCCATACCACACTCTCTTGATATTACCTGTAGGGTACTATGTAGAAGTAAGTAACGATCAAGGGATAAGAGGAAATAAGGGGTCCCGCCGAGGGGTTGCATCACTTCATTGCGATCGCCATAGATCGCGGAATTAAGTCTCCATCCTATTTGTTAATCATTATTCCGGATTTAAACCAGCAATTCGGAAGCTTTACGCGACTATTTTTATCAATCTTTAACAGAAAGTCAGCACCTGGTCGCTAATAACACTCAATTTCATACTTTTTCGTCTATACTTGATACTATATTTTAACTATTTATCTATTTATTGAATTTTAGTTTTTATAATCTTTAATAGATGTTAACAGTGTGTTGTAATGCAGTTGGAACTGTTTGAAAGGTTAAGTTAAGAAGAAATGAGAAAAATAACATTAAATACATAGAGTTATATTTTTAATCAAATAGAAATTTCCAATTGCCTTTTTCAATTAAATTTAGAAAATATATCTAAGCCACCAAAGCATGCACAATTCGAATGTGTGCAATAAATATTGATAACGCACGCGTATGAGCGTAACGCATAACACGTATCTTTTCTAGTGAGCGAGTAGAGCCCCAAGCACGAGACGAAGGGAGAAACGTAGCGGAACCTTAACTTCGCATAAATCCGAAAGTAGCTCTCGACCGAAGATGTCGTGATCGTGAATTGAGTGGCATTTCTCAGCAATTACGCGTCAATCACTCACGGTCGTCTCTTACCGATCTTCGCCGGCCACACCCAAGTGCCTTGCATTTATCTCCTCCCCTTCCACATCTCAGCTGCGAGAGGCGTCGGGAATCACGTCTTCAATTCAGGAGGGGCCGCTGAGTATCCGTAATGGTATCCGACAGGAGGAGCACGCGAATGCTAGCTTGATCATTGGGAGGAGCTCGATTGGTAGTGCTCGCACGTCAATGACTACGCAAGTTTGTGACTTGAACGATAGAGCGCAGAAAAGATGGATGAAATGAATTTGAAATGCAATACATCCAATAGATTAGACATAGACCTATTACCAATGAGTGGTTAAAAAGCCTGCAACATATTCCGAGCATGTAGATCAATCACAGACACGCGAATATTGTAACTTATATCATGAGTAGTAGTAGTAGTTTATTACCCGTTGGCAAAATGCATTGCATGGAGTCGTCAAATAGAAAAAGGAGAAAGTGAACATAGTAGAGACATACAATGCATAAATGGATAATTTACAATGCATACAAAAATTTATGGTACAAAAAATGAAGTACATCGTAGATACTGGAAATATTACATATACAAACAACAAAGGAATAATTTACATTTATCTGATTACTTGGAGGGCACACAATGGTGAAGTACCCTTAGCGAATTTGTATTCAATTAATTCCTTCGTATAATAAAATAGTTTTTTTGCTGGATACTTTTACCTTAAATTTTCTACTTTCTAGACATCTCATTGATGATGGCAGTTTAATATACAGGATAAATCCTTTGTCAGTGATGCTGTTGAGAATTTTTGATATTTTGTGGCTGTTCAGGTGTGGTAGTTCATTAGATCGTGTGTTGTAATTATGAAGGCCAGAATTTTTTTCAAAGGGAAAACATTTTTGTGAATGAAGTTCACAGTTTCCATAATATAAGTGCAAGGTACTGGTAATATGTTTAGTTCAGCAAAAATAGGCTGAGTAGGAGTTCTTAATGGGACATATTTCATAATTTTAGCTATTCTTTTGTGCATCTGAAATATTATTTTCAATTTATGTGAGGATCCTAAAATATCTTGAAATATTGTTTTCACTTTATAAGTACATCTAAATAACACCCTGCGAGCCGCCGCATGGGCGAATGGCAAGGGGCATTAGGTCACCAGCCGAGTAAGGATATAAGTTTTTGGGAGGTGAAATGGTGACCTGTAATATAGAAGTATGTTTAGTGGAGCTCAGTTTATATTGTGCGCGGAAAGAACGAGATTTTGTTTCTATCTGTTCGGTAGTGTATCTCTCGTATTTTATCGCATCTGTCACACCTGAAGATGTACTGAGGCGTCATGATAATATTCTGTGTGTCGCTCTGAAAATATCAGTTCTGAATTTCCCAAGCAACCTAAGCCAAGCGTGTAGCCTCTGAGTCTCTAGGAACTCCCACATTAATCCATATAAAAGTTTTGAGACACTATATGTGCACCAGTTGCAGTTTTTAACGAAACGCGCTGCTATCCATTGCATTTTATTAATTTTTTCGTTATTTTATGACCAGCGTCCCAAATGCTCGCGGCGTATCCGAGGTGTGGCATAGCCAGAGCGAAGCAACATCTCTCTTTTACTTTTTCATCCGAGGACCTTCCTCTTAAACGTTTAACAAAATCTAGTTTCTTTAACGCTGTGCCTCGTATGTTTTGTATGTGAAATACCCACAATATATCAGAAGTTATTATTATTATTAATTTAAAGGTATTTTACTGTATCTGAATATTTTATGTTTACTCCACCCACAGTATAGGTATGGCATTTTTGTGATGAATTTAGCAGGAACTGAACTATGGTGCAACTTGGTTCAACGCTATTGGTTTTCGAATTTATTGCCGAGAGGTTGAAATCTCAACCGATAATTATCACGCTTTTATTACCATTCGAGGTAAATGATGTTAATTGAGTTCCTAATTTGCACAAAACGTCTATTTTGGAATCTGTTGGCCTGTAAAATGAGCATATATGTATATATATTTATTTTGGTTTGTTGCTTAACAGTACACCAAATGTTCTCTATTTCATTGTCGTCTAATATGTGTGCGGCACTATTCAAATACGATTTAACTGCTATTAATACTCCGCCGCCGGTCCTATCTAGTAAATCACGTATATATTTTTTATATCCTGTCGGAAAAACTTCGCTATCGCTAATATCCTCTGCAAGCCAACTCTCTAGTCCAATTACCATAGCAGCGTTTTCAAATATATGTTCGACTTCGGCACCTTTGTTCTTTACGCTACGGAAATTTGCCATTAATAAATTTGTATCGCATTTAGCTTGATGAATGTCGGTTCGCTGTTTTCTGTAATTCTGTAAGTTATCTTTTTCGTGGTCTCTGAAACCACTAAGAAGCGAGTATTTCTTTGAAGTTTCGTAGTTACCTTGATAGCGCGTGTTGGAATTATTTTCACTATGGAAGTACATTTATTTATTTTTGCTTCCCTTAAGTTTTTTTCGGCAATAAAGGCCTTCTTCTTCTTCGGTTATCAACCCATGGGTTGGTTGGCAATAGCACGCCATTCCACTCTTTGCTCAGCTTTTCTCTTCATTTCACCATATGAGGCGCATTCAGAGTCATTGATGATCTGCTTCATATAGCTTAATCTAGGACGTCCTCTACGATTTTTCCCCTCAATACAACCTTCAGCTATTAATTTTATAAAATCATTGCATCGTAGAATGTGGCCTATTAGTTTAAGTCTCCTTGTCTGTATCTGTCTCCAGAGACTTCTTTTCTTTTACTCTTCTCAGCACTTCCTCATTGGTGATTCTGTCTCGCCAGCTGATTTTCTGCATCCTTCGATAGCACCACATTTCTAGGGCCTCTAATCTGCTCTTTTCATGTTTCCCTATAGTCCAGCTTTCACACCCGTAAAGGGCCACACTCCAAACATAAGCTTTCATAACCCTCTTTCTTACTTCCAGACTAACATTTTTACAAGTCAGTAGAGTCTTTTTATCATTGAAAGCTATTTTTGCTAGTTGTATTCTATTCACAATTTCTCGTTTACTCCTTCCATCTTCTGTTATCTTGCTTCCCAAGTAGCTGTATTCTGTACCTTGTCCTAGTTCTTCATCATTTATTCTTATCCTTACAGGTTCACAGCAGTCTTGAGCACCGCATATCATCATTTTAGTCTTTTGCTTGTTTATCCTCATTCCATATTGGTCTCTAAGAATTCTTTCCATCTCGTTAAGTATAGTTTTTAAATCTTCTTTCTTTTCTGTAACTATGGCAATATCATCGGCATATCGTAACATATCTATTTTCTTCCCATTAACTTTGATTCCTACATCAACATTTTCCCTTACTTTATCGATTGCTTCTTGAATGTATGCATTGAAAATTATTGGTGATAGAGGACAGCCTTGTCTAACTCCTCTCCTTATTATAGCTGTATCTTCTTTATTCTTATTTCTAATTAAGGCTGTTTCATTTTGATATGTTTTAAATATTATTCTTCTATCGTTGTATTTAAGTCCAACTTTTTCCAAAATCCTAAACATTTTTGGCCATACAACATTATCAAATGCTTTCTCAAGATCAACGAATGCAACATAAGTTTGTTTATTTTTAGATATTTGTTTTTCAATGAGAAGTCTTAAAGAGAGTATTGCCTCTCTAGTCCCCACTCCTCTTCTAAACCCAAATTGGTCCTCACTTAAAGTGTTTTCCAGCTTTCGTTCAACTCGTTTAAGGATTTTCCTTATAAGTATTTTTGAGGCGTGTGATAATAGACTGAGTGTGCGATATTGCTCACATTTCGTAGCAGATGATTTCTTTGGTATAGGTATCATAACACATTTTTGAAAGTCTTCAGGAACTTCACCCGTCTTGTATATTTTTCTTATAAGTTGTAGTAAAGAAGCTTTCAATTTGTCACCAGCTTTTTTAATCAGCTCAGAGGGAATGTCAACACAGCCTACTGCTTTCCTATCTGGCAAATCTTGCAATGCTTTCTCAAATTCTTCCTGTAAAATATCTTCTCCTAGTTCTTCCTCTTCTATTTCTTCACTTGATTTCATTACATTATCTAATAGTGGTCCTCCTTGGTAAAGCTCTTCAATATATTCTTTCCATCTCTTAAGTGCATCGTCACCAAAAAGCATTTTGCCTTCTCTGTTCTCTATCGTATCGAAAGATTTTTTGTTTTGTTTGTTGAAAATCTGTTTTGCTGTTTTATAGGCTAAGTCGGTTTTCCCTTTGTTCATATTTTCTTCTACTTCTTTACATATGTCAGTGAGGTAATTTTCTTTGGCCTTCCTAGATTCTCTGTTGATTTGATTCCTGAGTTTTCTGTATTTGGTTCTACTCTGCTCGTCAGTGGCATTCTTGTAAATTCTTCTCTCCTCGATGAGAAAATCTATTTCGGGCGTTATCCATTCTTTTCTGTTTGCAGGTATAACTTTACCGACAGATTCTTCAGCTGCTTTATGTATGCCATTTTTAATCTGAATCCATTCTTCATTTGCGCCTCCATGAATAATATTTGATGCTATGTCATCGGTTCTCCGTGCATAAGCTATCATTGTTTCGTCAGTTTTTAGATTGTCTCTATTCCATGTCTTATTAAGTTTTTTCTTTAATCGTTTGAACCTAAGTAGACACTTCATCATGACTAAATTGTGATCACTGTCAATATCTGCTGATGGGTAGCTTCGGCAGTCCATGATTTGGTTCCTAAATCGTGACTTAACTAGAATGTAGTCAATCTGTTGTCTCCTGATGTCTCCTGGAGCTCTCCAAGTGTATCTTCTTCTTTTATGGTGGCTGAATAATGTATTTGCCACGACTAAATTGTGTTTCGCACAAAATTCAATTAGCCTGCGGCCTCTTTCATTCTTACGTCCTAGTCCAAACTTTCCTACAATTCCATCAACTTGTTCTTCTCCTACGCTTGCATTCCAGTCCCCTATTATTATTAAGTTCTCGTCACCTTTTACATACCTTATTACATTATTTATATCTTCATATATAATTTCTATCGCTTCATCTTCTTCTGCGGATGTTGGCATGTAGACTTGTACTATTACAGTATCCTTTGGTTTGGTTTCAAGTTTGACTAGTACGATCCTAGAGCTATATTGCACATAACCTTTTACAAGATTTCCAAGTTTCTTGTTTAAAATTATTCCCACACCTCCCATTCCAGGAGTACCCTGATTAGTGCCCGTATAAATGATCCGGTACTCTCCTGACCAGAAATCTCCTGGTTCTGGCCATCGCATTTCAGATATTCCAAGAGCGTCAATTTCTAATCTGTCCATTTCTAATTTGAGGTTTTCTAGTTTTCCACATCGTAAGAGTGTTCTTACATTCCACGTTGCTACTTTAAGTTGCTTCTTTGGCCTTGCCTGATCTTTTGCAGTCCCCACCCGGAGATCCGATTGGGGGACTATTACTCCGGAATGTTTTACAAAAGATGCTGACATGGTGTGCTATTGATTCTTGGGATATCACAGTTGATTTTTAATGGAGTGGTTTCCCGTTGCCTTCTCCATTCTTATGCCGTTGACTGTAAGGTTCTTCCGCCTTCAGGAGCAATTTCTCACTCCTAGGACAAAAGAGTGCCCTAATCTCTATCCGCTCATCCGCTCTCTTGCGAGACCGTTGGCACTTGATAGAGGGGGTTTCCTTATTCCGGGAAACACTCGGTCGCCAGAGCCTCGTCTGTGAGTAACAGGGTGCACCGTGCAGCTGGCATTAGCTGCAACTCGTGAAGGTGAGGTTGACATTTGTACAGGATAGGCTGTTTGAGACGCTTCACTTAAAGGCCTACGTTACACTTAAGGTGAGGATGAGAGTGGCAATTTATGGGTTTTAAAGTATGCCCTTGAAGTACATTTCCTTTTAAGGTAGTTTGGGCGAGATATTTCCCTAGTCATAAAGGAAAACCTATTCAAATCATACTTTTTTATTTCAGCTGCCATATGGAGCGTGAATTAAATATTGCACCATTAACAGTACCATAATATACTTTTATATGACTCAAATTCTTAGTCATTAAATAAAAACTTCTATAAATGTCTTAAACTTGGCTCATTATTTTCACGCGGGACATTTAAAACTCCTTCACGACGAAAGGTTATTTGTGATCATAATAGAATTACTTCGGTGACAATGTGATTTATTTTCAAGAATAGTATAGAAAACATAAAAACTACACACTGATAATATTTTGACGAATTCTAGGTGTAAGAAATTCTTCATTTTTTAAAATAAAGGCACTCTGTAGTGCATGCACATACCATTACACATGTAAAAGGACTGGAATAATTCGTCTAAAACCTAGTAAAGTAGCCGGGTAAGGGGCTAGTATTTTTAAATCCTTGGAAATATGAGATATTTTCTTTAAAATGAGACCAAATTCAATAATTTCTAGGTAAAATAATATTTCGGTCAAACTACCTTAAGCTCACATTATCGTAATTTTATTCTCAGATTTTCTACTCACAAGCACGCGAGTACCAAGAGGCGCAGAAACTTTTGTTCGGCAAGACTTTCCGATACACACGTACATTAGTTTCTTTTTGGGGAAATAGACTGACAGCTAAGGTAATTTCTACCCCACCAGGAATCGAGATTTTACTGAAAAAATATCATCCACGGTATGGATTCGAGTCGGAGACATCGATGTGGGGATTCAATATTCTACCAATCACATCTTCCTGATAAAAGCCTTCATAGGTTTATTGCCACCGCTATGAGACCACGTATAGAAGTTTGCTTGGTCCAACTTATCACAAAAATGATCATCTTCCTACCGCATCCCAATATGACCTCTGGCGACTCCGCTCTTATGATGAATATGTCGCTATGGCTGGCACCAGACTGGAATCCAATGACGAATGACAGAGGATAAAACAACGCCAGCGCAACGAGCCGCAACCGCACGCACAAAGAAAAGATTACTCCCACCTGAAAGAGTCGAAAGATTTAAGGCAGCGAACCGTTTCCCAGACTTTGACCGATGTGCACAGTTGGAGTGTGTCGCAAAAGAGAAAGACATAGCGGGAAGAGTGACGACGGCGAGCACACAACAGTTATTTACTTTAGCAGTAGTAGTAGTATCGTTTAAGGTCTCAGGCTTCACTTGGTGGAAATTACTTGCTTAAAACATGGATAAGAAGTAAAATACTTAGTTAATTTCATACATTTACTAACAAAAAACCGACCATGGTTTCGACGCAAATGCACCTTGAAAATGGTGTATATGCGCCGAAACAAAGGTCGGTTTTTGTTAATAAATGTGTCGAATTAACTAAGTATTTTACTTCTTAACCATGTTCCTAGTAGTATTTTATTTTTTCACCATTTACCTTCTGGTATCATTATTTAAACGACGAACATAACATCTTTTCCGAATTGGGAATCGAACACGCGACCTTTGGGTTGTCAAGCCGGCCACTGCCATCGGTACTACTTTCTTGTATCTTGCTGCCCCCTTGGTCTTCCGACAGATTAAACTCGGCAGTGCGCAGACGAAGCGGCTTCCTCCAAAGTTAATGCTGCTAGTATGCAACACAAACCATTCAAAGGTGCTTATCTTACGCTTCAGGACAGATTCATGGAGGGAATGCGAGAAGGACAAAATAGGCACAGCAATAATGGTTGCCTAGCAAAAAAATATCACGAAAACAGTTAAAATTGCAATTAAGATCAAAGCGATAGTCATACAAAAAGTGTGAAAAGAGCTCCACCGTGATGAAGAAAAGACGAACTGCCTTCTATGAACACATCAGATCAACCATGCTAAGAATTGAACCATATTGTATAGGAAACAAGATAGCTTTTTCGGAGAAAAAAATACAGGTCTCAAGAGTGAAATAAGTCCATCAGGATGTATAAAATGTAGAAACAGCGAAGTAAGAAACAGAAAAGTTTTCAGAACGAGATTTGCATTGGTGAAGCATCATGCTGAAGATAAAAAAGGACAATTTTCAGAAAAAGAACGAGCAAGAGGTAATCAGAGGAGAAGGAATACTGGAAAAGAAAAAGGGAAAAGAACTTAAGTGAAGGAAGTTGTGAGAAGACAGAACATAGGTGGCTGAAACGAATAGAAATAAATAGTTAAATCTAACGGAAAAATTGTAAATAAAACATCTATTACTCAGTGATTAGATTCACCTTCTGAGGAGTTTTGCCAGAAGTTAGCAGGTAGCACAAGAAATCAAGATACTTAATCTTCACTCCACCGAAAAAATTTGAATGGAGATTGCCAAAAAATAGTGATTCGTCCAAAAAACAGGATTCATATAAGATCCTCCATAATTTCCCGCTCACATTAATAGTTCCTAACACCTTTACTACGGTAGAGCAAACAATGGGAATAAAATTAGGGAAATAAACTGCAGAAGAGACAGGCTTGAAATATCTTTTTTCCGCGATAGGTAAGAGAACATAATGACTGCCAATGAGACTTTGAAGTAGGTGAGTCGACATGTTGTATACCTGATTATTCAATTTGCTCCCTAATGTTTATTTATAAATAGGCCACGTAATACTAACAATATGTTTCGTAAGGTCCCTGCATGACTCTTTTATCTCCTTTACGTAGTTGCAATATGCATTAATTAATTCGTTCCAGTAGCATTAGTAGCAAACATAAAGAGTAGTGCAAGTTATTGAAAGTTACTAGTACATTATAGTACACGTTAGTGATAACTCACCCACTGAAAAACACCCTAAAGGTGGCTTGCAGAGTGGATGTTTCGATAGGCTCATTCTATACTAGCAACTAATGCTGTTTGAGCGTATCTTGGCGATAGCCCCTGTGACGTAATTTTTGACGGGCGAGTACAACAAATATCCAAGTTTCATTTTGGCATCATTTTTAGTGGTATTGGCTTGATAATTTGCAGAGATGACCGAAAGCCGATATATCTGCGCCATTGATTATGTGTTGGTGAGACACTGTAACTTTTGCGCAAAAGAACCTTTTCAGTGGACAAATTTCCCCACGGTCTGGCTCTACACAGGGGTGTGAGGTAGTCTTTTGATGTCCATGTTCTCCAGGGTGGGAAATCTGCATTATCAACATTATTAAGCTAACTCCGTTTTCCGTAATGGCTCATAATACTGTAACTTAGATGTGCTTTCCCGATGGGTTACGAACAAAATAATTGCATTTAGACCCATCGTTGATAGGATGTTCATATTGACGTGAAACACTCTTCCTTCTCTTTCCCGTCCGCTCAATTTAAATGCAGTTGTATTGGAAGCGTTGATTAACATGCGCTGAACTATTCCCTCAGCTCTTTCGCAGACTTCCTCCAAAAAAGTCTTCCCATGCTTAACGTCATCATACGCGCAGGCTACTGCCACCATGTTTCGCTACCACTGCAGGGATCGGGATACCACTGAAAAATATCTACCATCGCCGAGATTCTACCCCCGGCCCTCAAATAGGAATCCAATAATCACCAGCTGGATCCCCTTTTGACCAGAGGTTAAAAATCTGAAATCACTGGACGAAAAGGAGAATGGATGGACCCTCGCGGGGGTGAGATGTGGCAGGCCAGTTTTTGGGGGAGGGTGAGCACCTAATAAGGCCATCTCAAGGGTAAGAATGGACCAAGGGGAGAGGAATGAGTGAGTGGGTGGTTGATCGGGAATGCTACGGGGACGGTCAGTCCTTCCAAATTGGACGATAACAACCGGGGCTGTGGCCGCAGGTGACGTCTTCTGCGCGCCAAGACAGACGGCAGGCCGGAGTCCATTCTTGGCTCTGTAATTGCGGGTTCCGGGCACTGGAGGGGTTGAGATGAGGGGTGAATAAACGAGCCGCGGGGGTGGAGACGGGAGCCCGGGAGATAGTGGTTGGGAAGGCGGGGGAAAGTGGAATGGACGAAGGGGGAAGCGTAAACAAGGATGGTGAGGTGCAGGGATTGGAGAGAAGGACTTCAAGAAGAAGAGCAAGGGACAGATTATCAGGCACCAAATCCACATCTACATAATACCATTGTCTAAAAGAATATTGTTGGGAGCGGAAAAGAATAATCGCCAGCTGGAATGACGGCGGATAAATATAACTGGTGGTGCCGGAGTTGAAGGAGACTCGGATCGGAAGAACAGATGCTACGATCACACGCCTGTTCAGGAGTCGACGTACCGCTGTGTGTGCTCATGACTGGCACAGAGCATGCCTTTAATTTCGTTTCCCTGAACACAACTAAGTCTGGAGCCGAGTTATGTAAATTTTCTCCTCATTCCATTATTGAGTCTTACTGTTAGTATAATAAATTCACTAATACTCGCTTTTCAAGTGAGTTTATTCAGTCCACTACCGGTATATCCGCACGTTATTTAACCATACGTGCATATTTTAATAGAGTGAACGTCATAATATGTATATATAATTATCGGGTAAAGAACATATTCCCATTACATATAAATAAAGAAGAAAGATTATATACATTTTCGTAGAATATTATAATAAAAATTTTTAAAAAATATTCTTTCTTCCTATACCCCAACCCCATGAGCTGATAAGGAATAAGTAACCTACCGAAAAGGACAGAGTACAGGGAAAGGAATCGAAAGATCGGGGATGGATGAAAAGTGAGACGCGTTCAAACGGATAATGGTCTCCACATTTTTCGTCATGGTCCAGGAAGGAATAATTCTTAAACTAATATGTTTGGGGGTAAGTTTACCTTATGTTGTGGTCTTTTCTTGTCCAACACACGTAGCATGGGAATTAAATGATGCCCAACGCATCGACCTGAAACTCCTAACTCACAAATATTGCCAACGATAGCCTAGCGGGTAACCTCTGAGTCTCTAGCGGCTCTCAACTCAGCTCCTCAAAAGGGTATTACATGCTTTTTGCTCACTCATGACAGTTTTTGACTAAATCGCAACGAAGTAAGAAAAAGCAAAGGTTGAAAAGTAAGAACTAAACGCGGAGACCAAAGGATAGATACTCAACGTATTCACATCCAGATCTAAAATCCACTCTGCTAGCCGCCGTATGGGCACTTGGTAGGTATCAGAACTGGCGTTATTCAGCAATCAGTATTCATACATACTATATCACCGTCAATACTTCTTTTATTTTTCACCAAGTGTGACAAACATACCTCTTTCTTTCTTTTTCAAACAGATTTCTAAACACGATACAAGCGAATAATACCTCCTCCAACGCAATTCACAAATACAACAACGCAACTAATTTCCCTTTCGTCGACAAATGATGCCCTCAGTTGGATGAAACCGGTCGCTATTAAAACAACCCCTGAGAAAATCTCCCAAGTATTTATCTTTGGTGTAACTAACCGGTGTTTTTATATGGTTATCTATGCGCGTCATAATAGACCTAAAATTATAATGCTCAATGTCCCAATATAATAATTAAATATTTGTCTTATTAAAAGAGAATAAGGAATTGATATAAGTTTTAAGTATAAAACTACTCATTTACAACCTAGACATACGACGAGACTCCGGTCATGAACTAGGCAGGGAGCAGGGATAAATATTTAGGTGAAAGAAAACTCATAAAGTGAATGTATATACTCGATGTGTTTGTTACAGTCAGTACTAGTGATCAGGAAGAAGGAATTCAGACTATAAGGTCAGCGGAGGCGAGATGGCAAGAAGGCTTCTAAGAGTGCGGGCTTCAACACCGGCGGAGATAGAGTTATCAATGCAATCTCGTATCTTACTTGGGTGCTGTGTGAACGGCGATTCGATTGTAGTGCTCTGTCCGACTGTCCCTTTATTCTACATGCTCTAATCAAGTGAAACGTCCATCCTGATTGGCGAAAGTGACCTCAGTTATTTGTCATATCCCCAAATTACCAACCAAATAGTAAGCAATTCTTAATCGTGTCTCTTCACAGTATATCCATCTCATTTTGTCGATCTCGCCTCGAGTTGTTCTGGACGAAGCCATAATTAGTTCAATGCAGTCCTAAGATCGTGTGCACTTAGCCCTGCACCCCACTGATTATGCAGTACCAAGATAGTTATCCTGTTTCACAATCTAATATTTATTTTGGGTCTCCTTTTACCTTGCATGGCTTTCCGAGGATGAAACATAGGGTTAAAATATACAATATAGCAGCACAATATTTTATATAAATATTCATACATTTTCTCGACTGAATAAATTACCGTATGATCGAAGGCGCGATCACAGTTATCCAAAGCATGTGTACTCACTTTATCGCTATTTTTTTATTGCACCCGTGATAGTTAAATGCGATCGTAATTCTTTAAAGTTAGTCTGGTGCTTCAAATCCCTTATTTTGCTCGGTTGAGAGCGTTCGTATGACAGAAACTTTGAGCATTGTCCTACAGTTCCTTCTCTCACTGCGAAAACATGAGAAAAGGAACCGTATTACCACACCTGAATTCTTACAGCAATGCTAGATTCGAGTGTTACCATAGAAATTCCCATGGAACGCAAATTGCTCTTTCCAATAGCTGCGTTGAACTTTCTGGTCGACCATAATAGTTTTTAGCTAAGAGAGTCCTTAATTTGCTTTTAGTTTATTTTTATAATGAAGTCTGTTTGCGTAGATTATCAAATGTACTCGCGAGATGAGGCGTTATTAGAGGGAAGTACCGACTCACAATTACCTCCAATCTTCAGGGGCGTTCCTTAGTAAAAAAAATTGTGAAATTATTGAGTATTTTTCTCTATTCGCTCAACCCCGGCTTTTCATATCCTTTCTCTCTCCCGTTCCGTGGCTAGTCCCTTCGCCTTCCCAAAGGGCACGAGGGGCAAGGACGGAGGGCAGATGCTCCAAGGGTGGAGGAGGAGGAGGGCGGCGCCAATGGTTTCGGGTTCTCATCCCTATGGCGGGATGGACGAGGGCAGTGACCCTGCGCACTTGCACCCTCCCAACACACCCACCTCATTCCCATCTCCCCACCTCGAACGCCTCCTCCGTCCCCGAACGGCGAACCATAACGAACGATGGGGGAGGGACGTCGCGGGTGGGAGTGATTTAGAGAAATACGGAGAAAGAAAACGGATACTGGCATAATATATGCACCTTGGATTCCAATTCACCTGAAGATGTTAAAACTGTTCCTCGGGAGAGACGAAGACACCGATCAAAGAGTCAAAGTCAAAGTTCACTGAAGGGGTCGGATCGGCGTGGTGGTTATAGCACTACCTCCCATGATGGACACGGTCGCTAGGGCTCGAACCTGGATCACTCTGTAAACATTAATTTGCCATTTTCATCCTGAGAGATGGTGTTTGAACCACTCGAGATTATCTCGATCACGTAACTAAGGAGTCACGTGGTACAACAACGATCGGTTCGAGAGTTTGGATTTTGGTGAGTTTCATGGCTCAATAACTTAAATCTCGACCCTTTCGTAACTGTACCATGTGACTCCTTAGTTACGTGGTCGAGATTAACTCCAGCAGTTCAAAAACAACCCCCTGACCCGCCATTGAGAACCAAATGTTGAAGACCTTTCCGCATTGCAAAAATTGGAGAATTGATTTGAGTTCCGATTAGAGAATTTTACAAAATACCATCAGTGCGTAAATGTGTCTATTAGGGTAACCCATTCCAATTTATTTAAACGTCAAGGGGTATATCAAGGAGGTGATATAGATATGAAATAATGATACCTTTTTTGTAATTATGTGGTTCAACTCAATCCAACCTGAAATATTCCAGTTTAGGTTAACATTAGAAGGTAGATAAATCTCTTCGATTGCTCTTCAAGTGAATGTATTACAGAATATTTCAGCACACGACTTTTGTATAAAATTTTTAAAAAATACAGTTAATTTTTTCTGACATGCAGTATAAAGGTTTTGGAAAAATTAACCTTTACACCGAAGGTGCCAATCGGTTGACATATTCCAAAATTTCTTCGTGAGATAACTGTTTTTAGTTGAAACTCTAGCTTAGGAATATTCAGCAAGTATTTCTTTCAATAAATAAATAAAATATTTCACATGCGGTAGCCTTTGATCGAGTGTATGGAACGTTATCACCGCGGTAAGTTGTTCTCCAGTCTCAGAAGTAAAATTTTCAAAAATATGTTTAATAGCATAGGATTTTCCGTTTCACTGATTGCTGGTTATGAGCTGAGTGCATGAGTTTGCTCAAAACCACAGTTATTACCACCCATGAACCAGGAAATTGACACGAAAAGAGGAAGGTAAATTCTACGTAGATAATTTTATGTTCAGCAACTCTTCCAAACAATAAACCATCTGGACGACATGAATTACAATTGTTTGTTTAGCTCTTTAACATGATGGGCAGCCATGGCACTAGTTAAGCTAAGGAAATAAATATCCGCTACCCACCTTCAAGACTCATTCTCGTCATCATAAATTCAGTCATTCGACCACCATTGTAGTTCTTTAATATAATTAACAAGAAATTTGTGAATTAATATATATTAGAAAAGCTAACGGGATGCGGGAAACATTGAACGTTCAGAAAACATATTTAGAAGGGTACTCGTATCTACGTAACCTCGACAAAGTTTAATGCGCTTTCACAAATTCCCACGATTTAAGCTGCTAGTAATCTTAATGGCCGAATGCGGACAAGCTAAAGACAGTTGATCGACTCGCGATTCTAGAAATATATTTTAGGAATAATGTCACTCTTAATAACATAGACACAAGATACAGTATCAAGTTTTGTTCGGTACTTCAGTTATATATACTTATAAATTTTTGAGTTGGACTTTTATTTAATTAAAATTCACGTTTTTATGAGAAACGGTAAATTTTTGATTCTACTAAGAAACATACTGTTCTTCTGAAATTATTACTTTTATACTTATAAAGTTACTTCCTCATATATCGATAAAATTCATTTTGCAATTGATAAAAGCTAAGTTTTACTACATTAAAGTTGCCTTAAAATCGGTACGCGTTCTTGGTTACTTAAGTCTTCCTTGAACGTTAAAAGAGTTAACGTTAAATTTTAGAGCGACAGATACACCTATGATAAGTCATTTTCATCGAACGCGACAACAGCCTTAGAGGTTCTTTAAATCGACAAGTACGTCATATCCGAAGAGGCGAAAATCTCATCCAGGCAGGACTCGAACCCGCAACCTTAGAGTTGCGAGATTAAGACTGAATCCTGTAGACACCAAGGTCAAATTGTATTAATTTCTCTTCGGGCCTGACAGGTATGCCTGTTTACCTTCTCAGCTTCTTGTTGTTAAAAGTAACCGGAAACGCTTGAATTAATTAAGCAGCCTCGGTTGGTTCGACTTTTGATTCATTAAAAAAAATGGCAGCTTTCTACTCGATGTCTTTCTTATTTTTTGCTCTCTTACTTCCAATATTCATAAAAGATAGTGTGAAATGTGATTTGAATTTACCTTCGAATTCAAATGACGGATGCAAAATTTTTTTAAAATAATTACTGCCGTTTTAGTTCCTAAAAAGTAAATTAAAATACTGGCATTCAACTTTTTGCTAGTCTTCGAAGTTAAACGCAGTTTGAATCAATTAAATTGAGCTCAGTCTTATTTTCATCACATCCGTTTTGATTAACGACCGCAGTTTTTGATGTATGACGGCCACATTTTGAAACCGGTTATTTATATTTTTCGGCTACTGAAAGTTCAGGATATACTCTTTATTGACTGCTCTTTATGGACACGATGAACTACCCTTTTCTCAAACAGCTGGTTCAGGCATTATTTAATTTTAAAGCGCAATGATCATGCTTAAAACGGTGAGTATGCAAATATTAAAATAAACGGATTTTATGGGATCGTTCCCTCTGGTATCCTTCAGCCGTTTCTTCCGATCAATGAACTATGCTAATTTCATATTCAATTCATGTACATTTCCTCAATTTTAAGAGAAGTCATAGCTTGAGAACATTTACAGGCAGTATTATCAGGATGGCAATTCGACCAAAAAAATAACAAAACTTTATGAATAATTAATGTCCATTCAGTTAACTATTTATAATTTCAGGCAAAAAAATTGTGCCAAAATTTAAATCATGACCACCTCCAAAACTTGATCTTTAATGAAACATTTTATAAACACTAATATTTCTTGAAGAAATTACAAATTAATGAATTGTTGAGGCTATTGAAATGCTGGCAAGCGTGTATGTACCATATTGCGTATATATGTAAAAGGAGATAAACGCTCTTTGGTCTCGAAAATTAATGTCTCATAATCTCATTTCGTGCAGTATAAGTGGAGTGGATACTTTCCGAAATTCTAAACGGAATGCAGTAAAACTGCTCCGTTTAAGATGGTCTATTTTTTGATTAGTTAGCAATATTTTCCCAATATGGTCATAAAAAAAAATTATTTCACGTTCGATTCCTGAATTAGCAGGATTTTCACATCCGAGGAAATTAATTATGATAACGACTTTATGTAGAGCGAGATTGAAGCTATGTAATCCTTTCCACACTTGACTCTTTTCACATTACATAATATAGAGTGACAATTCAGATTTGAAGCGGAAGAAATATAACATGATGGAGACAATACCAGATGCTTCAGATTTTCACATGTTTTTCATAGCTACTCGAGGAAAACTGCTACATCTATTTTTTTCCTCCACATTACTTTCATTAACACCCAGTGAATGATTATGTGCACTCTTTGATTCTTGTTTGACAGAAGAAAACCCCGTTAATTCACAGAAGCACGTTTACCCCATTGATCAATATTTTAAGCAGCGAATGATGAAAGTCGGAGTTTTTAAAAAATCAATTAGCACGTAACCTTGGCCATGAAAGCCATTGCGATCTGCAAAGGCCACTGCTGCATCCACTGCTGCGCCGTTAAGAAAAAGAATTAGTGAGAGGGAGGCTTATGAATGGGTCTTGTAGGAGTAAGGAGGAGCAAAGGCAATGAGAGTTTGGATCTAGAGATAAGAGCTGAGGTACTGATGTTATGGAGGAGTTTTGATGACTAAGGTGTTAAAAGCAAGCAAGAAAAAGATGGGGATGCCAGTGGCTCCATCAAAGACGGCAGGAAGGAGATTAATGAAAGCATACAGTTTAAAAGCCCATCTTACTGTCAACTGAAGCGCAATTGAAATGCATAATAAAAGTCAAGGACGTGATGAGATAGAATCCTTGAAAAGCATTTAAATATTCGCTATTGATTATGGTAAGCGATGGCAAGAAAAAATATGGAAATGGCCGTTAAGGCTGCATTCGAAGAAATAAGGGTTGTTGTGACGGCTTCCGCTCGGCGTTTTCATTCTGAGTGCTCAGATTCTGAGCTCGGCAGTGATCGATATTTATAAGTGAAGTCAGTTCCATTGTTTTCTCTTTTTTGCCTCTTGAAGAAGCAGAACTTAAGGTACAGTAACCCATTCGTTAACACTTATGCCGTATTTTACATTAACACATTTAACAGATTACCCTTGGACATATTCAGTTAACAGTAGAGAAAAATACGATGCCAGGTTGTCTTCATCCTTCCTTATTTCACCAAATAATGCTCTTTCAAAAAGCCAGTCCACCGATAAAAAACTAATCGGGAAAATCACATTAGTTTTCAATTCCCTTCATAAAGTGACAACAATTATCGTTGAAGTGGAGCTGAGACCTCTTATGGGAAACAGTTCTGCGCATTATGTACCTGAGTACCATTCGATTGCAGATGCCGATTTTATGCCAGTGAGCGTTATGGAAAATTTTTCGGACCAGAATTATAAATGTGTGTTTTATATTGTACTTTATATTTATTATTCATTATTCACATTTATATTGACGTCTGCAGAAAAATTTTTGAAACTAACCTCAAAATTTCCTGAAAGAGTTTGTAATTAAAATAAAGTATACCCTAATATTTCCCACTGTGCACATAGAGATCAAAAACGCAGAAGTATACGAAAAAATTACCTTAATTCCTATAGCATTTGAATCTTAGAGATAAGCTAAAGAACCTTCTTCATGGGCGACCCACTCCATTCAAATCATAATCTCTACCCGCCTGGAAGGCAACATACTACTAAGAATCTAGAGATCCAACGGATCGAATGGTGATGAAGCATGGGAGGCAAACGTCGCATAAAGTATTCATGTTGAACAGACGTTAACGAATTCTGCTGGACTTCTAAACTACATTCAGTGTGTGTGCATCCAATGAAGTGATAAATCAACTCGGTAGTTACGCCAGCAACAACCCGTCATTATATCTCGCGGTTTCCACCTCGCTGGTCTCATCTCCGACTCGCAATCACGCGAAACTAGAAACGACAAGCTAGAAATCTTGTCGATAAAAAAATCAAACTGAAAGATAAAAAAGCGGGAGGTGCATTAGAGTAGCATTTAGTATCCTACTTTACATTTTTATACTTCTATTTCCACGCCGTGGTAAGTGGAATGCGAAATTAGAGAGAGGCCAACATAAAGTGTGTACATGAAGTAAGAAAGATAAGTGCTGAGACCGTTTCAAATCATAAATAAATATCGACGCAGATATCACAACGTAATAAGCATAGGGAAAAGGAGGTGTGGTCCATGAGTATAATGCAAGATTACACGTTACATAGCAAGTTATCTGAAAAATGAGCGGACTGGACAAGTGAGGAATAGTTACTACGGTCGGTGTTGAACTTCGGTGAGGCATCTACCAGATTATGCTGGGACCAGTTCGACCACTCTCCGTCTCAGTTTTCCTCGGGGAGTTGACGCGGACGCTTTCTAATATGAGATGAGGTTTTGTCAATTTCGCTCACCATTCTGCTGTCCAGCATTCAACGCATTAACGGTATTTAAGGAGAGATTTTTCAATAAATGTATTCAAAAGATAAAAATATATTCAACAAGGAGAATCCCTTTGCATTATTCAGGGAAGACGTAGGCATGTTGACCCTGGATAGTATAGAAGTAATGACGTCACCGCATTGATAAATTCAAATTATAACTGCATCAAACATGACTTGACGACGCTCTGACAAAAATATTTCGTTGCCGTCCCGAAGCGCGAAATAATTCGAGTGCTTCCTGAATTAGATCTCGAATCAAGTGTTCAATTCTTTGCTATTAAAAGATTTAGAGCAAATATAAGGGGCTAATAACCGGTCAAAGACGAAAAATGGGAGTCCGAAATGTAAAACTGGAATTCCTAGAAACAATTTTTAGAAAAATGATTTGGATAGAGTGCCACGCAGGAAATTAATTAGGCCTATTAATTGACCAATTGAATTTCTGTGGCGAGCGAATCAATGAGGTCCATGGGAATTAGCGAACTGAAAACTACCGGCTAGAAATCTTTAAGATTTACTCCTAAAGAAAGTTTTGAGAATATCTCTCGCCTGTATGTGTTGAAAAAATATCGAAATTGTGCTTCGATGAGATTGTTGTATTTCCCACCAAAGTCAAAGTGGTTTGCCCGTAAAGAAAAGATGTTCGTCTCTCTGTTAAAAAATTGTTTTCCTCATATACGCTCATGTATCTTTTCCTATCATATACATCGTATGTTTTTTGTTTTACTCAGCAATGCATGTTAAATAAAACTGACGGTAACCTGAAAATAGGCCAATTTCCTAGTAGGATTCCTAACTTCCGAATATGTTAACGAATGTATCAATCTATTTATGGAAGAATAAATCATAATTATTATATAATATATCATGCATCTCACTTTTCCACGCCATGATACGATGTTACTTCTGGTTTTTTATGCCACACTCTGCATACATATCCGACCTCAAGTTCCCGCACTTAGAATGTTCTCATATTACCCGGCTCCCCTTTCATTCATACACCATCTTAATCAATTCCCAAAGATCCCTGTTCCATCGAATACCCTATATTTTCAATTACCTTGCCATTAAATGTCCTTCCCAGCTCCTGTTCTCTTCATTCAACGTCCGTGTTACACTGCTACAAAGCTACCTGAGAGATTCCCCCGGCTTTATCAACTACTGGCATTATATTTCAAATAAATTCAGTTAAACCAAAATAAATTCAAAGACAATAATTCTTGATACAAAATAACACTAAATGATGCCTGAAGCATGTGCGATTTTGATTAATTGGATAATTAAATTTTGGCGTTCATCTTTCCTTTCTCCACTTCCCTATTTTGTCATAAATTTAAGATTCAGTCCCGAGTCAGGGGACTAAGCCTTTGGCCCGGTTTTATAATATCTACTTCAATAATTACTTGGTTTGGCAGAAGAAATGTATAAGTACATTCTGCCAAGGTTAACGTTCAGGACAGCTGGCCGAGTGTCTGATGTAATATGCAAAACTGATGTAATATGCAAAGTCTGATGTAATATGCAAAAATATGTATCAAGGCAAAGGTAATTTAAGGTCCACGAAATCTTACTGTAAAAAATTAATGGGATATAGTAAAACTGGACCCTAGTAAGATAATCCGGGATCACGGGTTCATGTACTCCGTGGGTTTCCGTCGGGTCCCAGCGGGTCACTGGTGTGCATGCCATGCTACAAGATTAAGATACAAGATACTACAGGATACAAAATGTAAGGGTGCACCATCAATTCCTAACATCTGCGTCTACATACTACCCTGCGAGCCGCCGCATGGGCGTAAGGCAGGGGGTGTTAGGACACCATCCGTGTAAAGATGTAAGGGATAAGGTATTGGGAGGTGAAATGGTGACGCGTATTATGGGAGTGTAATTAGTGGAGCTCAGTTTTTATTGTGGTCGCTTATTGTGCGCAGAGAGAACGAGTTTTAGTATCTATCAGTTCGGCAATTTATCTCTCATATTTTATCGCTTCTGTCAGACCTAGAGATGTAGAGAGGTATGATTACATTCTCTGTGTCGCTCGGAAATACACCACTTCTGCATTTCTAAAGTAATCTAAGTCTAGCGTGTTGCCTCCGAGTCTCTAGGAGCTCCCACCTTAATCCCTGTAAAGATTGTGAAACACTCTATGTTCGGTCGTAGCAGCTTTTAAAGTAGCGTGCAGCTAATCGTTGTATTTTATTTATATTTTGGTTAAATATTTATTCCTAGGGTCCCAAATGCTTACGGTATATTCTAAGTATTGCCTAACCAGAGTGAAGGAGCATCTCTCGTTCGCTTTTTCATCCGAGGAACTTTCTATTATACGCTTAACAACACTTAGTTTCTTAACGCTGGTCCGCCTATGTTTTGTATGTGTGTTCCCCACAATCAATCAGAAGTTAAGGTTATTCCAAGATATTGAACTCTATCTGAAGATTTTATGTTTACTCCACCCACAGTGGAGATATGGTATTTGTGTGATGATCTTTCAATGAAATATCAATTACTTTAATTAAAAACTATTATTAAAATTAACCATGCATTCTTTAGTTTTCAGTGAAGGTGAAGCAAAAATCAAAAAGAAATTAGAGGTGGATTGTAGCAATGACAGCAGATGCACGGGAAAAGAAGCTAGTTTGTGAGCGCCGAGATTGAGATGGGGAAAAAGATGGTGGAGGAATAGGGTGCAGGAGGACAAGCAAAGCACCAAATGGATGGGAGTTCAGTGAGTCGTTATGGAAACAGGTTTGGGAGGAAATCCCCAGTGCAAAAAAAGAAAGAGGCAAAATATTGTAGGGGATGACGTTCATAGAGGCGACGGAGAACCGAAATGGAAATTCTGCACACACCGAATGAAGGCATCCGAAGTTTTTCCCTCTTATTGTGGTGAACGGGTCGGAAAACATCATTCCTTGGCCACGTCAAAATGGGTTCCAGTTTTGTGCACGCAGTAAAATTGATAGACGACAAAAACTTTGCAGCCGCCGCCAAAGCAGAGGATGCGTGTTACAGGACACATCGGCGGATAAAGTGCACTCAACAGAAAAAGCACTGTTTCCGCTGACGTTATTCTAGGTAGACTTCATTGATAGCTATTCAAGCCGACCCATGTTCACTTGCATTAGCGATGCATGCGATTCTAACCCCACGTAGCAATTTGCCGAGTGTCACGGGACATCCTGTCTCACTACAACTAGACCTGGCTTAAACTCTGTTTCACTTAATATTCTTGAGAAGGAACATGATTCCTCCAGCACTGATTAAAATTTCTTTTTTCATGCTTTTACAAAAAATGTAGTGATCTATCTTGCTGATGGAAGGATTACAATGATCTCTGAGCATTTAAACTTTCATAGTCATCCATGGAATTGATACATGGAAAACTATTATAAGACGATGGGCAGTTACATTATTCTCGCAGATAGGTAATTAAAAAACAAATGACATGACTAAATATAGACGAGTGCTAAAAACTGTTTTATCACAGCAGAGATCCAAGTTTTTGTGCCTCATCCGAGCTATTTTAATCTTTGCTCATTCAATCTCGCATGTGCACGCATTTCTCACAGTGACCAAGCGGATAAACAGCTTTTCCTTTGTACAATCCTTTCGACGCCTTACCATGTCGACTCTCCACTCCGTCTACAAAGAGTATTTTCTGCGTACGCAAACCCCTTCAGTAATATATCTTTCCAGAGATCCCTCGGTATTCTAACCATGAGTACATAATCACTCTTGGATCTTTGGGAATCTCATGCGCCTAAAAGCAGCAATATATCTCATCATATATCCAGCCCCAGAGAAAGGCTAACCAGAAAACGTAAGAGAAAGGAAGCCATTAGCGAGACAATAGCTTCCAAGACATTATAACATAGTAGTTTAGATACAAATAATGCCATTATTCTTGGAGTGAGAAAATGCCTCATCGGATTAGTGGTGAGGAAATTATTTTCTGCGGGAGACACACAATCATGGCGATCCACCAAGCGAGTGGATAGACAGATTTTCAAGATACCTTAATGTCAAAACTCAGCCCATATTCAAGCCATCAAGGCAGAGCTTACCCTATATCTTCGTAAGAAAAAATAAATATTTTGTGGAAAAAAAATTGCTGAAAATAGCTGCTGATTTAATACTATAGAGAATTTTCATTTGATCACCATTCAGCTTTCTCTTTTTTGATACTATAGCTACACATTGCCCTGCCAGTCACCTCAAGGGTGTTTGACAGGGGGTGAGTTATCACCAACATGTGCAACACTGTATATATGCTACCAATGTGTCAGTAGCTATTTGGATTAATTTCCACCTACTTAAACGAGATATATGAGTCATTGAGGGGTCATGAGAAACGTGATGTTATTATAACGTGTCAGATTAAGAAATGAGCTATAGGGATCAAATAAACTAATCATCTACACGATCTGTCGACTAACCTACTTCAAAGTCTGATTAGCTTCCATAATGGTCTGTTATCGAACGCGGGAAAAACGGAATTTTAAACCTGTCTGTTTTGATGTCTATTCCACTAATTTTTTACTCTTGATCTGATCTACAGTAGCATGTTTGAGATCGTTAGACATTAATAACTTCGTCAGAAAATGAACTGCCACCGAATTTACGTAAAATATTACGTCTAATTTTTTATCGACAGACTGAGAGCAATTCACATTCTAGTTGCTCTACTTCTCAATTCTGAAAAGTATCCAGGTTTCACGAGTACCAACATATTAACGTGGACATACCGCTCCAATTTTGACTAAATGCTAAGTGATATGAGTGACCAAAAGACAGGGGTACTAACGGTGCTGAAACCAGCTATCTATACCATTTAATGAAGTTTGGCTGTTGTACTCCCTGTAGATAGCTTTAAATATTTCATTCCAATGTACGCATAAAAGCTTTAGAGTTACGATGATGTTCTGTCGGTAATCTGGAAGCAAAGCTCCTCAACTTTTGCAGGTTCCAGAAAGCGTTGAAAGTAAAAACAAATATCAAGGTTGTTAATTAATGTAAGCGGATGGTTCCCATTATAGGAAGCCATTTTTCATCATCAGAATGCCAGTATGATAGCCCCAACAAAACATGATTGAACTTCAACTAACAAACAAATATGGAAAAAGATTTCAATTTTTATAAATACATGTATACGACGAGACTGAAAGAAAGCGTTATTACATTCCAACCGCATAATTAAGAAAAGGGTGAATGATTTCCTTGATATTTGACGGAGATAATGGCAGAGAAGAGTAGGAAGATGAAAGTAAGCAAGTATTATAATCTACGGAAAGAATTTTCAGCACTCATACGATTCGCTTCATAAAAATAATGAACAATAAGCCCCACATTAAGAAGCAGTAGGTAGTCGAAGGACTATTGTTAGAGACCTTCGTCAAAAAATTAGACAATTGCGAATCACTAAGATAAAATCAACAATGTCTTGCTTCTTTTGCAATTTTGGCTCCTGCCCTAAGCGGCTTTCGGGGTCACTCAATTATTTCGTGAGACTTTCCGTGAGAAGGGAGATAGGGCTTATCCTACTCCTCCTTACGAAGTAAGTGTCTGAGATCATCTTATGTATGATTTTTCGTGTTACCCGGGAGATCGTATGAGCATCACTTTCGGAATAACCGTCGGAGGAATAATCCTATAGTTAGTCAATGGCACTGCATGCTACGAGTATTTCCCCTACTTCAGGACTGTCCTTACCACTATTGTCTGGCACGCACTCTCGGTCTTAAATGTTTTCATTTTGGCAGGTGACAAACATTTTCTCCGTCGCCATAAAGGCTCGAACAACGCCCTTCAATACGCTGAACTCACAGCGTACATCGAATAATTGATATCTGAGCATGCATCCAAAACTCTTTGCGTAAACTCTTTACGTAAGACAGAGGTGAGACTTGGGTTCATGAGGTCTTATGTCGTCGCATGTGGAAAAGGAATGGATACAAAACCTCCAAAAAGGTTGACATGCAACTTGAATGGGCCCTTAGAAACGTTTTCAATAAGTTTGTCCCAGTGCATCGCAGTTTTTTCATTTTACATCTATTCTCCCAAACTCTTGGCGGAATTCCTTCATATATGTCATTCTCAGTCAATTCTATCTTCATCATAATCGCAAACAACATACATCCATGGTTTTCAAATGAGCATTAAAAGAAAAATAATAAGGCAGCTTAGTTCTCTTCCGCTAATTTTTTATTGCGCCACGGTACAACATGACACATCGGTGTCGAAACATGTTGTACCGTGCCGCGATCATCAGATTAAAAAATGTCAAAAAGTGTCAAGAGATATAAATACCATTACAGTTGGGCGCCGACTGTATGTAGGAGGGGAAAGGTCTCAAAAAATATAGTTCCTTAATATTCTTATAGTTCCTAAATGGTAAATACATCTATTGACAATTTTGGAATTTTTGTATCTGGTGATGCGTCATTGATGCGTCAGCATCATACCGCAATGAAATATTAGTCCAGAAAAACTTCGTTATCTTGTCATTCGTTAATATGGATTTTCAGAGAGTACTTTCACACTACAACCATGGGGCACATCCGGCATTAAAAACTTCATTAATTTTTAGGGGAAACGAGACAAGATTCGAATGCTTAACCCTCCGACAAAATGACAACGGCAAGGCGGTGGCGAGGAAATGGCAAATTGATCGCGGGGCTAAAGAAGGTGCAGATGAAGAGAGAGGGATGGATATTGAGAAAAGGAACAGGGACGTCCACCTAGATGGGCGGGCCGCACGGAAGACTCAAAGGCGGGGAGTCCGAAAGGCAGCGAAGGCGCGGTGCCGGGAGCACCTGAAGAGGAATCGGCGGAGGTAGAGGACCTGGCGATGGGAGACGCCTGCGATCGCCCGGTTGCGTGGGTGCATTATTTCAGCGAGGAACATAACAATCTCAGGCGGAGGAGAGAGCAGCGGCTTGAGGGCAGGGAGGAGTGGGTACGGTCTCTTAAGAGACGCGAGACCGAGATGGGGGAGGAGGAGGAGATATGAAGAGAATTGTTGCCTCGGGGTTGGTCGGCGACTGAGCGGGGGAGGAGGCAGAGGAAGTCGGTTTAAGGGGCTGAAAGGAAGGGACTGCGGAGGAGAAGGAAGGTTGGAAACGATTACGAAGTGGAGATACGATGTGAAGGGGCTTGGCTTGGTACGGAGACACGAATGACCTTCACCAAGGCCACCGGGGGGGTCAAGCAACTGATGCTCCCCGGGGAGAAAAGGGTTGCCTAGCGTGCGGCTTTGCAGATGTTTCAGTGCAAGGGGAATAGGACGAGGGAGAGATGGGTGGAGCGCAAGGGATGGGATAGTTAACGCGGAAAGTCTTCTCCTACGGTTGTGCCCTGTGAACGACATCTGGAGCGAGTCCAGGATGAAAAAAAACGAGATTCATAAAATGCAAAGTTATGAAATGCAGCATAGCTAACATGGTGTGGCGTTTATATCAAGCCAGACCTCACATTATAATCATACTTGTCAGGTTTGCCGAGGTAATTCGATAATTTAATCTGGTTATTACCAGAGAATGGACTTGGTACGGTGGACGTTTCAAACTCCCATTAAAGGAGATCCAAAAACATTTATGCGAACAGATATTTTTTTTGTGAACTTGAGTATAAACTGCGAAAAACATGGTCTCATATAAGTTGGATATTGTATTAGGATTCAACCCCGTTAAGGATTTGTTTACTAAAATGGGCAATTTGAGAAATAAAGGCCGTACTTCAAAAAAACATATCACGTTTCTAAGCGACCACAAGTATTGTTGGACTAATAACAAGACTGTAACCGTAGTCAGATAAATAAAAAATTCAACAGACCCGTACCATGGCTGGTGGGGTATAGTCCTCGCTTGCTAATCCTAAGGTTACAGGTTTGAGTCATGTCATGGTGGGTTTTTCAGCTCTAGTGATATTGGTGTTTTCATGTTGAATTTATAAATCCTGAGTAACACTGTAGTCTGCGCATTGACTGGACTCGAAAAAGGTTCGTGGTTCTACTCCCGTCCAGATTGGTGTTTCCTCAGCCACATTTCTACGTTTCTTCCAGCGTTACTTTTTGATTTACCCGGTGTTAAATTCTTAGTGAATTACTTCCTGGGTAGAGAAAAATAAATAAATAAATATTGGACAATAATTTATTAAATTGTAAAATAATATAGCCACCTTGAGAAACAGCAATTGATAGATTATTATAAACACGTTCAGCCAGAGAAATTAGGCATCATCACAGGAAGCGACAACGTAAATCTAGTTGGTGTAGAGAAGAGTAGAATAAAGGTTTGAAATAATTTGATTTGAATCTTTAGTTCACTAGTAATTTTGCACCTCATTTTTTACTCCCATAGCTGTCTTAACTAGCTTTCGCTGTGTTGTGTAAATACGGAATTGTACGAAAAGTCCAAAATATTAAAACTATGAGCATGGATTCTTGTAACGGCCTTCATATGCAGTGCCTCACAAGCTAAATTTATCAGGCGTCCCGTTTAAAACAAAAAAAAATTATAAGGTAAACACAAATCCCTGCCTGGAGGCGGGCTTCGAACAAGCGATAAGTGGGTTGAGATGGCCACCACAGCCGGCAATATACAATGCATTTTATGTCGATGAGGGTAACAATAACTGTACTTCTGAGAGATTATTGTGAAAAACATGGATAAAGAATGACAAATGATGGTTTTAATTATTCATTTAATTGTAGTTTGATCGGAATGGTAGGCTTTAACCGTCCAGCAATCTTGAGGATCACGGTGCGATCAGCATGGCACTTTTACCATGATGACAACTCAGAAATACCGGGTACTGTGATATATGCGGCGGAAAATCTTCAAAATATCCTTGAAAAGATAGTCGGTCCACATGGAGAAGGTGGATGGCGTGAAATGAGCATATGCAGGAGGAGATCTTATAGGTAATATAGGGATTTTTTCCCACCTGGCTAAGAGGACAGAAGACAGCGCGTGAGAGCCTCTAAGAGAATCCATTCGCCTCAACACGAGCATGAATCAAAGGAAAACGTTCTCGCAAGGGCATTTGAGGGGGAAGGCTAAACGTTGCAGCACGATTTTTATCTAGCGAGGATGACTTGTTTACCGCCTTTGGGTCACACTCGGGAATGGAAAAGAGTGGAGGGTATCATCCTCCGAGGGTTGAATTTATTTTCCATCAGAGCGTAAATTACATCGAACGCCAAGGTCACCAAAAGGGATTATTGCTTGAGATTATAAAGGTGCGAGCAAGTTCATGGATTCCCAGATTTTAACATTAGATCCTAAATTTCAGGCTGGGGCGAAAAAGATATATTGAAAGAAGTGCTCACAAACCTGCGCAAATAAGCTCCTACTATAGGTTTGAAGGTGTTAAAAATTGTTGGTTAAAAAGGCAAGATAACTATACGCAACAGTGAATGAGAGGCTAATTATTGTCCTTTTTTAGTCCCCTGTCTCCTATATTCAGTTTGAGGATTTGTATAGCATGCTAAACGGGGACGAAACACGTAGGTAATTTCCACAAGATAAAGTCCACCTAGACGGAGAATCGAACCATAGGCTTTTGGCTAGCTAGGGTACAAGTGCAAACCACTTCTCTACACAGGCTGGCGCAAACTACTACGCTGATCAATTTAATTATTATTACAAAATATAACCAAGAGAGAATATAACCATGGGATCTGAGATATTAGCAGACGTTCAGTTATCAATTAGCTATTTTATTATATCACTCCGCATGTATTATAGTGTTTAGTTAACAGGATAAAGAGATAATTTTCAAAAAAATAAATGCCCTCTAGAAAGATTAATCGGTGAGTGATACAATCAACGTAGTCTCTCGAAATATCTTTAATGAAGATACTGAATAGTCACAAAAGAGATAATACCCCAGCATAATGTCATATATAAAAATTTGAATTTCCAATGAAATGAATTCTATTGAAATATTTAGGTATTTGAATCCAAATTAATCAAGCATAACTCTGAAGACGTAACAAAATATACTGCAGATAAATTTCTTTCATAGCCAGGATGCAAAATTTATCGAGCGGTAAAAATTTGTGATAGCATAAGCATTACAAATTCTTCATCATCATACAGACACAGCAGAATCATACAGAAGAATTCTTCCAATGTTAAGCAGAGTCCTCTATGTACTGTCATAAGAAGTGGTGAAACGTTAACAGTTTTGTGGAAGCCAAAGCGGGGGCGAAAAATGTCAAGAAATTAGAAAACAAGCCAACATGCTTAGTTGACTAAAAGAATGTGAGAAATATCTGTGAAGATTACTCCTGCAAAAATTGTGCTATCATGCATATTTAAAAACGTTAAAAATAATTGCTGTTGGGCCCCTTAAGTGCAAAAGGTTTGAAAATATAAAAATTACCCAGGGTTTAAAAATACAATGAGGTAATACGAGAAAAGCGCGGGTTTCATGACTAACAGAGACTCAAGAACGTGGATGAAAATGAAAACCCCTACAACACTCCGGAGTGCACTCTGGTTTAACAAGTATGGTAATTACTCTTAGCATTGATAACGTATTTCATTAATTTTCCGCAAGTTACTAAACTGAGCCGGTGCATTTAACACCATTATTTAATGGAGACTCTTGAACAGTGCGTGCGACATCAATCGATTAACTGACTGTTAAAAATAGGTATTTCAACGGGACTTTTATTTGCCGCAAGTGACGCATTTACGCATGTCATATTAAATTTATTCTTGATATTGGCGGTGATGGAGGCCAGGAACTAAGCCCACGCAGATTTCGCATCATTGCGAGCTAATGCGTGGGGAAAACGAGCGGGTTTGGACTTCGCCCTTGGCAAACGCATCTCTCTGAAGGGCTCAACGTAACATATTGAGGCTGTCATAACATTTCAAACTGAACACCGGAACAGATTTTATACCTACGCTATTATTTTCGAGCATACGCAGTACATAAAGAGGACATAGCTTATGAGAAATGAAACAAGCTTTATTCAGAAAATACCGAGAAAAGCTAGCATAATCCGAGAGGATGGGGACCAAGATTTTTATGCTAACATAAGGGCAGGAAATAACCATGGTTTAAGGAAAATCTTGCTGATCACTTCATGCAATTTTTTTTCTAAGGAATTGATATCGTTCAATTACTTCACCATTCGTGAGCTGTAGCAATGAAATATGGAAGTCATCGAAGCACATTTATTGAGTCCAAAATTTCATCGTTTCCGCTTGTTACTCTATAAACCATCCGGCGGCTGTAATTAAAAATTACCGTTTACAAATAACAGATTTTTCTCATTGTAAGTGAAGCAGTAAATTAAGCTAACGATTGCAGCTCGTAAAAAAAATTATGATCAAACTGAAACTATTCCTGAGTTTATGTCCTAAGGAAGTGATATTGATATTGTCACCAAAACAAGATGAGAAAATATTTTGATAGGTAAACGTAAAAAATATTAATGGAGTAATTCTATGTTGATTATACAATAGGATTTTTGTTTCCCATTCGCATGTTTAAGCAAATATTTCGAGTTATGAACTGGTTAAGTCTGAGAAAATTTACTTATCACCTGAATTTAAGGCTCTATTAAGCAAAGTGATTTAATAAGAGAACACTTTGAATGATATTACTTTTGGAAAGTGGAATATGGCCATAAAATATTTCCCTGTTACCAGTAATTTAGGTCGCAGAGTTTTCATATATTCCTTGTACATAGAAGAATTGCTTCGATGAAATAGGAGGGAAATCATGTCTATAATATTTACATTTAGATAAAATGATCATCTTCCACTGTGATAGGATTTCTTACGATCGGTTTCACTTTTAACAACATATACAGGTAACATGTAGGTGACCTTCAGGTGACCTGAAGATGCTGTAAAAAGTGCACTATTTCGAAGTTTCCACTCTATCAGGCCTGAAATCACAGATTATGTTCCATAATATTTCTACCTTTACAGTGCAACAATTACACCGAGTTATCAAAAAAGATTCTCTCAGAAATTTTAATTCTAGGATTTTCGATTTTCTCCCACACTGATTCATCTTGGTAAACCAAAGTCAGATCAACATGAGTTTTCTAAAATCAATAAACACGGGGTGAATATGGAGACCCAGAAGACAAATTTGGGCCTGGAAATGCTCAATGAAATTTGTTGAGAATTAATATCAACCAGAGCGAGAATAATCTGGGAGCCATGGACTAATTCTTATCTTCAGGTGAAAGATGTTGAAGAGGATCATAAGGTATAAAACGCTTGCAATGTGCATGATAATACGGAAGGCATTAGGAATTTCTTTTAACAGAGGGAGTGGCAAATGGCATGAGGAGCTAAAAAGAGACTTATTGGCGGGCCAATAATTTTTAGGGCAGCTAAAACATGTCCCAGAAATGGGGAAATAATAGTGGACACAGAAAAAATACAGCTATTTATCATGTATGATGGAGTAGGTAGTATGTTAAGAGATACTGGGTGGGTCCCATTGTACCGGAACTCATCGCGAGTTTCGGAACTTTCTCGTTGGGGACCAACCGGCTATTCGTGTGTTAAAGGCAAGGGTGTACCAAGGGTTGTCCTGCGCTGGTTACAATAAAAAAATGATGCGAAACGGATTAACAGAGCGAACCACAACTGCCCACAACATACCAATCACGTAATAATAGTGAAGTGGCTTTTACCAATGACGATTTTCAAGACTTTAACCAGATAGATTTGACAATATGAATATTAAGAATCTCTCATTGAAACACGTAATCACAGTATGGTAACAAATATTTCTTGAATAATCGAATCACGTAACAAGAAAAATAGACCAGAAAAAGAAAGTTTGCACGAACCTCTTTGGGAGATTGTCATTTAGCTAGGATAAAATGCCGAATTACACTAGTATGCAGTAAATGCCGCGTGTTTTAATAGTTGTAGAGACACGGATTTAGCAGATTTTTTAACAGAAATTCAAGTGTAGGACACTTGTATGAATGCTTCAAGGAACGCATATCTTCATTTGGTTTTCATCAGTGGAAAGGTAAGGAGCGATCATCATGCTCAAAAAAACCCCGATCCTCTTGAAGTAACCACTCTGACGGTGACATTTCAATTAAAATCATCCCCTGCGGTCATTTGCCATCTCTCATTCCGCTGTCACGGTTACATTGACATGTTTTCTTATCTCCGAGCAACAAAGGCAGGCAATCTCTTCAACCCTCTCCTTCTCTCGCATCCTAGCAACATTGCGATCGAGGAAGTAAGCTGTGGAGCAGCGGGCGCCGAGGACGGGGGAAGGAGGGGAAGTAGGGGAGAATATTCTTCATCGTCTCAAAAGGTCTAGCTGCGAGTACGTAGGCGGGTTGCGCGAGAGTGGACGAGCGGAAAATGTAACTGGACGAGGCGAGGATGCAAATCGAAGTGGAATGGGGGATGTTTTCAAGTGGCGATGAGGAAAGACGCGCATGGGACGTACGAGGGTGACTGAAAGGGTGTGGAGAGGATCTTTTTTACGTGTTGAGCGGCTTGAAAAGAAGCGAAGATTTTACAAACGACATTTGCGGAAAAAATTCCATGATAAAATGTATTCTAAAAGTTTGTATAACATTCACTACGTTTACCAATGGATTTCAGATCGAACTGAACTCGGATCGGTCTGAAAATCCAAAGCGAGCCGACTCAGCTCGCTCGGTTTACCAACACAACTGAAAATATCGATGTTGGACAATCGAATCCATCTGTTGAAGCACGATTGACCAGGTGTGTGGACAATTGCGCAGTTGGAAATTATGCCGCATTCCGAATGAGCAAAATTGCTCAATTGGAGGTAGAATTGTGATATGCTACGATATCATCAATGTCACATCACTCACTATTGTTACAACTTGTTACAATAAACGCCTCGACCAATAACGATTTTATTTTGTTTCTCAATGATAGCCAAAAGAGTAACGAGAAGCGCCACAGGACCTCTGGTTCTGATATATCTGAAATCTCAGATCGATCCCACTAGCCCGTTCCGTTTACCATACCGAGCTGATCCGGTCAGATCGATCGGAGATCGATTGGTAAACGTAGTGAATGTTATGATGCATCATTATATAACATATCATCATAGCATAACATTGTAACATAGCATCATAGCGCATCATATGCTCAACGTAGCATAAAATTCGTAGCTCAATGAAATTTGTTGGGCAATGCAATCAACCAGAGCGTATAACCTGGGAGGCATGGACTAATTCTCATCTTCGGGTGAAAGATAAATTACTAATTTTATGCTATATTGAGCATGTGGATACCTTCACTGCGGCATAAGTGCTCATAAGTGAGATAATTCTGAGACAGGAAAAATCGTCTGCCTTGACCGGGACTCAAACTCAATTTCATCGATATCGCGCCGAGTACTTTAACCACTCAAGCTAAATCAATGTCCGTCTACCACATTTGGAATTTCAAGAGCTGTGAAATAACTAGACAGTCGGACATTGGATATCACGAATCAGTAGAAGCGAGCTCATAGCGCCACCGTCCTTGAAGTTTAAGCCGACCATTGAGCAACAAGGTGTTCACCGTTTGTTAACCACATAACCAATTATTTAACTAATTGTTAAAACAGTGAGATCTTAAAGAGCATGCTAATGCCGATGTAAAGCTTTCCACGTCCCACATATAGTGTCTCACAACTTCTAGAGGGATTAAGGTGGGAGCCTCTAGTGACTCGGAGGCTACACGCTGGGCTTAGGTTGCTTGATAAATTCAAAACTGATATTTTTCAGAGCGACATAGAGAATATTATCATGACTCCCCACCACATCTCTAGGTCTGTCAGATGCGATAAAATAAGACAGATACACTGCCGAACAGATACCTAGGTACAAAAACTCGTTCTTTCCGCGAACAATAACCGACCACAATCAAATTTGAGTTCCACTAAATACACTCTTAAAATACATGTCACCATTTCATCTCCAAAAACTTACACCTTTACACGGCTGGCGATCTAACACCCCCTGCCATATGTCCATGCGGCGGCTCGCAGGGTATTGTGTAGATGTAGATGTATCAAAAATTCCCTTACAAACACTCCATAAGTGGCAAAACGACCTCAGTTGCCGGCCACTTCCTCAAGGAATTAACCAACCAAGCGGAATGGAACAGAAAATTCTTGTGCGAACTAATGCAGCTCTAACAACAGAGCCAGGAGACTATGTTCAATCAAAAAATCAACCCTCCACGTTTGAGTAGATGATATTTTACGAGCAATAATTGTAATGCGTCAGATTTACTTCGGAAGCGGCTCCAAACATTTTGATGAAACTCCATATCTTGAGAGTTCTAGGTCTGAGAACTCCATTGAGATAGGTCTGAATCACAGAAAATTTTGCGAAGGGACCCAGTGTGAGACAAAAATAGATTTCTAGGTCAAATCATGAAGAGCATGAGTCGTTGTGAACTTAAAGGCAGAGCATTTTACTGGACGACTTATGGCCGGTTGCAAGAACATTCAGAAATTGAATCATTAGTTATGAGATCCATGAAGTCATAGATCTCATAAAAATATTCGGTTTGCATGAACACATCTACTAGTTACATAACTTATTTATCAATTGTACCAAACAACTAATTCACGAAGTAATGAAGTCAAGTGGCTCATTGCGCATCCGCTAATTTGGCTAATTAAGGAACTCGTAACTCCATGCCATAAGTTATGAAACCAATAAATTTATCGAATGTTTCTGCAACACTTATCGAATGGTTGCCATGCCATATAGGTATCATAACTTTATAGAATACATGTGCGTTGTTTCTTCAACTGGAAATTTTTTAAAAGTGGTCTACCGATCGGTTAAGGTACTTTATTGAATGTCAGGGAATCTCCTCTCATTTTCTACTTTTTCTGGGGCCTATCTCGTTTTAGTATATTCTTTTTCGCCTCAGCATACGATCTACCCTTCTTCATCCAGTCCATTAAACCCATCCTCCTTCTTCCTCCTCCCCGCTTGCGCAAAATCATTCCCTCTATCAAATTCTTGAGAAATCCCTTGCCCTTTATTTCATCCTCCAGCCACCTAATCTGCCGGTCTCGAATTTCATTAAGAAGTTTCCTTTCCTCGCCCACCATCTCAAGCACTTCCTCGTTAGTCCTACTCTTCGTCCACCTCACCTTCTCCACCCTTCTCCACACTCCCATATTAATAAAGATATAAAAAGGTACACTTATAATAATGAGCCTGGGACTGAATTGAGGACAGAGAAGTGAGCAATTGGTGGACTTGTGGCAACCTGATTTTCAAGGACTTCAGAAGTTAGTTTTTCTTCAGCTTGTGTGATTTCTTCATGAATTGATTCACGAAAAATCTACAACCCTAACAAGGATCGGTCTCCAGATACTAATAAAGGTAATGACGCATTGGCATGTTGGCAATTTTCATTTTCCAAACTCCTGAATGCAGCGAGCCTGAATGCCGGCGCGTGGGCCGTGGTCCGGTTGAGGTTGCAAGACGAGAAAAGGGAGGCTGAAGCCTCATCGCAGAGGCACGCGGTATCATTAGAGCTGGAAGAGTGGGGGCGAAGATCATTCGGAGCAGGGAGGGGTGAGCGATGATTCGTCCGCGGCAATGAGAGCGGCCGAGCTGAGGTGGCACGGGAGTCGTAATTGGCGGCCGGTTTCCTTGGCATTCAAGTTGACGACCCTCTGACTCACTGACGGGACGCCGAAAACTCCTCCGCGTCTTCGGGATCAGATGCTCCCGATGATACCCGCTTAATAATAGGCCTCCTTCAGCACGGGACGCAAGAACTATTCTCTTACCCTCTGCATTCAAGATCGACGGCCATTGTGCAACTGACGTCTTTCACCAGGTACACCGGTCGTTCGCACGCCATTGATAGAAGAAGCGGCGTCAGCCACGAAACAGATTCCGCTGCCAAATAAGAGGATGCCCATGATGAATGAGAGTTAGGCAATTTTCCACTTAGATAAATTTGATTCGACCTAGGTTTGGATGTACTACATCATCATCAGGCTTATTAGATGTAGAGCATCGAAACCTAGGGCGAATAAAAATTTAACTAAGTGGAAAATTGCTTTACTCTCAATCATAATGATGAATTCTTTCCACCACATAAAGCCTGATACTTCTCTTTTTGTGTAAGAATACCATTTATTTTATAGCCGACCAACTAATATACAAATGCGTTCTCCACCCAACGACGTCAACAGAACCAAATTTCTCCTTAGTATTTTGTCACATGTTAAACTTCAATTAAATCACAGGGGAATAGCAAGAATTTTTCGAGGAAAAATGTGATTGAGGAATTTTCCATCGTAAATTTTGCGCATTTTAGCTGTAGCATTTTACTTTACTCTCATGAACAGTGCTTGACAATAATAAGTGGCATAAAAGGCGACTAATTCCTCGAAAATGGTCAGTATCAAAATGACGACACGGCCTGATTATAGTGAATTATGTCTTTTGCAAATAACGGCGATTAACGAAGTTTAATATCCAGCAACTCAAAATAAATGGTGATTCAGACGGCTAACGAGGCTGAAAATAATGATTAATTAAAATATATAACTCAAATAATGGTACTTCGTGGCTTTGCTCGCACGATTCCCAGTAGCTAAGGCATATATGTATACCCATCAAAGAGCTACTAGTACTAAATACCAACCAAGAGTTACCGTTAGCATCCATTGTCTTGCTGGCCGATGGACAGATCAAATTCACGTCTGCAATTTTTTGTTGATAAAGTAATTTCAATCTGAATGCCGAACTACTTATTAGGAGTTATTTTTAATGATCCCTATTTACTTTTTACGTTAATTATCTCCAAACTTCCGATGGAGAGTTTTCGAAGAGACTCACAAAAAGTTAAAATCCAGTTACAGTGATTCAGACGGATAACCAGACTAAAAATAATAATTTATGAAAATATATATATATATAACTGAAATAATGGTATTTCGCGATTTACATTTGCTCCGTAGTAGCTATGGCATATATGTGCATCAAAGAGATACTAGCACTAAATACTAACCAAGCGTCACCGATGTAGCTTTTCTAGCCAATCTAACTAGCTTGGAAAAAAGTAAAAAAATAATTAGAAAAGGACCATTAATAACGTGGCTTGAGTCTAAAGAGTTTTAAAAAAAGTTCCCAGATGTCGGGACAAGCAAGCGGCGACGTCCCAAAGTTCTGGTGGCGCTCCGACTTATGAGGAAAATAACTGCTACTGGGAATTCTTTCGCCTCTCTAAACAAGCCAAGGAGAATGGCCTTTAAAGCCGTCATAGCCTTAAATATAGATGATTCAAAATACCATTTCAATCTTCTCCTAACTCCGAAGGCCAAGAGTTCACTGTCCCTTCCTCCATCTCATTTTACTCAACGGCTGATTAAAGCTAAAAAATTTCAATGACACGTGGCTGTTCACCGATAATAAAGATACCATTAAGAGCAAAACGCAGTGATAAAACTGTTCACTTAATACACCAGGGTTGAAATTCGCTATGAAAAAATCATTTTGAATTGACCGGGATTTTTTCATAGCGAATTTCAACCCTGGTGTATATGCACCCGTGCGAGTGACTTCGTACCACATCATTTGTTACATGCAATGTTTGGAAATATGTTCACTTAATCTCGATGATCATGCCGTCTTTATTTTGATGAAAACACAATAAATCACTATTCGGGATAATGTGGATATCGATATGGATTTTGAAAAGGATAACGGATGTATTACGGGAAGGAACATTAAAGTTATTACTACGGAGAATTATCCGCGGAAAGAGCGAACACTTTATTTATATGGGCTATCTGCCTCTCCTTCAGGGTTATTGTCGTTTTTTGATCACTAATTGTCCATTAATCTGCGAGTAATAATTTTAAAATGCACTTCATGTATAAATCAAATACGCAAAATTGTCTATAGTTCTTAAACTAGGGACAATTACTGATTCTCATCGTTCTCAGATTTTGAAATTGATATGGAAATATGTTTGCCGAAATAATAGATTTTCAATATTATTTACACACGTACCTCAGAAGTGGCTCCAGGATATTCATTTCCTTAAATTAGTTTCTCCTTAGGTACCAGCTATGTGTTTGGCAACAGCAAATGGATAGACGCTACCTGATTGTTCACAAATAGCTATATGATCAAGGGTTGAACCTACCAAAATCTTGCCAGAGGCAAACGGCTCTTTGCCAACTGCAACGGAAGATGTGGCTTCTAGTATTTTCCCCTAGTATGACAAAACACCAGCATGTTTGTTAAATCCGACTTTAGAAGTGTTTATCCAGGGTGTGTGCAGAAAACTTTTCGGCTAGGAACTTAAACTGTGCACTCAACTCGTACGCAGCGACCAATAGTTTTGATAGAACTCGAATGCGCTGATTTGGCAACGCTAAAGCTCAACTATGAGCATGGTGTGGGGACCAATCACATTCATTTATTTTATCAAGCAGGAATTTAAATAAGGAATGATGAAGCAGTACTCAACACATCGGTCAAGATTTTATTTGTTCCCACTGCGTGTGACAGGAAATTTGTAGGAAAATTTAACCACAAAAATAAACAAAAAATTACACATAATCTTCCGATGTTCAATTTTCGCTGTTTGAGTAGCTCATATTTAGTTTACTTAAAGAACGAAAGAATAACTTTAAGGTTATATCATTCTTTAAAAGAAATGTGAGTGTTAAAATTGATAGAGATATAATCCTCCTGGAAAAAAAACTTAACAACAAAAAATTCATGATCATGAGGGCCGACTAAATAAATTTTGGCAGAGGTGTATAAAATTAAATTTTTCAGGACGGAAGTATTAAATGGATAATGTTTTTCTGTAAACTATGACAACAAAAAGTTCAGAATTTTCAATGCCTCAAAACACATATTCTAAAACTAAAATAAAGGGGATCTGAGACTCAGGATGTTCAGGTACAGACGGAGGAATTGACATTGTTCATTGTTAGCCTTCGTGAGCCTGGGAAGTGGGATGAAGAGATGCATCATGTGTGGAATGACGTAAAGCAGAAAGACTAAGGTACAGCAAAATGATAAGAAATAAAAAGAAATGTTTCAATTTATTTGCAAGCAATTTGTGATGCATTCTATGATAAATATCATGAATTACGGGAAAAAGTTAACGCACGAGAATGATCAGCTTTGAAATCATTCGAATAAAAGAGTACACTTGATTTTTCCTTCAGATGCATAAAAAACATACCCATTCGTGCATAAATTAAATGAAGCCATTCTTGAAATTCCAGTCATTCTGTCGCAAATGGCTTTAAGATAACTGACACAGACAAACTGGATATTATTTGCATTCAAAAGAGTTGGGTTTAGTCGAAGAGCTGAGCACTAACTTGGTGGAGTGCATAACCGGACTTTATCTCGGGTGCATCCAACAATTAAACCTCGTGAGATTCTTTCCCAGTATCCCCTCACCATCAAGGCTTTAGCATTTCATAGCAACTTTTTTGCTTCCTTTCTCAGAGCCTCACACTCCCATTAATTTCTTTTTCACTTCTTTATGACGCTGTTCATTCCAGGTCTCTCCACTTCACATCCCACTCGGCACACCAGATACAGACTCTTCCATTAGTCTTGCAATATACAACGCTGCATCATTTGGGAGAACATAGGTCCAAAAACACCAAAAGGTATCGCTCTAGAGTCAAGGTCGGTGTATAGAAAATGTGAATACTAAAATGACATTAGAGTAGACAGCTTGGATCTTCCAGGGCTTTTCCTGCGATGGTGGCGTTCAAAGAACAACTGAGACCAAAACATATACTTAACATAATAGAAAAATCAGCGTAAGATTTGGTCTCAGAAATCAACACCCACCGCGGACACACGGGATTCAATAGTTTTTATTCAAGTTGTATTCAGTTCTTATTGCAACTTTAATTGAAAAAATTGGTGGACTTCTCCTTCAAAGAAATACAGCAAGACAATATGCAATCGCATTGTCTTAAAAGCATATCTAGGTAGAAATGTACAGTTAGCATCAGTCATTTTATGTGTACACACGGACATACCCATAACGCTATTCCCTTTTGAGGTGGCCTCTGTTAAAAGAGCTTGATTCTCAACGTTACACCTAAAACTGGCTTCCATTTGAACAATTTTTTCACTCTTGCCTTATCTTAGCTTCTGCCATATTCGCTCATATCTTCAATCATGCTCTCCTATACTTAGGGCTCCTAATTTTATTCCAGATCATTACTCCTGGCTCAATAAAATGTGGTTTTAAAAGAAGGCGAGTCCGATAAAATTATGCTTCTACTAAGGTTGAGTGGCTATCAATTGCTCATCAGAACCTAGAAAAATAGGATTTTCCTTATGTTACTCACGGTGATATCATTCAATTTTCCTTTTAAACTCATTCGATTTTTCAGTTAAATATCTAACAAACAACAATAGCACAAAAATGAACTCCCGAATCCCGAAGAAATGCATTCTAATTGCCGGGGCTCAGATTTTTGTTTACAAACATCTGTCCAGTCATGCCTGTCGGGTATCTGAAAGCCAAGGTCTCTTGCTTACTACGGCGAATTTATTTCCAACCGTCGCAATCCCTCCTGTCCCACCAGCAATTCCTCCGCCCGACACGGTGTGTGTAAGCACACGCTGCGCCGGAGGTGGAGTGGCAGGTACCTAAAGGAATTGCTTGTCGCCTCTCAACCAGCGGCCGCGGATTCCCGGGAAAGGCGTCGAGATAGCAAGACACGGCGGAGGGGGGAGGGGGCAAGACGAAGATGCTAGGAGAGGGTGAGCAAACAAGATTAAGAATTACTCCGCTCATTCCTCGGGATTAACGGCGAACTCGCCCGACAACCATGACCTCTGAGATAAAGTCCTTTGCTCTTTGGCGACTACTACACTGTGAAACGGCACGAGTTTTCTCCTTCTGTCGGACGGCAGCGAAGATCCTCCCGTCCTCCTTGGCCACCGATTGGTCTTCGGTTCAATTACTATTACGATAGCTCGAGGTGCTATAGGGTTACCAGATATACTGCAGCGAAATTTATGTTTCACGGATGATCAAACCAAAATTACGGCAAGGTCGACAGTATTTTGGCTACTACAACATAAACTGAAAGACAATTAAATGCAAATAAGGCTCTTTTAGACGCCATTTGTAGAGTCAGTAGCTTTTTGGAGGCAGTTGTACCTTGAAGGATACTCCATATCTATTACAAGGAGTAGCGAAACATGGTGGCAGTCGCCTGCGACACCAGCAACGTTACAGAGACGGCTCGTGTGGAAGGGGCTAGCAAATGCGCAGAGATGAAAGAACAGCACATGGTCGGTACCGCTGACTACATAAATGATTGTAGCTTGAGAGGGCGGAAAAGTATCAGCAGCATATTGGATGACAATATTTACGGTCAAAGCCTAGTTAGCTCAAAATACGATGTCATGTTTCGGAGTTCATTGGAGAAGCCCTTCTAAATAATAGGATTAAGATCCATTGAGACGTAGTAAGTTGATAATAATGACACATTGAGCATTTGCAAGTCGAAAATGAAGGTATTCAAACGTGGAGAAGACTTCCCCATGAGGAGCAAGTTCTTCCAGAATTGACTCTTCGACTGAAAAGGGACTCCTGCGCTGTTGTCCCCAATATTCGTACCATTATACTAAAAACAGCTGACAAAGGATTGCGTGGCATGGTGGCTAGAGTGGGTCATTGTTCCCTGGCTCAAAGGCCATCGTTTCAATGTAGAGAAGATTTTTTTTTGGTGGATCGGTATCCCTCCTCAAGCGGCATCGAGTCCCGACGGGTTGGAATATATCTCCGGTCACGACAAGGATGTTTGTGTTGACTTGGTCGGGCGGTATCGCTTCATCCAGCACAGTACTAATAAAGAACAATATGTGGAGGGCACTTCAAGTGGAGTACTCTGTCCACAAGACAGAACGTTTCACAATGAACTTATTTTAGCCTTTCGTTAATAACAGGCTAAAGTCACCAACAATTCCTTTAATAGTTTCCTTTATTCTCCGAATCAGCCTTTAACTAACCGATCTATCCACTAATCTCAAAAGGAAAAAATGGCCTCCCCAAAAATACAACCATCCACACGGTACATGCAGTGGTGCTTATGCGGGGGTTACATGGCGCAATTGCGCCATTGAATTATTTGGGGGGAATTTAAAAAAAATACTTTTAATAATAAAGGTGGAATAATAAATAAAATAAATTTTAAAATCTTTCCTTCTATCATGAGAAATAATTTTCATGATAAAAGTAAATAAATAAACTATTATACATAAAAAGATATATCGTTACCTTGACAAGAGAGAAAAAAGTTCATCTGAAACATTCTAAATATTTTGTAAGGGGAAGTGGAAGAGGCAAGGTTTTGAAACAATACAAATGGTTAGGGGGGATAATGTTTGGGGGAGTTTTGCGCTATAGTTCTTGAAGGGGATTGGTACCCCTGGGTATATGTGTAAAATATTTTTTTGCAAACTACGCGTAGGAAAATATTCTGCGCTATACCACAGCACAATTGATACCGTACAAAATACCATCACATTAATCCTTATAAATGTCAGGATCATGAATATATATTATGAATTCGGATGTTTGGCATTGTTGCCTAGGCTACGTGTTGCCTAAACTTACACTTTTAGTTCACTCAGTCCTTGGCGCCACTTCGATTAGAGTCTTTTCTGTTGTTATTGTAAATAGACGTAGTTTATTATTGCTAACGTGAAACTGTGACGAATATTCAATAACGACCAAGGAGATATGAATTAATTGATGCTTAGAATATATCTAGCTATTTTTGTTATCTAAAATTTACTTTTTAAATGCTAGAGAAGAATATCTATTACAGAAAATGTGTAAGAGGTTTATGAAACGTCCATCGTGTGCCAACGACGATGTTTGCCAGACTCTGATTCTAATTTGAATGCATTAAGACCGTTCGGCTAAAATAAAGAATTTAGAATGCCTTGTTTAAACAGAACTTGCTTCGTACCAGGCTGAAAAACAGGAAATGCGTCTACGCGGACCCAAAATAGGAGACGCGGATTGAAAAATAAGAATTTGTTCAAGGTGGCGGTAAGTGCATTCCTTTTTATCTACACTGCAATGATGGCCATTGTGAATACTCATGAAGTCACCTCGCATTATTATTAAATTTCCGTATTGCGATATTCATGAAGTGCTAAGAAGTTAATTGTGCATTTGTGTCATTAAATTTTGAGAGGAATTAAATATATCTGTAGACCGGACGATATTAAACAAGTGTATAATTACGTCCCGCGTGTAGCACTACATTTTTTATCCTCTGCCCACTACATTGTGATTAATTGTAAGTAAAGCCCATGTATATTCATGGTAAAACCGGTAAAACGTGTTTATTTACAATCTGTCGACTGTATTTACATTTGAACTTCCGTCTTTCGTCAATATGCGACACCACTTTCCAAAAAGTTGTTTGTTTACGGAATTATAGACAACAGTTTTTGTCAACGAGAACCCAATACATAATATATGTTCATGGTCAAGATGTTCGGTGAGGACGGAATTCACGAAGCTAATGTTAATCGAATTCCACTCATTCAATGCTGGCAGGACAGTCCTTTCTCTACGCCGCATATGGCTTCCCGAAAAATAAAAAGATGGGTATATGCGGTAGAAAATATTGAACGTATTTGTTCTCTTCTCCGAGTTGAGAAAAGAATATTTTTGAAGACATGCATGAAATAACTTGCCTTTTAAAATTGTCACACAGACAAATTTAATTCGCGAAAATCATAAGTTTCGGTAGATGACGTTTTTCAAGTTGTTTACCAATGTATTTTCACATCATCATCGTAGGGTTGCTACGTGTGTGACCGCAAATAGTTTCATAGCCAACAACGCTAGATCGAATAAGGAAATTCACATGCAATAATAATGGTAATCTGTCGGACTGAATTTTAACTCTTAAATAGCTCAGTATGACTAACCCTCACCGTCATTTTGATTAAATCACATTACTTGCCATTGAGTGGTTAACGTACAAAAAATTGAAAAAAAACAAACCTACAAAAAACTTCAAAGTATAATTTTGTTAATTTGCCGAGGATGTTATTTCTAATTAATACGTTATAACTATAAAATTCGAAATCATCATCCTTCAGTATGCTTCAAAAGCACCTTAGAGTATATTTCCTGTCCCTCAAACTCTAAAGTAGAGCGTGGCGCTGTATGGAGCGGAGAGTTGGTTATTGGGAAGGGAGGATGCACGTAGACTTGCGGCGTTTGAGATGTGGGTGTGGAGAAGGATGGAGTGCTGGGTGTTGCGAAGAACGGACGTGGAGGTATTGAACATGGTTGGAGAGGAGAGGAAGCAAGTGGCGGAAGTTTGGAGGAGGCAGACGAGGTTGATGGGGGATATTTTGAAAGGAGAGGGAATGTTGAACAGGGTAACAGAGGGGAGAACACTATGGAAGTGTGGAAGAGGAAGAAAGAGAGAAGAGGAAGGCAGAAAAACATGTTTTCAGGAGAAATGTTGAGGGAAGCTTGGAGAGACATGGACGTAGAAATGAAAGTTGAAGGAGATTTGATAAAGTCAGTAAGATTTGCTGATGATCAAGCATTGGTTTGTCAGTCAGTCAAGGGATTACAGTCACCCAAGCAGACTACTGGGAAATTGTGGGAGAGGAGAGAAGAGGATAGCAATGCTGGAAGAAATAATAAAAGGAAGACGACATGGAATTTGAGAGGGATCTAATGGCTGATCATGTAGAGGAGGAAGAACAGAAAGGTATTTCAGAAATTAGGACGTTAGAATAAGTACTATCCAAAAACCTACCAATCAGCTGGTAGAATTCTCAAATAAAATTTGGAATTTTAAGATAGTAAAACTTGGACCGATGAAAATAAGTACTATCCAAAAACCTACCAATCAGCTGGTAGAATTCTCAAATAAAATTTGGAATTTTAAGATAGTAAAACTTGGACCGATGAAAATATTCAATACGCTCTTCCCTGAAAGAACCTTTGGTGCTATGAATGGTGCTCCGTAACCATATAGAGTGGAAGGTAAAATGTATCTAATTCAAGGTCTCAAGGCATTTGCAGGTCCACTAGGTTTAATACTACCGCGAGAGGCTAATTGAACTAACAAAATAATTTTCCCTTGCCAAATGACCGTAACGAAAATTTTCTTGGGAAAAAAGTACACATTCAGAGATGTGACCCGCTAAAATTTGGGAATTTATTGCCTCGAAAAGATATATTGAACCTCCAATGCAAAGAAGCTATAAATTCTTAGTTTCTCTCCTCCTCCACCTATCAGCAATCTTGTCCTCAAGGATAGCCATCTTAGTGCAAGTTTTCTCACCTGACTGCCCATTCCCATCACCCCAACGCTTTCTCTAAACTACACATAATTCATGAAACTCCACTTAGAATGTACGAAATTCGATGATCAATTAACCTCGACAAAATCACACCATTTCCCCCTGTGACACGTCAGTATCTTTATTTAGTGAGGACCACAGACACCACGCAAAGAATGAATAGGAAAATCAAAAGCATACCAACCGTGGTAGTTAGGATGGTGACGTGTTGATTTGACGACCTTAAGCTTTTCGACCTTGCGGAATTTGTCTTCCTAATCTTAGAATGCTCATGCCTAATTTTGGAAAAAGTCAACTAATTATTTTAAGACTGTTTGCTTGATCATATTTTCATAAAAAACAGCAGGAGCCGTTTTACTGTTACAATGATTAAATTGAGGGAATATTCATTCAATGGTCGAACAATCCAAAGATTGGTTGACTGCAGCCCTCCACCCTTCCCTATCTAATACTAGTTCCCCCACCTCCTGGTATCTCTTCTTATGTACATGCCTCTTTATTTGGTCCATGAACTTATTACTGGGTATTCCATAGGAGACTTCTCTCTACCTTCAATTATGCTCTCCATCAACCCATTGTGTCTCAGGGTGTGTCCGATCCATCAGGTACTTCTTTTCGGTATGGTGTTCCATATAGTACTTTCCTCTTCAACTCTTTTGTGCACTACAACACTTCTTACTTTCTCCGTCCATTTTATCTTCAGAATCCTCCTCCAGCACCAGATTTCGAAGGCTTCTAGTCTTCTGTGGTCAGCGTTTCCAATGGCCCATACTTCGGATCCATGATTCGATGCAACTATGCATCCTTATCAGGATGCCGATATATCGGCACTAATTATGACTAAGAGTAAAGTACCAATGTTAGAGTAAGGATAATGATGACACGGGACATATATTACGTTGAAATTGTATTTTTTTCCACGAATATAATTAATACGTAGGGTGGAACACATAAGCGATGCCGTCACAACTGGCTCCTAAATATATCACTTTAAATCGAATGAATAAGGGTATTATTGTATTTTTCGTAAGACAAAAGTCTCCAATTTAACCATGATAGTTGAAGCACTTATAAGCCAAATCTATACTCCAAAACAATATGAAATTTTATTTCAATGAGGAAAATATTTAAACTTTTAGGTCATAGGTTGACATATTTCATTGCTCCCGAGCTTTGAAATCAAAAGAGAGAATCAATTGCTGTTGGTAACACAAGCTAGGAGAGAAGAATTTCGCTAAAGCATATAATTGGATCGTAATCTTAGATCGTAATAATCAACTTCTAGTAACTCTTAGAATAAGCTGGGTACAAATGATTTTCTATGACGAAGTAAAAGGACACAATAATTGGACACATTGTGATAAATGACGGCCTCCTAAAAAGAGAATGGATATCGTGATAAGTGAGAGGGAGGTTATTTAGATGAGAAAATATATTCTGACTGCGGAATAAAGGATATTGAACTATGAACTATGATGGGATGAAGCACCTGTCTGACAGGAGAAAGGAGTGGAAGGCTGCCGCAAATCAATCTTTGAATTGGTGACTGCTGATGATGATGGACAAGCCGATAGAGAAACTTCTTAAAAATCACCCGACAGATATAGAAAGAAACTAAATTCACAGTTTCCGTCGCTGATGCTCTCGAGGTACCACAAATTTGATCAAGAGAGATGTATGACGGGGACTGTGAGTAAGAAATTAAGAGTCAAATACGAAATACAGCGCTGTGTTGTGCAGAAACAAGCACTGTGAGGAAATAGGGTGAGAATAGGTTGTGGACGCTTTAGATTATTATATATTTTACATATTTCAATATTATTAGACGCTTGAGGGTGCAGTGGGCGGAGCGGACGAAAAAATACGTGTTTGGCATGAGTAAGGTAAGAACACTGCTGTGGGAGATTAGGAGACGACAGAGAAGATAGTAGGAACAGTTAACACGGGGCTAAGGGATGCTGAAGGCCGTAATATAGGGGAGGATGATGGGTAAGAGTAAGTCAAGAAAGAGAATAGACTTTATTGGAGGGATAAAGAGGCATGGCACGTATGCCGAGCAGGAGAATGGACTCACGCAATGAGACAAGGCTGTACACAATAATCTAAGTATTCATCTACATCTACTAACTACCCTGCGAGCCGCCGCATGGTCGAGTGCCAGGGAGTGTTAGGACATCAGCCGTGTAAAGATGTAAGGTATAGGGAGGTGAAATAGTGACGTGTAATATGGGAGTGTATTTAGTGGAGCTCAGATTTTACTGTGATCGCTTATTGTGCGCGGAAAGAACGAGTTTTTGTACCTATCTCTTCGGCCATGTATCTCTCTCTTATTTGACCGCTTCCTTCAGACCTATTTGTAGTGAGACGTCATGATATATCATATCAAATCATGTTATAATATTCTCTGTGTCGCTCTGAAACACACCAGTTCTGAATTTCTCAAGTAACCTAAACCTTGCGTGTAATTTCCGAGTCACTAGGGGCTCCCACCTTAATCCCTCTAAAAGTCGTGTAACACTATGTTCGCTTGCGGCAGGCTTCTTCCATTTAAACCTACCATAATCGATACATATCCACTAATGATAAAACTACTACCTATTAAAATCGCGCTTCAACCCTTTGAATTGGTGACTGCTGATGATGATGGACAAGCCGATAAAGAAACTTCTTAAAAATCACCCGACATATATAAAAGTAATGAGCACAAATGTTAACAATATCGAGTATATTAGAAGGAAAAAGAGAATTTCTAGTCGCCATCGCAAAACACTCTAATTAAGGTGGCGGTAATCACTAGAATTTAAAAAGTGGCTTAAGTTGGTTCTTTTCCCACAAAATATTGGAGACATTCCAAAAAGTGACGCACAACACAGTAAATTAAAATCCACGTTGAGTTAAATTCAATATCGTACACCTTCTTCATACCTCGGTCACACAGGCTGCTAACCAACAAACTTCGCCTCGGCAAATCCGGGCGAAAATCGCAGGGCGAGAGATGGATTCCAAAGGCGGAGAGGAAGAAAGTGGTTGGAGATTGTAAGCGGACAGGCCTGCGAAGGACCGGCTTCGAGCAAGAAAGGAATGGCGAATGGCAACAGATCAGGGAAATCCCGGAGGGACCACAAACGAAAGAAAAAGACCAAAAGAAAGGAGACAGGTAGCATCTGCGAGAGGAAAACTGGGAAAACCCAGGGTGTCGGGAAGGAAATGCGACCAGATGGCGACATAACTTGCATAAATTGGGCGAGGTCATTAGAATCGAGAGCACGTGATCCGAAACATGAACGTTGTGTCACTGAGATAGACACCTAACAGGGTTTTATCCCGCGAATAAGTACCTAACCTTCTTTATCTTTCTCTAATGCTATTGGCGTCGGGACCTGGATGAACTCCTTCCACCTCTTCCGGTCTACCTTATACTTACCTCATCTCTTCCATATTTTCATTTGTTTGCATCCATCTATCTCTCTCATAGTCACTTTTTCTTCAGCCATCTGGAATGGCTTCCAACTCTTTCACAGAGTTTCCATTTTGGTCCATTGTATTTGGAAGTCCCCATCATATAAGCTGGTTTCTCACTATTTGTCATCAAGGACTCCTAGTATTTTACCTCGAATTTATTTTCTCGAGAGATATATCTCGAATAGTTGTGCTTATTCCGAGATCTTTTTTGTTTTTTCCTATTCTTCTCAATAATTTTATTTCTGTTCATGTTATTTTGCTTTCTATTATGGCTGGAGTAGGTTAGCTTTCTGAAACACATTAATATTAGAACATAAATGGTTTTATATATTTCTATTTTGTTTTTGGATCGAACACTTCGTAATTTGATTTTTTCTTTGACTAATAGAATACGCTGTTAGCTCGTTTCATTCTATGCTGAATTTATTGAGTAATTTTATATTTTTTTTCTGTAAAAGGTGCCCCTAGATATTTGTTTTCTGTTACTGCCTCATTTTTTAAATAAAATAATTGATTAAAGATGGCTCTTCTCCCTCTACGAGTAGAAGTGGGCTTTTTTGGGTTCAATATGATTTTTCCTTTCCACTAACTTATAATCTGTTTTAATAAGGATTACCAAGCATCAGTCTTTGAAATGAAATATCTGAACTATCCCATAATTTTGGATTTATGATGAAAAATTCCAGACATAAATTCAGCATTCAAAATTGGGTTAGGTAAATTGACTAGGTTTTATCAAGGGAATAGAAGGTAGGTTCTCGGACGAGGAATTGAAAGGGTTACCACTTCGTTCTAGTTACAATTCATCACGATTATGCCGCAAGAATTTTGGGCCAAGCTCACCAAGTCCTAATATCTGAACGAAACAAAATACAGAACAATACGTTTTGTTAAAAGCTGATAATCTAAATCAATAATAAATCTGAACACTGATATACAGCAGCTCTCCATTCAATTATTCTCCCACTTTACAGCTTCTCCTCATACTCCCATGTATCTCTTATTATCTCATAATCACATTACTTTCACCATTCGTTTGCCTGACATTATTTTTCTCTAAGACCTGTTACAACGCAAGAGTGAGTCTCAAAAGTTTGACTCTCTTTTCCTCAGAGTTTTCATCGGGCTCTTCATTATCAATACTCTCCATCCACTTGCACATCATCACTCTCCTGCATGACCATACTTCCCATCGCTTCCAATTATCTCAATATACCCACTTACAATGCAGCAAGTGACCTAACCTGTCCGTCGTCTAAATATACCTTTCCCCAAGATACCACCACCACAATGATGAAAAACTAGTACATTAACTTAATTAATGATTCCGCAAGATAGGTTTCAATACATAACGCATAATCACTGGTTGATTGCATACCTATCTCCATATGGTTATTCCGTACCTCAAACGAACATTTTAACAGCGGTACCTATCGTCACGCCTAGTCTTAATGGGCACTTCAGTTGATGAAATCCGCCCGCATGCTATTTTCGCCAGAATTTTAATTAGGCCCTCACATTATCATTTGACCGATTGGGATTTTGGCCGATTTAGCCAATGCCACGATTTGGTATCACTTTTCAGGAAAACTAATTCATAGTGGGATTGTCTCTTTATCTTCCAAATTATCCCTGTTATCTGTGAATTAAACTTAAGGCAGTCTGCAACTTAGTACTAACATAAAGTTTGGCATCATCCCTGCATGACTCTTGTAGAATTGGATTGGATATTTGGGGAGGCGACCGACGGCTAAAGTCATTCGCGCCATAGGGGATAGGTAAGGGAGGAAGGATGGATAGAAACCCGGCGTCGGCATTAGCTTGCTCTTAACAAAAGGCGCCAAGGGGACCACGGTTTAACGTCTCATCCGACAGATGGAGTACTGTACTTTAAGTGCCCTTCAAAAGACACTCAAGTAGGAATCGGGTTCCCTATGACTTTTGTATCTAGTTTACTTTGTTGCAGTATACATCAATACAAATAGTATCTGTAACATTGGTAAAGTGTAGAGCATGTTGGATAAAGTTAATGGTATTATAATGGAAGGTAGTGATTACTTACCGCCTACTACCCACCAATAATTTGGCTTGCAGGATATTATGTATATATAGATTAATTACACCAAGAGAAGTCATGAATGTGAGCATAAGCTTCCTCTTTCTTAGGAGCTCACTTGTTCTTCCTCAGTTATCATTATTTTCTCTATCAATACGACCTACATTCGTATTATCTACTTTGAGACGATATCCCAAAAATATTCGCCTCAAAATCTCAAATCTAGAAAAATTAAACATCCCGACATGACTCGCATCTAGAATCATGAATACGAATGCTCCACTGCCGATTGATTTTGTCCGGAAGTCTAGCTTGTCGGCGAAAGCAGTCTCTTCTACTCGTACTTGCTCCTTTTTCTGGACTAATTTGGTACTTTAATCTACAAATGAAATATACAAACCAGTTATACATAATACAAGCTGAAATCATTTCCAACTGTTCACATATAAACGGAATTCTACGATTCAATAAAACGTGCTTTCTGTGACATTACGTATCAGAGCTACGCTCATTCGCCATTTCCAACAATCTCGCTCTACACCAAGGGTTGAAATTCGCCATGAAAAAAATTATTTGACTTTACCGAGATTCGAACCCAGATCTCCCAATTGCCGGTCAGGTGTATCTTAGCGGTGTACCTGGCTAACATGACAATTGGGAGATCCGGGTTCGAATTCTGGTCAAGTCAAATGATTTTTTCACGGCGAATTTCAATCCTTGGTGTAATGCACCCGTGCGAGTGACTTCGTACCACATCATTTGTCATTTGTCAATTTGTCATCACACATTTGTCAATGCAATGGTTGGAAATAATCAGTTGGATGCACCCTCAACGTAAAGTTGCGCCAATAACACCACGTAGATGCAACTCAAAATGTAAACAACGAGTTTTTTTTTACACTAAGTTCATTTTCTACAACTCGTTTGGTCGTTCATCCTTCACATAGAAAATATAAAAAATAGTACCGCAGAACATCTGATACTATAACGCCCAGATGCTCAGAAAACAAAAAGGATTCATTGGCCAATGGTAACTCTCTTTCAGTACTATATAAATATTACGAATACCAACAAAACAAAACTAATTTCCTTTTCCGACGAAGTGCCCTGGGGAGGTTTCACGATAGGGAGGTTTCATCCGCCACAGCTAACGGCCGAAAGTATATTCCAGCCATTCAGTTCATCGCATATTTCCTCCGTCTGTGGCTTGGTGGTCGATATGTAAAAAGTAAACGAGAGAACTTATCCCACAGAAGTTCGGTCACCTGAAGTCAAAAACCGTACATTAAGAATGGTATGACTCGGCCGGGCCAAAATGCGAAACGAAGACTCAGGGTCAACAGCCGAAATATTCAAAAGTATATGAGGTCATTCCACCGGAAACAAAATCCTTCCTTCTTGGACTTGAAAAGCCCGAGAAAATCCAGCGTCGAGGTTACCGTAGGAGAGTAACGAGTACCAGGAAAAAATATTCTCCTAGAATTGGATGCGTAAACAGTGGGGCGAGGGTTTTGAATCGTAAAAAATGATTCACAATTGAACAACTCGCGAACATACGTAGGCTCATCTTCGTTCGCAAAATACCGGAAAATATCATTTTCCTTTTCATGCAGTGAATTTCCCCTGTATTCATTGGCTCCACTTGAAATAAGCTAATACTAAATATTGGTTGAAATCAGATACATTTATATCGAGATAGATAGCGAATTAGATTGATTGACCCGAGATCCATAGAATTTGAAATCACCATGTTCCCACGTTTCGCCTACCTGAATATGGAACTCATATAATTTTGCAGAGAGAGTGAGGGTTTAAAGTATTCCCATGGAACATTTATAAGAAGGGTTTTCGACAATATTTGGACACTTTTCGGTCACTGGCGAGGAATTAACGTTCCCGTAAACCTTCACAAGGGTATTCTGGTTGAGAGGCTGTGATTGGTCACTGACCCTACCGTCAAACCAACAGAGTAAATATTTTCTGTTCTATCTTTTGTCGAGTGGTGCTAATAGTTACGGCCATTGGAGAAATATTCTCACCCTATTTTGTCAGTCATAGTGTTTGAGTGAGAGATTGTTCCAGAGAAAATAATAATCTGTAATAAAAGGGCAAGTACGTTAGTTATCCCAACTAGTTGATGGTAACAATCTCGTCGAAGATTTCCATGCACATCACTCTGAAGGCCATTTTAGATGATGCAATGTATTGCTCTATTGGGTCATTCCATACGAATTCAACCAGAGGTGTTTTGGGGCTCGGCTCAGATTTTACTGAAATTCATTATTTTTTTTCATATACTCCATTAATAACCACATACAAAATTTAAGGTTGAAAATCTTAAGGGCTTTTGTGCTAGGACCTTTCAAAAAAAGGGTGTCATGCTCATTTTTGGCACTTACGGATTGCGCCTATTCTTGTTCATACAATGTAATTTTTACTCAGGCTTTCATTGCATGTCTTCAGAAAAATCTTTTCTATTTTAGTTTTAGAGTTATTGCATTTAAATTGTGGATCTTTTCGCCGGCGAAACTACAAAAATCAATGTTTAGGAGTCCATTATCAGCATAGACTCATCACTAACAGATTATTGATGCTAGATTCCTTAAGTTTAATAACAGGACCATCAACAGTAGGAAATTGGGCACTATCACGATCTCGATTAAGAAGTTATGGCAGTATAAACAGGACTCCAGCTTAAAAAATCCATTATTTCAGTAATATTCCACTGGTAGATTCACCATGTGGGAAATTAAAATATAGCAATGAAACTTTTTCTATGTAATTTTACATGTCTTGCAATTGTTTACTCCTAAATTCAGTTTGTTTTCAGTCACACGCTACAGTACATAAAAGTTGAATTTTTGAGAAAAAAATGTAAACATGAAGAAAGTGAGAAAACAAACTGAATTTTGGAAACGCAGAAGGTTTTTAATCCCTTAATTCAGTCGAATTCGCTGAAATCGCTGCGTACATGTAAAAAGTGACTCTTTTTGATTGAGAAAATAAAATTTTAGACTTTAGTTCATAAATTTCTTAAATAGTGGGCGAATTCCGGAATCATCCGTGGAAATTATAATAATTGGGAGAGTTATGCATATTTAACAGAAAATGGAAAGTATTTCCATCCCCTCCGCAATAAAATTATTTGCACATCAACAGCATGATATCGAGGCAACATATTGATGTAATATTATATTACACAGGTTCCTTGACGAGTGAACTTGACAACTTCCAAATTCCATCAAAATTTTAAACGGTTTGCCATCCTCATGATGATAATCAAGCGTGCCGAGAAATATTTTATTCGAATTGAATAAATTATCCGGTGAATACACCCTGGGTCAAAGTTCTTACATACCTGTTTCAGAGACGATCCGACGACCGGATCCACAGCGATCCGTACCTAACAAACAAGAAAACCTCTCAAAGAACACGAACAACAACCACGCCCGGGGAGGGAAATGAAACCGTGACCTTCGGAGTGGGCGCACTACCCACCCGACTATCTATCTTGTGTCGTCCATATCCTTCTTTCGTCGAACAAAGCACAAACGGGATGGAAAATGCAAACTCCTTTACCAGAACGATCGTTTTAATACCCGTGGCAGACAAATTACCCTAAAACACCATCGGTAAATTCAAAGAAAGGACCCGTATTTGAATCTGGGGTTTCATATTTTCTCCGATCGTATATCGAAGTTGAGAGGCTCTGCTATTGGTCACTGTCAGAGCAATTCATTATCTGATCAAATAGACGAAAACCAAGCCATACTATTACCATTAAATCTACATCTACATTCTCTTCTAAAAGCCACCGAAGGAGCGTGTGGCTGGAAGTATTTCGAAACCAGCCTTTCTAAGGGGAGGGATATGGAAGGGGAGAGGACAAAGGCGAATTTCTTGTTAAGGCATTTTCCTGATGTCACGTTCTACTTTAGTAATAACAGCTAGAAATAATATAAATAATCGAAAGAAGAAATGCAAGTACCTATCAGCTAGGTAGAGCTTGTCTCTCATATTGTCGCTTTTATTACTTTGGAGATATAGTTCGGGGAGAATTCTGGAGATATGATTCGGGGTCAATATAATAACTTCGGCATCATTCTGATCCTCGTCTAAACTGAATTTTCCAAGAAATCTAAGCTAATGAAAACAAAACTTGGACTTTTCCTCCGATTCTTATTTAATTACAACGTATTTCGCCTCACAGATTCGTCATCAGGTACAGTACAAGAAGGTCTTGTACTTGGTGATGACTATGTGAGTCGAAAGGCGAAGTACACATGCATACTATGGTAATACTTATAGTAAAAATCTGTGAAAAATTGCGACTGTTGTTCTGACTACGACGAAATTGAAATACATAACGCCTGAATATGTTGAACTCATTCGGAAATCTAAGCTAAGCGTGTATCTTCCGAGTCGCTAGCAGCTCCCAACCTAGACTTTCATCACCTGTGTTGCGTTCATGATTTGCTCCTAGTAGCGATTTTTTTAAGAAAGCCGGCGGCTTTCCTTTAAATATTCTACATACTGGGCACATTTAAATTTTTGTGCAGGGCACCAAATGCTAGTGGAAGACTCCAGAAGTGGCCTAACCAGGGTGAAACAGCATCTCTCCTCCATTTTTTCATCGGAGAACCTTTCCACTATTTGCTAAAATTTTACTCCATCTGTTTCCTTCGTATTTAATCCTCCCACTTAATTGAAAACGTCGCTGATGAGATTTATTTTTAGTAAAATAAATCTCGAAAAAGCTACGTCTTAAAGTCAACAATAATAAAATATTGTAAAACTGGACCACTATGATTTTACGTGTCTTAGACACAATATTCGTCGGATAGATTCAATAATTCTTTCTCCCAATTAACTGCCTACAACTACAACATAAGCAGATGCAGACGCTATTTTTAATGAAACTGACCACACTTATCATTCTGTCCCTCCCTGCATCACTTTCTCCCATAACACTCTTTCATTAGTCGTGGAATTTAACGTTATTAAAACATTTTGCGACCTCACTAAAAACCACCAACGTGCAGGAAGTGTCGCTACCGACCCTGCATTGCCTCACGAATGGTAACATATCGCTCTTTTGTTTCCAGCCCATGGCGTTAGTCTCAGTAGATTATTATGAAATTTCGTTTAAAAAAATCACCTGACAAATGGAAAGTGATGATTTGCCGAGAGTAAATGGCATTGGTTTCCACCTTTGCGAAACAGTCGAATCTCCCAGCCTCTTCCGTCCACGGAAAAAAATATTGACGAAGAACCTAATTGCATTAACCTTTAAAATTGCAAAACATTTGGCGCAGTGAGTTAAAAACAAAATATTAACCAGGAGTTAAACCAAGGATCTTTGGTTGGCTAGCACTGAACTCCGCAACGGTCAATAAAGGTGATGACAGTTTTCTTCGTTTTCCCCTATCATTTCACTTGATCAACGTACAACTTATGACAATTGGGTTCCCAGAAACTGAAAAAATAAAAAATCCGACGTAAAAACCCGTTACGAACGTCCCACAAACATGGCGATGCCAAGAAACGAGTTCGCCTTTTCGTCCGTCCGACTCTTTCGACGAGAGCCACTCTAAATTTGGATTAGCAGCAAGTCAGGCAACGCTTGAGCCAACTCCTCCATTTCTCCGAAGCAAAATGTGACTTCAAAGAGAGCTCTTGTCGTCTGCATTATGCAAAATGTTGGACCTCAACACGACCGCTTCCCTAATAGAAAAGGCTTCTAAGCTTGAAGGCCGGTTCACACGGGACAGATGAGTATAATTTATGAACATACCTCTTCAGGGTGATTGAGCATGAACATGCGAATCAGATAGAGGGCATCCGCCCCGAGCCCAGGGAACAGCAAAAATGACTGTGGCTCTCCATTCAATATGCTGAAGTTAGCGTACAACAGGAACAAATTACCGAGAATAGCGCGCAAGAGGGCTGTCGAATGGAACGATACTCGTCAGAGAAATGCCCAGTATCCGTCCGGTAAGAATTATTCCGTAGATTTACAATAATCACGGTCGACAGTTATGTCAATAGTTAATAAATTCCTTCACAAAGAGTATTAAAAAGCAAGGTTATCACCACGGACTAAATAAAATCTAAAAGTTATCCATGTTTGACGTCTTAATTGAAAATCAAGTCAAAATAACATTATCAGTATCGAAGATCTTTCATTGCCTATCCACTCCTGAATTATTTTCAAGTACGCAAGGTCTGACACGAATGGAAAGTAAATTCACCGTTGTGTTGCGAATTGAGCAGCGCACTTAAGTGCGAGGACAGTTCTCTCGAATGTCTCTCATTCACCTCTTTCGTAAAGACGCTAAGTTGGTCAACAAAGATAAAAATAAATATCTTAAGTTGACCAATGAGAAACTATCCTGGTGGATACACCTGGACAACTTGCAACGAGCGAATAAAATGCAGACGAATATACAAGTAGGTAATTAGAGCCGGTTCGCGAGTGTTGAAACCATGCATCTTGTGCAACCAAATGGATCGAAATTCTATCAAATATGGACAAATGAGAACGATTCATTACGTGGAAATCAAACTGTTATATGTTATTATACGATTAGATGAAAAAATCCCAACCGTCCCACAGAGACATAGAAAAGCATCATAATTAGATGAACCAGGCGTAAATATAGAAAATATTTGAAGACAGAAAAATATATATTCTGGAAGTACGTATTATGAAATATCAGAACATGAATTTCATTGAAATCCAATGATAATGTGAATAGTTACTGCATTTACAGTTTTACATTTTTCACACCGCGGATACACTTCTTTTGTTTTGTCAGTTGCTTCCGATTGACGGTGTTATGGGTTAGAGCTTTTGGCCGACACTAGGGATAAGAACGAGGAATTTTTATCCTTAGTGTAAGAATAGTGGCGATTATTCGAGGTGTGACGGAGTGTGAGGGCGAATTTCGGGCGGGGATATTTAAAATGTGGGTTTTCGCCCCGTAGTCAACTGTGGGGTTTCAGAGCATATCTCCAGCATCTAAGAAGATGGCGATGGCTAGGAGATGGGGATTTTGTGCTGTTTGCTTTAGTTGTTTTAAAATGAATGTATCAGTATTATGCATTATATTTTTCTAAATTTCGAACTTTTTGATAGCGGCTTAGCTGGCGGCGCTCCAATCGGGGTAGAAGCAAGGTCGTTCGATATCGATTGTGTTCTTCCTTCTATATAGGTCTTCGCAACCATTTTCACCACATGCTCGCCAATAATGCGCTATTTGAGCATTTACTGCCATACCACACCCAAGGAAATATCCGAATAATTGGCATTTAGAATACAAATGCACTACAAATCAACAAAACGTCGAACGACCTATACCATGCTTACGGAGAATATAGAAAAATAAGCACATTAGTGATGGGTTTATGCACGCTGCGAAGACCAATATCAAAGGAAGAACACAATCGATATTGAACGACCTTCGGTAAATGTAGGTAAAAAGAGAACGGATCATTGACTAGCAGAAGATGGCGGTAGTGGCAAATCAGAGAGGATGTTTTCGACGGATGAGGAGTTTCACGGAAGCATTTGTAGCATTTATTCCTCGCTTGCTCATCTACATCTACATCTACAAAATACCGCGCAAGCCACCACTAGGGTGTGTGGCACTGGGTGATTCCACAACAGGAATGCACCACTCATCCCAGAACAATCAGGACCGCGCGCGTTCACCCGAATGCCAGGCGCAGGCCAAAGCAGTCAGGACAACGGTACGCAGTCAGACCACAAACTAGGAGAATGATACGAAGAAGAACATGCTACTCAAGATATAACTACTGGTTAGTATTATTCAGCTCCGTTAATATAGCTCAGTGGGGGTCTACCAGGAGAGACGGGAGTCGAGGTAAATACCAAGGAATTACACTCGTGTTTTTTCGCTCAAATGTTTGTTTCCGTAGTAAATGTGTTCCAAGAGGTATTCGCTTATCTACATCTACTTATTACCCTGCAAGCCACCACGAGGGTGTCTGGCAGGGGGTGACTTATCACTAACATGATCTAGAACTAAGAAATTGACTTTCACCAACAAGCACCAACTATCAGAATGCTACAAATACTTCAGAAACTACTAAAATAATCTATAATGTAACTATGCAAACGTGACACAAGTGTCATGCAGGGAACATGCAAATCATGGTGTCATCATTACACTGCAGATATAGAAACATGCATTAGGGGGCATATTAATTATTCAGCTACACTAACTGTCAACTAACCAACTTCAAAATCTCAACGCAGCCATTATGGTCTTATCATTCTCGTTGATAGTATTTACTCGCTCTTCTTCACGTTGATGGTAGGTTTCCAGTCGGTCATCAATACTTCGATACCACTTACGTGTTTCTAAAGCCTGGAGGAAGCAGCGAAGGGGTTAAAGAATTATCCACGGAAGGCGGTACCGTTAGCATTTAGGAAATTTCGGTTTCAGGGTAGGTCACTTATGCAGGTGATAAGATCGAATCTCAGGGACCTCCGGAGAAGATAGGGAGAGGGCAGGAGAAAGACGATTTCACGAAAACGAAGAGGAACAGACGGAGAGGTAGGACTGGAGGATTTTTGAGGTGCGGTGGGATAGGTAAGGTGGATATGAGTTACTTGTGTACTAATCCAGAGTGCCAGACTTGATCAAAAGCTTGCTCCGGGTGCAGAAACACTCCCACTGTTGGTTATCGGATGTTCTAAGCGTAGGTGATTTGTTCGACCATGCGGAATGTTGTGGGGTGCTTCATCAGAGGATTTTAAAAAGTGAGGATCGGAGGCTGATGGGTCGGTAGTTGGTAGAATGCTTCGAATTGTATGGTTTAGGAATATAATTTTGGAGGAGGCCATACGATAAGCACAAGAAATTGGACTGAGCGGAATAAAGTTAAACGGAGAATAAATAAACATGCTCCGCTTCGCAGATGACATCACAGTCATAGCTGGAAATTGCGATGATCTTCAAAGGTCACTAAACGTTACGGACCAATTTATCCAAGAATACAACATAAAAATAAATAAGAGGAAGACTAAAATCCAAGTATGCGGAAGAGAGAAGCTGAATGTAGAAGTCCCCCTGAAAGAAGAGAAATTAGAGCCAGAGGATTCCTTCACCTATCTCGGAAGTACCATCACGTGGGACGGAAGAAGTACAGTGGACATCAAGCGGAGAATAGCCCAAGTCAAGAAGGTGTTCACAGGAAGAAGACAACTGCTGTGCTCAAAGAAGAGAGGACAACAAACCAGGAAACGGTATATGAAAACCTTCGTGTGGAGCTTAGCACTCTCTGGATCTGAAGCATGGACCATTGGAAAAGCTGATCAGAAAAGACTATAAGCCTTTGAAACCTGGTGCTGGAGGGAGATTCTGAAGATAAAATGGACGGACGAAATGAGAAATGATGAGGAGTACAGAAGAGTAGAAGAGGAAAGGACCATATTGAACACTATACCGAAAAGAAGAACCAGATGGATTGGACACTCCCTGACACACGATGGATACATGAAGAACATAATTGAAAGTAAATAGAGGGAAAAATCCCCAGAGGAAGACCCAGGAATAAGTTCATGGACCAAAGAAAGAGGAAAGTACATAGGAAGAGATACCAGGAGGTAAGGGAACTAGCGTTAGATAGGGAAGGGTAGGGCTGCAGGCAACCAATATTAGGATTGAACGACCAATGAAATGAATAAATGAGGAATATAATGCTTTATCAAGGAAATATTTATTCATAAATAAAATGCGCGATTGGCGGTATCACTGCATCATTGGAAATCAGAGGTATGAAGTCACGAAACAGTATCGCTAAAAGCATGTAGGAAAATTTACTTGTGAATTTAGAGTTATTTTCCGTATCTTGACAATATTACTGCTTCAATTTCCTTCGAGGAAGCGAATGAGCTTATGCGATTTGATCCTTTACGTTTAGGTGTAGATTTTGAGAAGTGTTGCCTTTCGGTACCGTACGGCCATCGAGATGCCGTTTAGGAATAAGTGACATTTCCGAACCTTTATGCAATTTTTCATTTCCACGGTTTATGTATACACACTCAAAAAATAAACTATTTATCTGATTTCTTATGAAAATTGTGTGTCGTGTACTTTACTTGAATGTGATAAATAAAATTTATGCAAGTTTCCCATTGACGTTAAGGTGGGCATTCTTCCACTCGATGTCAACCATTGAGCTCCATTAAACTTCGAGACCCACAGGACATGCGCGAGACCATTTCTGCTCCATTTCATTTCAACCTTTTCGGTTGGAACCTTCTCTGTCATGCTCACATGCTCAAGTTCTACCGGCTCTAAGTTATGTCCTGTTGTTCAATGTAAACCGGCCTTGATTCAGGTACACGTTTAATCTCCCCAATACAATTTCCCTGCATCTAGTTCTTGCCATTCTTGCTGCGGGGCACGTGTCCCAGGAGAGCAGCGGTTAAAGCCGACGAAACCGCAGCGTGGAACGACACAAGAATGAGGAATGCGCACGGACGATGAAGTTGGTGCGGTTAAGTAAAGGGGGCGTGGCTGCTACGGGTGATCAACGGCGATCGAAGGGAAGACAAATTGCGGAGAAACGAGTGTACCTAGGGAAGGAGCATAACGGTCGTTCAGGATTCTACAACGAAGCTACTCTCCAAAAGCCTTTGCCGGGACGTGTGACAAAGAGTGCATCGAAAGGAATGGAATTGGGGAGGAATGGAATGATCATTGGGGTTTGTTTTGGTAAAATGATGGTGTTTCATTTCGCTGTAGTGCGACACTTCCATCGCAACACGTCGTGGCTGCTTTCTATTCGATCCAGACCTCTTCGCAATAAAAGCAAAAACACTTGAATTTGAAACGCTTTATATTCGGAACGAGTAATCCGAATTGAAAGCAATGGTATGTGTTTGAAAGGGTGATTACTTTTACGCTTATTGATTTACGTTCAACATTTTTGTCGTCTGAAATGCTCTTGCACTTAATTTTATTAGGAAAAAGTCATGATTTTCGGCGCGTGAAATTAATCGATCAGGTTTGAGCGCTAGGTTTTCTCTTTCTTTTTATAAGCTTGTGGTTTTGAAGCGAGAAAGCCATGTTTATTCTTAACAGTCAGTAGGCAGCCACACAATACTTAGGTAGTATACCCCGGAACAGATCGAAAGCAGATATGACGTACGCTACATTGCGCTTCTTAAGAAAAAAACGTGGAAAACAACATCCGAAAAAGTTATTTTGGGTTGATTTTCAGTGAAGAGGTTAAAAAAGAGATAATTTTAAATTTTTATTTCAACATCATCGGCAGTCGTCAATCCGAATATTGGCTTTCTGCAGCTCTCAACTCCCCTCTCCGCTCAGTGAACCTCTTCAACCCACATAATTACGCACTCTGGGCCACTTCATTTAATGTGTAATCAAAAATATACTATTTAAATTATGTAGTCAAAATGAATAATAAAATGAAAATGAATATGATCAGAAAAAATCCGGCAATCCTTACTTGGTATCTTCGGAACCGTGTTTTGTACATATTGGCCAATCACCAAACTTTTCGCCTGCGCACAATTTTCCATCCATCGTCGTCGGTCTGCACTGAAATCCGCAGATGTGTTTCCATCTAAGCCAACTTCAGCAACTTAATTGGAGAGCTGCTGCGATATTTCGATCTGCCCTTTTTGTATTCGTAAATGGCACTCCAGAATAAAAAAGTCTTCACTGAAAAGAAGGAATTCATCTGTCTACATCTCATTATTTTGCCCCTTCGGCCCACTTTACACATTCTGTGCAGCGCACTCTGGTGTGATATACTTATGCACCTAATATCTGAATTTATCTAGAAACCTTTTTAGAAAACCACTAGTAGATAGAATACACAAGGTTCAACATTTCCACCATGTGTATATTATTTACTTACATCTATAAATTTCGGAAAAAAATTATTTCAATATTTTGATCTAAGAAAGACTGCATATTTTTGTTAATGAGGTTCCAGTAACAGTTGTTTTCCATCTCAGGAAATACAGACATTAATTAGTAGGATCCACGGCCTTAATTGGGTGCAATATGGAGAGTACCTCAAGTAGAGTGTTCCGTCTGATGGATGAGGTTTAAAACTGTGCACCACTAGGTGCCTTTCTGGAAAAACAGGCTAAAGACGAATCCAGGTTTCTCTGCACTCTCCCCTCACTCCCCAAGGAATCCTAACTGTGGCTTCAGCTGTCTTCCCTAAACCGGGGCTGAGCAACTTATCCGCCAGTAGTTCTTAGAACGCCCAGCCAAAATTCCTAGCTTAAAGCAGACAGCCAACGACCATACGTCTCAGATTTAGATTCAGGAGGATCCTCTTTCGCAAAACCTGCCTATACGCAATCTGAGTGATTTTTGAGCACTTGATCCGACTGAAAAACTACCGGCGGCACTTGAAAAGATGCTGCCCTCAACTTCCGTATTTACAAAATTCCGTGAATTTTGCACAGATATAAGCTTGATACTGTTGAGCTCCACCATCCGAATGATTTAACCTTCAACTACCTTTACGAAGTACCATGCAAGCCACTGCTTCTGGTGCGGGGTGCCACGTGTGGTGCGGGGTGATTCCACACCAGGTGCGCAGCACTCATCGCATTTCACATCATATCCTCGCACGTACCTCCGGCCGCTAAGTTCAGACTAAAAAGCAGTCAGGATAATAATGCGCTGTCAAACCAGAAACTGGGAGAGTGGGCTAATATGCAGTACACACTTTAAGATATAACTACCGGTTAGTATTATTAACGTTATTCATAAATTATACCGCAAGGTACTTAGTCATGCAGGACATTTCAAGCGGGTCGAGTAGTTAATAATAATGAAATGTTATTATACACAAGTACAAAGATTAATCTAAGTAGTGAGAATGGGAGTTTCATAGACTTCATCTCTCGCTACTATTATGTTCTTTTTGAGTATGAAAAAAACAACATTTTAAATCTATCGGTTTGACAGTCAATTACCTACATCTAATGTCAGTGATCGTTAGTACCGTAATTGGTTGCGTAATTGGTTAGATCGTTTCCATCGCAATAAAGTCTTTAAACTTCAGTTTAAAAAACTTTCTTTCGGTTTATATAAGTGAAGATGGGCCAAAAGAATATAGCATTCTCTAAGTTAGAGCAAACAAAATTTATGAAGACATCAAATGAACGAGAGTGAAATACCCCTTCAGGGAGTGGAGGTCGAATTCTTGACACACTATGCAGCATTCTCAGGGCGACTTTTTCTTTCGAATCGTTTCTAGAGCCCACCATAATGTGAGATCTAAATGCTCACTGGTTTGGTGCTCCTACGTACTCCAAATGCTCTCTAAATCCTCACATTGATCAGCAGAAATTCTCTAGAAATTCACTAATAATACAATAGGTACTTGGTACCATAAAAATAATGCTAAAACAAAAAGAGAAGTATCAGGCTTGATGTGGTGGAAATAATTCATCATAAAGAATGAGAGTGAGGCAATTTTGCCCTCAGATAAATTTTATTCAACCTAGGTTTCGAGATACTATGGGTCTGATGATGATGTAGTACATCGAAACCTAGATCCAATAAAATTTATCTAAGTGGAAAATTGCCTTACTCCCATTCTTTATGCAGCTAAAACGCTCCACAAAATAATCGCATTCAAAGTTTTCTCGGGTTTCTGTCCGGGTGATTGGGTCCATGTTGCCCGACATTTCGATACTCGACTCGAGCATCGTCTTAGGGACAGAGGTGAATTCCCTCTGCTCTGGGGATGATTCTCGAGTCCATCCCGAGAACGATGCTCACCTGTACCCTAGGACTCATATGCCGAGAAAGCACCAGATCCGAAATCCTATTCAAGTTTATTTTATTTTAATTAAAATAATTTCTAATGGGATAGGTGACATGTATACATACCTATACGATATTCCCGTGACTCTGAGAAGTGACTGGTTCAAAGGTAGAAGCGCCAAACCCTTGGTTGGAATCTGTGTCGTCAAACTCTGGTAACACTTGCATCTATTGATACGTAAAAAAAAGATTTCCCGGGGTATTAGACATGCACAAGAGCTTTTAATAATAATACTACATTAAAGTTACTACGAAGTTATTCCAGCCTTAACTTTCATATAGTGGTGGTGCAATCACGAGTTAAAATACGCGAAGGCTACGTGGAAAAGATTTCCGGTTATTACATGACGGCACTGTGGATTGCAAGCATTTGCAAAGGAGAGTAAGTAACGCAACTCAGAAACAAAGTAAATGTTATACATGTCCCGAAATAAAAGAAATCAATAATGTGGCATTCCACGAAAGAATTCAATCGACGGACTCACAATTGGCATACAACACCATTACAAGCTTTCGCATCTTTAGATCTAACAAAAAATCGCAGGCCACTGCCACTGAGTTCCAAGGAGGAGCGATGAATAACCGTTATAAATCTATCTCTTAAATGACATCATTCGCCACAGCTACAGTTCAATCGGCCTCGGCGTTCTCGTCAGCCACCAGAGAACGCCGCACCACAAAATGAGTAACATAAGATATTAGCTCTCAAGGATTTCATTTCTCTAGTTCAACCAAACCTTCCTAATGAAACCAATGACTTCTTTTAACCCATGATTTCCATAGAAGTTATGTGTGTAGTGCAATTGATATCCATGTGGCCTCGAACGACTAATGAATACGAAGCGCATACCAAGCATTAGACTGGTAATTTCCGTAATTAAAACCGTCCATCGCAGTCAGAAGAGGAGATATTTATTGTTGTGAAATAAAAAAAACATGCTGAGATAAGGGTGTAAAGTTGACCTTGTAAAGCGGAAAACTTTTTTGGTCCGATGTTTTACAGCTTACATTATTATTTTTTTAATACTAGAGGTTAGCTAGCGTTTTTCCTGTAAACATAAGCACAATATTTTCCGTTAATCGCATAAAATCAACATTTCGTAATAAATAAAAATAATATAAAAACCATCCCAATACTCAATAGTCTCCCATATCATAGAAGTGGAGAAAAATCTTATCAGATGAAAAGATATGGGAGCACCTAATACAACGGCAATTATCAATGAGTACCTATGCAATTATGCGACAGTATAATTAAAATCAGTATTGTATGATATGAAAATTGGGATCTCAGCAGGGGAATACCTTGATATCCCCTTAATTTAAACGAGGCTACTGGACGCCGCGGACCAGAAGCCATGAGTGTGCACGAGGTAGAGGTTCATGCTACCAGTTCAGGAGTGGACATATTGTCGTGTGCCCTGGTCCAGTGAAGAACATAGCCTTGCCATTACTCTCGTTCTCTAGAATATAACTCAGTCTGTCTGACGACAACTGGTTTTTATTCTCCCCGCATTCCATCACTGGGTCTTCGTATTCCTATTCCTTCGAACTCGTAAGCTATTCTCATATGAAGTGATTTTATTCAATTAGGAGCCGATGTCCTTTTGCCGAACATACCAATATGATATTATTTTAGTTGCAACAAAATGGAGATGAGAAAGAGAATTGAGAGGAGATTAGTTTTGGCAAGGAAATAAATTAGAAAGCAAATAAAGAAGGGGCAGAGATACAATGTTTAGAAACAAGTTCTCAAAAAGCGATCCAATGAATCAGCAGGAATGGAAAAAATAATCCTATAAAATGATAAAGGCTGTACTTTTGGGTGTTTCACCGCGCTGTTGTTTTTTGACGACAAAAGTTTCATCTGCGCTCCAGCAGGCATCTTCAGGTTGAAGAGAAACTGTTACCGTCTGAAAAACAACGCGGTTAAACACCCAAAAATGAAGCAATCATCATCAGAGCACCGTGGAAGCCTCGGCACCAATACCAAAGAATATTTACATGAAATGATAGCTACAATTCAAACATCTTTATATTTGCTGCGTTTAATCTATATTACGGAACCCGGCCACAATATTCAATTTTCAAATCCAAATATTCCATGATAACTTCAAAGTGCATCACGTAGGTCGGAAGTCGGAGAACCAATGAACTTGGAGCAAATTCAGTGGTCTCTATCCGTCTCTACAGATTTTCCAAGGACCATAGAGACAACGAAAAGCGTCAGTTTTACCTCATTTCGTGATATGCTTTCTTACGTAAGATCAAGATATCAATTATATCCCATGTGTTATTGCATTTATTAGTTCATTTTTTAAACTGGGCAAGATCCGAAGGACGAGTCACGAATTAAATGCGAAGTCATTCTTCCAGCAGCTTGTAGCGACAAAAACTATCCGCGAAAACAAGAAATGAGGAATGAATTAAAAATCAACCTAATAAACTTTACATCCTAAATAAAATGGCATAAATTCTACATGTCCTACCAAAAGGTTTAAAGATGGATGCATTGGAGCAAATGGAAATTATCCGAGTCAAGCAACCTTAGCAACGAGTTACTTTTTCCGCACCCCTCCCCACTCCTTTCCGAAAAAAATTCCCTTTTCACGAGCCCCTAACTTATGCTCCACTGCCTTTCCACTCAAAAATTAGTTTGTGCTCCAATCCCCCCCCCCCAATTCTTAGCGTTGGTAACTATCGTAGTTATCAATAAACATCATGTAAACAATTGTACCTGAAGATGCAGCAAGCAGCGGAACGCGTAGTTCATTAATAAATATTCGTGGAAAAGTACAAGGATTGTTTTAATATGGATTCAAACCTTAATAAACAGCAGACTTCAATAACTAATGTGACCGTTGATGGCAAGGAGATGTCAGGAAAGTGGCATGGGAATCTTTCAATTTGTATGCTTGTATTTTGTATGAGTAGGATCTTCTGTAACTATCGAACTCAGGCGACACTAATAATAATTTAAAACAATAATAGAAAATATATAACTTTTTCAACGCAATGACTATTCATTATCTAATAGGATACATTTATTGCGAACGTAAACATAAAGGGAGAGAAATGGGTTTAATCTTTGAATGAATCGTCCGGAAGTTAACTGGATGGTGCAAAATATTTTTGTCAATGCTTCGCCAGTCCAAAACTCGCTCCTACTTCAGATTCTGAACACAAAATGCCTTCAGCCAATGAAAATGAATACCACTATGCAATTGAACTAACATCCCAGACACTAATGATTTGGAATTCATTTAATAAAAAAATGTTTAGGAATACCTTCAGCCATTTTAAAACAATAATATTCTATTTACAATAACGATAATTCATGAACGTGTGTCCAAGAGGCAATATCATACCACTTAAGCTACTTCCGTTTACTCTTAGCCTTCAGCTCCATTAAAATTGATCCAAGAAGACTTGTATACTTTGCATACAAGCAATAGGGATTTCCTCAGATAGGTTGAGGTGACGGGTCACACAACCGAAGGATAACATTGAGGTCGAAGTCGTAGATATAAAGTTGAATGTTGTACTACTGAACATTTTCAGTGATAAACATAAAGAGTCAAGGGATTCAGCGGAATAACCTCAGTCATAGGTGGGCTGGGAAAATCCACTTGATGCAGTCACGATAGTATTGACTACTTATGTTTTTTTTGCATACTAAATTATCCAGGCGATGAATTCTCCCCATGAGATGCCGTGTGACCCTTAATAATTCACCCGTTGACTCCAAAGGGCGAAGTGCATTAAACCATACACCCTTGACTCCACAAATGCTCTCACAAATGGCACTCACGCCCATCGGCGACTACTAGCCCTGTAAAAACATCTCATCATTTCAGGGTGCATCAACTATATGAATACCTCAGAAATCTAGCTGGCATGAGACGCTGAAGAATTTTCAATCGCGGACGAAATGGATTATATGGTGATAAACAATAAAGCTAGAAATAATACTACACGATATTTACCGCCTTTGACAATTTTTTAACCACTTTAACTGACTGCGTGAGCCGTAACCAGCGAAAAGTCCTTTTTAGAGGTAAAACCAAATTGGTTAATATTTTTTCAGAGGTGTCAACATCCTTAACAGCGATGGTTTTAATTTTCATATTGAAAGGTGCATGCTCAAGCAACTGTTAGTGCATATTTGTAAGCAAATAAATACCCTTTCATGAGTGATCCACATGAGTGATCAACAATGGTATTTACATTTCCACGACCAACAGCGTTATTCATAGGATAGCTGAGTAACAGAAAATTCAGCAAGACTAAACAAAGTAAACTAGAACAATATCTAATTTTTCGATTACTCAAAAGACGGGAGTTCCCTTAAGGCTGATTACATATTCATCAAACTGAAAAACACACTTCTACGGATGATTAAAGGTTTTCATAATTTTTCCCGACCAGTTCATAAACAAAATTAAGACAACTATCTTACAAATATGGAGTGTGATCATGTATTAATACTCAATGACGGTAACAATCATTTTGGAGCAAACAGATCTCGTACCAATTGAGAAAAAATTTCACTCTTAAAAGGAAAGTTCAATTAACAGTTCTTGGACTAAATACGGATGGATTGGACCACAACGGACATAATATAAGATAGTGTCTCAGGCCCACAATTCCTCGACATTTTAGAAACACTGGGAATCGAAAAAAGGGAGTTGAATTCCCCAAGAATTCATGAAATTATACTTTTTGTTAATTTTGAGTAACTAACAGTGCAACAATAACCATTTCAGCATCTCTTAACTCACAGGAGCAACCAGGGCACGCGCCGTATTATTGAGGGGAAAGAGACTCCATGGTAGAAGGCTGATAGAAATAAGTTCATCGACATAGAAATTTGCAAGCCATTTCGAGGGTGAGTGGTATAGGGTGAATTCTTAAAGACATTCACGACATTTTTGGGAACTTCCAAGTTTTATCGATCATACGAACACCAATCTGCGAGAAAAATTTGAAAATATGTGACGGGACAAATTTTTACCAAAATACATGAGCGTGGCCAGAGGGATCCCCGGGGAGGCTGTGACACCTACTTCCTGTTGAGGTAGTTTGAGCGAGATAGTTCCCTAGTCATAAAGGAGCCCATATTCGAATTATACGTTTTAATTTTATCAGCTATAAGGGGCATGAAATAAATTCTGCATTATTAATGGTGCAATTATATACCATAGTATAAATGAAACTCTAAGTAATTAAATAAAAATATGTGAATAACTCTCTAACTTGACTCATTTTATCACGCGGCACATTCAAAACTCCTTTACAGCGGAAGGTTTTAAGCGATTCTGAAAAAAAGTACTACGGTACAATTTGATTTTTTTTCATAAAGAGTTGAGAAAAAATACGAAGTATGCACTGGTAATTTCTTGACGGGGTCTAGGTATTAGAAATTCCCCATTTTTAATTAAGGTCTCTGGAACGCTTATACGTACCATTTCCCAAGTAAAAGGGCTGATATTTGTCGTCAAAAATCTCGGAATGTAATTCGGTAAGGGGCTGATGTTTTGGTATATTTGGAGGGTTAGCATATTTTTCTTAAAAATGAGACCAAATTAAATTATTTCAAGGTGAAAAGATATTTTGCTCAAACTACCATAGGCATTCATTGTCACAATACGTGAACTTTCTTGTGAAAAAATACTGTGTGATTCAGAATTAACCAACTAATTGACTTTTGGAACAACCAAATTTGTTTCCCAAGGTGTGCTTGGCGACAGATTCCCAACAATTTTTCAGACGGGAGTTCACAAGACCAAAAGTTTTTGGAGGAAATGCCGAAACAACACAGTTGTCGATTAAGATGGAGAGAAGTTGTCCCGAAGAATGTAAAGAGGACAATGAACGATATGCAACCGTCATGGGATGTGCAAAATCTTGAAAAGGGGGGGGGGGAGGGAATGGGGAGGAGGAAAGAGAAGAATGGTTCGGTAAGGAGTCACGTGTGCCGAATGGGATCCAATGAGAGAGCTGAGTCCTTAGAGGACGGAGGATAGGGCGGAGGTGGAGGTGAATGGCATTGAGGCTGAGCGAAGTTTGGGAGAGGAAAGGCAGCCGGAACAAGTGGATGCTGGTCAACAATTTTTCCATTCGGTATTCTACCGAATGAATGGCATCATTTGGGCCATCCATGCTAATTATTCGACACTGAAGTGGATTGCATATGTTCCTAAATCAGTCCATCTAATTCTCCGCCATGAAGGCCCTCAATGAACTCAACTCTTTGGGTGGTTCCTCGGTAAAATGGATTAAAACTCATTTATGGCATATTACGGCCACTTGCATATTAATGTGTCCTCCCTTTGATATGAACAACAAAATCACACCATTCTGCTGTAATTTTCTCGCAGTTTGAATGTATAACTACATTGCTTTAAAACGTGAGAATGGCTGAAACATGTCATAAACCAAACGAAATATGAAACTTCTGTGCCTTCCTCCGCGTGGTGTCTCTGGCAAAGAACAGTTCCTCCAAGATAATATTGTCAGAAGACACTGTTGTCAGCATCAGACACCACACCGAGGAACGCCCGAAAGTTGTTGCGGTTCATGGCTTCCATAAAAGGGAATGTAATCGGGATACGTAATTTTTTAAAACATCACAAACAAAAGGTAGAATTCAGCATTTGTTTTGACTCAAACAGTTCTGGAAAACTCCGGAAACTTCTCTTATTGTATGCCTCCCCACATCTCCTTACTCATTCATCATGCTTACCCTACGTCTCACCAATACCACCTCCTTCATCACACAATATACTCTCAGTACGCCCTAAATCAACTTCTGCGTCAAACAGCCACTACCGATTTCCTTTCCTTTATCATGGGCTCCAAGATGTCGCTCTTTGCTACCCAGCTACACTCTCTTCATTTTTCTCCACTAACACATCTCTTACGCCTACAGTGTACGAATACCCTCTTTCGGTAATTAGCAAGTTTTTCCGCCGTACAACACTTCAATCGGTATGAAGGATTCAACTAACCCTTGGTGATGCACTTTCACAGATTCCTTCTCATATTCTGCCTCCATCGTGTACTTGTAAATACTTGTTAATACGACGGGCAATCTACCAATATACGAGGCCAATGACAATAGTGCAAAATAATACGAAAAAGACAGCATTAATAGAACACATCTTACGCACAATAACTTGGATAAATCCGTTTACAAAAATTGAGGACAATAAGAACGCACACTATTTAGTTACTATGAGTGGCATGAGCAGACGGAGAAAATAATGAAAATTGCACTCTCCTCCAAGAAAAATTAAACAATATCACCCTGTTTTATCACAAAAAACCATTACCAAAGCCAAGAACACTGCATAAGGACGCGACTCTTGATGCGCTTTCGACCGTCTTTTGCTAAAATTACTGTCGCAGGTTAAGATTGTTCCGGAACTTGCCGATAGGTGGCACTGTTACGAGATGGATCCTTATTTACAACGAGTAGTGAAGGGAGTCCGTAGTGTATACGTGTGGAAAAACGAAGAGAATTTGGTTAAAAATGGGTTTGCGGAGTTGTTTGCGGAGCTTCAAGGGCGTATAGGTACTTATCTAACACTGTTAAATGCCCTTTTTTGGAATTCTCTTTTGATATTCAACGTCTAAGGTAGCTTTTTTATTCAATAGCTTTGACATTTACCCCTGTTAATTATTTTTAACTAATAGAGCTACTCCATGTCATATTATGTGGCGCTGAAAATCAAAATTTATGTCCCCAGTTTTAGGGACTTTACTGAACTGAAGTAGTGTATTTTTATTTTAGCAGTTGACCTGCTTCTTCTACAATTCAATTTCATATTTGATAGTTTGTTTATAACGGGTAACCAGTTGTTTTAGAGTTAGATTAATTTTCCAAGGGCTCTTATAAAAGAAAAGTGTTTTTTCAATTCCAAAAGGAATATTTTGCTGCTTCCCCATAGAGGTAAGAGATAGACCAGGCTAATGGAGCCAGATGATTCACGATGATTAGTTGGCTTAGTCAATTTAAGTAATGACATTCATGACGAGATAGGGCACAATAACCTTGTTTTGATATGTAGCTCGCCGTAAGCACAAACTTGCGAAGATTCTCTTCGCAAATTAGACCAACCACATCCGCTGATTTCGCCATCATCAGCTGATTTCGCTAGCGGAGTATTCGAAATACGTAAATTGGCACCGAATAACCGGCAATGAACAAGCTTTCGAATTAATTGCATTAATTATTATTTCAATGCACTCTGTTCCTTTATCTTACATCATAAATTAGAAATTTTAGGGTAGAATTCGGTTTACGAATCCACCGATCACATCACCTAACGCTGTACACCTTCGGGGTCATTTATTTATTTTGCGACGCTCTGGATAGTTTTCTCGTCGATGGCTCAGTACCTTAGGTATATAAATCTACTGCCCGATGCCTTAAAGTATTAATTGCAGTATAAATCATCGTACTGGAGTAGAAAAAGGAAACGTGAAAACACGTGTAGTTAGCCCAGAGATGTCTGCTATAGGGATTGATAACTTAAATAGCGCAGCCTGTGGCCAAAAGTGGAACTTCAATTCTTTCGCTTCCATTGGCAACAGAGTCGAGATGAGAGTTTTCTGTCCTTATGCAGTGTTCTTGACCACAGAAATCAACATAAAGGATAAATTAGTAGGGAAAATACAAGGAGGAAGACCGAGAGATTTACATGTAAGACTGATGACTCAGGGGATGAAAAAGAATAACAACAAGGGATAAAGGTGTTTTCGGGTAACTGGGTGAATCGGAGAGATGCAGTCAACCAATCTTAGGATTGGATCAAATAGTAATGAAGTCTTCAGCAACTGAAATATCACAGAATACCACACATTGACCCAGAGTTCTGCCAAGCATGCCGAAACTCATACTTTTAGCACAGGAATCATGATACAGGTAGAAACTTTTTAAATTCAGAAAGAAAAAGGATAAATTTTCGAGGATAAAAACATGATATAAGCAGCGATTTCCAGACTATAATAAATTTTTTAAAATGTCAGTGGCTTAGAGTTATACTTATTGGAGGAGCCACAAAATTATTGGTGACCGAGTTTATAGAAAAACGTGACTTTCGTAAAGACAAACATTAATGATCAAATTATGATTGCGCCGTGAAATTCCTAACCTCATAAAACGATGTTAGTTGAAGAAATGACGGAATGACGAGGTAAATTTCGACAAAAACTCCGGATTCTGGCGATTGACACTTAGGTCAACGATGCCATAAGTCTGTGAGAGATGAAACAACAATAGAGACAGAACAGCTTAAGTGAAAAGTTTGGGTAGCTCATTGTGAAAATCGAGGAGAGCAGTGATTCAGAGGCCCAAAGGTTTATTATTCTGTTAACTGTTATCTTAGTTATGAGTATTATATGAATTATATAATAATTTTATTTTTAATTAAAATAACACTGAGTAACCACTACATTATTGTAAACAGCTTTTTGGTATTCTATTGATGAAGACAAATTTCCATGATGATAACTATTTTAACACTGAGGAGCCAAATATATATATCGGATAGAGAGCGATGAATACTTAAAATTTTCTTTACAAGAATGGCTAATAAATCTCAAAAACGCCAACCAACTATTCTCAAAATGCTGTTAGGTGGAGGGCATCGGAAAATGTTCGGCGAACCAAATGCGAGATATATACATGTTTTTCGATTGTGACGACTTATTTCCTTCGTAACTTTATCTTTCTATTTAATGAAAACAACCAGAGGCTGAATCCACGCATCTATCTATCTGAATATTAAGAAGAAGTTTAATGCAAATAAAGAAAAGAGCATGTTAACTCCCGTAAGAAACATCTAGTAAAGGATTCCGTGAAACTGACATGACTCAAGGGAAAGGCAAACATTTAGACGGAGAAGCAAGATCCTTACTAGTGGGATGAGATTGCAGGAAGTAAACCTCCTCGAATTGTCTCATCTCAAAGAGTGACAAATAACTTTCTTGGACGGTAAGGCAGGTACTTGTGCTTCCAGTTGAAAGATAGAAAGGGAGACCTAATATAACAAAATTGAATCGGACAGGTCGATATATTTACGAAACAAATTCAATATCGGAATGTAACGGACTATAATAATTACTGAAAGGGACAGGTCGATAATTTACGAGAAAAATTCAATATCGGAACGTAAGGGACTATAATAATAACTGAAACGGACAGGTCGATAAATTTATGAAACAAATTCAATATTGGAACGTAAGGGACTATAATAATTACGATAAATCAGTTCTTCAAAACTCTGGCCCTCAAAAGGTAGAGTAGACTCAAGACTCGAACCTAATAACTTACCATCGTAATTAACAGCTCTTCCCGCTAGAAATTCCCGACATTATTTTTATCTTGTAGTATTAATCAAACTAACGCGGAGTTACATCTTACGACTTCATTGCAAGTTAATATGTTCAACTTCGTATCTCTCTACTAGTTTTTGGTCTGACCGCGCTTTGTTTTGCTGACTGCTTATTGATCTGTGCCTGGCGGCCGGGGTAACGTGGGGGGTGCTGATTAGAACTGGCATGAGTGCTGCACGCCTGGTGTGGAATCATCTCTTGCCACACAACCTAGTGGTGGCTTACACGATATTCGTAGATGTATTTGTACGCAGGATTCAACCTTAAGTGGAAATGATGAGAAATAAAATCGAAATATTGGCTTTCTCCTTTTTAAATGAATTTGACTTTCCCTAAAATTTTTCCTCATAAATGTTACACTTTGAGGTAATTTAGCACGTATTCTCTGTTTCAAGCCACTGTAGCTTTCGAGCCCTCATATCGATGGAGGGATATAGCCTGACGTAAGACGTTCCTTAAAATATAATAGCTCCAGCAGCACACAGCTGAGTCCTGAATGTCCATTTCTCCTCAAATATATAATACCTGGTTCGTGTTCAAGCAAGATGACACAGCCTTTTCTTTAACTTGATGTTACCTGGAACAGGCGGCGGAAGATATTATACCTGCAGAGTTTCGATAGAATATGGGCCAGAATGAAGGAGGGAAACTTTTTGCGCTAATTTTTAGGGCTTATGAGGAGGGAGTGCGGCCGGAGGACTTCACGAAGGCAACATAAATTCCGATACTGAAGAAAATCAAGGCAAAAACTTGCGAGGACTATGGGGCAGTAAGGTTTATTGCCCACGTAGTCAAAGTAGGGCTAAGAATTGTAAATAGAAGGCTGGAGAGCAAGGCAAACGAATGTCTGGGTGACGACCAGTTTGGATTTAGGAGAGGGACGGAAACGCGGGACGCTATGGAGTGATGAGGACGCTAGTAGAAAGATACCTAGAATATGGCCAGAATGATTTTGCCTACTTTGTGCATATCGACAAGGTGTAAAAGAGGGTGGACTGGGCAAAATTAACGGAAATTATTAAGAAATAGAAAGAAAGAAAGGAAAGGAGAATTGGACATCTGTTGCGGCATCTGTTATCACTACTTTTAAAAATCTTGGTAGCTGTATAACATCTGATGGAAGATTCTCAGCGGATGTGACAAGCAGGATAACAAAAGAAAAACAACCCTTAATAAAAAAAATCTCTTGACCTTAAAAAATATCTCAATATAAACCCGAAAAGAATTTGTGAAAAGCTATGTATGGAAAGTGTGGACATACAGCTCAGAAACTTGGACCTTAAGAAAAGCAGGAAGGAACAGATTGGTGGCATTTGAAATGTGGTGTTGGAGAAGAATGCTATAGATTCCATGGACTGAGAGAGCTACAAACATCAAGGTTCTGGAGAGTTGGGGAGGAGCAAACACTGTTAGGTTCAATTTCACGGAGGAGAGGATGGATTGGACATCTGTTGCGGCACTCATTGGATAAATGCCTTGATGGAAGGAATAGAGGAGGGAAGTGCAGGAAGAGGAAGACCTAGGCAGGAATTCCTGAATGAGATTGGAGGAGGGAGAATACATGCAGAAATAAAGAGACTTGCTCTGGAAAGAAAGATTTGAATGCTCACCAACCTCAGGTTTGAGGAGAAGAAGAAGATAAAGAAATTAGAGGTCGATTGGAGGGACAGAAGTCACATCAGGAATCTTCATATGAACCAGCGCGCGCAGATTAGGGTAGCCGAAGGAGAATAGGGATGGGCCGCGATATCACGGGGAGTGCAGCAGGAGTGCCCACTATTACCGTTGTTGCTAAACAAGTATTCAGGAGAAATACCGAGGGAGGCATGGAGAGAGCTGGAGGTTGGAATAAAGGTAGTAGGAGATCTGATAAATTCAATAAAACTTGCAGATGATCAAGCGGTGGTTTGTCAGTCAGCCAAGGGGTTACAATCAATGATGATCGCTTTAGAGGTGCAGTGCGCGAGGTATGGGAAGAAAAAAAACCATAAGAAGACGAAAGAGATGAGATGATATAGAAGTAAGAAGGTTAGTCTGAATATAAGGGTGGGAGGGCACAAAATAGAGCAAGTTGAGCAGTTCACGTATCTGGGTGGTATTTTGGAGGAGAAGAAGTTAAGTGGTAGGGACGTAATATGCAGAATTGTCATGGCGAAAGAAGCACTCACGAAGAGAAGGGAATTGATGAGTTGAGATCTGAGAAAGGGCTAGTGAAAAATCTAATATGCAGTGGGGTACTGTATGGGTCGGAGACTTGGTCATTGCGAATGGAGGATGTACGTAGACTTGATGCGTTCGGGATGTGGGTGTGGAGAAGGAAGGAGAGGGTGAAGTGGGTGGTGAAAAGGACGAATGAGGAGGTATTAGATATGATTGGAGAAGACAAAAAGCTAGCGGCCGTGGTTCGGAGTAGGCATAAGGGATGGATGGAGGAAGTACTGGATGGGAAAAAAAATGTTAACGAGGGTGAAAGACGGTAGACCACAGGGAAATTGTGGGAGAGGAGGAAAGAGTATAGCATTTCTGAACGAAATAAGAAGAGAAAGACGTAATGAGGAATTCAAGATGGATCTAATGGCGGATCATGTGTAGGAGGAAAAATAGAATGATATGCCATAAATTAGGGCGTAGGAATAAGTACTGTCCAAAAATCTACCAATGAGCTGGTAGCATACCCAAATGCTAAATGAGAGTTCGGGTTTTGTATATTACTTCTGATTTTTGGCTAATTTTTGGCATTGTCATTAGAACGCATTAACCACGGCTTTCAAACCGATTAAGTATTAAACAAGAGATTATGAAATCAGACTTCAGGGACTACTTTATAAAGCCTGCACATTCCAACAGACATTCTCCTCAGACATGTTTATTTGCCATTTTTTCCGTCATGCTGCCACACCGTTATATTTTCATGTCAGCCTGAGTGAGAATAAACACCGATAATCACCCAAACGTTCCTCAAAAAGAGTAAGATAATTGTGAGGCCAATTGAAAAAGAACTACAACAGCTGATCCACTAATCAGAGATTTTTAAATTCCATGGTACATACTTAGCAGTCAACTCACAAATCACAAAAAAATGCTAAAGAACTTAATTTTAAAAATGTATACATAAAATGTAACTATAAATACTTGGGTAACAAGAGTTTTTAACCTGCTATATTCAATAGCTTACAATTAAACTTCGACAAAAACAATACAAATTTTATGGGTTTTTTACAATCTGCAAGACCAGACAATTACATCACTAATTACATCGATAATTACATTAAAGCATCTTTCAAAAAATGAAAACAAGCCAATACCACATAAATATCCCGTTCGGTAGCTAAGTAAACTATTATCGTAAACTATTTATTGATATACAAAATCGTGTGATACGATTACGCAAAGGAGCGATGAACAAATATCCACGCTTACCATCCACAATCGAGGATCGGGGGTCAATATTTTGGTCCCTTGCGTCTGCGCGAAGGATTCTGTTCGTTGACCTACGGACGGAATCCTTCACGCAAAGAGCAAACGAAAATCAGAGAGAGATATTAATATCGATAAAAATAAGCAACCACTGAGATATGAACGAGGTACTTCAATGTAGAAAGCCAGTAAAATATCCAACCTTTGAAATTTATTCTCCCCCAAAAAAAAGACAAATCAAGTATAAAAGATCGAAGCTTGTTTAAAGAAATCGATGCACATTGGCGAAACGTGACCTCCAATTTTTCACCAGTCAGTTCACTTTCCGGAGAGTGGGGGACAGTTGGAGATACGCTAGAACTCATTGACTTGGTAATTTCCCAAACACAGGATTTCTTATTGAACGGGATCGAATCCACATCAAGTATTTAGTGAGCGGCCCGCACATAATTGCATGCCATGTCTCCACTCCCCACCCTATTATGCCCGCATACAACGACTTTAATTGGCTCATTTGTTAATAGTGAATAAAGGTACACGTTTATGGAAGGGTGGAGTCGATTCACTCTTGGCTAGTGAACGCCTGTCGGTTTTGGACTGATGAAAAATAACCACAGACTAGGCCGTTGGTATGTATCCAATACGCAAAGGAATCGATCATTCCAGGTTGTTGTAAATCAGTAGCCATCTTTTAAATCAATCAATATCCTTCAGGAAGAAAAGGCTTGGAGCTCTCAGACTGAACGTTGCTGAAAATATGAGATCTTGGGAATGAGTAGGAGGAGATGAAGGGGATATTTCATTTATAACACGCATTTCTGGTTCCTATGTTCCGAACGAAATGTTCTAGATTAATGTTGAAATGGGAGAATGTTGTGAAAAAGTTGTGAGAGTAAATGATGGAGGAAATGTGAATGTTATGACAAATGAGGGAAGAATAGCGCACGTTAGAAGGTATAGATATATGGAGAGCATGCTGACGGTAGATATCGGAGGATAGCGTCGGAATGGGTGGATAGACTAACAATAAGATATGAGGAGGAGCTGGGAAGAGTTAGGGAGGAATGAATACTACTGAAAACAATACAGAAGAGAACCTAACTGGATCGGAAATATTTTAAGAGTGAAGGGGATTTCAAATACAGCAGTCGGGGGAACAGTGGAGGGAGACAAGAGAAAAGGAAGAAGAAGGCTGAAAATGACAGGCGAAGTGAAGATAAATTAATTATTGAAAAGAAATTAATTATTTTTAAAAATAGGTTGAAAAAGTAGGTTTCAAGATTTATTCTTTTACTTGGCTGTTTTATTGTTACCACGAGACCAATGGCCTACTGGTAACTGTTTAATAATAATAATAATAAAAAGGGATTACAAGGAAACCAAGAAAGAGGCCCGGAACAGGACGAATTGGAGACAACTTTGGTGTTTGGGACCTGCCAGTAGGCATAATATCAGATGATAATGATGATGTTCCGCACAAATGTTCACTTTAGATTGGGAAAAAAGCACCATGGGGATGTTTGAACCGCTCGAGATAATATCGATTACGTAACTACGGAGTCACGAGGTATAACAACGAACGGTTTGAAATTTTGTTGAATCTTAACCACGTTGAATAATATCTTAAGCGCCTGATTGTTATTTATTGCGCCCCTGATCGCGATATACAACACCGTCAACATTATTTCCACGAGAAAAACTCGATCTAAAAAGCTGCGTGAGATTTTTACGAATGATTCAAATATGCAAAAATCTCGAACCCTTAGTAATTTTACCGCGAGACTCCTCAGTTACCTTTTCAGGATTACCTCGAGTGGTATAAACACAACCGCCCACGATAGCTCGGAGTGTGACATACAAGAATAGGGAGAACCTGGGCATCGGAATAAGTCGTCGATAGGCGTAAGTAGGCTTGAACACATTCCTTATCACTCGTTCACCGTTTTTTTATTGGTGACCATGTATTTTTTAACGTGTTTTTAGTGTTTAAAGAATGTAAAAAATTCTGGAAATAATTCGCATATTATAATGACGACGTTTAATAATGTTGGATGAAATAAAAGATGGAAGGTAATATTACCAACGTTTAACATGGTTTCGTAAAAAGGTTTCATTTATATGTATAAAGAAGAAAGTATTGCTAATTACACCGCTAGCATTAGTAGATGAATTTTTTGGGTGTTATAAAGAATATCGTGTCTCTAAAAGATAGAAGGGGCGGCGCGAAAGTAATGACGGACCGAAAGGAACGATGGACCGAAAAGAAAGAAGGACCTAAAAGGCTGAAGGACTGAAAGGAACGACGGACTGAAACGACCGACAGACCGAAAGGAACGATCGTTCCATAGAAGTCGGTCCTCGGTCCTTCCGTTCAATCAATTGACCCGTTCCTACGGAACCGTTCGCGAACGACCAAGCTCTAGTCGCTAGGTTCAGCAATAGGCGTAGGTTGAATACCAAGAAGTGTTTCTCGACGGTCTGAGGACTGGACTCAAAGTCCTCTCCATAATGTATGCCTGTAGTGACCAGATTTATTCAGGCAAATGTTTTCCATAGTCGGAACTCGATCCCTGGCCTTTTGACTTGAAAACTTGTAGTGAAGTCACCAAAATAATCCAACAATGTCTCCCACGATGGTCACTAAGAAAACTCTCCATCACTTTGTCACAACATACTCGGTTACCATTCTCCTCCCAAAGTACCACACTACTCGGGCGAGTGCCATCTAGTTTCGATACACATAAATCAAGAACCGCGAACGGCGATGGGAAATGAATAGTTCTGGAATAGAAAAGGAGACTGGCAGATATGCGAGGAGGACGCAGGAGAAGAACTGCGGCAGGAACCGAGGAAGAAGATGGAGGAGAGAGAGAGAGGGATAGAAGGAGTGGGAGACTGCGGTGAGTGTTCTCAATGTGTTGATTGGCTGGTCGGTTGGGGAGGGGGCGTTTCTGTTTGCGATCCCCCCCTGGGGGTGGAGAAGAGACGGAAGAGAAAGAAGAACAGATCGGCGTGGGAGAACGAAGAGAGGGAAGGATGTGTGGAGAGAGAATTGAGGAGGTCAGTCGCAGGAGGAAGGAAAAGCAGAAAGCAGGATGAGGAGAGGTAAGAGATTCGCGCGCAGAAATAGGAGGCGCGAGGAAGAGGAATGGGAATGGGCAACGGACGAAGAGTAGAAATGCGGCGAGCAGGCGATGAGTAGGGGGGGGGGGGGCTTGAGAGGTTGGGTGTGGGTAGGGTAAGGCTGGGTTGGGCTGAGTCGGGTAGGGTCCTGAAGAGGACGGACGAGCAACACCAGGATGGGATGGGGGAGGAGAATAGGGGAAAGACAAGGGGGGGCAGAGGACGATGGTAGTCAGCCGGAGGGGGTTGGCAAAGAGGGAGGAGTGAGGGTGGGGTGGGGGGCAGAATATTCGCGATATATAAGACGGAGACCGCAACCCTTTGGCTTCGCTAACGGCTTCCCCTCCTCGCATAGCGTATACCAACACACTCGCAACCCTTTGGATCGACGCTGTTGTCTCTCCGGTCCCCGGAGACGAGTCGTACGGACAAACAGAGCAAGATACCAGGAAGGGGAAAAAAGCTTCGCACCGCCCGCACCGAGGGAAAGTAGCCACGAATCCCTCAGCCCTTATCCCGTCAAGATGAAGTGGTGGATCGCCTTATTTTTCCTGGTATCCGTCGTGGCGGCCCTGCCGGAGGACAAGGGCCGGACCCAGCAAGTGAGGAGGGCGATCGTTCAAAGAAGAGGCTGTGAGTATTTTTATTATTTTTTACTGAAGTTAAAACTAATACTGTTCTGTCAGTGCACCGTACAAATACAAATTAAAATTGCATCTTGGACGTCTAAGCGAATGGAAGTGTTCATTTGTAAATTGTGCGAATAGTTCGCAAAGTGCAACATGAATAAGTAACCAAGAGTTAACACTAAATATTTCATAAGGATATTGTTGTAGACTTTTCTTTATGGAAGTTATCCATTACGGAAGAATAAAATAACTTTGTTAACTCCGATTGAGAGTGGACTCAAGTGCAGTTAGCTAAGTCATTTTATTCTTCCGCACTAAATATTTCAGTGATGAGACTTTTTAAAATCCAATTTCAAGTGCATATTAAGGATTCCAGTAACGTAGTGCGGCTTTTTCTCATTTCCGCTAGTGCATTTTCAGCTATGATCATTGGACAGTGAAAACTTGAATTGTGTAACAACTCAAAATTCATTCGTTATTAATTAAATTACTTTCTAATGTCCCGCAGGAATAAATGAAAGGACAGCATCGAACGCTACAAAGTTACTTCACTCAGTATGTACTTTCTACAAAGTACATCCAAAAGTAGTTTAAATTGAATCCATATTAACGATCATTCATTAGAATCATCCCCATGGTTTAGAGCTAAAGAAGTGCAAAATGCCATTTCCGACCGGCAAATTTAATTTCTGGGGATTTTTAATTGTGAGTGTTAGAATTCGTTTAGTATTATCGACTGCGACAAATGCTGAAAAGATTCAAAGTGCCATCGCTACAGACCTGAGACTGGAATACAGAAACATTAAATACAAAAATTACTCATGCTCGTTAATTACAGCTCTAATGAACACTATTGCCGAAGTAAATGTGGCTTCAAGAATCACCAAAATACTGGAATCACCTAGTATTACAGGCCGAATCACGTAGAATCACCAATCACCTGCAATTAAAGCGTCCGATATCAGATCACTTACGCAGTACATGCAGCCGTTGAAGTCACCAGTTGTATTAGAATGGACAGTCCCCAATATTATGCAGTAAACGCCAAGTTCGGCCTTCCCCTCGGCTTTAAAATGTATTATTATTTCTATTACACGCTACGTGCTTTTCCAGACATAATCATAATTCCGATTCCAGAGCTTGTCATAGTCCTACCAAATTTTTAACTCATATGAAATCATCAAATTCAGTGTGACGAATTGATCTGATAATTACATTGATGACCCAAAAAAACGTCGACATCCTGTAAATTCGTCACATTTTCCTCACACGATATCTTCCTAGGTATTTCATTCGCCAAGCATTCCTCTTTCCATTGAAGAGGCCGCCGCGAAGTTCCTTGGCACTCGCGCTCATGGTTGAGAAATGCGTTCCCATTCTGAGCAGCCACGCTCATCGTTAGGAAGGTTAAGGTTGACGGCCGCCTTGTTTGATAACAGGGCGCGGAGAAAAGGAGCGCGGTTACGTACGCGCGAAAGCGACTAGGAGAACGAAATGAAGAGTAATTTCGCAGCGTGAGCAGGATTAAATCATCAGTGGATCAAGAAATGTGTATAATTTCACAGAGTGCTCATGATAATCAATTGCGTGGGAAGGCTACGCAGTGCTTATTAGGCCTGAAAAATATTTAAGAAATTTCCAAGAGGAAAAAAAATGGATAGTTGACTTAAAATGTGCTTCAGTGAAAACATTTGATATTCACTAACTAATTAGAAATTCTGCCGCTACCTCGGGAGTGATGAAGCGAATTTTTTTTAATTATGAAACAAAAATCATGCTCAGTTTTCCACGGTGATTAATATTTCATTTAAACATCTTGATGTTTCAACTCCTAATTAATGATTAAAAATATTGAAATATATTTTATGATACCCAAAACGTCGAAATCGGTCGCATTAAATATTTATTACAGTGAAAACTGCAAAGAGTTCGTTTTTGGTCATTAAAACTCGAAAAAAATGGACTTTAGTAATATTCTACCGACGGAGTGTGTAATAAGCAAATGAATTTTTACTGATTGGATTAACTATATCAGGGTGCGATAGCAGCGCGGGTCGATTTGCATTTTTTCTCCAAATTTCCCTTCTCTGACTTATCTAACTTTCAAACGCTAAGAGTATACTGTTCCATGCAAAAAGTCTGGCACTCATTTAAATCGTAAGGTTAATGTCCAGATCTGACCGAGGGAGTCATCAAGACTTTCTGTGGTCAATAAGAAAATAAATAAAAAGTTGTTAGGAGCATTCTCGTGAAGTTAATTATTGAAATCACATGTGAGTGCGTTCAAGAATAAGCGTAGCACAACGAGTAAACAAGGAAACGAAACACAGAAGAAGGCAAAGAACTGAAAAAGGACTGCCGCAGTTACGCCCTTTTGAAAATTGGACACTCAAGGTACTGGATCCAGATGGAACTCATCAGTGTCTACATTCCCCTCAGCAACTCTTCAGGACAAATTATGTGCCTTTTCCTTATGTAAATCAGTTACGCTTGTAACTGACACGACGAAATCCATAACTAAATGTCGAATATTTTTCTAATGCATATGTATAGGAAGGGAAATCATAGCAAACGTCAGCAATTTATGCCGAGGTAATTTAATATCAGAATTTTTTCTCTTGCCGCAGCATGCCCCTGCATACCGCTTGTCAGGGATGTCGATATTTTAATTACTCGTGAGCTCACTAGGATGAAGGCTAACGAGTTTATCACAAATTGTTTCAATTACGCATAACAATCGAAAAAATGAGTACCGTAATATATCTAATCAAAGCTCACTTCATCACGTTTAATTGTAATGTCCTTTTTTGTAATTAACAATTAGGGCAAAATTGAATCTTGAAAAAGGTATTTCTGATGTTAAGCGACATGAGTGACTATATTTGTAATTTACTAAATTTTTCAGTCTAATATTTCATTCTTACTAGCTTCCTGAATGTGAAATCTGGATCTCTGTGCAAATAAATCAAGCAAATCATTGCATCGGAGGAATATTAGGCATGCCTAATCCTTGATGATAGAAATCAGTTACATCGACTTCAATTTGAGTACAATAACCTTAAAACAAAATGTTCCTCTTTTTCTCGATCGCTAAAAAGAATTTTCTGAAAAGTCTTCCAGATCGCACTGCATACCTTCCGATCGTTAGTTCGCCAAGACTCAGGTAGAGCAGGGTGACGCTGGGGGTGGTCGGTTGGGGTGGGGGAGGAAGAGGAAAAGAATTTTCAAGTCGTTGACTCCAACATGAACTTGTCCTGAGTCCCGGCGTTTCTCGTCCAATCAGATTTCATTCAGAATACCACGATTCTACGTATCCCGAATGACTCTTTCCATTCTAGTGAGAATTTGAATAACGCCAGAATTTCCGCTATTTTATACACAGGATCGGTAATGCCCTCTATGCTCAAAATACCATCTATTGATTACAAACATCGCACATTTGATGACTTGAAAAAGCACTCGATGGACTAAATCATTTGCATAAAATTATTACGCAACTTTCATATCAGAGACGGTGGAAGAGACCAAATATTTATTCCAAGAAAATTTCACTCTCAGATTTTTTTAATCAAATACAATCTTGATTCTGTTTCATTTTGTTACAGTGTGTATTATTGCATCACAAATTTGATTTAAAAAGTTGGAAAGTTATCGATTTAAGATGGAAACATACTCTCATTCGAGGCGCCATGTGAACCTTCGAAAGAGATAAAATCCATCACCAGGAGTAGAGGTGCTTCCATAATTTTGCAAAATCCCACTAACAGCGTTAATGCAAATATTTTGACTAAAATAGCAATCTGAATGAAACTCAAATTTTCCGAAACATACCATAGACTGAAAACTTCCACATTAATTGGGAATGGAGATTTTACACTAAAAGAATTTGCTAATTTTTTCGTAAATTTTTTTTCACTGTTTATTTCGCCTTATCAGATACTATATTATCTTATCTTATCTTATCAGATACTATATACTTATCAGATATTTCCTAGTGAAATTTTGTGCGGGGTGACAATAGACAACCAAGTTTTCATTGGCGTATCGTGCAAGCGTCTCAAAGTTCACGAATGAACGCTAATGACCCATGCGGCATGATATATTTTGATGATGGAAAAAGGTTGGATAATAATTGAAACGAAATAATGTTTTGTAGATAATTAATGCAAACCATCTTTAGGATTTTTCCCAATTGTTTTGGTTTTGGATTGTTTAGGATTTTTCCCAATTATCAAAAATAGTTTTGTGTGCTAATCATCGTTTGATTTCCTGCAATGCAATGGTGAGTTTTATACTTCAATTATTAAGGAGTTAAATATGTCTCAGACCTTTGTCCACAAAACGGAGATGGCTTCAGTGATGTTACCAACGTCAATCGTGAACCTCGATAATGAGATGGGTTAAAGCAAGATAATTGATTTTTATCATAACTGACTCTGCAATAGTACCGCAGAACTTATACAGGCAATCTTAATGAGTCGGGTATATTTTTTAAAAGCACCATGCTCTTGCATAATTAGGCGTCACTTAGAGGAAATTTACTAAGTTATACTTCATTAAGAAAATACCACAAACACATTAAAAATGCCTGTCAAAATGCTTCGGTACTATTGTAAAATCAGTTATCATATAAATTAATTATCCTGCTGTAACACCTCGTACCTTGTATGTGTATATACCTTGATAATGACATGAAAACTTAGAAATCGATCTTACCCGAGAGTGTAATTGTACAAAATGTTGTAATTAAAAAAGTTTAATTGTAATATGTGTTTTTTATAATGCTAAACTTACCAATTGAGTGAAATGAAGTCCGAGATCTGCATAAGCTAGCGCACACTAATATCAAAGAATATTCAGGCATTGCTTGCACGCCTGATGCACGGTGAATCGCGCAAGTATTCCTCCTTCTGAGACAGCATCGACAGCAGAAGTATCAACGATCAATCTAGCAAGGACACGTTGAGTTACGAATCGGAATATGATTCGCCCACGCGAGGAGCTATAAGGAAATCCAGGAAGAAGCCGGGAGTTTGCAAAAGGAAGAGGTGTGTTCTGCGGAATGCGAGTCGACTGATACAGCATTTTGGGCGTCGTATCATAAAGCATTGCTTGGGGCCGGGCTTATATCAAGCGGTTAAAGCATGTCCTCGACACGATGACTGATGTAGATACGCTCTCCGATCTATAACGCACACGTCTACACACCTGTGCTTTTATGCTACTAACGAGAGACAAACTCTGGGTTATCATAATAAAAACACAAACAAAACACACATATGTTCAAGAGAAATTATTTTACACCGTACCCATTTAAATATTTACCACGGCATTAAATGACTCATTTTAACAAGGAGGAAATGACTACAGCTTTTTGAAATGAATCAGAAAATTGATAAATTAGACATCCTCTTTAAGCATTTCCTGTACATTGGATACTTCAAAAATCTCCTTTGAAGTAGATAAATAAAATGATGCCAACAAAACAACAGAAGTTGACTCACAAGTTATGTATTGCAAATTATATTTTGCATATTATTATTGCAAATTGCAAGTATATGGGTTGCAATTTTTTTAAACAATCACTTCGTGCAATAGCCTCATATTTTCTAAGCCATGAACATTCACAAAACCCGTCAGGGTTTTTCTGGGTAAATAAGCAGCATTTTACTACTCAGGAAATGTTTTGTTGGGCATGTCATTATTTTTAGTACTATCACATAAACTAAAGAACTTGGGCACCTTTTCCACATGAACTTTTGTAGAGTGTATTCCACGTAGAAAAGTAGGTCCGATTCCACATAAGACTTCGAATCTATCATAATATATAAATTACCCTTATCTAATCAGGGTATTCCGAACAATTATGCGGTCGTTGTCACAATAAACTGTCACGATCTAAGGTCTAAAGATGAATAAAAATATTTAACTGTAAAATAATATGCCATTCCCAATCGAGATAAATTAAAATTATAACAGTGTCATTGGACATACAATATTTTAAGCAAGATAAAAATACTTTTTTATTAAGTATCAATAAATGACCTTCGGCTCTTTCGTATAAACAGACGACCATGACATCAACCACGCAAGTATGTTTACATCCAATATACCAGTAGTGGGTAATTGTTAAATATCATAAATTCGAAGTCTTATGCGGAAATGGCTCAGATTTTCTTCTCGTACACTCCACCGCAAGGGCGTGTGGCAGGGGGGTATTAGGCCACGCGAAGATCGGGGAAAAATGGGACATATAATAGATGTGGTTGAATATCGAAAAGTGAAATGTGTCTCGATGGGTGATTCTCACGGTGTTTTTTTGCAGTCACAAATGGTGCGCGGAATGGAGGAACCCATCTGTCCGGCGGTATATCGCCCATATTTAGGCGATTCCATCAGTTTCAGACATGCATTGTGAGAATAAAATAATATCCTATTATTACAGCCAGAAACTTGCGTTATATAAATATTTCAAGTCATTGAACAGCCTTTTGAACAGCAATGTCTCCATAATTTAGCAATCAAGAAAGCTGTATCGTTCGAGGAATGAGATATTGAACCCTTAGTTGTACCAGGTTCCAAAGTATTGTCTTCTTCAGGTCGCCTTAAAACCCTCATGGTGCTAATAATCGTTGAAGTAGTTCTTTTGTTTACCCGTCGTTTTAAAAAAATATTATTCATGTTATCATTTTTGTTACAACATCATGTAATACGAGCATCCAATAATAATGTTAACAAATATACCGAGTGAAACAAGAGAAACACAAACATTTTTAAAATTATTGTTGAACTTGTCGAAAATTAGGCACTGAGATAAAAATAGGCTATTTCGTATGTACAGTTAATTTATGGCCTAAAATTTAATTTCTACGCATGCGTGCGCTTGCGATAAACTATAATGTGGATGTTATATCACCTGTTGAACATAATTAACGTATAAATAAAGCATTTTTATTTGATGAACTGTTTCGTAAAGGCGATATTCAACTGTGCCTCAATAATAAATACGCATGCACGCATGAATTCTCTCGCGAAACAAAGACAAATTCAATCGTTTCGTACAAGTAAGAAAGGGGCTCCAAAATTTTTCCTATGAGAAAAAAAATTAAGCAATCGGACACCGCTCACGTCACGTCTGTCTCGTGAAAAACGGTGCCAAAAACCCACGGGGGAACGCGGGGGATTTACGGATCAATTCGTGTTCCGATCACGGCAGAGAGTTAAGCTATTCTCACACACACACACATATTGCATTCCAACGCGCAGGCATTGACAACCAGGGTCTACTTTACATGAGCAGCGGAGTTAGGGAGAGATGGGGGTGGAGACAAAAATGAGAGAGGGGTGTTTCTCGCGATGCTCTTTCCCTCCCACCCACCCACCCCCTCTATCTCCAACCTTTCCCATTCCACAGTCCTCCCTCTACTCCTCACCCGCCTTCCCCATAGTCTTACGTCCAGTTTCACGGCCACCTTCACCTTGGGGCGCTTCAACCCTTCGACGCCCGGTCTCCTGCATCGGCAATATCGGTAGATCTCCATTCCGAGCCCCGAGGAGTGCATACATTACGAGGGGCGCAGGCCACACGACGTTACACCCATGCAAACGTTGTACTCATCAAGGCCCACGAGACCCGGCGTCCCTCTAGAAAGTCGCCATCAAAAATCGATCGGATGATGGAGGACTTTAAGCACGCAGGAACAACATGCCAATTTTTCTGAAAAACATCTGACAGCCGGTCAGTGAAAGATGGAGCTTCATGGATGAAAATATAAACTTACATACATATACAAATATGCAACTTGTCATACCCTCTCGGGGTAAGCAAAGTCAAAGAACTTAGCCACTACTCTTAGGTCTGAAAAACTGGCTCCACTTTTACTATTGTCCCCATGATGCCCTATCCTTTCATGCTTCTATTTTACTCTCATGCACCGCTTCATACACTCTCTTCTAATATAGAGATCTTGATGTTCCTCCACTTTAGAGTATCTTCCACCAAAGTCACTCATGACTTATAAGGTCTATCCCTTCCTCAGACCATTCACCCAACTGTGATATATCTGTTTCGTTGTTCCACTCTCATCCATTGTTTTGACTAGGTCATCAAACATTTAGACTGGCAGAATTTCCTACACCTAGCACTAATATTCAAGCTCTTATGACTGTCCACACCTAACAAGAAAAATGTGTAATTGATATATGCATGGAAAATTCAAGAACAAATTGCTTTAATTCTCCTCGAGTTTCACCAAGGTAGGAGACAATAAATATGAACTTATCATAGCCAGAGCTGAATCCCATGACATCTCTTCCGCTTAATAAGTATCATAAGACGGCTACGCTAACGGAAAATTAAATTTTCCTTAATGTGTATCCTGTTTTACCAAAATAAAACGATTTATACAATTATCATCCCTTTTGTCATGGAGAGAGGCTGTCCTCCCACTTACAAGGTCATTATGAATTCTCATTTCAAGAACTATATTAAAAGTTTGCGGACGAAACAGTTGTATGACTTGATAAAACTAACATCCTTTTTGAGGAATGATCACAGAAGGGCAGTATCATGAAGAAAGAATCTAGCGGTGTAGGAAAACTCGAATCACCTCTTTCGGTTAGTTGGGGAAAATCCTGCCAACGATCTAAAAATCACCAATATCGAAATGGATTGCGTTATCTTTAATTTTGCGATAGCATTTTCTCTAAGATTAACGCTTCAACTTTAAACATGTTGTTTTCTCGTAAATAAACTTAGGTTTTGCCAAAAAACAATGGATAGTTTTTCTAGAATAACATTAAAAAATATAAATACTACAATGTATAGGTTTTAACTATTCTAAATATATTCCAAAATAATAATTTTATAAAAACAAATAGGGAAAAGCTTATTGTCTTTTTAAAAGTGACGTCAAATCATAGGCGTTTTACCGATCTCTACCGACACAGAATCGTGCAAGCCATCACTAGGGAGCGTAGCACGGGGTAATTCCACACCATGTATTCAGCACTCTTCCCAGTTCAAATCACATCCTTGCACGTTCCCGCGTCCGCCAGGCGCAAACCAGATAGCAGTCAGAACAATGCGCGGTTAAACCAGAAACTAGGAGAGTGCTTCGAAGACGAACATACTACCAGGCAGTAAAATCATTAAGATGGATGATGGTTACCACTAAAATGATGGTAAGTTATGGAAAAGAAACGAAGGGAAGTCTCTCCCTGACTCACATTGAGTAGTTTCAATTATGAACGGCTCACTTAAAAAAGAGGAAATGTTGCTAAAGGAGCTTGATAGAAGTCTGCATATATTTAACCTAATATGTAAAAAAGGGTACATCAGCATTGAGAAGGATATTAGATGGCAGTCACATCTGAAGCACCTGCACAACTCTCAGATTGGAAAAATTCAAATAACACAATGTCATGTTTATTAATGAGCGAAATGGGATCCCTAGGCAAGGAAGTCGTAAAGGTCAGATTAACTACAGAAATAACTCTTTCATTTGTGACTCATCGCACCAAATAGTAGGACCGAATACATTCCACCTGAGGCCAAACACTTCGACCTAGGAGTGGGTAGCGACAAGCAGAGAGAATCGCTTGGCATCAGTTAGGGACCTTGATTTGTATCCCAGCAGGGCAATTACCTCGTGGGGAACTTTATAATCCCGCCTTGAATTCTAGTCGTTCAACCATGAGTCTTTTTCAAACTTGGTGAACGAGATTCAATTGATCATTAACGAGAAGAAGTTAGGTAAGTTTAGTCAGAGAGAAAGTGAGAAGGAAATAAATTCAGAGCATGTGAACAAATCCATTAATTATTTGTTTTTAATATAATACGTCAAACTTTCCACGCAGAAACAACGAATAAAAATGAAATGGGTTAAGAAATTATACTTATCAATGTTAGCGTATATGGGAACCATACGAAGTAGGACTAGCTTCAGATATAGATCGAATACAGCGGAGGGCAGATTTGTTGAAAATTGTTACGATAAATATAGCAGTGTCACTAAATTGTTGAGGAAATTAGGGTGGGAACCTCTATCCGATCGAAGGGAAAAATATTGATTTAATCTTTTACGAAAGTTTAAAGCGGACTATTTTTTCCGGAATTTCAACATATTTTGCTAGAATCAAACTATTATGGTAGAAACGATCACCGGCATAAGATTAAGGAAATAGACTGCACAACCAATAGATTAAAAATGTATTTTTTTCCAAGAACAATGAAGGACCATAATAGTTGCGATACATCAGTTCTAGGGCACTTTGAACCCGACTAGGTAAATAGTTTTTTCACTTGTGATAAATATCTAAGCATCATTATTAGCTACCAACCTCGCATGCAATATCCGGCATGATAAAGCTCTTGCATAATTTCGAACCTTACAGAACTATTTATCTGTTGCAGTAATTATAACCAGTAATTGTATCTTAAGTATTGCACTGCATGGTAGCATGTTCGTTCACGTAGCACTCTCCTAGTTACTGGTCAGACCGCGCACTGTTATCCTGACAACTTTTGGCCTGCGCCTGGCATTCTGGGGGAACGTGCACGGTTCGGATTTCAGCTGGCATGAGGGCTTCATGCCTTGTGTGGAAGCACCCCATGCCACACACTCTAGTGGTAGCTTGCGCGGTATTTCGTAGATGTAGCGTCTGATGTAGTACTTACGCAACGCATCCTATCGAAGAGCACATGGACGTAAAGTAGGGCAACGAAGACGAAATTGGGCACGTTCAACACAATTGACTGACTCACAACTTAAGAAAGTGACGAAACGCTGTACATGCCGATGACAAAGATGAATGCAAAAGGCGGGACGGCAAAAATCAAAAGCTGGAAATATTTCAATAACCTTAACCTATCCTGAAAAAGCCAGGATTGATTGGAGCGAACACTTGTTGATGAGACATCTTGAATTCAAATGAAGCCCGTAGTCACACCCGGCACGTGCCAAATGTGTAGGAGACGTGTCCCCTTTGGATCTATCCGAGAATGGTTGGAGAAGAAGCGTTTTGAAAAGCCCTGACACTCTTGGGCTACTTAATAGTTCCTTCCCAATTGCCTCATTAGTTAAAATCCACGCATGACATCTCAAGAGAGACTGCTAACAATTTTCGAGCACGAGGATACCATTGGCATTTGAAATTAGATTATCGAAGAAATATACTAGGTAAGGAGAATTTTTCAACCTTCTTTCCCATCATAAATGTGAAACGTCACGTAACCACATTTTGAAATACGGGTTGACACCTAATTTGAAAATATGGCTAACTACTGAAGATTTAATGCTATCGATTTAATTAAGCTCGAAGTTTTCAATAGAAATGATAATAATCTCAGGTTAAGGGAGGTGGATTGAATTACTGACCGAGTTAAAACCGGATGGCTTAACAGTTGCGCAATATAATGTATGTGAAACGGAATTTTTGAGAAAAACTATCGAGTTGGATTAGTGAATAAAATTGGACAATTTTCTGACGATGAATGCTACTTCTTTTTTTTCTAACAAAAAGTTTTTAGAAAAAATGACTGGACAGCTGCGCCTGATCACCTGGCGAATCGATGTGGATTAGTGCAATTTACATTTTTTGTTAACAAAATGACGGTTCTCCACGCGCAGAGGGCAGCAAAATATTTGGCTGATGCATGGCATGCAGCTTTAGTCGGGTCAGACAGTAATTATTACTTGAGAGGAATACTATACAGAATTCCATCATCAAACAGAAATTAATCAGCTCCATCTATGACTTATTTCCAATGCTTGAGAAGTATATCTATTCCATGTTTGAAGAAATCTTTTGGCTTAGAGTTCAAAATGTTGCAAAGCCAAGTTATTATAGACAAAAATGCCACTAATCTTAGCACTAGCTTCTCATTTATGCAGCATCTCTACCAACAGCTATCAATCTAAAGATTGGTTTTCTGCAGCTCTTTGACAACTTATCTATTCGGGTAACTGCATAATCCCTAGTCTTTATATTCTTCAAACATTCCTCTCTTCCCCGGAAAATTTTCATAATCTCTGTTCCTTCTGTTCCTTTTGTGAAGTTTAGCTTCATCAATTCGGTTCCATTACCTGAGAATTTCGCCATCTCATTTTAGAAACATTATTGTTTAAACTTCCATTAGTTTGTGAGTACTTTTCCATGGAAAATTGAGCCCCAGCGAATCAACGGTACTAGGGCAAAGTTGAAGGTTCAATGAATAAAAATGTGGTTCTCAGTGGTCGAGGGTAAGAACGGAAATTTATGCCATGGCCAAGTTATAAACTTCCATCCTCAGGATAGAGTTTATATGGCATGAAGAGGAAAGCGAAGTTATTTGGTCGCATATAGGTGAGGATAAAATGAGCCGACGACGGAGACCCCTGCCATTGTGAACGGACGGCTTGGAAATTGCGCTATCCACCTTCCTTTCCCCACAATTTTCGCTTTCGCTGAGCGGCTCACATCAAAGCCGTTCGCTAGCTAGCGGAACGTCGGCGTCCAGCAACATCTCCGGTTGTGGAGCGAGGATGGGCAGTCGCGATAGCCGGCGGCCGACGGGGCCGTGCCGGGGCCGCTTCTTCACACACGCACTTACCGCCACACTCACTTCTCCCGATTCCCGACGACGCAGACGGCAGTTATCTCCCCATCCGTACATACCAATGAGCGATCCACTAAGGGATTCCTCGGCGGAGGAACGCGATACGCTGAGCAAGTTGACACCGGCACGCACAAATCAGCCTCAAATGTGATGGCGCAATGTGCCAGCCGCCTATAAATACGGTGATCATGCGACGCATCACCTCCGCGCGTAACAATCAATGAGTCGAAACGTAATTCGAGGAAAAAATATCGATAAAATTGGCAGACGGACTAAGGAGAAAACTACCACAGACATTTCACTTCTCTACAAAATGAAAAGGTGTAAATAGCCATACATTTGGAAAAAAAGTATTGAATTAGGCATATGGTAAATATTTGTATGCTTAGAAAATTTTGCGGATAAAGTGCTCCATTTATTCACCTAAACGAACATCACCAACCTTAAAGTAATACTTTTCCACCCTTACACACCATGAGTAATATTTTACATGAGGATTATAACTCGTAATACTTAACCCATGAATATTATGGATTGTTATATCGTCGCCAAAATTTTCACTAACTTTATACTCTAATGTTTCTGCCATCAATGATGAGGCAATCTGAATTTTTCCAAAATTGCCTTTAAGTGATTTCATATGTGAGATATTTTCCACAGAAAATCTTCACTTAGGACTTTTAACAAAAGAAATAAAACTACTTTTTAAACAAAATAATGGCACAAACATAAGAGATAAGTAAAGTCCACTAAAACTTATATAAATAGGGGTGTGCGGAGAATCTCGTTTCTAGACTGTATTACTGAGTTTAGCGGTTGAAATCCATAAGCCCATAAAAAATATTCCTTTTTAGAAGCTCTCTTAAGCTGGTGCAAAGTTAAAGCTCATATCTTTCTTGGTTTTTCAGCGACAACATTCATAACTGCAGGAATTCTTTAAATGTGTGCTCAGTTAAATGTAACCATGACATTTGTAGAGGTATACAATAACATTTTTTGCGAATAGCATCGTCAACTAGAGCAAGTCTAGCAAGTCTAACTAGATCTTAAACTGAAACAGAAGTACATTTTTTCACCATAACTATGCATTCCGAAAGCAAACTTCGAAAGAAAGACGGTTTAATTACTTTCATTTGTCTCGAAGGAGGTAGACAGCTTACGAATTTTTTTTCTCCTCCTTACCCATACCTACCAAAGAAACTGGGTAGAGGGTACCTATCTTCGGTCAATCCATTTCCACTAAACTAAGTACCTATTCACGGTCTGGCCCCAACCTACTATTCACAGTATGGTCCCCAATGGCGATATCGACTTTAATTGAACGCCTGATTATGTTGAAGATAAAATATCATGATTACATTTGTATTGGATGGTACTTTTTTATATTTATTTTTAGTCACGGTCATTAAATGGCGAAATAAACTGTTTTGGCCTCACCTAAGCGGAAAGATCGTTTTTTGTCCAGTTTGGAGGGCGGAAAGTAGCGTTTTTTCTCTCAGCGACATACAGGTTGGTTACCCTCGCAAGGACTTATTAGCACGACTGAGAGTCTTACGGTATCCATATAAATGAATTGAAACGACAAATTAGATTTATTGATAAAGTGAAGTATACCTAAACATGAGTAAATCGGAAGTCTTAAGGAATGGCGATAAGGGATGGAGAATTCCGAGATTATGGTTTTAAGCTCGAAATATTTCAGATAATTTTTCATCTGAAAAGTCAGTCGGTCGACGCAATCAGCTAAGCCATATTCTGAAAAATTCATAATTTATGAAACAGCTAATCAACGTTCATTGAATAAGGAGATACCGAATCTTTCAAAACCAGCCGTATTTCGCTTCCATCATATGTGAAGTAATAACAGAGTGAACAATGATGCATTACAGTTATAAGGAATATTTTTATGAAATTTCCTATCAAATATGGCGAAGAATCGCTTATGTAACACGGGAGAGAGGTAAGACTTCGATACCCGCGTTTCAGACACTCTAGCATTCGACTCGGGTGGCAATATGACGCGGGTTGCAAAATCTTACTTCCCTCTCTAGTTACGGCATATAATATTCTCTTTGGCAATCCACTCAATGGAAAGAAGGAATAGAGCTCATACTTGTTCGATTGGCCCACAGGCATACACCCCTCGATCGAACTCTCGATTACCTATGCCAAAATACGTTCCCACTTGAGTGGACGCGGGTGCTAATTAATGAGCCCAAAACAGGAAATGCACGAGGACACGATACGCAATGAATCTGCCAAGAAACAAATTACGAATGGGTAGGACAATCAAGATCGAGATATACAAAATAAATGACAACTTAAAAATCCATGACAGGGGATTTTAGGTGAGTTGATACCAACGATGAGAATGAAGCCATTTACTTGACCATGGCTTTGGGACGATTATGAGGATAATACTCGCGGAACGGTGTACAAAAGACCTGGTGTTATAAAGCGAGTCCTAGGAACGTCCCCAGACGAAAAATTGAGAGGGATGTATTATTCAACGGATATGCTTAATTTCGAGTACGTCACAAGCATTATGGAAGCAGTTCAGGAAGATTTCATTCGCTAAACAAAGTACAAAGGGAAGCCTCGCGCTCTGTTAAGAACTGTTTTGAGAGACCAGAAGTTTTAAAAATGCTTTTGGAAAAAAATAGATGAGAGCCGCAAGTTATTCGGAGGATACAGATAAGTTTAAGATCTCTAGAATAATTCAGATTTCATTTTCATGTGGAGAATAATATTGCACCTCCATACCCAACCTCTTGAAGAGAAAAAAGGGAGAGAAAAATAAGGGAGATGTGCCAAACGGATAGGTACATGAATATTTTTTCACATGCTCCACTAATCACTACAACAAATACAGAGTACTCATCCCTTGAAACATATTGTACTTTTACTCTATTCCCTCTCCCTATTGCTTCTGCCTATTTACGTCTCTCCATAACATACTTCACCCTTCACGATTGTCCTCTAGCATCACCTGTCACTTGCCCTTGAGTTGACTCACAGGATATTATTCAGGTGAGTCTTGGCACCAGTCCGCATCACAAATGCCGCAATTAATCGGAAAATCCAGACTTCGACTCCGAACAAAGCTCACTTTTAACGCCCGTGTAGCGCCCAAATACCTCTTCGGGGGTGTCCGAAATTTTCCCGCTTGCTCACGCCCATCCCACCGGTGATTTCGAGGTCACGCCTCGCGCAAAGTGAGTCCGGGAAAAGGACTCCCGCCGAAGTCGGTGGTTGACCCTATACTTCTCCCACACCCGCGCTGGCACGCCAAAGCTGTAAAGCGCTGTAACTGTAAAAACATGTTACCTTCCGCGAAAAATTTCCAGGAAATAGATCCTACCATTTGAATGTGCAGTGTCAAACGGGCTACTGGCGCTGAGGGAGACGAGGTTGAGGAACCTTCCTTCCCGATCGTTTTGAGTTAAAGAGAATTATCGACAATGGCAGTGTGATGACTATTTCTGTTTTGTCTAGAGTCCAATCGCGTTCGGGATGGAGAAGTAATGTTAAGGATTAGGCGATTTTTTGGGAGTCAAGAGGAAACACTGAAACTGGTGTGTGCACAATGATATGTTAAGAATGCTACACTACATTCACTCACGGGACAAAATAATACGTGTTGGAACTACAAGCCAAGTTGGGTGCCTGCGGTATTCTAATGACGGTCCTTCGAAAAGACGTGTCTCGCTGGTTGCAGAGGAATAATTCAATAGCAAACACGAGGAAAGTTAAAGAAGGAAGAAAAAACATCGTATACGAATATTCTTTTAATAAAACAATGTGGCCGGCAATTTGAATGCTTAATAGCTAGACAAAGAAGACTGCTAACATGATTTTCATAATGACATGAAGTAAATTTACTGATAGTTACCATTATTTTCCAAAGTCAAGGTTGTAACGGTCATGAAATTATCTTTAATTATGTTTGCATGCTATTGTGAGAAAAGAACCATTGCTACTCTCTTCTCCTACGGGTTAATGCTCATCCAAATTCGGAAAAGAGAAACTATTCGACTTTTTATAAATAATAAATTGTAATTTGTAAAAGACAAGAATATTCTATAAATGTGACACTGGAGACAAATATTTGAATTTATATAGGTACTACATACGTTCCTCGCGACTCGTTAGCAATCCTGAAATAATCCTGAAATATTTCAAACGTTAACCTCAACTCCCAACTCATGATAAGCCTACACGTTGCATAAAGGGTGCGGCAGCAAAATTTTCGATAGAAAAGTAAGCCTCTACGACAAAAGCACCCCGTTGCTTCGTCCAACGAATTCTCTGTATTAAAGTGGAAGAGAAAAAACTTCCCGACCCAGCCGTTCCAAAGAGACCATCCGCACCCTCTGACGGCCAAACCTCGCTTCCTGGCGCCAAATTCAAATCATAAATCTTTTCTGCCGCACCCTGTGCTAGATTGGTCAAAACATTTAGGACTCGCAACCTCTTAGATTAGATTAAGACGAGGCAGAATGTAATACTCGTGATAAGGGGTAAGGAGGTGCTAAGAGGGGTGAAAGATAGGAAACATTTACTTCATGGAAAGAATGACAAGGAGAATCGTCAACGTGAATGCCAGCACCAGTAAACGATTAGCTTTGGTTATCTCACCACCGTCATATCATATCCATTGAGATGAGATTAAGGTATTTCCTGACCCTTGGAAATACCTCAATCTCATCTTCTCCACCCGGGGAGATCAGGTGTTGGTTGTAATGACATGTTGGTACGGAGGCTTCCACGGTGATTTATTGAGTTCAGATTATTCGAGTTTTTCCCGTGTTGCGAGGGTGGTAATTGAATAATAAAATTCTTGCGCAACTTTGCTCTCATCTGCTTCAAACTAGGTCTTGAGTTGTGTCATTGAGTTGAATAATGGTATGTAGTAATGACAAAATTGCACGTGATATCTTGATGCATTTTGGAATGGGACAGGCGTATATACCGGTTTGATTACCGGTAGACCACTTGTAATAATAATAATATCCACTACATGAGAGAGTAACAGAGAGGATACACATTCTCCAAAGTTTTAGAAGCCCATATATATCAACTCCACAGCGTAGTACTCCGATTGAGAACCTTTCTTTCATGCGTGCACAGCCATTCCCTTCGATACACTGGATCAGAGCGGAAATGCACGTCAAGAGATTCGTATCACGGCGGAGCCGATGGGCGCAAGCGAGCGTGCGTGTGTGCAAAATGAAAATGAGGCCCTCGCACCATGCAGGACGGTCTTGGAGCTTAAAAACCTTGAGTGACAGAAGGCAAAGACGAAGAAGGGATACGAAACGAGTATTAAAGACTGAAGACGCGAAGGCGGGGGAAGTGAAGGGGGAGGGAGTGAAGAGGGAGAGAGTGAAGATTCGAGTGGGTGGAAGCAAGAAAAAGAGCTTTCGGGTGTGGAGTGAGGGGCGAATGGGAAGGAGACGATCGCTTGACCGTGGGAAAGAAGTCGATCTCCGTTCAATGCAAGGAAGGTGGAGTCTTATTGCACCTCCCCTCGAGGCTCATTTCTCGTCAACTATATCGATGAAGTATCTTGTGAGCCACCTCCTAGGTGTGTGGCACGGGGTGATTTCACTCCACGCATTTCTCCGACAGTTCAAAGTAGAACTTTCCGCGACCAAAAAGCAGTCAGGAGAACAATGATGACTAATAGCCAGTTGCAGGAACGACTCACATGAATTCTATAAAGTTATGGGACCCATAAGTCATGGCAACCATTCAACAAGTGTTGCAGAAACATTTGATAAATTTATTGGTTTCATAACTTATGGCATGGAGTTACGAGTTCCATTAAGTAGCCAAGATAGCGGATGAGCAATGAACTGCTTGGAGACTTAATTACTTGATAAAAGAGTTGTTTTGAGACAAATGATATCACTGACTAATTATTTTGTGCATTAGCAATTATTCATGGGCTAAACTTTCATAAATTTTATCCAGTGGTAGAAGATTTGATAAAAAATTCGAAGCTATTTACTATTGGTGAATAAGTTATGTGGCAAGTAGATGTGTTCCTGCCACCCGAATATTTTTATCAGATCTATACCTTAATTTAACTCTTTAAGTATTGATTTCATTGCTAAATGTTCTTACAATCAGCCATAAGCCAGAAACTACAAGAGTACTACGCTAGCGAGCATGCTAACATGTAGTTCACGGATTCTGACTAGTGTTACTAATACTACTATTCATTCATGGATAGAACGAGATACATATTAATTAATTGAGGAAACCCAAATCATTTCAAGCAGGGTGAGGTATTTGTTGTAATAAAATGTTCACTAGTACAAAATCTACCTAAAGAGGGTGGGAATTGCAAAAAAAACGTCTTGCACAACTTTGATTTTGATCTGCTTCAACGCATCAAGGGGTATATGGGTGTAAATAGAATGACCACACGAGAGGCTAGTCGGTTTCTTGGGGAGGCAGCCCACAAATCAGGTCACAGACTTCCTAAGAGATAGAAATTTAGGTTAGAGAGGACAAGTGTAATGAAGTGTACTGAATGAAAGTGGAGGGGAAACCGGCGTTGGCATCAGCCTACTAGTGATGAAAGCTACGAGTGACTCACTGATGAGCGTCCTATCCGCATAGGACTCGGTCAGGAATCGAAGTTCCCACAAAAACCTTCGCCAATGTCGGGAACCGAATCTGGGGTTTTGGAATGGGAAGCCTGTATTCTGACCCAATCCCAACGAATGATGAAGTATGAGAATAAGACATAATTTTCGACTCAATGTCATCTGAACAAAGCGTAATGATGCACGTTCTCCTCCTCAACGTCTAAAGTTACAAGTAAAGCATTATTTACGTTTGCAATAATGTGTAGTCACATTTCAATTTAAGTATTTTAAGGAGGCTAGTTCATTGGAAAAGAATATGTTTTATACTACGGCTTTGATCGAATCAAGTATTAAAATAAAACTTAGATATAAAACCGTATGGTTACTCTTCATTCTTAAACCTGTTATCAACAGTAAAATTTTCCGCGAAACACTGGTAGGGCAAGATTCAGCATTTCCGAAAAACGTGGTATCTTGATGCATTTTGGGATAGAAAAGGTGTATATACTCGTAAATCATTTGAAACGATGGTATCGTCGAAAAAAAAGTTAACGCGACAGCAGGCAAGACAGTAGAAAAATATGACGAGACATGGATACGCCGAGAAGCCTCATGACTTAACATTCACAAATACGAAAATGCTAATCGTTTACGAAAAATCTCTTCACTGGACACTTGAGTCACCGCCCTCCGGGGCCCTCCTCAGCTAATTTTGACTTCTTGATTCCTTGCGTGAGAGTAGCGGTGCCTGGCGCACTTTCCACACGCCCACAGACCTCCCATCCCATCTTCAATCCATCCCTACACCCCACGTCCCTGCCACCCACACGGTGATACCTAAACAAGGCGTACATGGTCAATAAACCTGAAGAGCGTGGAAATCGTGCAGAGTGCAGGTACTTCATTTTAAATTTGAACTCTCGAGCCGATTGACTTTGACTCATGGACGGAATGGTCGACTTCTCAAAAAAAATACCTCTCTCTCAAAATATTACGTCGTCAATGACGCTCTCATGTCCCATCACAATCCCTTTAATGACAGGTACAAATATTCCAATCCACAGCATTAGTGAGAAAAAATATTTTATCTTTTCAATGCCACGAGACAGAAACTCTCTGAGAAAATTTATCGCTAGGTTTTCTTGATACGTTATGTAATTATGAAACAAAAGATTGAGCTTATCTTGACTTTGAAATACAGCGTATGTATGGCACATAAAAAGTCAAGTGATTAAGAAATGTAAATGAAAATTACATCCAATCCATATTTTTCCGCTATTCACGTTCGTTCCGAAATAAAACAAATTGAGCCTTGCGGTAGTAATCAATTTACAGTGGCGAATAAAGTGATTTTATTTAGGAGCAGCATTAATCTCGAAGGATGATCATTTTTACTCACGATTCCGATTTTCCCAAAGGTTTCATCTAGACAAATATTTTTCAGCGGCTACTGGTGATATAAAATGTAGAAAAGTGATTCAATAGTGATTCATAGTGATTCAATTCAAAATGCGAGATCGGTTATCAAAGGTATGGGCGATAAAAAATCCTCAGAGTGTAAAAAATAATTAGGTTATATTTCTCCTTGGGTAATACATTTCCCGATCTACGTAGGTAGCGGAATCCATGTTTCTATCATGTAAGAACGTACACTTCGGAATATTACAAAATATACCATACCAAGTACTACTAAGCGAGATAAACAAAAATTCTGCTATCACCACAACTACTTGCAGCAAACAACACTTAATTTTTAGCAAGTAGTTATGATTGATGAGTAGACAAAGGAACGCAAAATGTAACCGATATTTTATGCTAAAAAGCTATGATGATCGCCAAACTGTTTATTAATAGCTAAAACTTTATAAACAATTAACTCGGAAAACTTATGCAAGTGAACACGCTATCATAAAAAGTTTATCTTTTGAATAGTAATTACAGCCAAATTCCAATCAGTTTTTTCAGTTTATTTGGCTTATTGTTACCTATTTCGGCCACAATTTACTATACCCTTGGCTACCTTTCAACTCACTAATTCTGAATTCATATATAAGGGCTCAGATTCCATTGATATTAGATAAACGTGGTCATACACAGAATTTTCTGTTATACATACATTAGCTTCTATTAAAATAAAAATATCTAACACACGATGAATCTAAAATGATCATCAATTAGCAAGCAATAACGTTTGCTCGAGATGTTTTCCTCCAATTCATTTATCCCGCAGTGTGCGTTCTTACATGCTAATCGCTGAACATGATCTCAAGCGAATAAATGCGACGTCGACTATTTCCCGTTATATTTGATTTTGCAGCGACGGATGACAAGTCACAAGGTCAATCATTCAACCGCGAATATTTTCCCGAGCATGTCTCTCGTCATGGCTCGAATCGCGTATCAAATTAACTATAGTAAGCTATCACGAGCGTCCGAACGTGTTTTATAAGAAACCTTATATTAGGAAAATCGTTCATAAGATGAACGCACGTTCTTAAAAATGCTAAATGAAAACAGAAAATTCTTGTGATGATCGAAATCATTTCAGTGTCCTAGAGCAAAATTTGGCGCTGTTTCTCCATGCATGTATACATGTAAAAATATCATAAAAAATATAGGGTGTAGAGGGAAGATTGCTATAGATATTTCTCCTTAGGTATTGAGAAGTAGAATAATGTTATACAATTTCAAAACGTCATGTTTTAGTACTTAATCAAACATACCTCTTCGGAGAAAGCTTGGTTTTATTATGTTTCGTACAGCATTCTCTTGACTGAATTACTTGATACGCTTTCCCTTTCAACACAATGTCAATCTCTTTTAAATAAAAGAAATCTCAAAGAAAAACCCCAAATTAACGTAAATTCACGAGTTCCATCATCCATTATTAAGTGAAACCAAAGAGAAATATCAAAACATAATTTTTTTCCGATGGATGCATGAATCCCTCAAGAAGGAAAATAGGGAACAGAAATGTCGTCAAAAAATCAAGACTAAAAGGAGTACAAAACTATGGGGAAATGAATTTCTAGGAGTTTAGTAACCGCAATGCCTCAAAACTATGCTAAAATTCCCTAGCATATTGAATGTTTCTCACACAAGAGAAGAAAAACGACTCTTCCCTCCACAGATATTGCATTTTTATGCTATCAGTTGATCGCTATGATAAACGCAAATTATTCCCATATAAATGTCGCATCGTCGGTTGCGTCGTTGTGAAGTATTTTTTCCACGATGACACCTACTGAGGGTATCTCACTGTGTTGATACCACAAATTATGATAATCTTCAAATACGCGCTAGTCCGAGAGTTTCCCGATGACACTGCTGTAGGCTGAGTGGAAACATTAAGCAGCAAAGATGTGATAACAGTGTGAAATAGTAGTATGGTAGGATATAAACACTTCAGATAGAATTGTTAATAACGAGGAGTGCAAAGAAAAGTTAGGTGGCCGGAGTTGAAGAGAGATAAACCATGGCGCAAAGCATGAGGAGAAACGGAGGGCATAGGTGAACACCAGTGAACGTCGTGCAGAAGGTACACAGGGCTACTGTCTCATAAATCAATGCACGCATAAAAGATTCGTACTTCTACCCAAGAGGCAGGAAGATATATTCTCTCGTAAAGTAAACTTTAAGGCCCTGTACGGAATCTTAAATTCTCCTCTACCATAAGAGATTGGGCTCTGAATTGTAGGAGTCAAAGACCGTATATGAATATAATTTATTAGTCAGCTGCATCATTCATGTCCTTAGTTGTAAATTAAATTTCTAAGGAAAATACATCCCTTCCTGAAAGCGTAATCATAACACTATTTATGTTTTATCGTCATCACTTGATTTTTTCCACAATAAAACTATTTCCAGTATGTGGGTCCCCTGTACTTGCAAAATTGAAAGCCTAAAGAAAAGCGAAAAAGCTAAAAGTGCACGAGTTTGTTATCATCATCAAAGCAAGCTTGCGAAAATCATTATGTTCACAGAGATATAACTTCACCGTTTTCCGAACATGAGAATGATGGAAATACAGCATCTGTAAATTGATTTTTTTAGAATAGTCTCTCACTAACTCGGAGGAGACTCAAAGAGATCTTTGCGTAAAAAAATAGATTTAAACATAAAATACCAAACGTGATCACGCAACTCTCATAATTATTTGGTGACAGCAAATCAACACCATGTAATGCCACCAAAATAGCCGTCTCATCGCATCTAAGTTCATCCTATTGCATTTCCGACAAAAATGGCTTCTAAGTCACGCTTCAAAAACACGGTCTGCGATTCTCATTTGAAATTTGGTCTCGTTACTGTTTCTAAGGTTCCGCACCACGCAGAATTGAATATCTATTCAACATCATGCATAGCCGTATTTCACTTGTATACTGATACGCAGAATATAACATTTTCACACATTTATGTTATGGAGAAGAAATAGTTTCATGATTAAGTTATCTTGCACCATATCTCTCACCTTCCAACTGTATCAGAAAGCAAAGAGGACATAATCAAAATTATTTCTGGCTCCATAGAAATTTCTTGTGATTTTCCACCCAGTTTTTACCCCTTTCTGGAATATTTTGACCGGCCGGGCTTCAATATGGAAATAATGATAAACCCATCCAAATGGAAAAAATGACTTGTAGGATAACCTCATCATAGAATTAATGGTATTGGCAGGAGCTTGATGAAATTACTTTATATTTAAATGGCTATGTCTATGATTTTCTACTATGCCTGCAACTGATGATGTCGCGCAGGAATGAAACCCGGGTCGTAAGAACGTAATAAACCTATTGTGGAAAACTAAGTAATTCATCATTTCATAAACCTCATCATCTTCAACGCCAATGAAAAGTAGCTCAGAAATACCATGATCCCTATTGGACTCTGATGTTTCGACTAATGAGTGGTACAAATGTGATTTTGTCCATCAGTATTCCTGAACATGAGATACCGAAAAAAAACGGGGAGCGATATACGTAACTGAATCTAAGTTAAGACTCTCGTGAGTTAAAAAAAGGTCCACCATTGACCGGAAAAGAAACATTTTATTACCGCACCTTTTAAGGAAATTCCCACGTCTCCTCCACTTACGGAGTCCAAATTCATAGCTCCAAAAAAAGATGACTCTCTTACCTGTTTCCGAACCACCTAGCAAATTTTTCCGCTGAACCACGGTCGAATTCCACCCCATTAAATTGAAATGATAAAATCATTTTTCGAACCCAATTCAATCGGATTGAAATTTCTACACGGAGACAGAACTATCCAAAAACCCAGGGCAGTGAGGTTTAAGTCTCGCATTACCATCTCTGGCAACTGAGTACATAAAAACAAAATAAACCGCATGAAACTCTTGATCGTAAAATAATGTTGTTGACCTCACCATGATACTGCGTTATTATTCGGAGGGCCACTGGAGAGCGCTATTCACGGCCAACTTTCGTCACTCGACTCCTACATCGTCTTCCACACAGTAGGACTTCTTCGAGACCATAAATCCACCGACTTGGCGATTCAATGATCCACACAGGCGAGTCGCGGAGACTTCAGGCCAGTTCTCGAGTCGTAACGCAAACATCCACACCCAACCCGAATGGAAAAAAAAGAATGCGTGAGAGCACTAAATGAAGGTCAACGGTCGCGAAAGCATCTGAATGTATTTTTACGCGGACACGTCCGCAGCATGGGAGGGCAGTCCTTCGCTACATGCAAATTTCGAAAAAGATTCTCTCTTCCTCAAGCGACCGGCCATTCCACTTCCACCTCTAATTCCCATCTTCATCTTTCTCAGCTACACCCTCATCCCTTCTCACCCTCTTCCACGCGAAAGTGTTTTGTTTATTGCAGCACTTGCAAAAGACGGCGATCGGCTATTTCTCCCCCCTCTGCTGTGGGTACTGATGACAGGTAAAAATGCGAGGATTGGGTCACAGCGATGTCTTTAGGGGGCCTATTTAGTAAAGACAAGGCGGAACCTCGGAATATCCGTGGATGTGACGTAGCAGCCCACAATTATTCTCAACTTTAGAATAGCTCTATTAAACGTTTTCGAGGCAGTGGCACCAAAAGTTTGTCACTAAAGAGGCTTAGATATTCTCAGACCATACCGAATAACCCCCCAGAACTGGCTTCCCAACCTTCGGGCCCAGATTCAAATCCTGACAGTATCGGAGTAATTTTGTCGTTGGAACCCCTCTCCACTTGGGCGTTACGTGGAGAGCACATTAATACCTCGAACAATACTCCCTGGTTAAATATTCTCTCCCATTATAACCGAAATTAATGCGTTCTCCCATCAAACACGCTAAGGTCAAATAACCGCCAGTCCACCACCAACATCAAGATGGACAACATCAAGAAGATAACGAGGAGCCTTAACTCTAAAACTCCGCAAGTCTTATAGTTGTACTCCGTTTGAACGATCAAATTTGGATCCTTAGGCACCTTTTGTTTAAGGGATTACACTAGCGTCCGCGTCAGGTTTTTCTTCGCCTTTCCGCCGATCATCAAATGATTGCAAAAATGAAGACTCTCAGCCGATTCCAAAGACTGCCTCAAAAATTGACAAAAACATTGATATCGAATGATATTTTAAACCTTTTGGAAACAGATTTTTTTGCCTAGGGCTCGTTTTATTGCACTTTGTTGGTTGTACTGAATGTACTATATTACATTTGACCAAAAAATATCCCAACATTGCAACTCGAGCGTGGTAGTTTTTTTCCCAGAATATTACTTCCTCGAACTTATACGAACGATCATTTGTATGCAAATAAATTTGATTTCTCATAATTCGTTATTTATTTTCGTTGGTGTTTTGCAACCAGTTTTGATGAAGAATCTACACTAATTTGCCATGGCGATAAATATTTGGGTGGAAGTTAACAGCATCATAGATTCCAGTTCGCATATTAAAGAGGGCCTAAGAACTGCGAGGCAGCGAAATGCTTTGCTAAAATTTCTTTGCATTCTTCTAGCATTTAGAAAGAAAGCTCGATTATTTTTTGTTTCAGGAAACTTATTTATCGTGAGCTGTGTAAAAAATTCATGCTTTTCGATATTTTTTCGTGCAGAACATCACTATTGGATATTCCCCTTTGCCCTTCCCAGTCCGCCAACCCGACCGGACTCTGTCCACTGCCATTTGGCACGTCCCAAAAGAACGGCCAACAGCCCCATCCTCCCTCGAAGACACCCTCCTCTGACATTAGCCCAGGGCGTTAACCCTCATCGGTGGTCACCACCCTCAAAATAAAAGCAAAGTGGGCGGAGACGAAGCGGAATCTCAATCCCACTCTCTCACATCCTCGTGGAGTTGCATCCTCCACAAAAGGCGGTCGTGGCCCGGGTTGACTCGTACGTCTCCTCACTCGCATCATAACTACCAAGAAAGGACGGGTATCCTCGGAAAAAAATGATAAACATGCACCTGCGAAACATATTTCATCAAATTACATCAATCCGTAGCACGTATTGGAATTGGGTTGGTTTTGTGGTCAGGGTCATAGATTTCCATCTCCAGGGCTGGAGTTCGAATCCTAGCAGCAGTAGAGAATTTCAAGTGATACCTGAATTAGAATAACTCGAAATTATGTAGCGATACTACAAGTCAGTCATTCTGTCGGATGAGACGATAACCAGCTCTCTTTTGTTTATTTATTTACTCAAGGTCCATATCTCGGGAGCAACGGGCGCAGTACGATATATATAAGAGTAGGCGCATTTATACGAAATATAAATATAAATTTTTTATTTGATAATCCCCAAAAAAGTGCATAAAAGCCTTTACTTAGGTTAACATAAGAATTTAAAATTTGAAAAATGTTCAAAATAAAAAATATAGCAACTAAAAATGATACAAAATGCTGACAATCACCCTAGACAAAACTTTAACCATTATTATGGTAATTACGTGATCCACGGGCGCCGTCCGTTAAGACTAGACAAAAATTGACACCAGAGTTTTTTCTCTACCTTTCGTCCGACCACAAACCTTCACCGTGGAATTTCAATTCCAATTTGTCCTGCATTTCATTCAGTGGACTTAGATACATTTCCGAATAATTAAACACCTACGTGAGAAGTGGCCAGGATTACCTCTAAACCTACAGTAAATGAGACTTTCATTTAAATCTCAATTCTAAAATTCAAAATTGGCGATTGCGTCCCGAGTTGACGCGTACGTATCCTCACTCGCATTATAACTAGCTGAGAAAGGACATGCATCCTTGGTAAAAAAAGAAAACCACGCATCTGCGAAACATATTTCATCAAATGACATCAATCCGTTGCACGCATTGGTCGGGTTGGTTTTGTGGCCAGAGTCATAGATTTCCATCTCTAAGGCTGGAGTTCGAATCCTAGCAGCGGTGGAGAATTTCCAGTGATACCCGAATAGGAATAATTGGGAATTAAGTACACTGTAATACTTTTTTCCTTAAATTTGCTGAAATTCAGCAAGGTGTCCTTAACTGAAGTTGTACCAACTTTTTCCACAAGCAAATCTGGAAAGCTTAAAATTGACTTGCTGAAATTCAGCTAATTTTCCTGAAAATTTTAAGAATGGAAATTATTAATCTGAATTTCGAATAGGGTTTCGCTCACAATAAAAAGTCTACAACATAACTTCCAACAATATTTATTGAAAAGTTAAAAATACATGCCGTTCAGCTTTAATTATAACTTTAAGGGGGTCCTCAGAGAAAATATCCAAATAAATTAAACAGATACCCTGCATTCTATTTGGAAGAATTATTTTTGTGAAAACTAAATAAATTTCATCCAGATTTTTAGAGATGGGCTATTTCCGACTAATTAAACATCTACGCGAGAAGTCGCCAGTATATCCTCTTAACCGCGAGTAAACGAGACTTTCATTAAAATTTCAATTCTAAAATACAAAATTTAAAAAAACTTGAAAAGACTAGATCCTTTGGTCTTCTAATATTTTCATCGTATTTTACGCTGTCTAAGGATACTTTGCATTAATTACAGAAGATTTATGATTTCAAATTACCGTAGGTTACTATTACATGTGTTTCAATATAAATACTTCGCAATGGTTCCATTCATTATGTTCCCCAAAGACAAATCGTTTTATAAATGGCACTCACGGTGAAAAGACTATTCATTCATGTTACCTCATATGTTAAATATGGAATTCATTTAAGCTTTGATTTATGACAGCGTGAGGAGATAATTATGGTGTGAGGAACCATCCAAGCTTACAGGACTCAGCGAGCTCCTGTCAAGGGCTGTCATCTGGGCGTTTCCGTGTTATTGCCACTTTCAACGAATTCGAAATCCGCTCTTTTCTCAACCTCGTTCCCAAGCTCCTTTCTCACATCTCTCTCTCGTTACACCCTCGAACGTTTCATAAACGCTTTAATGTTCCGGATCACTACACATCATACTCAAGGTCTATGCTCGGTGGGGATTAAACGGCCTATTAAAGAAAGAGAAGAGAAGATTTTGCTCACTACCCACCTCCTTCTGCCTCACCCTAATAGTTCCACAAGAGGCTCTTTTTTTTTATTTTGCCCCTATCCTTACAAGTCTCGCACCAACGCGAATGCAAATCTACGAGCGTATCTCAACCATATACGTGTCTTTTCCTCCTCCCTCTCCCCTCCAGGACAACGCTTCGTCATCCACATATCCCAACCCAACACTCACAAACTTCGAATCATTCCCTCACACTCCTTATCTTTCCCTTCTCAACCCATTCACGGCACTCTCCAAATGACGCCAATTTTATACGCACCGCCTACCCGCCACCTACCGCCCATTTCATAAACCTCACCCGGTCGACGCCTCCTGCCGTTCCAACCTTGTCTCCTCACTCTTTTATATTTAGGGCCTCACATCCAAAATCGTTGGATTCAAGGTATTTCGGTTACCGTTATTTATAGGATAAGATCCGTAAAATACGAGTAGAATTTCAGAGCTAACGGGATGTGCCCGATGTCCCGAAATCCAAATGCCCATATGATTTTTATGTCAGCTCTTTAAAAAAAGAAAACTCTTCAACTGAAAGTGTCTCTTTCTTCTATAAAAAATTTTAAACGTGCTAAAAGCCACCTAGTTAAGGCTAAAAGAAATGCCTTGTGGGAATAATTAGTGAAAATACAGCGAAAACTACGTTCATCTCGGCCGCCGCTCAAGCATTAGAACACTTTCCGGTAAATGAGAATCCATGCCTCTGAAATACACATTTATTATTAGTCTATAAAAACATTTACTGGCTATACCCACTCAATTTAAAAATTAATGTGGGACCAGTTAACTCGAAAAATATTTCGGCAAGTATAAGCGATACCATAGCATATAATTTTTCACAAAAAAAGAAGCCATCTTGCAAGTATATTGGCGGAGTAATATCCTTTCAATGCAATGATGAGTTGTGTGTTTTATTTTGTGCGTAAATTTATAAACAGCCATTAGTTTAATTTCCAAACAAAGTAAATATCTAAAAAATTAGACCCTTTCTATGATAATAGATGTATGTATAACTGTCACCAGCTGCAGCGTTTCCATTGAGGCTTGCCCTTATTTCATTACGTAAAATTGGTTTTGCGTAACAAAAGCTATATAATTCTTTGAGCACAGAATGAACACCAATTAATACCAAAAGATTCATTGACGCCTGTTCATGCAAAATTTCAGTTAAAATTATATTTAAAAATTTTATTACGCTAGTTATTTTCATAATTAATCGAAAGTTAACTGCTTGATTAAACCACAAGGCATTTTTACCGAAAACAACCTCTCCATTAGATTCAGAGGCATTCGAAGACAACTTATCAACGTTATTTTAGGCGTTTTGCTGGGCCAGGAATGAGTTCTCATCAGGGTGTTTGAGGAAGCTCATTAAGGCACTTCACTTATTTTAGCGCGTTTATGCTTTTCCGCCGAAAGCTTCGGCACGCAGCATACCACTCCCGCCTCATTAGTTCCAGTCCCAAAACACGTTGAGTTATCCCCCCTTCTGTTCTCCAGCAGCCAGTCGGTCCATTCCTCCTCCCCCTTTCGCTACAAGCTCCTATGCAAATTTGTTTTCGTCCCTAACGCACTTCCCTCGTCCGAGAGCCCATCCTTGTCTCGCTCGTGGGTGATGGAGCCTTCTGTGTGTTTCCTCCACGCTTGCCGAGGAAAACGCGAAAAAGCAAACTCGGATGGTGAATCATGAGATGACGAATGCGATGAGGCACTTCTTTGAATTCTCTCCATTCATAACGATATCTAAAATCCATTTCGCGAATAAGGCTGAGGCGATAACGAAGTCAATAACCGACAATCTGATGTAAAATACAAAGCTCAATATTTCAGAAAAATTCAATTTAATTCGACGTAATCAGCGGTTTACGTTAACCAGACATAAAACCGGGCTAAAAAATTTTCTTCGAATAGACTTGTCTTGATACCCCCGAAACTAAAGGAAAAACATTTGCTCGTTTAGCTGCGATATTGTAATAACTACTTTAAAAAATTATATTAGGAATGTTGTAATATAAACGCTAAATGCAATTCATGTAATAAAATAGCCTATTTGAGGCAAAAAATCAGTCTTAGAATGCTTCACTGATATGTGAACCTCTAAGGAGATATTAAGTGTTATCAGTGCTCGCTTCAATGTATGATTTAAAAAATCATATTTTTCACTTGGCAGTTTACAAAATAAAGTCCAAATCACAATATTTAAATACAAACACTCAAATGCTGAAATGTGACCAACACATTACCGCTTTTCCGAACTCTTTAATGATGCTCCCTTTATTTCAAATAGTGCCTTCCCACGCAGAGTAATCCGCTCATTCATCTCACGATCCATCAACACTCACACCGCGGTTGCTGCTAGGCATACCGTTAAACCTCAACTCTTATGTGGACATTCCTAATGAAATGACTACTGATGAACAGCATGAAAATCAAACGGAAAAAACACATGATACCTTGCGGTTGATTTTTGACTCCAAGCTGTCATTTTTATACGGCTTTATGAACATTTCAGCAGCTAGAAACTTGAATCTCTGCTGTGGTGATTTCAACGCTAGACACATTTAACTCCATATTTCCTGCGCGTCTTGCGCTAGATTCACCGATAGTCAAAGCTAGAATTTATATTTCAAATCTTGAGTGTAAAATCGACGACACAGATAGCGAGAGTTGCATCGCATATTTTGGAATACGTAAAAGAAAACGATAAACAGCAATAAGCTGAACTGATTTTATTTTATAATATTAAAAAATAGACTTAACAGCCACGATTATAATATCTAAACATCTCTATACAATTAGAGAGATGAGAAGCTGAAAAGTTCGTTATCTGCGCAGTAATACATAAAGTAAAAGAAATAAATCTAACGGGAACTTGGGGAATGAAATATAATTCGCGCACAACGAAAAAAAAATCTTTCCCCATCGATGACTTTAATGTAAAACTTTCCAAAATCTTTTGATTACGCCATTTTACCCTAGTAGAGACGGGACGCAGTGGTACGAATCCCACTAAATTTTTCCATGTCAATCTGCAAGATATTTACTCATATTCAATCCAAAACAAAACATTAAAAAATAATTTTGAACTGAAAACAAGGGAAAAATTAACCTTACTGAACATAATTTGGACCAAGATCTTTCAATTTCACGACTGTAGATAACCAAGTCACCCAGCAGGTAGATATACTTCACCATATTTCACTGTGCAATCCTTAGAGCGTGAACACTCCTACCAAGAGACTGACATTACGAAGGGGGTTACTTTCCTAGTTGCAACGGTAAATATTATCAGGAAAAAGTTACGATTGGGAATAGTGTTCGGTTGCGACGTAGTCCTCGATATTTACTTCGAAACAATCGACACTAAAGTTTTACAGTCCTCCAGAGTCCGACGGCAATAAGAAGGAAACGCACCGATTTTCGTGAGGGGCGGACGGTATGGATCTCCACTCAAGCGCCTGAATCGCGGTGGAAATAATACGTAGGAAATGGCATCTCGTTATTTTTTTCCAATTCCTGCGCTTCGCTAGGCGATGCGCGGCGTCTACACTTACACGGGCGTCGAAACCGAAAACCGAGCTCGGTGGCACGGGACAGACACCGCAGCAGCGGAGAGAATCTCCAAGGTGACGGCGACTGGTGGAAGGCCTTCGGATTGTTGACCAAGGGCAGTGTGGGAGGCGGAGGGAGGAATGGGGAGCGATGAAGATTTCCGGGGAACTGGTATGGGTGTAGGGGCAGTTGTTGGAGGGGGTTGAGGCGTGTGTCCGGCACGTATGCTGCGGGGAAGGCAGGAGGAAGGAGAGTAACGGAATCCACGCCACGCTTACTGACGCACTTCGAAGTGCACTGCTACTGAGACAGAGAGAACGAAAGATAGGGAATGCCGGATGGTTAACTGTGTGAACTCATGTATGTGTCGTAGTCCCGCTGTAAGAGCTGATTCCGGGATAACTCGAAACTCGTGCTATCTCCGCCATCACCGGTTATCAAGGAGGGGTTAATTTTACTTAAGTACTAAGAACACCTTAGCAAACAGTTTCTTCCGTAGGAATTATTTGTGTCTGGATTTTAAAATACGCACCAATGTTTCTTCTCCTGTGCCGGAATCAACCTCAGGGCGGCCTGAATATTTTCCTTTAGCGCATTAGAATTTATATTACCAAGTAGGTGAAAGGAAAGATGGTGAGAGTAGGTGAACTGATTAGCACATTAAGACCAGAAGACTAAGGGGTCCTTTGAAATAAAGAAGCTAAACAAAAACTACTTTAGAGGACAAGAGATAAATGGGTGTATATAGTATGTAGCCAACAGTATTTTCAATTAGGAAAGTCAACTCCCCAAAAGTCCTGAATTCTTTCCTCAATACACTAGAAGGAGAATACGGCATAAATTGGCAAATGGGCAAAAGTGACAAAATAATGGAGAGGCGCTACGTAGAACAAGATAGATTTACGGACTCATTTTATCCACGCACTATTCACGAGTATAGCTAAAATAGTGCAGAGTAAAACTCCGCCTGAAGTATTCCCTAAATCAAACCAAAATAAGCTCTCAGAACGTCGTGGACTTCCCGGGCAGGAAAGTCTCGTCATTTCCATATGGATAATTATTCAACATTGTGATTACGCATGAGTCTCCCAATGACATAGAAAACTTAAGTTTTTGTGAACTATATTGGGTTTTCACAAATAAAAAGGATATTATTTGAGTTCTGCGATTAATACTCCCGTTCAATTATTCCAAAGCAATGACCACAGCTGCATTCATTCCCTTCCCTTATTTGCTCTCGATCGGTTACGTAATCATCTGTTCTCTAATTCGTTCCTTGGCTATGAACGGTATTTCTCGGAGAAAATTCTACCGAGACCAAATTATTTCCACGTACATCACAGGTGCAGGGTTGAATGAAAGAGAGCACCAGCAAACGGTATTTACACAACATTTAATACCGTATACTATAATTTTTTAGCGAATTTGGCCTAGGTATTCAATACTCTGATATTTTCTCTCGACAAATCTAATTTGAAATTTAAAGTAACTATAAAAAAACTGAAGAATATTGACAATGAACAAGTACTTAGAGGATTTAAGCTATAATTATCGATATTGTCGCGTTTATCATTTCGATGGATAAGCACGTTACTTCAACAAATTTGCAAACTTACTAAAAAAACCTGGGTTATTAATTTCCTAAGAAGTGTAATATGAGGGTTAAACACAGAAAAATAGTCTTTTGCTAGTAAAAACATCGCTTGCGATTGACCTACGAGGAAATCAGAATGTAAACAGTTAAATATTTCGCAAAAAAGGACGAATTTATCCCTTTTGTTGCTACAAAAATTGTCATTAATCCAGTTTCCCAAGTTTAATTTTTAACCTTGCATAAAATACCAGTACTAAGCTTGTGTTTACACTGGAGAGTTACTTCCACGAGTATCTCCTGTAAGGGCTAAGAAGGGACTTAACTGTGACGAATGATTTGTCTAACATTAGTGAAGACATCGATTGATTACCTCTACACTGGCAACAATACGCTTCCGTAAGGGACTTGCTGACTTTTGTAAGTCCTTCAAGCGGACTCACAAAGCCGTTTACTCCTGCAATTTACGTTGAAAACTGCTCGCTGCATGTGACCTGCGAAATTATCTCGCCAGTGTAAATCCACCTTAACAATACCACTCAATCATGTCGATTCTCGTGGAGGGGTTTTACTACATATGCCTGGGAAATATGAATCCTGTTTTGAAATAATTATACGCATCTCATCCTCGTATTATTAAAATTTAAGAAAGAAAAAAGTCTCCATCGTGATCAAGCCATATGTGCAGGATTGACCAAAAAACTGCAATTTCAAAATTAATAAAAAATGTGCATTTCTTCCAAAAGTCACTTATCTCGAAATTCACCGCTATTAGCTTAATGGCATAGGTTCACTGAAAGGTTTAGGCCGTGCCATAACTTTATTCCAGAACTTCATTGATTCATATTATTTTATCATATGCTTCGCCATATCCTGTCTTCTAATTGTTCAATTTTCTTTATTTTTCATATCTAGCAGCGACCCAAACTCGCGGCCATGCAGGCACCAGGATTAGCCCACCCGTCAAAGCTCCTGCCAAGAGGGTACAACCCGTGAGGGTGGCCCCAGCAAAAACAATTACCCATGCTAAGTCCCCTACGCCTGTCCGAACGGTCCCCTTACCCTTTAAAACAACGCAGCCCAAGCCGGTGAAGTTCCAGAGGGTGCCGGCCGTGGGCGCATCTCCTCCAATCAAGACTTTTCCCGGAATTAGGACGCTAACCAAGGCGGAGAGCGAGGCGCTTCAACGACAGATACAGCAGTGGCAGATAGCGGTCGTCGGTGGACAAGTCCATCCGGGGTATCCAGGAGCCCCACAACCACCTCCTGGTCCCGCGGGACCAGGTCATGTCCACCCCGCGGGACCCGGGACCATCTGGATACAGGTGCCAGCGGGTAGCTATCCGGGTAGTTATCCCTATCCTCCTACGCACCCGGCGCCTCCAGCACCTCCCACTGCCCCTCAAGTCCCCGAGACCACGCCGGTTGAAGAAGCGTCCGAGGGAGAGGACCCGGTGGATGAGACCCCTGCTGGTGAGGAAATCCCGGCGCAAGGAGAGGGTCCGCCATCGGAAGCTCCGGGCACAGCTCCCGCGGAAGAGACAGGCTCTAGCCCACCCGAGACCACGGTTGAAGAAGGAGTGGCACCACAGGAAGAGGTACCGGCGACGCCCGAAGAAGTTCCCGCCACACCCGAAGAAGTTCCTGCGACTCCCGAAGAAGTTCCAGCCACACCCGAAGAGGAGGTTCCGGCGACGCCAGAAGAGGTTCCGGCCACGCCCGAGGAGACAGCCCCAGGGTCTGAGGAGGGAGCGGCACCCGAGGCGCCTCCTGCCGAAGGGGGAGAGACACCCGGGGAGACCGGGGGCGGGTCCGAGGAGGCAGGGCCCTCTCCTCCGGCCACGGGAGGCGGTGGAGACGAGCAGGAGAATAAGTTGGTGCACTGCAAGGAAGCGAGGGGACAGTTCGCCCACGAATCGTCTTGCTCCAAGTTCTACAACTGTTGGGACGACGTGGTGGTGGAGTCGTCGTGTCCCAAAGGACTCGTTTTCTCGGAAGAGCACAGCTATTGCGATTTCCCTGAAAACGTTGACTGCGGAGAGAAGAGTACTGAAGGTATGTTCGGCGGGGTGCGGCCGTTATTTTAAGAATAGAGGCCAAAAACCACGGCTTACGCAAAGATTTCCGTCACGGAATTGTTACAGAACCGAATCTTGTAGAAATACGAGTTTTTTAAAAGACGCTTTTCACCATCCTGACATCGTGGTAGTCTAAGTGATAGGATAGGATGGCTCAAAAATCATAGGTCACTAAGCATCATCGCAACTCATCAGTTTAAAAGTTAGAAAAGATCGTGTTCGATTATATTACATTCCATTCCAAACATGAGACACAGCCGTACCGTACCCGCTAAGTTTTGCCACATTCAAGGTTTCTGAAAGCCACTTTATCGTTTAATATACTGTTGATCTTATACTTCATCTTCTAAAAACTTCGTAAAAAGCCCTGGGTGCTTTTGATGATTATGCCTGGTGAGTTTTCTTCGCTAAAGCACCGAACCGCTCAAGTGTACCCTAACAAACCTTCATACACAATCGTTCATCATGATCCAAAGCTTAAATTACTGATCAGTTAAAAGTATATCACGCTATAAATCTCCATTTCACTCTCTATTCAGCTGAATGCTTCGTGACATCGCAATACTTCATTTTAAATGCTTCAGAATTTGCTTCAAGTTTTCTATCCCCGTTCAACTTCGTTGATGCCGTTTCTCCGAACACTTTAGTTCTCTTTTCATCTTGAAAAGTCATCATTTAAGTTTCATATTGACTCCATCAATCATAATTGTTCTATTACGTTTGTATAGTACTTCAAATAGTACTGTTTTTGTTCTCCTCGAAAAATATTTTCAAATAACAGGTTGCTGATGCTGCCTCCCTTACTCAAATTTCTCTCCCCTGAAGCAATATCATTGGAACTAAGAATGCTTCCGAGCATTAAATTTCATTTCATTTCATTTAAATGCGATATTTACGGATGATCATGGAGCATATTTGCGGATAGTGGGAAGAATTTTTGCCTTAGTTTGCATCCTATGCGCTATAATCAAATGTGTAAAAGAATATGATTTCTAAATAATTCTCATATGTATTGTAATATTCGGTTACATTCAGAATAATTACGTGCAGCTCCAGACAACAATAAGGAATGATTAGTACTCGCTGCGGAAGCCATCGAGGCTTTCCAAATTCGAGGTATCGTTTTTCTGAGTACGCAAATTCCTTCCGACCTCGTCCTCTAAGTAAGAAGAATGACGATTGCTACTCACCGTAAAATGTGACGGTAGAATCATCAAATATCTGGTTCTGTGCAATTATATGATTTAATGGAAATAGAAACAGTTCCATAACATCTTTTTCATCACTAGGTTATAGTAGGAATATGCTATGTTAAATTATATGTTTTAAAACTGCATCTAAAATTTGCGAAACATTTTACTAATAGATATATGCATTCAGCATGCAATAACCCATTTTCAATTATCAAATTTCCAATTTTAATGAATAAGAGAAACAAAATATTAACTTCGCAAATGGTCGGAACCTAGAGAGTTTTATTTCACATTATTTTAAACTTCGTTAAGAATGAATGTTTTCTGCATTTCAGATGTTAATCCGCCAATCGAAGAACAGGGAGGATGCGCTTCTGCTTATGGATCTTACAGAAGCCCGACGAACTGCAGCGAATTTTTCATCTGTGATAATGGAGTTCCAATCATGTTCGCCTGCCCAAGTGGACTCTTCTACAACGATGTAATTTCATTCATTAATCAGTTTCATATGCATGCTTAATTACGCTTGCCAGTTAAATTAAGCCGTTATACTACTTTTGTCCCGTAGATGAGATAATTAAACTAATAACATCTAACAAAGATTTAAATTCTAATATGATCCAAAAATGGTAAATATGTAAAGACGAAAAGAAAAGTGTTTCTAATTCCCGATTACGTTGCAGAAAATATTGGATTTTGGAAGGGTTGATACGTATAATCGTCGAACCAGTCTGTGGATGGTGAATGTATAATCACGTTTTTACAAGAATAATTTCCGGTAGTACATACCTTACGGTAGTAATACAGTTATTATACCTTACCTTACTGTACGGCAGTATAATGCCTTAGGATATAGACACAGTCATTATACTATATATTACATTTCATATTTGATCGCCGGATTGAGAACTGGTTAACAGTTAAAGTTCGGTAAAGATTCAGCTTTTAGTTGGCTCACTTATCCATTGCTTAAGATACCAGAGCGAGCCGAATTCTGTAACGTCGGATGACCTTGACCTCATGGAATGTTCTAATGAAATCACCCTGAGAGCATAGTAATTGTGGTAATGATGTTTATGTAATATTACGATTACTACACAGCAATTAAATGCTAATGGAAAGGGAAGATGGACGGTTATCCGTTTCACCCACGAATAAATTAGCCTTGCATGCAAAGATGTACTCTTGGATGCATTTTATCTCCTCTCCTCAACGAACGTATATAGTTGCATCAAAGATTCCTGAAAATAAAATCATTTTAGGCTGAGAGATGTCATATAAAAAGAGGAGTTTCGAGCTCTATCGGCTGGATTCACGGGTATGATGTCACGTCCCGCGGAGTTGTTGCTGGGACAGCTTTCTTGCCAATGGGCGTATCTAGCCTATCCGTGATTAAAGGTTGCGACAAACTTTGTAGCTATAGGGAGATAAAAAATCATTTTCAATGAATTTTAATTGGAAAACGCTGAGGATTTTTCGACTTTAATTTACCATTGCATAGAAATCGCGCGCAATTTTAATCTGCAATCACTACAACAGCTCCACTGCAGATCGTAATGCATAATTGCTTTCCTGCTGTAATAAGTTAACGACAGTTTTTTCCGCTCTCCGCTCTAATCTTTCTATTCAGGGCAGAGAGGCAATGAAGGAATCATCAAAAGAGAGGCAGTAAGTCGAGAATTAATAGCTAGATAAGCGGCGACAGAGGCCGCCTTTATCGCGCTATACATCTCACGCTAAGGGAGAAGAAGCAAAAAAGAATCCAGCATTCCCCAAGTGCGATAAGAAAAATTGCGCACCGACAGAATACTCGACGATACAGCTTAAGTGATCACACACGAATGACAAATAGGAAGTTTTTTTCCTTTTTTCCTTTTCAGCCTCACCTCCATCCATGCACGCGAAAGAGTCTGCAAAAACTTTCTTCCTTAGCTATTCAAAGCACGTACCCGATCGGAAATTTCCCCGATCGAAAATAAAACCTTGCGTTCCTTCAAATAACAAAGCGACTTGAGCAAGGCATTGCGCTACATGCTTGTCAGTGCTATGCAAGAGCTCAGATGTGACCCTAGGTTAGACTGTAGTGAATCGTTGCCACTCAAAATGGGGATGCCAGTTGATAATAAACTTCGCCATCACCCGTGGCATGTGGGTGGCTATTCCTACAAAGTTCCATGCATAATCACGGAGTATATATGGAAAGTACTTGAGCGTGATCAGTGAAAAATAATATATTTTTCTTACTTGATTAAATTTGCATAAAACAATAAAAAATCCTATTGCATCAAAATATAGATACACTTAAATTGTAGACAATTTAGTAAGGCTTAGACATGCCAAAATACACATAATGCAGTGAATTTGGGGTATCTGAAAAGGCATTGAGGTAAAATTAGGAGGGAGAGGGTATGGAATCAAAGGGTCATGAAAGAATCCGGAATGGATATTACGAAAATGATAGATATAAATAGGGCATACGTCGTTGGTTATGCCATTCTAAGAGAATATTTGAGAATCAAATAATGAAACACATTTACGATAGAGAAGCGAATGGCGTGAGAGGACGGTAAAGACCGAGCAATTCGAGGGCATAAGTGGCGGAAGAGTCTCTTAAGAAGAGGACCATCAGCTGTTTTACGAACAAGAGAGCGTGCTTCAAGTAATGTATGAAAGAAACAAAATCAAAAGAGCTATGAAGAGATCGGGCAGTACGGAAGAAATAAATGGAACAAAGTTTCCTGCAACAAATTCCAATAACAAAGCTCTTTGACTTATCCCATCCCGAAGAAGAATGGCGAGAAGGATATGTTCGAAGGATACATTCTGGCAAACCATCTTGGACCTCAACACTAGAGGAAGCAGTGGGCACTCCAAATGTAATGTTCACATGCTATATATCTCTCCCAGCATCAGGTGGTATAAACCGATATGAGCTCAATTTTTACAAACAGTTACGCCTCATCATTATACTCCTATCGGCAGGGAAGGCATAAAACATCCGCATGCATTGGTTTGATAAGTAACCGATAATTTTAATATGCAATTCTCACCATCCATGCCAGTCTCTAGCACGTATTGGCATTGCGAAGGGAGTAAATGTGCGTGTTTCATGAGCCAAATCTCCCACGCGGTTATAATTACGACAACAAAATATTTGAGTGTTTGAAACTGAAACACGAAAATACTATTGTCTCATCCAAAACGTATACTTTAATTATTAATTGTCTATGATTGGATTTGATGGTCCATCTATATTTAATACTTAAATATTCTTGAATTTGATATTTTTCCACTTTGATTCATTCATTTTTTTATCCCATAAAATCCCACAACCGAAAATTGAATATTTTACGTGACATAGCTCACGTTCTTTCAGCGTAACTCATTCTAGCAATCAATTGTCAAAGAAAACGATTTCCATGGTATCCTAGTGTACCTACGACCAGCTTTCCATGCACTAATTTTCACTTCAAATTCAAATCAGTTTATGATACTTCCCTTGGTATCCACTCTCATCCATGAGTAAGGGGGCTTATTATTCGGCAAAAACAGTTTCACAGTTGTAAAAGGAAATATATCTAAGGAGGAAAAATAGTAGGTAGGAATACGTATAATAAATGAAATATCTACTTTCTCTCTGATTCGTATCCTTTCTTGCCCAACGCAAAACTGCAGCCTCCCACTCATCACGAAATTTCGTTTTTCCTTGCCTCAGTGTTCACCATTCCAATAATTTTTTATCAAAGCCCTTCATATTAAACTCATTTCCCTCGAGATCCCATTGACATCCTCTGTACCACCGAGCTTATTCAAAGCATATCTAAAACGTCACTTGTGTTATGAAACCCTATCGCATCACATTAGAATTGGTTTTGTTGCTAAGTTACTATTTTTTTCATTTTCATGCATCTTTTTTATTCTTTATCTGATGTTAACTTATTTCTATCTGATAAACCAATGGAATCAGGCGTTGAGTCGTTCTTTGGTTTCTTGAGATAATAAATAGATACATCTTTTAGTATCGTATCAGCAGTATCGGTATCTCGGCTAGTTACATATCGCTGTTTTTTTTTATTGTATCCAACACCTGCTTTTAGGGATAGCCCCTCTAAATTATCCCATGTTTCCAACTCATCTTAACTTTTGGGTTGAAATAGCCTCTCCCTTTATTTTGACTCAGGAATTGGGAGTCTGCGACTACCCGTATCGAGTTGAGTGCCAAAATCCTCCCGCACCCGAGACTCCGCCTGCCGAGGAGGGCGGCACCGAAGAGCCCGCACCAGAGGCACCCGCCCCTGCACCTGAGGAGCCGCAACCGCCCGCTGAAGCGCCGGCACCCCCTGCAGAGGCAGCTGTCCCGGACTCTCTACGAGGCTTACCTCCGTGTAAGTAAAGCCCTTATCGCAGCCATAACAGACTTCTCCACTCAAAAAACATACCGACACATGGCAAAGAAAATATTGTCCCAAAAATTGCAGTGAATCATGTAGAACACCACTTGCCCCATAGAAAAATTTTATCCCACTGTTGTTCCTGAGCCTGATTCACACGGTCATTTTCCACGAAGGTGCAAGTCCACGGATAATTTGAACTTTTCAATGACAAGGGGAAATGATGAACTTAAACATTTTTCCCATTTCACTATATTTTCTTGCAACTTAGAGCATGATTTCCGTAAAATTGACGATCCCCATTTCACTAAAAATCACTCGTGGCGTTGCATTTCCCATTTGTTGGCGTGCGCTTTGATTGGCTGTAGTTCAGGAAAACGGAACGGTCTCAATGTTGGGAAAACCCGTTGGCTGGTCGCTAATTGTTTATTATTTATCAGATATTTCCTAATGTTTATCTGATAAACCAATGTAATTAGGCGTTGAGTGTGAAGTTTAAAGAAAACCAGTGCATACACGAAGACCCGGTGATTCAGGCTACAGCACTTGAATTTGTAGTAATAAAGTCAAACTTTTTCAAAATATTGCTAAACAAGTTTACCGATATAGACATACCTCGAGACTATGAAACGCGCATTACGTTCAACGTTAGGTCAATGTTGAATGGAAGTATTAATCGTGAGGAAGAGAAGTTTTGTGAAATCATTTATATAAATCTGGTAGAATGCCTCACGGAAAATTATACGGCGAGAATCAGGCATTACATGGAGTAATTTTTAATACGTTTTCAAATGGATAAACGCTTTTGGCCGTGATTAAGCCCACTGCAGAATAACATGCATAATTGTGTAAAAATATTCCACCGATACTACACGCCAACCCTTAAACAGGCTGCTTCTTCGTAAGCGTTGAAAATGACCGCTTGAAGCTAAGAGACTACTGCAGCAGCACCTCCACGCCATCTGCCGATGTTAACTGGGAGTTAGAGGCAGGTGGCCACGAATGGCGCTTCCATTCGAATGTCAGGATTGGACATTTGGGGAGGCGACCGACGGCTAAGGTCATTTGCGCCATAGGGGACAGGTGAGGGAGGAAGGGTGGATAGAAACCCGGCGTCGGCATTAGCCTACTCTTAACGAAAGGCTCCAAGGGGACCACGGCATAACGTATCATCCGACAGACGGAGTACTCCACTTGAAGTGCCCTCCACAAGACAATCAAGTAGGGATCGGGTTCCTCTGAAAAACATCCGCCACTGCAGGAATTTGAACCCTGGCCGCCCGTGTGGTAGGCTATCCGAATGTCACGCCACAAATGGCAATCTATGGGTTTACCACACTTTCAATGAAAAGCTAGAAAAATATGCCCAAATTATTTTGGCTGAGGACGCATTGAATAAGTTTTCAACATTTTATCAACGACTCCCACATCTTTATTATTACGTCATCATAAAGAACAAGCAAAATAGATAATTATGTAATTTATAAATTATTTTACAATATTAATTCACCCATGTGTCGCATTTCAAAATAAAAAAGGAGTGATTCGATGATCTGACCTAATATTATGTATAAAATTTTTCCACTTTTTTGCGAGCCCATATCGATGACTCTCAATTTGATATCGACCCCTCAGAGCCCCTCCGCTAGAACTAATCAACTTGTTCCAGATATCTAACAATCATAGGCTGAAGATTAATAAAGAAAGTGGAGACCTAATGGAATACTTTAATACAAATGAATGTGAATTTCATAGCCTATAACACGTCATCCATCGGGGTGGAAAAGAACCTGCTTTGATATATTTCAAAGCGGTTACACGTTTTGCTTCCCTGGCCCTTCACAAAAATTATTTCTGCCGTTGGTTTATTATTGGGTACTGTAACCCTCTTACCATCTCACCAGATTGACGACATCAAAAAATAATAAAACTGCTGATTTTTGTGTACTTCCCAACGTAGCACCCTATTGAGTTAAAATGACTTCAGAAAATCAGCGGTTACGGATATATATACCCAGGTACACTTGGATCTAGTAAAAAGAACTTCTATCACACAATAACTTTATGTCAGAGCTGTTGTCAATAAAAAAACTGTTCGAGTAGTAGTAAATTTTTCATTGGAAAATTTATTACTACTCGAACAGTGTTTTATTGACAACAGCTCTGACATAAAGTTCATTGGAAAATTTATTACTACTCGAGATTCTCGACTACTCGACTACTCGAAAAGTGATTAATTGCTAAAATAAAACCATTCTAATGTTCAATTCTTATTTTAAAATATTTTTTTAACTATACAGATATGTCTCAAAACCCCTACGTTCCCCATCCATCCCACCATGTACGTTGTGTTGATTAAATTGTCCATTCATTATTAATAGTTTTCCGCAGAAAAATCGAAACGGGAAGGAATCTTCTCTAAATCAGTAGAAATACAACTATGTGGATAGTTAATTGCATTAATACCTTTCCAATTTTTTAGACAGACAAATACCACCTGAATCATTCAAGGACTTTAAAATAGCCAAAAGTCGTGTTCTTCGAAATAAGCCGTGATTATCAATAGTCAACCGTAGTTCAAGATTTCACCCATGGTTTATGATCTGGTAATCACAATGGCACAGAGATACATTGGTCGATAATCTATCACCTACATGTCACTACTTTTTATCAACACAATGGGTTTTTGAGAAAGATTGACGATTAAAAGCGGCATCGTGACCAAAATAATCTTCAAGTGAAGAATATTTTGGTCACGACAGCGAAAAAATGACAATTTGATAATTTCCTTGTATTTTTTTATACTTCAAGCATTCCTCAAAGCTGGTGCGCCGTGTTGGCATAGCAACGTCTACCCATTGAACAATGCCTGCTCCCGAGTAGCAGTATGCAGGTCCGGAACGACTTCTATTCTGGCATGTCCCAAAGGAATGGCCTACGATACATATAAGCGCCGATGCCTGCCATACTACCGAGCCAGATGGTAAGTACACAACGAGACAGTAAATAAGTAATACAGAAGATAAGCAATCAGATAAAGTATTAAACAAAAGAACAAATAAAAACTGTCATTAAAGTGCTCTCCGTGAAGAACACAAGGTGAAGTTCTTTTCCGACTTTGCATATTGCATACCTACGTCACTTCTCTTAGGTTGAAGAAAAGTGACATTTGCAATCTTAGTACGTATTCATAGCAGCCTAGTTTCGTCAAATTTTGACCATGTAAGCGGCCAAACTTTTTAGTTCCATAATTTTTTCTCCCTTTATCTTTCCCGTACATTAATTTTTATTTGTTTTTTCACTAAAAACTATATAGCTAACAACTGGTTTCCATTGTTACAATGATTTGTAAATAATCAGTAGTTACTATGATTCTGTTACTACGGAGTCTATTGGCTAAAGTAAGATTCACTGTAAATTTGAGTCAGGAAGTTATTTCATACACTCAGAATAAGTCACACGTGGTTCACACATAAGTAATTCGTAGTAAATTATATACATGGATCAGCAGATGTTATCCATAATAACCTATTTTTTTCGATTGTCATAAATTTTAGCTCTGGAAAAGACAATAAATTTGACAAACGTTACCATGTCTACTGGAGGTGTTTTCTTAAATATTGCCACTACTCTACAATACCTTAATTACCTGAATTATTCGCGGTCAAAAATAATGAAAAGGTTCTTATAACGGGGCAATGATAATTTTAAATCTCATCCTCTGAAGGATTCTGTTTACAACTAATCATATTACGTTTCATTTCAGCTGAAGAACATACACGGAAACGAATGTCATGAAAAATTCGCAATGAGGATATCATAAAATGGAGCTGCTTGGAGAGGAGAGCCAAGTCGGAGCAAAGAGAAGACAACACTACGGATCCGCAGGCTCTTTAAGTTAAAAGAGAACATTTTTGCACGTTCATCTTCAGCAAAATTCCATCTTGAACTTTAAAAAGTGACAATAGAGCGCTATTATATCAGTGACCAAAAGTGATGAGTGAGTGGCCTTAATCACGCGCGATCTGTCACCATTTTGAAGTTCCAATATTGACGAGGAAACTATAAAACGTTAAGGACATGCGACTGTATGGAGTGAAAACTTATGTGGTCCCACAGGGTCATATTTCAGGCTTTCGTGAATCACCCTGGATTCATTCGCCACTAATGTCTCTCAGACTAAATAAATGATTTGTCCAAAGAGAGAGGTAACGCATGAATGAGTGAGTTCAACTCATGCAGAGCATCCCCATAGGAAAATATCTCCAGACGACACGTTATCAACACCGTTAGGACATTTTGACAGGAATATGACAGATGTCATCGAGTGACTAATTCATAAAAATGGCCAAAAAGACATGAATAGTAAAGGGGCTTTTAAGGCAACCGGTGAAACTTTACGTGAACACGAAGAAAAGGAAAAGAATTTAATTTAAGCGATTTTTTTCAATTTGGTTTTCTCTCCAGTACGAATAGGACAATCCGAGTTATGCAGTTCAGCATTAATTACAACGAGTGGATTTCAGGGATTATTAAAATACCCTAGCACTATTTTTTCAGGAATAATCGAAGATACAGCATTACGATTTCATTTGAAGATACACCGTATATGAAAACTAATAAGTATAAAATGAAGAAGCCCTGCAATTGAGCTGTATCGTAGTCAACCCCTGAATTCCTCAAGAAGTTCAGTTACATTTCGTTGATTAACTGAAGTCGCCAGTACAAACCTCCGGGAAGAAACGTGCAAATATAAAGTGACAAAGTCAGTCCCAAGGTCTCGTCTTCTGTTTGCCAAGAGCGAAATTTGCTCTCTTCTCTCTAACCAGTTTCCCAATCTCCATTTCCACACGCACGCATGATTAATTTAAGGCATTAATCGCTCGATTTCATTCATTAACTGATGCGATGGGTGTATCTTTTTGTAAAATAACATGTAAAGCTAATTCTGTTGAAAGCAAGATAAAAAATAAAATTACAATTTTGAAAATATCTATTTTTTTATTTCAAAAAAGTAGGTAACTCTCATACGTCGAACAAATTCCTATTCATTGCTGTCTCTTTGATTTCGACAGATGTGTTGAGGAAAATAGGTAAGTGAAAACTAAAATTTTGGTAGAAACATTAACTTGGATACAAACTTCAAGAAAAATGAAATTCTGAGAGACGAAGAATAAATAGTCGACAACAACTGATCATTAAAGACTGAAAAAAATCTGCAGACACCAATAAACCAACAAGATTAGTTTCAATACCATTGACGTTCAATACATAGAATGATATTTCCACTTATGTAAGGCGCACGGCAAGTCGCACCCCGCTCCAATACAGAAAGAATCAAATCTAATAGCAATACGTAGGTCAGTCCCTTCCTATGGCACTACAGCCCAAGGTTGGGCCTTGGCCTCCTTAACTTTCTGTCTCCATGCTTTCCTGTTTGTCGCTGCTCTCTACAGAATCGTAGTCTTAGGAGATCCCGTGTGTCAGCCTATACTTCATCTTCTCAGCGCTTACGTGGCCTTCCTACTGTCTTTTACCGTACATTCGGCTGTCTAAGTTTCTCTTAGCCACATGCCCGGCCCACTGCAGTCGCTGTAGTCTGAAGGATTTTGACAGAGGGGATTCTCTAAAAAGATCATATAATTCATTGTTGAATCCGATTCTCCAGATATTGTTTGCCCAAATAGGCCTAAAATTTTTCTATGCACTTTCCTTTCAAATCGATCAAGTAAGATTTTCATCTTCTCTGTCGCATTCCATGCTTCAGATCCATAGGTTGCAATGGGCCTCATAATTGTCTTGTATATTTCCAGCTTGCAGTTACGATGGGTATTTTTCGACCTAAGTACATGTGACATTGCAAAGTAGGCTTTATTAGCTAGTGTTATTCTTCTGCGGACTTCTCCCTCTTCTGTGCCATCTGCATTCAATTCCACCACTAGGTATATAAATCGCTCCACTGACTCAATGGGGTCTTCTAACACTATCTGTGAGCTCCTGTTCCCTCTTTTATGGAGCATAATTTTTGTTTTTGATGGGTTAATCTCAAGGCCAATACTTCTAGCATGATTTTTTAATTTGTAGATAGGTTTGCTGTACCGCTACTGCTCTTCGGCTCATAATAATAATATCGTCTGCGTAGGCAGCCAGTTGTGTTATTTTGTTGGTTAACAAGTTCTCTCTTCGCATCTCCATCTGCCTTATTACGTACTCCAGAGCTATATTAAATAAGGTAGGTGCCAGCCCATCTCCTTGCTTCAGACCCTTCCAGATTTTGAATACATCTGTCAGTTGGTTTTGGATACGTACCACTGCTACTGTGTCCTCCTTTGTCGTTTTTATTAATCTTATTTAATTATGTGGGGTGTTTAATTCGAGCAGTATTAGAGAGTTTTCTTCTATTGAGCGAGTCATGTGCCTGTTTGAAATCTATGAATACATTATATACACATCAATGTCATCTTCCCAGGCTTTACGCAGAATTTCTTTTACCGTGAAAAGAAGAAAACGGGCATGGTATGAATCTACATGCTGATGTGGAGGAAAGAATAGAATCCCCTATATTAGAGGAGGTGACAGACGCAATAAAGACCCAAAAGAATAACAAGACACCAGGAATGGACGAAATATCATCTGAAATGTATAAAATAGGTGGTGAACTAACTGAACAAATGCATGCTCTGATTACAAATATATGGGAGGAAGAGACAATTCCTATGGACTGGAGAAAAAGGGAGACAAATTGAAATGTGACAACTATCGAGGGATCTCTCTTCAATGCACAGCGTATAAAATAGTAACATGCATTATTAACCAACGACTTATACCCATAGTAGAGGATATTATTGGTGAATATTTAGCGGGACTTGGGAGAGGCAGGTCAGCAATAGACCAAATTTTCACAGTAGGTTAGTCACACCGGGACTCAATAGATCAACACACGAAATTTACAGTGAAAACTAACCATTCGCTTAAAACGAGGAAGAAACCGTGTTTCATGATTGTTATCATGCATGTACTTTAGTTGCTATGCCATCTTGTTGTGTTTGTTTGTTGTCGCTAGGCAAGATAGTTTGGCACTGTAATAGAAGTGACATTTTGTAATATGTACTCACACTTTTCAGGTATTAAATTGTATATGATAGCTAAAAAATACACAACAAAGACCCGGATGAAAGAAGAAAAGTCACTGTATTGTTACATGCTATAGGGGATGAAGCATTAAAAAATTTAACACATTCACCCTCCAAAAAGATAAAAAAGGATGTATAATAAGGCGTTGAATGCCTGTGAGAAATTTTGCACACCTAAAACGAATGAGACAAGTGAGCGTCACATACTTTTTGCGAGAGATCAAGAGAGTGGAGAATTATTCAGTGATTACTTAACAGGACTAAAGAAAATAAGTGCTACATGTGGATTTGGAGAGTTGAAGAAAATTTTAATAAGGGATGCGGCTTGTTAAGCTTGAGAAGAGGATCTGACACCTAAAATGTGTAAAAATCTGTCAGCCTGAGGAGCTGGCGGATGTTAAAATGAGCACCATCGATACAAGTGAGAAGTTACATACAGTGCGAGAATACTAGAGAAGAGTAACACCAAATGAAACCTCTATTACAACACCCAACTATCTAGCCTAGTGACAACAAACACAATAAGATGGCATAGAAACTAAAGTACATTCATACATAATAATAATCATGACATCGTAGGACACTAATTGCCACTCGAATTCTTCATCCAACTTTCGGTTGAAGAATCCAGATCTGGAATTGAATCCCTGCAAAGACAAATGTCAGGAATTTTAAATTCCCGCATCTTTGTTCTCCACAGTAAATGCTACAGCCACAGAGTATACTCTGTGCTACAGCTAATATGTTACCTATTTACACAGTACATATACTCGCGCGAGGGTATGCGCGAACACTTACGTTAATTCATTCGTGTAATTGTGCACAAGTTGACCCTTTGGTACCACGCAGTTATGAAGAAACGCTGATACAGTAAGTTCTCGGTATGCGTCGTTTCGATTTACGTCTGACTCGATGTTTCGTACATGCTGACAAGGAAAATTGGAAAATTTATAAGTAAAAAGGGAAAATTTGGCAAATTTTTCCCTTTTTAATTCTAATAAAATAGACTGAATGTGCATATGCATGCGTTTTTTGACAACTGAGACATAATCATCCTATCAAAAATAGCAGTTTTTTCCTAGATGAATGGAAAAAGCGAATTTTGAAATTAATGCCTTGATTTATCTTGGGATTAAAGTGGTCGCGAATATCTGGAGACGCTTTACTTTGTTTCGACTTACGTCGCTCTTCTTCAACACTCATCTCCGACGTAAATCGAGAACTTACTGTACTTTATTATGCGCACTCTAGTTTGAACTCGTAGAGACAGAAAAAGCATGGACCCATTTATTTTCTACTTGCATCATTTAGCTTATTTTGCTTTCAAGCGTAATTTTGGTTTTGGCTCTCGTGACGTTTTCTATATTAACTTTTATTATCTATAAATATTAGTGTTAATTAGAGGATGAGATACATTTAAACGGGGGGAATTAAAGATTGTCTAGAAAACGGGCATAGTAGCAAAGACATACGGAAGAGAATAGCGTTAGCTATAAGGAGGCGTTTAGTAATAGAAGGGAGCTGATGGCTGGGACCTTGAGTAAGGATGTGAAGAAGAGGCTGGTGAGGAGCTTAATATAGAGCGTAGAGTTGTATGGGGCAGAAAAATGGACCCTAAGAAAGGGGGACGACAGAGATGTGGGTGTGAGATGGATGGAGTAGGTGAGGTGGACCGAAAGGAAGACTATCGATAAAGTGCTTAAAATGGTGGGCGAGGAAAGGAAAATTCTTAATGAAATTTGAGTTCGGCAGATAAGGTGGCTGGAGGATGTAATAATGGCGATGGGTTGCTCAAGAATGTGATAGAGGGAAGGATGTTGGGCAAGCTGGGGAGGGGGAGAAAGAGAATAGGGTCATGGACAGGATGAAGAAGGGTCGATCGTATGCTAAGGCGAAAAAGGATATATTAGAAGGAGATAGGCCCTAGCAAGTGTAGAAAACTGGAAGAAGATTCTATGGCATTCAACAAAACCTACCTTTACCGGCAGAATATTTTTTAAAAAACTTATAGCTGATTTCCAGGCGCAGGCGGTTATCAAACAAGAAAATTTCTTTCTTCATCAAAGCGGACGTCCTCCCTCTTCGTCCCGCCGTAATTTCATCCACCTTTCCCGCTGACCCAACACCCTCCCATCTATCACGAACTTCTGCAACCATTCGCCCTTCACGACCTCTTGCGATATCCTCCTTTGCACTTCCTCGTATGTCTCCCACTCCGCCTGCAGTACCTTCCCAAACGCCCGAAACCTATTCTCCTCTTCCTTTCTCAGAGTCCACGATTTTGGCCCATTAAACGTTATATTCCCCTCTAAACTTTGTATCATCTTCTTCTTTACGTACTTGCTCAAGATCCACGTCATCGGTTCCCTCATGTTGCGGAGCGCTTCATTCACCATCTCTATTCTACTATCCGCCGGAGGGCCGGAGAATCAGCTTGACTCTACAATTTTTTCAGCTTGGCTAATCCAGCTGGATTCTAGCTACACTTGACTCTAGCCCAACCGTACTTGCCCAGCTGGAATCCATTTAGATTCAAGCGATGCAATTCTCACGGAGCGAATTCAGCCGAAATCGAGGCTTGATTTCCGCTTCGATACCATCTGGGCCTGAAACTATTCACTGCCGAATTCCTCATTCCGATAAAATGCGGCCGTTTTCCAACAAATATGACATAAGGAGTTAGTTGCTGGCGCTGCGCGGACATACCTGATCAAATTAAATCCTTAGCGAGCTGTACGAAGGCTTACGACTTCAGTCACTATTGCCCTGAAGCATGCTAACGAAATGATAGACTGAAGCGAAATAAATAAATAAGCAATTCCAATATACTGGCCAAACTAATTAAATTCTTACTAATATAGTAATTCTTTTTCGTGCAGTAAACATTCATCACATACGAGTCAAACTCCTCACGGCGAACAACAAAAATATTTGTCTCCTCTGAGGGTGAATAGCAGCTTGTTCAATATCAATGTATACATACAAGAAATAATATGGGAAAAAACAAAGCTCACCAGATCCCCTCCTGTTGAAGTCTCCGAAAACTTTCTTCTAAAGGAATCAATGAAATCGAGAGCGGTCTAAGAAACAAGAAACACTCGGCTGCACACTTAGCATATTTGATGGTAAAAATGACTGACACTAATTTTCCCACTTGCTAAAGATGTAAATCGAGTTACTTTATTCGGCTTACCAACCGATAGACCAAGGTTCACCTGTTTGACAATCAAAAGATACGATAGAAATGCCCGATACGAACTCATTTTACTTACTTTTCACGGCGCTGTTAATCGTGACGTAGGTGTTGCTAGGCAACCGCCTTTCGTTCCTCAACGGTTCCTCCCGACTTCTCGCGCAGCTCGCGAGAATGCATGACGATCGCGCGCTTGGCAATATAATTTTTCTATTCCTAAAAGGCAAAAATATTTGTGTACTCGGAGCTCCTCGGCTTGCGGACGGAGAAGCATTCGTAATCTCTGCTCCGCCGGATTTTTTCATTCTTCCTTCTAAGAGTGCGAGAGGTAGATATAATTTCCTTCGGAATGCTTTTTTCCCACGGCTGCATTTTTAAATATTTTATTACATTATGAGGCATTTTATACCCTAGTCTGTTACTGTGACAAGGTTTTAGTCGCTTCGCTGATTCGAAATACTCCCGCTATAACCCATCAGAAGGATACCTATGACACCTGTGGTCGAGAATTATATTAATTGTAGGTGATGCGTAGCAGTAGGTAATCTCAAACTATACTTTTATATTCTCCAATATCCTGTCAGCGTCTCCCTCAGAATGTCTCCCAGCGCTCTCTAATGCCCACCGATATACAGTACCTCCGCTAACACGCATCGATCACTTAAGAGAAATTAGGTGATGACTTTCCAACTTCCCTTTCCATAATTATCATCAAAACTCGGGGATGGATGAATGGCTCATTTTAACCTAAGGTTAGGAAGTCAGGGGCTTAACTTTCTAGTCATCAGATATATCTAGGAAGACTAGTATCATCTGCGTCGCTAACACAGTTCCTAACTGTAACAATATCATGGTGTACTGAAATCAAAACTCGTGACACCAGTTAGTGATTTCATGATTTGAATGTTGAAAGCACATAAAGTCATATTTCTTGGAAAGAAATGATAGGGCCGAGTAGGGTTTTCTTGAATCACTACCATTTTTAAGGAAATGGAGGAGTGGCCAACCAATCTGCTATACCCAATGCCATTCCCTCTACAAAGTGTTGTATGCTTTGGATGCAAAATAAAAAGAGGATATAGGCACGATATAGCTTTGTCCGTTGGTAGGTTGAGAGCTTTGACTCCAATTACAACTTGTGAATAGTTAAGTCTCATTATAATTTTCTACGTGTCTTATTTTTCAGTATCAGGTCTAAATACTGGTTCATGGTTATAATCAATCTTTCACTGTTTTATGTGGGAAAGGAATTCTCTCCAAGCCCAGGAGACATGTCTGAGACCCACTGCAGTTAGTTATATCTTGATGTGTATGTGACCCCAACCCCTTGTGCATCTATTCTTCCTACTTCTTGTTTTGGTTGGGAGAAGGGGAATATAGAGCATCGTTTTGGGGAGAGTCGGGAAAGTAACCTCGTAAAATGCTGTTCATCTGCTCCCTGTAGGGTGCAGACAGACAGTGAGGGGGCTAAATACTAGACTGGATGAACCGTGGCCATTCATCCTAACAAACCTCTTTTTCAAAGAACCAAGGGTCTAGCCGCACTGTTACTTCAACGGAGTCTCCCACTAGTGATCACACAATTGTTCTAACAAACCTCATAATTTACCATGGGTATTCTGTCCTAGGTCTTATTTAGTTATCCTTCTCCGTTGCTCTTGCTGCTAGCTGGTTAAGGATCCTTATCATCATTTTTCTTCAGGGTTTGGAATCGGTCATTGTCAAGCACCAGCAAGACATCCCTTTCTAAGAACTAATCAGCAAGCAATCATTTGTACAATGACACCCCTCACTCGGCTTCATATCCAATCCAATACACTCCACCCCAATCCTTATTTTCAAAATATCATCCTTACAATACTGCTAGGCCTGAATCCCCCATTTTTTCCCCAATTTTTGGATGGACTGATATGCCTCCTACCTTTTCACAGCAAGTGTTTGTCAAGGGGATGATACCTAAGAGTTGAAAACAATAGTACAGAATGAAAAAATTGGGGAAGATATGATAAGAAAGTTGAAATAGTTAGTAGAGATAACTTTCCACCTGGTTAAGACTGAAAAAAGTGAGTGATTAGGACCAGATGCCAAACTATGCAAAAGATGAGAAAAGCATGCTCAACAGCCATTTTTTTATTCACTCGAATTATTTTTGATTTGATATGGTACATATACATTTTATAAGAAAAATACCATAAATAGATACAGTTGCATAAAATACTATCAGCTGGAAAAGTAGAGGTGGAGTTTCTTAAATAACAACCTCATAAAATGTATAATTATGTAGAAATATATAAAAGAGATTTTAATTGAAAAAAACAACAGCCATGGCCAACTTCAGGGCTATGGCTTAGCCTGTTTATTCATCAGGATTGAGAGAAAAAGACTATATTTCCTTCATTCCAATTCAGGCTATTAGTTCAAATTTTACAACATAATAGCTCAAATTCTACCATAATTTAATTTCTACCCTCATTCTACATTCTATCCTCGGCTAAAGACAAAATCCAACAGGACCCACATGAAGGAGTTTACCAGGTGCCTTGTTCCTATAGGAAATCATAAATCGGTGAGAGTTGCTGGTCATTAAAGGTACGAGCACAGGAATACGGGAGAGCAACAAAAAATGGACAATTTCACCTGTCAGCCGTATCCGATCACACCTGGACCCCGGGACATGACATAAAATTTGACGGCCAAGGTAATAGAGAGAGCAGATATTAGTTAGGCTAATGAGAGAATCCATCGAGATAGCACGGACGGACAACTTCAACTGGGACAGAGGATACCACCTGGATGATATATGGAGGAGAATCCTGAAAAGGACCAATGAGGGAGCAGCACTCAAAATTGGCGGGAAATAGGTCCTACTCACGAACCTACTCATGAACCTCATGAACAAATCTTTGACCTGAAGACGCTGACAGTAGTGTCAGCAAAACTGTTGTCACTCACAACAAAAAATATGTGGTTGATCCCAAAAAATGAAGGAGATTAACATAGAGCACCACTAAATCCTTCATTCTGACATCATAGAAATACAATACTTGAAGACTGGTACAAATTAGCAATTTTGCTTAGGACACCACAACCAACACTAAAACTGGAAGGAACTGTCCTACCTAAACTAGTGCATAAGTCACCCAAACATGTTCATTGCTTGGCAAAATGGAGCCAGGCCCATTGAAAGTATGGGAGTTGCGAGCGACTCACTATCTCAGCCCAAAGGTTGGAAAGATCCTTATGTGTTACTTAATCACAGTTAGCAAAGAATGTGTAAAGCATTGGAGTACCAGGGGAGTTGATAACTGAGAAATGTGGCTGGGTATGGACCACTTCAATCGATTGCCAGATTGCCAGTTTACATATTTTTTTTATTTTAAACCCTTTGAACTTCAAAGGGGTTTCAACCAATAAACTGACTCTGTAATATAGAGATAGATGATTGGAATATCTGACTGCTCTCTGCCTCTTGGAAATTTGAAGAGTAATACTTTTTGCCCATAAAACTAAGAAGTTCACACACAGACAGCACTTAGGGTGCTTGGCTCTAAATGATTCATCCGATTGATATATTTGAGATGATATTGCATAGTAAGATTTTTGCAGGAAATATCCATCAATTTTCTTGGCATTATTGAGAAAAATGACCTACTTAAACACAATGAGGATTTTCTATGCAAAACATGACTACCCACCACCATTGCCAAATATTTTATCACGATTACTCAAGTTTAGGCTTTATTAAAAATGAGTCTATTGCCAAACAAGTTGCATCAAAGTTTCTCCGTTCAATTTTGTGTTTGGTGTTAAAAGAAAAACTTTTTAAATTGCACAGTACCTATTTTTTGGGTGTGGTTGTAGTAAGAAAAGTCCAGATTTTTTACCCCTTCTCAAGGAACTGCTCACTTAAAAAATCTACTGTAGGAAAAGTTATCATTTGATGGCAATGGGTGGATGTGGCAGTAGAGTAATACTCAAGACATAATTTTATGTATTCTCCCAGATAAAGTTGTTATTGTTTTCTGATGTGATTTCTTCCCAACCCAGGGTAGACATACAATAGAAAATCTGGAATTCCTTTGAAACTGATAACTGTGGTTTTCACAAACCATAACGACTGCAAGTACACAGGGTGATACCTAATTATGAAGAGTAATATTGACACAAGGTTTTGTGCATGCTTGCATGGCATGCATGCCATTAGCAAGCATTTACTGTGAGGTAGAAAGATGAGTGTGGGTGTGATGTTGCCACATTCTGGTGGAAGTGGTCATGTCTCAGGAAAAACACAATACATAGTTAATTTTTTTACTTTAATTGAGCAGTTTTTACTGACTGCTACATCAATCTGTCTGGACTGGGAATCGAACTATGGACCCTTGGCTTGCTGGGCCTATGTGCTGGGGGATTTGGTTGGTGTGGTGGCTAGAGTACTGGCTAACCATACGGATGGCCATGGTTCAAATCCCTGCAGAGGAGGATATTTTTCAGAGGAAACCTGATCCCTACTTGAGTTTCTTGTGGAGGGCACTTCAAGTACAGTACTGTCTGTCTGTCGGATGAGACGTTAAACTGTGGTCCCCTTGGTGCCTTTTGTTAAGAGCAAGGTGATGCTGATACCAGGTTTCTATCCACCCTTCCTCCCTTACCTGTCCCCTATGGCGCAAATGACCTTAGCTGTCAGTCGCCTCCCCAAAATCCAATCCAGCCTATATGCAGACCGCTATAATACCCAGGCTTCCTAATTCTCATGGCAATTTTTTGAAGTACACGAAGAAAATTGATTTTTTCTCATGGAAATTGCCCAAATATTTCACCCATGTATTTGCGACAGGCTTGAATACCGGCATACACAGCCAAGTGTGGCCTATGCACTGGTGTGGGATACTGTCCTTATGTTATGACTTCCTTGAAGCCCTTTCTCTCTTGTGTTGCCATCTTTGATGGCCTGCAAGGGCTTACATCTAGTTCCTTTGTATCATTCAAATAATTGCAATGAGAATTGAGTATCCTGGGTAGCGTCGTAGTATGTGCATTAGCCAAGCAAGCCAGAGGTCCATAGTTTTTCACCCAGTCTAAGCTGATTTTTTTCTCATGGAAATTGCAACATAAAGGAAACCTCTTGTCCCCTTTTCTTCTCACTAGCTTAAAAAGAAACAAATAGCACTCAGGACAGGTGTGTTAGAGGCATCTAAAAGTGATATGGCCAACACGCTGAATGCAGGCAGAATGAAAAGTCGTAAGTGGACATGTATTTGGTGCACTGTCAAGGAAAGTTACCAAAACAATGTTAACAGAATGCAAATAAACAGCAAGAGTTAGCTGATGTAACATATATGTAAGAACAGTAATAAGATGTAGAGTAAATCTGAAATCTGATAAATAATTGCTCATGCAGTCTTAAAGATAACATGGACAAATTTATTGAAACAACGAGGTGATCGAGAGTATGTCATGTAATGAACCCCTGGCTGGGTTGAGCTAGGTGCAGCAACAGAAAATTTGAAATAATAGTATTTACTTGATCAGCATCACTAGAAACATACAGTACTTAATAGGAATTTTGCACTTTATATTTTTAAACATTTATGAAGGTGTTGTGCAGTCAAAATGGCTTTTTTTCTGATTTTAAGTGATAAAATTTGTGAAAATAACTGCTCATGTTAAATAAATGCATGACCCTAGCCATTGCTTTAAAAGCAGTACCATGTAACATAGAGGCAGATTACGAGGTATACAAAGGGGTTGGCCCACTCTTCTATTATCCAGTGGAGAATGGCTAAACCCCAGGAAGTAGCTATTCTGCCCTAACACAATGACCTTATTCGGCTCCTGAGTAACATAAACATTCCAATAATGGCATTTAAGTTAGCGAGAATATTTCGTTGGTTATCCCTAACAAATATTTAAGTATACATACCATATTTATTGGCGTAGAACATGCATCGTCATTTGACACACCCTGATTTTGAGAAGGAAATGTGAATTATGAAAACTAACATTTAAAATTAAAGACTTGGAAGCTCTGAATATTTTGGATAAATCAATGCTAGTACATATTTTAAAATATGTACAAAAAATATAAATAATATACCTAAAAAAAGATATTTAACCAAATTAAAAATGGATATTACCCTTTGTATTTGAATAAGTTTAAATCAAACATGCTTGTATAACACGCAGGGTGAATTTGAGGCCGTAGAGTTTCTTAAAAGTTTGTGTTTCATGCCGATAAATACAGTACATATAATCTAATATATATATATAATTTATAAAAGGTTTCTAGGTTGTATGGTACATTTATCCTTTATAAATGAATATCCTCAGTACCAATGTTCCATTTAGGCCTTGAGTTAAACTTACTCCATCTCCAAATTATAGCAAGGAAGCCTATTCCAGGCAAGCATTTATGAAGTAGTTCACTCCAAATGGTTATCTTGCCATGTGTCTTATTGCAATGCCTTAATTTTGTATCCCCTGCTATACACCCTTGAAGTGGTTTGCAGGGCAATATGTAGATGTTATTTCACTAATAAGAAATCATCTCTACATGAAGTGCAGAACTCATTATCATATAGCTATTTTGAGTTAATGGTAAAACTGGATGAATACTCCAATGCAGTATAATCAGCTTCCATGAAGGTGAGGGCAAGCTAGATGGTCTGGATGTTGCGATGATTTTTAACTGTACTTATGGGAAAATACAAACTTCAGAAAAGGGAATTTTTCATGGATTTGCAATTCATCAATTAAAAAACCCCTCCTATCTACCATTGTAATATGTGGAGTTTGCTATTTTCTTTGTGATGAATCAAATTCCTTAACCACAGCCAAAGTCAACTCTTTGCATACGGAGTTGCCACTGCAAATCAGCTATTAAAACTCTATTAGCTGGGCTCCATAAATATCCAGTCACCCTTTAATATTCTATTGGAAATTTTTAAGACAATCAAGAAACAATTTAGTGGTCCCATCTAACATGAAAAAAACAAGTGAATCTTTTTTTAATAACTACATGCGGAATATCCTTACCTGAGTGGTATACACAAATGAATGATTCAATCATGGTTTAAATTCATGAGTGATTCTCTTCTAACTCATTCCAATTCAATTCATCAGCTTAAAAAATAGCAGCATCTCAGATTAAAATTGTTAAGCTCATCGCAACCTATAGCCGATTGAACGTAATTACACTAAATATACCATTTAACAATATTTTAATTACCTTCCTGGATTTATATTGTTTAGCTCAATATACCTAAATTATTTTTCATATAATTCCATTATATTGAAAAATATTAGCTTATAGCCATACCATGAGACTCCAAAACTCAAAAATGTCATTTTCATTGAGTAGAGAGAGAAAATCAGAGTAACCTTTTCCAGTGACATTGGAAACAAATTTTCTTCTCTGGTAATTATTCTATAATAAGCTACTCATTCAAATCACTAACCTGTAAAAGACAGTATAAAAATTTCCTAGGCTACCTTGTTCCCAAAGACTTCCTGATCTTCATTAGTAAGTTCTCTAAAGGTCATAATTGTCTTCCTGGATCCTCTCTCTGATAGATTTTATATAATTTGAGAAAAGTCTAACAAATTGATTCTTGTCAGCATGTCGTGTCATTCATAATTGTGGGCCCATAATCTAAGAGAGACTGGAAAAGAGCAGCATGTATGCATATTTACATCAATACCAAAATGTTACTCATTTGATGAACAAAACAGGATGCTGGAGAGCAGGGACACCAACTGTGACTTTCAGCCAAACTTGACAAGGCCACCATAGTGTAATGAAGACATTATGATGTTCTCCATGCCTAACGTTTGTAGACTCTCTCTTACCTGTCTCATTAAAAGTGTCAGTTTCTTCAACACAGTCTCAGCCAGTTTTCTCTCCATGGTCTGCTTCTTCTACACATACCTTATTTTTTTTTCATTCTTCAAGTACCTTTAATCATCTTCATAATGATTAAGTTAATGAAGACTGTTTAACTCTCTCATGTACCTTGATGCCAAAAATTACAGCGCAACAATTTCAATGCTTTCAGTTCTGAAATAGGGGGTATATTTTGTTTGACTTGTCTTTGTTCATCAAGTCTAGGGTTCTGTAGTGGCCGTTGATGATGTACTGCATTTGGTATACTAATTTTTTGTATTCATTGGAATTTACTTACTCTATGTTACCAAATTTTTTAACTTTTTAAAATAGATTATCCTTGGTGTAAACTTTGTGTGTGAAGCAGTCTTTAGAGTGCTTGAGAGTGTAATCTTGCACTCTTCAAGAACTACTTTAATTGCTCTAGAAGAGGCGAACAGCTTGAATGTCCAAGAAACTTAAGAATTTATTTCTCTTTTCTTTCACCCCTTTGTCAAGTTTTAATACATGTATATTCCCAGTAAGTTGCTCATACTTCAGTGAATTTTAAGATTTGTAGTTCCCAGAAAATTGATTACCACTCAAAGGGCTACTAGCTGGCTGGAGAGTGCCATGAACTATAATTGTGCAAAATGTTTCATGAAACTAGGAGAGACTGGAAGTATAATTAAGATTACAAGTTTAAATAGAAGATGCAAAAGAGAAAATATCTTATCAACTTACAAGAGGGCAAAATATTTCTAAGGGTATTGTTGGTACACCAGTAACAAGAAGTACTGACAAAATTAATATAAATATTTTTCAAACTATACATGAAAATCACTAGCTGCCTACAAGGAGTAGATCACATTTAAAGGACTTGAAAGGAGAAACAGGAAAATGTAAATCAGAGATATTGAAAAGAGGAAATATACAGAGAAATGGTTGCACAGGAGCTCATTGAAGACTAAAGGTAAAGAAGAATGCTTCCAATGGAATGAAGGCAATTATCACAATCCAGATGATTTTTTCATGACCTCTTCTGTCATATTTTTGATGTAACCTTAAAGATTCATAAAGAAATATACAAAACGTAAGCACAAGGAGATATGAAATAAATAATCATTCACCTATTACTTCAGAAAAAATAATAATCCCAATAATACAGATAACCTAGGCTACGTGGCAACCAATAACTAGAGATGTAAAACAAATATTGAGAATTTAGCATACCCACAACTCTGACAGAAACACCTCCCTGCATCCCTCCATCAATTTACAATCACCCAGGTGAAGTTCTTGTAAGATCTTGATAATAAACTGATTTATTTTATCCATATGCAATTAAATGACTTGTGCCTTTATGAGGTTGCTACAATGAGGTAACTAAGGTTGTCACATTAACTTCTAAACTGTTTCACATGCATCATAAGGCACTTAGCTGCCAGAAGGGGGGCATAATATTGATTCTGCATGGCTACCTGTAGTATCTTTAGTCCAAACCAATTCATTCTGTGATCCACATTCTTGCCTGACCACAGGTGAAGATGCACTTGTAATCTATTTCATACCATATGTGCTTCCTAGGAAATTTGGTCATTACTGGGAAATCATGTTGGAAAACGTATAGTGAGATAGGAGCTAAAATTAGAATTTCAAAAATGCACTCATCCTTTTAGATTTGGAGAAGCATGGATCAAAAGCTATAGTCAACCCTTGACTAATATTTTTCATAGAATGTAGTGTGAATCATGATTTTTCGAAGGCTTAGGAGTTGTGATATGGCACCTGACCTAAACTAAGGAATCATCCATAAGGAGTCATGTAAAGCTAACACCATATCCAGAACAGATGTACTGCAACACTGACACCAACTGTAGCAATTGGCATATGGCACATTGTAATGATATCATTGAGGCATATATTTGCTGTTAAATACCTTCTCCGATTCTGATTAAGCTGGCCTAGTAAATTTCTGTAGTGGGCCTAACATTTTCTCTATTTCTCAGGGACAAAACTGAATGTAGCAAACCATCGCCATTCTTTATTTAATCACATTGGACATATTTGATGGCATAAATACTTTGTCAGCTATAGCCAACTGTTCTTCAGGTAAATGTGGCTCTTCAAATGGGGCTCATGAGGTATTTTGTCCTGAATTATACTCTATGTTTACCAATCGATCTGACCGGATCAGCTCTGTATGGTAAACGCAACAGGCTAGAGGAATAGATCTGAGAAGCAGGCAGACTCGGCCCACTTTCTCAACCAGTCTGAGATTTCAGATTGATCTGAACCAGTGGCTCAGTGACACTCCTCGTTATTTTTTAAATTGTTATTGGGAAACAAAATATAATTGTTATTATTCAAGGCATGTGTTGTAACCAGCTGTAACAAGAGTGCAGTAATGGCGAGTGATGTTGATGATATCATAGCACATCGAAATCTACTACCATTGGGCAATTTTGTTCACTAAGAACGCGACTGAACATTTCTAACTCTGCCCTTGTTTACACATCAGGGGCAATCGTGCTTCAACTGATAGATTCGATTGTTCACTATTGATATTTTTAGTCCATGTTGGTAAACCAGGTGATATGAGTCGGCTCACTTGGAATTTTCAGATCAGTCCAAGTTCAGATTGATCTAAGATTGATTGGTAAACATAGTGATATATGGATCAATAGTAAGTTTTTGGTGGTTTCCAGCCTCATACTCTTTGTGAACTATTCTTGAACTCTCCCTCAGGTCAAACCTTCCAACAGCTGCCAACATTCTAATAGTTGGCTCAAAGCATTGTTCCTTGTAATACAGAAGTGATGGAGAGTTTTACTGGGTGGGGTGTCCAAGAAAATTTCCCTATGATTCTAATTATTTCTAGGGTGTCAATGCGTACCTACCTTCCTCCAAAAGTGAATTAAACTATTTTATATTTAGTACAAATTTTATTTACAAAACACAAACATAATCATTCTCATCATTAACTTCATATGTGCACAAAAGTGGATATATTACCAACTGTTGGCAACATTATTACTTTATGTAAATGTGTGATAGTCCTGAGTTATGCAGCAACAGTGAAATCTGCATTTGGATAAGTCACTAGAGGTCTCATAGATTTTACTCATTTTTTGGTCCACAACTGGTATGATTAACTTAAAATTCCTACATGACTTGAAACTTATGCAGTTATACCATCTTACCATTTTATAAATATGAAATTATGGTCATGAGGTGGCTCCAAAATCAAGTGATGGTACATACTTCTCGCTGCAAAAATGAATGTGGCTGAGAAGCCGTTATGAAACTTTGCTGGAATGGTTCAATGGATTCCTGAAGGCACTCGCTCACTTTTGGGAGAGTCAATGATTTATTTCCTCAGTCCCAACTTTTTCAGCTTTTTCACATCAAGGTCTCCATAATAGTCCTCACTGCAGATCAAAGAATGGGCAAGCAGCAAAAAACCAATTTATCAGATGAATTTTTGAATGAAGGCATGCAAAAGTCATTACACATAATGGGGCCAAATTTTGAAAATCAGTTAGAGAACAGGCACGACAGTTAACAAGAAAGGATGAAGAGCACGAGCAATGTTAATTACGGCAGAAAAGAGATCTTTATACAGAACAGGACAGAAAGAATTCAAAAAATTGCCCTTAATAATACACTCATTTTCCTGATAACAGACCCAAGGATAGGTTAATTACAAGAAGGTTAGGTACACTGAAAAGAAGAGAACAGACTTACTCATGCTTTCCAGTCAGTAAGAACAGACAGAAGTGATAATTTAAAAGTAGATTTTCCATAATTATGATCTAGTCGAGGCGCATAAATTCCAGTGCGTTATTTCGAGTTTTTTTTGTGAAAAGTAATTTGTGTGTCACATGGGGCAAGAGGGAGGAATTTCAGTACTGTGGAATAATTAGCACTAATGTAACACCAAATATAATTTTTATTTTATATTTTTTGCGTTACTGATGACTGATGGTGTATGTTTACATTTTCAACTCCAAAAAGAGTGAACATGGTATCTTTTTAAATTAAGGGATCTGCATTTTACATTTTTAATGCAAATCCTTTCTTTATACAATCTTCTTTATTAACAATACCTTGGTCGGCAATTTTTATTTCCTTATTAAACATTTTTTTCATTAAAGCTCTCTGCCATGGGATGAAAATTAACAGTGCCAGAGAAACAATAAAAAATAAGAGAAACAACAGACTTTAAAGAAACATTCTGACAGATAACATATAAAACTATGGGTATAATTTATGCTAGCATTAGTCAATTTTAATTGTATCATATTTATTTTTTAAAGCTTCCCTGATAGTAATAAAACATTTTCAAACCGCGGCACAAGAGTATTACAGTTATATAAAGGTTTGAAATTATCCTTCATTTATGCCATAATTTAGCAACAATTTTTTTCCAGAAACTTTAACCACATGTATGGTACATAATTCAAAACTTGGCAACAATATCCAGAGTCTTTGCTTTTGCAGTTCTTCATCGAACTATATGCCACTCACAGTACTCCTTCCTAAAGGGTCCTTAACGAAATGTGTCGCCCCAAAGCCCCAATCAGATGAGGGGAACTTTCACTGCACTTCCAGATATGCCCACATTCATTTTAATGGAATATTGGCATCAATGGAATTTGACATTAATTTGAAGATAGTGATGAGCAATTGGGTTTGCCTCCTTTGGTGATAGGAATCCACGTTATTAGAGGCACTGGAGGCATATGTTTTCAGACACTGGATCCGCATCATTGAAAGTAAGTTGAGATGTCAACTGAGTGACTTGGTAGTCACTGGTAATTCAACGGAATAAAATAATTAAGCGGCATCATCGTAATCGGCCTTGGAAGGTGGAGGACGGGAGGCAATGGCAGGTTGGGGTGCAGGGCCAGAAGAACGAGATTGGGAAGATGATGGACGAGGCTTCGGGTTCTTGGGGGCAGGAACATTCCTTGGTGGGCTGTTGTTTCCTTGAAGTCCAGCAAGGAGTTCGCTCTTGCGGATGCTCTTCAGATCCAGGTCGCCATAATAGTCCTCACTGTTATTGGTCAGCAGCGAGGGTAATCATGTTTTAGCATATTTGTGATTTTTTATAAACGAATCAAACTAACATAAGATATAAGTGAATGCTAAGTGTAGTAGTAATAAATGATAACCTATTATGGAAGTGTTGAGACTTTTATGATTGTAATATTACTTGATGAAGTGTAGGGGGTAAGAAACTTGACAAATATTCACAGTCATTTGCATATTTGATTTGAGAGAAGAAAAAACTTCCATGATGGAAACTTTAGAAAGAGGAAATTGGAATCTACCACATTTATGTTAAAAAAACATTAGGCAAAGGAAAAGAATTAACCGGAAAATATAAGGAAAGAGTAAAGAAAGAGAATGATTCACAGTCATCCTCATGAAACAAGAGTAACTCAGATCAGAAGGGGTTATGCAAAATCACCATATATGATAATACATATACAAGAACTAAAAATGTTAATCAGGTATGAGTGTGAATAATGAATTTTATCTAATGCCACAAAGTGCACATTAAAACTTAGTCAATCGATTTAGCACAGAACAAAAAATGTATTGAGCATACTTATCTAAAGTAGGTTTGTTAAGTATTAACACATTCATATGTATTACAATTGTTAAAATAAGTAAACTTAAAGGAAAATCAAATATAAAAAATGAAGGTTTCGGTGATGCTACTTTCATTACTGTTAGAAATGATAGAGTGCTTTATTATTACAGCTCTGAATTCTACAATAGTACTAGAGTACAAAATTCTGTGACTAATATGGAAACAATCATTTATCACAAATAAACAAGTGGGAAATTATAATTGAATCATCTATTAGAAACTTTAACTAAAGTATGGTGTGAAAATTAGATGGCAGCCAATGCAATTAATTCCATGCAGCAGAAACCTGAAGTTAAATGGCCAATGTGATATAATACTCCCTACACTTAAAAATGATAAGCCATTCAAAAGTTTAAGAGAAAATGGAAATCCAACAACTTAAATAGCAGGCATAAATTCTACCGGTATTAGTGGATTTCATTCCATAGATCCCAAATGCGGTAGGTCATTACATATTTAACTATCAGCTAATATGAGAACAAAGTTTTTTAAATGACAAAAGGTCGATAGTGTGGAAAGAAATGTTATAATAAAAACATGTAAACCTTTTAAAGAACATAACTGATATTGTCATTTTCAACATGCAAATGTCCCTACTTACATTACATATAGTGTGTGCCCAGTTTAAAAATATATCAGCCCCATATGAGATAATAAAAGAATTCATATTTTAAAGTCTTTGATGAAAAAGTAAAAGAAGTATGCTGAAAATTTTTGAAATTATGATCATTTCTGAGAGACAATAACACTTTTAAAATTAATGACGAAATGAACACCATTTTGAGAGAAAAATTCAGGTGCAAAAACACTGAAGTATGTAGCAGAAAGATGAAAAAACACTCACCATCCAGGGACTTCCTCGGGATCTTCACAGTTACCAGTGCCCTCAGCATCACCAATCTTGAAAACAGTGCCGATGGGGCAACCATACTCACGAGCGACTCCCTCCAGACAGATGTAGTACTTGCGGCAGTCATCAGGATGAGCATGACGAGAGAAAGTTCCGCTGTTGGCAATTTCACCAGCGGCAGGGCAGGAGAAACCTCCAGCAACCTCTGTGAAAAAATTTGAACATAGGATTGACTGATGAGAAGTAAAGTTCCAAACACCCAGGCATTGTGATGTAACACCCGACATCATTTACTCATGGCCTGAAATGTGAAACTAACAGGAATAACAAACTCTGAACACTATACAGATGGTACATCTTTAAACTCCACTGCAACCAGCAGAAACATTGAAAATTCATGTAACACCAAAAATCTATTTTATGTCTTTATAATGCTACAATGATTAAAATTGTCATATGAAGAGACTCACTGATTCCAATGATTTACAAAAATAACACTTGCTAGAAATTCTCAAAAATTAGAATGAGGGGCTTATATTATATTGACAATAACTTATGCATCATATCATCAATTAGTATAGGTGAAAATTCCAAATTCAATATTTGCTGATTGATGTAAAAGTACGACTTCTCAATATTTTAAGCTGAAAATAGTGTTTTGGCAATTCTATGATGAGATCCAAAATATATGTACCATATATTAACTCAAGATTCACGTAATTTTCTTGGCTTGCCTTGAAAAGTAAACTACTCAGCATTACATTAAAACTTGCTCAAAATACAGAAGACTAAAAAAGTGTAATGAATGGCATAACAAGGTGATACAATATTACCGCTCTGTACAGAGGCGTGTCCAGGATTTATGTAAGGGGGTGGGACACCATCCAGTCTGGCTCCATAGAGCAGATTTGGTTAGAAATATCTGGTCCACAGAGGGGCAGCTACCCACCCTCTCCCTGGCTATGCCCATGGCTCAGTGCCAACCTTTATCTTAACCCACCATCATTTCGGCACTCAGGAACCTGGTCAGCCCACATGCAGACACGGGATTCTCTGTCATAAGCAAGTCCAGGGGAGCACTGATAACGGCTAGCCTCACCATCCCAGCAGTTCCAGAAGGTGTCACACTTCTTGTCATCAGGGAAGATACCATAGAGACGAGGACAGTGAGCTGTGCCAATGGCAGGTTCTGGAATATGGGAAAAAACAGTTAATCTAGAGATAGGCTGTTTGAGCATTCCCAGCAGTGGCAGGATCTAAACGCACGTCCTTCAAGTCAGTTAATATTTTATCTCCTCTTTTTGCTGCTCGCTTCAAAGGAGTTATAGGATTCAGACTGAAGTTACAAGAAGATTTTTCTCCAAAATCTTAGCACAGAAGGAATTTACAAGCTGATGATTTTCGTAGCAAAATTTCACAGATGGGCTCCGATAGTTAGCCATAAAAGTTAGCACACATCTTCGGCTGGCAATTACATATCGTATTTGTAGTATTGGTATTCAGTTGAACATCTTTGACCTGAGGTTAGTGTCCAAGATATTGAAATCATAAAAATAGTCAACTTCATGGCAGGCTTCTTAGGCAATCCCCTACTGCCCGAATTAAGATTGGATGGCACTTAACGCTAGAGAGAACGATAAATGGTCATATCTCTTACCAATATTCTTTCGGTCGCCGCAGTCAACGTTGTGAAGGTAATCGCAGTTCTCCGTCAGGTATTTAGGATCTGAGGCATCGAATGCGAGACCATTGCCGCAAGTTTTCAGGTCGGCCGCACCGCCGTCACACTTCCAGTATTTGTCACAGGATGATGAGTGAGGGTAGAATCCATAATCGTCTGGGCACTTGAAGTTCTCTTGTGCTAGCGCTGTAATGAAAAAAAAATACAAAAATAAGAGTCTAATTACGAAGTTACAATATCAAACAAATATCAAAACGAAGTAATATTAAATTTCATGAAAATATTTTTTTAAATACATAACTCCATATGTGCTTATCATAATTAACAAATTCATTGCCATCCACGGCAATCGCGGTCCCATTAGCTTCTACGTAAGAACGTAATTGAATGGCAGGCTCATGTTCCTATTTGATACAAGAACGAGTCATTCAGTAGCGATGGCATGAGCCAATTATAAAAAGACACCCTGTGAGAATTTAATTATGAGGAAAACAAACCAGTTCCTCCAATGGCTGAGGAACACTTTCTAGTCGTTTTAAGCGAGTTTTTACGAAAAGGCAGTTTCCTCAAGCACTTCGCCCCTTCGAAAATTAAATCTTTCTCAGAACCTCCTCATCCGATTTCGCGGTTAATTATCGGTGGGCAACCGCATCGCAAGAAAACAATCAAATTTTATCCATTTACCGGTAGTTATGCAGTTAAAATCGATTTGACAAGTAAGTTATAAGATTGGGCCAATTATGCCACCTTGTGTGGCGCCCAATGTAATTAGCTGTCACGAGTTTTGTTGGACTACTTGCGTTGATATCGTTGTTTTTGTTTGGAATTAGTTGGGAAATCGCGCACTCAAGTCACTATTTTGTCAATTATTACGTATTACGACTGAAGTTTAAACATTCGCTTGTTGCGGTAAATTTAGAGGAATTCTTTCTTGAAATTAAAGAATACCACGCATTTTGCTTCTCCGTTTCGCATCATTTTATGGCACCGTGAGGGCATAGGCCCAGCTAGGTTTCGCGTAAACTTTTTACTTTAACTTAATTGACGTAACGAAAATAGATTTTTGTCTGTGCTTACATTTTCACCGACAGTTACCATGCACGTGGTGCATAAATCTTTAAACTGTTTGTAAATCATCGGGACCATCTACGAGCTTTTTAGTCCAATTCTATGCTCTCCGTCCACGACTCTGCCAAAAGCATGAAAGTGTGCGCGGATCTCTTGCGAAATCCTTCTTGAGGACGATGACCTCGGATCAATATTCTGGAGGGTGATGGAAAACAGTAATGTATGTGCGCTGCACAGTGCATTCTCTTCTACGAAAAAACCCTAAAGAGAAGTTTGGTAAACCAAGTGAAGATTTAGCAGACAATTTAGCAAACTCTTGCTCTCATTACTTCGAAAAAATCTCGCTTTATCTTTATCCTAACTTATGATCCTCCAGGTTGAAAAATTACGTCATATTGGGGTTATTAAAGTAATACCGGCATACAAACAGACTATCATTTTTACTTTCCTCCACTTTCAACGAGGAGAGTAATAAAATTGTGGGAGGAAATAATTTTTTAAGAAAACGCAGAAATTTTGATAAAATCAAAGCGTCAAATTTATTTCGTCGATACAATTTGCCGATAACATTATCAAAACATTTCGACCTGCATCTTCCATTCCCCCTCCAGCTTACGCGGACGCACGCTCCCAGCCAAGTTGCGAGGAAATCGATCCGATTGGAGCCCGTTAGAAACGTGAACTCGAAAATAGGAGAGCGGTTTTGCAATGAAGGTGAAAGTAAAGGAAAGCCAGGACTGCGGCTCGTGTGAATGGTAGAGAGTGAGGGAGAGATTCTCTCAAATAAAAATTAAATTATGCCTCGACCGACAGCTACTGGATACAAATCGATGAAATTTCGCAAACCGAACCCAATGCCTTGACTTACGCAACGATTCCCTGTTATCTCCTCCACCACCTAGTGTAGAATCTAGACTGGATGTGCAAAATTTTATGCTATTTCCGCTGAAATCCTGACTTTCCAAACCAAACAACTTAGCGAGAGCATAAATTGATTCATGGATAGTTAACGAAGAGAGAATACATCTTAGCTTATTCCAGCACACCAATATTGATGAACTCTTTCATTAAATTTCTATTTCAATCATACATTAATAACCAACACTGTCTATGACAAAAAAGGTACGTATTACGCGTAAAATTGAGTATTGAAAGCTGAAATTTCATTTCTAAGTATCTTTTTTTAATGTCTGTTAATGACTTAATTGGAATTAATTTCAATATCAACCATTCCTTTGCATAGTGCAACTTTATCCAGGGCAACCCTGCAATCGAATGCAAATTCCGCACGACACCAAATAGCTATTGCAATGAAACAGATGCACCACAGCGGCGAAAAAGACAGAACTACTGTATTCATCTCTTGATTTTTTAATCTGGGATGGGGACATTTTTGGAAAAAGATACAACTTCAAATTCTGGAATTCTTCAAGAGAAAAAAAATTACTTCGTTTCGGTTGATCAGGTTAGAAATCTGCAGAGAGCTCTTTTTTGGAGGGAAACCTGCGTTTTGAAACGACTCTGCGCTTCAAAGACTTTCCACTTGAGCTATGTCACGTGGAGTTGTTGTCGGAAATGACGGATTTTCGCTTTTCCGTTTTCGTACACACACAACCCACACGCTTCCGTATTTTCCTTCTGCAGCGCCTCAAGACGTCGACGGCGGGGCATCTCGGTTAACGAGGGAGAAAATCGCTTCCGGTAATCGGTCTAAGTTTCTGACGAAAGCGTTTTGATTTTCTCCTAAATGAAATATAACGGGTGAACAAACGTAGTTTGTTCGGATTCCCAGAGAAACTGCACAATGATTCATTTTATAAAAATGAAATTGGGTGCTTGGTAGGTGAATAACAAAAAGGGTGCCGGAGAAACTTTTGTTCTTAAGTGGGATTTTAATATTAATTATGGAGAGCTTTTAATAACTACAATCTCTCCTCGGGTATAATTCTTTCGCCAGGAAAGATAAGTGACCAATGAAAATTTGTCAACGTTTAGCAGACAAAAATCTCCCAATAGCTATTTGTTGTTTCAGCAGGAAAGCTGTATATAATACATAAGTAGTATACAGAATTGAAGGAAGATTTTTAAATTACCAGAAGTCCACGCCAAGTGCATTAGTAGAGCTTTTCAACCCAGTCAGCGATCACATTGGTGATTAATGTTAACATCAGAAATCAACAGGGAGTTTCGGCCATCGCATTCTAACTGATGGAGGCGAGAAAACAGGACTAGCAAACTAGTGTACAAGGACACATCCTTTGGGTAATGCAGCCATTCCTGTGATTTGCCACGCAAGCATCACTGATTTTAAATATAATTTCCTAAAAGTTTATTTTGCGAAGGGATACCAGGCTATCAATAATAATTACAACAAATGGTATTGGTAACCAATGGTCACAAATGTTTACGTACAGGGGTAGTTTTATGACGACGAAATGAACTCAAACCAGAAAAATCCTTTCACACATGGAATAAAAAAACCCGAAAGATTTTACTGTCTTCGACAAAACTTGGAAATGAACAAGCAATCGACAGCATCACTGAGGAAAGTAATGAATTTCATTCAAACACTCCTCCGTCAGTCCGGTTTTAGGACGATTTAAACGAGTCAGTGGGGAAAAAATCGCCACGCTGGTGGTTTTAGCTCGGTTTTTTTCAGTTTCAGATGGTTTCTCGGTTTCAGAAGTAGTTTTAGCGAGTAAAAAGGGCAGACGTGAGGTGTATTGTTTTAAGGTCACTTCCCGGCATACGTTATCATCCATCCTCGAGAGATGAACATGGATTCTCACAATCAGCTCCCCAATCCATCTGCCACGCCTCCTCTCGACCATTTAATAACTTTTACCAAATAATTATCAATAAAAAGTCCTGACTTTAATTTCCCTAACCAAGTGGAGTTTTCTCCAAAGTTTCTTTCCTAAAATCTTCATATGATTTCTAATATAAACTGCCTTTTTAAACTATGCATCTATGTCCCCCTTCACACCGTTCAAAATTTCCATTTAGGTACTCCTCTCCTCCTCCAACTCCAAAGCTATCTTAAGATTCTCCCCTCCAACATTCAGTTTAACGTGTCGCCATCGGTTAATGAGTCCTCCGGCCTATTGTTCTGCGTCCAAATGTCTTCAGTCAGCATTATTACCTCTCCTACCATATCTAACACGACTTCATTCGTTCTCCTTTCCACCCAGTACAGTTTTTCCATCATTTCCCGCAACCTCATCTCGGAGGCATCCTGTCTGCGCTCATCTTCCTACCGCAGAGACCAAGTTACTGAACCAGACAAGGCTACGCTCCGTAGATGATTTAATCAAAATATTTCCCATCGTCTTCGCTCTAATTTTCACTCATCAAATCTCATATTTATTCCGAATACCTTAGTACAGGGTGTCCATTTCAGGGTGTGTTTTATTAATCACTTCAAAAGAGTGTAAAATATTATGGTGTTCTTAGAGGTGATCTAACGGTTAAATTAGGTGTAATGGAGAATGAAGTACGGATGCTATGTTTTACAGCTTCAGTCCCTTACCGTACCTTACAGGTCTAAACCGCAGGCTAAACAGTGTTAAACCTGATATAAATTTACTAATATTTTTAGTATTTATTTAAGATCTAGTTTGATAGTGGTAGGTTGTGCGTAGCAAAGCTGAGACGTGTCAGCTGATCAGTTATAGAATAGTAACACAGTAAACAAGAGTCACTCTGATCAGATATTCGATGTGGACAGTGAAATACACTAAAATCGTCGCCAAAAAAAAGTGTCCTAAAGCCGGAATCAAACTAAATTATCATGCATGGCATAGTTCACCAGAATATACATCTCCACAAAAAACAAGGATGAATTGCTGAAAGATAAATGGTAAGGCCCGAGAAAGACTAATTTTTACAGCTTCTACTAATATCGTTCCTCTATCTTGTCTTCCCTGTATAAGCACTGTGTCCCATTGACATTCGGGGCTTGCTGATTCCTTAATGACCCCGACTCCCCATAAACTGCGGCTCAAAAGGGGTGAGCGAGGCCCGCGGGGAGAGGGGGGGGTTGAGGCTCGTAGCGTCAGAAAGATCCTAAATGTCAACCGTCTCCCTAACCCCCGGCTTCCATTCCCCCGGCTCCTTCCCCCCTCCTCCCCCGACCAGTTCCAAGGCATCCGCCCTCCTCCCTGGAAGGTGACGGGACGGACCAGAGGAGGGGAAGGCTGTAATATTGGGGGCAGACGGGGAGTGATAGTGGGGAAGGGGCGGAGACAGGGGCAGAGACAAAACACCGAAACGAGTTGGCGCACCTCGAGAAAATCGCTTTTACTTTCTTTTTTTCGTGTATGTGTGAGTGTGTGTGTGGGATACGGTGGAGGAAAGAACACGCCGGTGAAAACTCTCCGCCTGGGGAAGTTTTCGGGTTGACTTGCGAAAAGCGGGTCCATTCGATACACCCAACGGCCTTTTCTGAAGTTTCCCAACACTTTCGTCGTGCGACAAAATATGAACACCATCTCGGTTATCCCAACAATCAAAATCTTATTTCTCACCCACTTCCAGAGAATTTTTTCAGGAAAACCTGATGGAAGGCATATCTTTCGGAGGAGGTTCTCGATGTAAAGTTAGGGAATAGACGCGATGAGTGAACACAGCTTAGTCAACGTTGAGAAGTCAACGATGGGAAGCTAGAAATCTTGTCTCCGCAGCGACAAACCCGATCACTCATTAAAATCATTAAGAGGAGGTAATGAAATTGATTACTAGCAGAAAATCTGCCGATCGCCAGAATAGCCGCGAGGTAACTTTTCACTCTCTCAGCAAACCTGAATTAACGTCGGAAGAAGTTTTACAGTTGTCGCAGAGATTGCCAGGCATGGGGATGATATTGACATTGAGGTTTAGGTAATGGTCATTATCACAAAACGGCCCAAATATTTCAGACAGATTTTTTAGGGTAACGAGAGTACTTAATGAATTATCGTCAAAGTATGCACCAATACACGCGAAACCGAGAAATGATAAGGCCTGTGAAATTGAAACCACCTCCTTTCCTCACAACTACCTCAACATCAGTCAAGGTAGCAACAACTACATTCTCCTTCCTCTGAAAAATGTACATTGATCACTTTTAAATGGTAAACTTGCGCCTTGTAATGGCTTGTCGTACTACAAGATTCAATATTGTAATTTCAGATTTAATATCATTCCACGGGTTCTCGAAATAAAGCCAAAAGGTTTCTTTCGGAATATATTTTCCTTTAACCTTATGATGAGATGAGACAGGTCGGTACATTTTTCACGTTTAGGGGGCAATAAATATTAAGAGACTGCTCACGTACTTAAGGAGAAACGATTATAGAGAGAAAAATCTAGCCTGGAAAATCCGACTGGGGACACACACACCAAACTTTCGTGCGAAATGCATAACGACCTAACCATTAAATATAAAAAAATGATGGAGTGGGGAATGAAGCGACGTCAGGGAAACGAAAGAGAAAGGCAACGCGTGGTACAAGGACCTTACTTTCCCTCATCGCATTCACATACGAGGGACGGACTCGCCTCCCTCTCTCTCTCTCTCTCCTCACACAGTGTTACACGTGTGTGTGCCGTGGTCGACTCGCGAGGATTTAACGGTAAAGCATTTCGTTTTTCCCTCCGGGATCTCGCGTGGAACTGGTTCAGACGGGAGTGGGATAGGAGGAGGTTATATATGATGGTGGATGACGAGGCAGACGAGTACGGCCCAGAGTTGACTGAGGCCCATTCGACTGAAAAAGAAATGTGCTCCTCGAGAAGGAGACAGACGTCAGGAGAACATCACTCACCACAAAACAATGAAAACAAATGCAGTTGGATCCTTAACCCAAGCAGTGCACCTACTTCTCTCTCGGTTTCCTACTCAGGAAGACCTCGGACATTACGAGTCTCGATAATAGAACTGAAATTACGACGTCAAAGCTTCGAAAAATAATGCCATCTCACATATAGGTATGACACATAAAGGGGGTGATTACGTATCTTCATAGCGTAGGCGCTAAATTTCGTGCTTTGCTACATCTGCAATAAATAAGACAAAGCCGATGAACTATTCAAATTACGCATGTTCTTTAAAATCACTGTTCTCGCGTTTTGAGAGCGAGTCACGCAAACTGTGACTGAGCACAGTTCAGAATAGAGAAATTTCCAGTTTTGGAGATCAATAAAAGCAGGAGAGATATATGATGGCGTTACTTACAAAGACATGACTGCATTACTTCAAATAATGGTATCATTCATCACGCAATTCCCCCAGGGTGAACGAAAGTAGTCGCGAAATTCACTTAGATACACCTTTCGATGCTTCAGATTTTGTTTACCCGTTATTTCCAGAAAAAAATTAAATAAGACTTTCTTTTAGCTTCTAAGTATTCATTATTTCGCGTTATTCTTCTCAATGAGCCACTCAACCGCCAGAAATTTAAAACAGTCAGAAAGCGTTCTCAGCGTATTTACATACAACATCGTATTTAAAAGGCCATTTTATTTTTTTACAAATATAACTTAGCTTAGAATGTGTCATCCTTCGTCGGTTCTTAAGCGAAATATTCGTCGCATTCCGTCAGGAAAGTTCATTGTGATTCATAGGATGAATCGCAGACGAAAACATCGGCGGCTATAAAGACTAACGGGGAAAATACCACAAATAATTTCAACGACAGCAAATGAATAGACCATGGATTTTGTCAAATTTTAGAAGAAAATTCATGTCAGAAGACTTATCCAATACACTCGCTGAATACATATGTAACATTAGAAAGATTGATCAAGCAACACCATTTGTGTTCTTTCGAGGGAAGATGCTTCCCACATGGTCATTAGTATACTCACACCGAAAGCATTTAAGGAAACTTGAGGAGAGAGGCGAGCGGTGCAGTGCCTCGAGACCCCAAGGAAGGAAAAGGTAAGAATATAAATAAAGGCGAACACAATGGCTATAGGCGTGAGGCAGGGATGGTTACGAGTCCGAGGAAATCACGTACAAACGAGGAATGGAAGAGGCAGGCCTCACTGCTCAAGCTCCCAAGGACACTGGGGAACATTCTCTGCTGAGTATGTCACCGTTTCCGCCGGCTCTTACCGCCCGGAAACGATTAATACCGAACCTTATCCTACAAAAGGCCACGATGTTTTACATTCCATCAGATTTGATGATGAGATCCGCGATTCAGAGAAGTGGAGAAAATAAATTGAACAAGATCGAATCAAGTGTTAAAAAAATAAAACTCAAGGATACCTCACTCACCACCACAAATAAAGCTCAACATCCCGGACACCGGGCCATGCGATCAGAACCAATCACAACTCAAGTGATACGAACGGTAAGCTAATTATGGAAATCCGCGGTTGATATCGACAATTCAAAACTGACTTGTGGATGCATCCCTAACGAGGGAACGCTGCCAGAAATAAAACTGTTCTAAGTCTCTACGTGGACCGTTAAGCAGGCAAGAGGTGGAGTGTATATCATACTTGGTCTTTCCTTTTCGCAGAGTTGCCGTGAGTCGAAAATTCTACGAGTTGATAAAAATTCACTTTTTCGGTAATTAAAACGTGCAAATCGGCGTAATCATCAGGAGTCATTAATACGAAGATTGGTTCGATGTAATTTTGTACTTCGTTCTCCTTTTGGCTAACCTGCGACGAATAATGTTAGGTAGTTTGAGCGAGAATTATCCCCACTCAAACCTAACACCATAGTCTTTTTTCTTTTTGAAAATGTAAGCATTCTTAAGTACTGTGAAGTAAATAAAGTAATACTGATTGAAAAAAAAAACTTTTACGGCTTTTACGATTTTACGACAGAACCTCTCGGTGATTGACTAAATATAGATATTAAGACTTTAACTTGAATTCTAGTTTCACGCTTTAAACGCCTTCATAAACGAAGGTTTTTATCTGATTCTAAAGAAGGTAATACTTAGATAAATAGGTTTACTGTTCGAAATGTTTGTGAAAATACACGCGCTACACACCACTACATTTCTTCCGTGATGTGTGCGTCTGAATCCTCTGATTCCGAATGATGCCTGAGAAGAGCGCAGAGCCGAAACACAGACTCTGGAGAATGACTTGTGTTTTGCGGTAAATGTCTCGAAAAACAGAACAATTAACAGCTGTTAATCTGCTATCACGAGAGAGATTATGTGTTTCTCTTGTACTGAGGCCAAATATACCCCTTTGTATGCGTAGTTCTTCTTATCTTCCACAAACTACCTTACAAATTATTGAGAGTTCATCAGCATTTTACGGATACTTCAAGAGCTTGAGGGAAGCGGACAGGAACGAGTTATATTGAGATAGGAGGCAGTTTTGTGAGGACGACACCCCGTAGGAGGAATGGAGGAGGAGGGAGGGAAACGTGACGAAATGACAATCGAACGAGGAAGAGCGTGATCAGGGAAGATGAGTTAGCGACGGCTTCCGATGAAAGGGACGTGACGGCCGGGGGGTCGGGTGGCGTGTTGATCAGGCAGGCATCTCGGGAGACCTGGGAGAGCAAGGGAGAAAAATGATCGTCGGGAGGGGAAGGAGGAGGGAACGGCAATAACAAGTGAAAGTTCTCCGCTCGTGTGGCCTTTAGAGAAAAAAAACACCTTTCCCCTCCTCTACTCTGCCCTCTCTTCAACCATCCATCCCACCCGAGTGACTTTCAAAGATGGAAGGTACTGGGGGGTCGTTCGGGCAGAGTAGCGTACATAACGCAATGAGGACGTACAGGAACGCAATGAATACGAAAAAGATGTCGCAAAAAGGTTATGGATCGATAAAGATCAATGCATCATCACTTCCCGGTGTAAGAAAAAGACTTCTGGCCATCGCTGAGCCGACATTGATTTTCAGGGGACATTCCGAACAAAGTTAAAAGTTATTACACAACGTCGAGAGATGACTCAGTAATCAATTAAAAATATGCTAAGTTTGGGAAGAAGAGGGAGAGTATGACCTATTGGAAGATTCCGAAACCCAAAGCGTAAACTCGAAAAATTCGTCGTTAAGTCCCACACCCTTTCCCGGATATAGATACACCAAAGATGGATTGCGCTAAAAACTTGAGCGTAAATCAACACGCCCACAAATATTTTATCGCCGCTAAGAAAAAATTTATTGTAGATAAACGACTTGGAAATAAATACCATGGCTGTGAGAGGATATTAATTCGAAAGCAACTCTGACGCAATGTTTTGTAGGGGCACGAGTACAAATTTAAGGAAGAGCAGCAATTTTTAAGAACTCTCATCGCCAGAGAAGAAAAATGTTTTAAAAGAACTCCAGGGGTGAAACTTTCGCTAGAAAATGCCGATGAGTAGGCAGCTTGGAAAACCTCTCGGGATAAATCTACGAAAGGAAGAAAGTCGTATTTCATCATCATCATCATGCACAGCTTGTGATAAATGGTTAAGAAATGTAGATACAGGATGAGAGAGAAAGGTCAAAAAGAATGAAAGTTATATTGATAACTCCCACCCATTTAATTTCCAGGAAAATAAAATTTTAGATGAATTATATTTCCAGTCCATTTTTACCTGGGATGTATGGTTTTTTTCAGCGTTGTGATGAAGAAGTCAGCCTTCTGAGTTACTCTCCTGGATAAATTGACCTCAAGCGAGAGCTCAATCAAGTTAAAAGAAAGGAGTAAACCTCAAATTTAGGGATGACAATGTAAGTGAAGTACCTTTGTTATTCCACATAAATTTTATTCAAGACGACACCTGATGATGACGTGCCACGTCAAAACCCGGGTCATCTTAAATAAAATTTATGTGGAGAAACAAAAATACTGCATTTAAAATGTATAGTAAATTCCATGAAGTCACGCCTGAGACCACTGAGTAGGGATAACATTATTAAAAATATGACAGTGGATTCTCTTGTTATACATAATGGTTAGATGATGGAAAAGAGTGTAGAGATGCAGCCCACTGATTCTCGGATTGAAGACTGTTGATTATGAAATACTGTTTAAAATCATAGAAAGATTTGGGTGGTGATAACTGATATTCAAAAAACAAAAATTATTAGGTGGAATAATTCAATGAGAAGTTAAGACGAGATACATAAATTGCAATGAAATATAGAAAAGCTGTTACGAACTCAATCTATTCTCGTTTTTTTTTTAAATGTAGTCACTCGTGCGCTGGCATCTTGCACTGAAGGAAAATGGGATGGGGAAATTTCCTCGAATCCGACGTGGCTTGAATCGCATGCTGCATTGAATTTCCCAGCTCGAAGGATGCCTAACCTAAAGTCTCCCTTTCGTCATTACGCAACCCTCGCGTTTAACGTCTCCTACGCCCGTGGAGGAAGCCCAACCATTGTATGGCTCGCTGAAGGGAACGATGGAGCGCAAATTATGCATCAGAGAAATGCATCCAAGATACTTTTTTGAATGTTACCGCTGGACTGCATGATTCAAAACTAATGAGAGGTGCCATATTTTAATTTTTACGGTTAAAAATAACACTACTTCCTTTAAAAGCATGACTTGTTCGGCGAAAATTAGTGACATGCAGATTTATCTACAAATACATTTTTTAATTATTACATTTCTCATTTAAAGGAGCTGACTGCAGCGCAATTTCCATAGATGTATTGACTGATTGAATCATTATAGCTGCAAGGATGTGTTGAAGATAGTTAGGTGCCTGTATTTAATTTAAAATTAATTCCTTTTGAGATATTCTTTTCTCAGTCCAGTTTTTCGAAAAAAAAACTCATGTGATAGTTTATTCTTCCATTATTACATAATACCTTTCCTCGAAGACCGCGTACTACCATGTTCCATTTAATAACCAAATAATTTCAGTCAAAAAAATGTTAATAGTCTCACGACGTTTCACTACTGCCATCTTTCACCCTCAAGATGCCGTCTTGTATTACTCTTGGATGTGCTCTCAACAGATATAGGGACAGAGTGATCGTTTCACTAACCGTTGGAAAAATATATTGATATTCTCACGAGGTTTCACAACTGTGGCCTTTCTCAGTCAATATTTTGTCTTATTCTGGGAAATATACTCAACTGGTTTAAGGGAGTGATCGCTTTACTAATCTTTGGTAAAACCTGAAACCATATTCACCAGCAACCATCAAAACGTTTTGGTTTAAAAAAAAAGCTATCCCTACATGGGTTAAAGACGGGCAGACGCTTTTGGGACCAAGTTCTTACGATCGCCACGTCTCGAAAGAGAGAGGAGGAGATTGGCGAGCGGATCGCTGCCACAAACTTCCCCGTTTATACGGATAGTGCCCGCTCGAATGGGCGTGGGTACTGTTGGGACACTGTTGAGTGCAGTGAGCGGCAGATCGCGAGGAATGCAGTTCCCACCCACGCCCCTCCCAGGGCACCCGTTTCCTGGAGTGGTGTGGGGCCGCCACACCAACCTCTCTCTCTCGCTCTATACCATGCTGTCCCACTTCTACAGCGGCACTTTTGAGAGTGTGGACACAGAAAAGAGTTCTCCGTTCACGCTAACAACGCACCGACCGTCGTTACGTACCATCGTTGGCTCCTTGCGCCGAGAGAATGAGCGTTACAGCAAAGCTGATAATGACATCAAAACAAGTGCGGAATCTTATAATAAATAGTAGAGTACGAACCCAGTGATACCTCATTTTCGAAAAATTCTACTTCGCCATATAGCGTCTTGCACCATGTGCTGTGCTTTCGTTATTTTTAGTTCTTCATAAACCCATCTATCCGCAATAAGCGCTCGAATTGCGGGGTAAAGAACGCGAAGAGATGCCTTGGGCTAAAGCAGGAAGTCAAAATCAAGATTGGTGAACATTTACTTAAATAAATGCGCAAAGAGTGGTGTCATCTGCATTTAAAACCACCTCCAAAATTGTAAAACGTCACTTTAAGCTGCTTATTAACTTCTAGCTTTTCACTTATTCACTGCGAATCCTAGAGAGGGGTCTCCGAAGTAACTATGGAAAGTCTTAGGTCCTGTTTTACACAGCCTGATAAAAATGTTTTCTCCTCATGATTACCAATGTGGTTTTGCTATCCAATCCATAACGCTTGTGTCAGTTTACCAACTCTATATAGCACTTCACAAAACTAGACCTTTCAATACAACATCATGAAGGCGCAAAAGGTCAGGTCACTTTGCTAATGTTAATGCTAACCAGATTTGATGAAACCGGGCCTAATAATGGTACGTATGTAGGTTAGATACATGGGTACCTACGATAGTTGTGTGATCCGGGGATGCAATAAGCCACTCACTACTGTGACAGAGATCCTCCGGGGAAGGCGAGCTTAGGGCGGGGTAGCGGTACGACGGAAGGTGCATGTCGCGCACTGAGCCAGGCTTTCGCGCACTCCATAGCGCCAACGAGCCGATGGGGCGTTGCCTGTAACTGTAATTCGCGCCGCGCCTTGGGAGTACTGGGAAAGGATGGGGCATGGAAAAGAGGCACTCTGCTCAAGAGGCTATGAATGCAAGGAAAAGGAAAGTTTCTCCTCGTGAGGAGGCGGAAGGAGGGAAATATATTCTCCGTCGGCAATTAAGGAGTTAATTTCTGGAAAAAATGATGCAATTTTGATTTTACATGGGTTCACTTCCGAGGTGGCGAAAGTTCTTGAATTGTTTTCGCACTTTAGAGCAATTTTGTCCTCTAGGAATAACTTTATGACAGGGGAACATCACACATGACATGATTACGCGAAATTATTATTCCCTACCACAACAAAAGTCCAGAAAACTCGCAAATTACTCTCAGAAAATTACAAAATCATTACTCTCACACTTAATTTCGTCCCCCTGAATCACATTCTAGCTAATTCTAGAGTTCGTGTACTGAAGACTGAACTTGATCTTCTACGGATAATTTCGCCAACCTATTCATTTCCCTTAGAAAAATTTCCACTGATCATTTTAGTATGCTTATTTCATGTAGAATGAAAACTTAGTTTCTTGATTCATGGATAACTCTATGAACAAATCTATTACCTATTCACCAATACTGTTCAGTCTAAATTGCTGCCACCAGAAATAGAGATTCACATCAGGAGAAGAATAGACAACAATGAAATACATGTTAACTTAATACCTCCAGTTTCAAGCATGCCAAATTATCCATCGTAAAATGTTAGAGCATGTCCGAAAAAGGAACTGCAAGTGAAAACTCATAAGCAATGAAGCTCACTGGCATCCATCCCTCGTTCCAATAGAGTATATATCTAATAGTAACTATTGGAGAATAAGGAAGAACGATGAATAATGGGATACGAACTCAATAACATAGGACTTAAGCATAAAAATGTCGTTACCTATTGATAATTGATAGAGCAGTCTCCCGTGAACCTAATTACGAGTGCAAACACCAGGAAACAGACATGTTCCGTGCCATTAAATTAAAGTAAAGCTCGCTGGAATCCATTCTTCGTCCTTGTGAGGAGTGATCGAATGGTGTTATGCGATAATTACTTGGTAATTTGACCAAGGATAGCTTAAAGCAAAACCCCGTAACGTGCGTGGAGTCGTTCAGATTTCTTCAATAACTCTAGCTGGATTATCTTCTCGCTGGAGCCGACTAAGGGCGATAGGAATGAGAGAGAGGGGGTTTGAGGTGAATGGGCGGAGGGAGGGGGGTAAAACGCCCCTAGGGGGAAGTGGGGAGGGGAGTGAGAGGGGGATTTGTGGGCGTTGGCACTCTGGAGAACACGTACTTTCATCCCGCGCGCGTCTTGTTGCTGGCTTCCCGCCCCAACCCCTTTCACTGCCACCTCGACCACTTTCACTCCGGCCACGTTCGATCGGAGAGAGGGAGAGAGACTGTCTGCAAGAATGGAAGGCCGGGCGTCCCGCTCATGATCGCCGGCTCGTGACGCTAGGAGATCGCGGCCAACTTGTGAGTCTGAGCACTCCGCCAATGGGGCAACAAAGCAACTGATACGATGGAATTCGACGAATTTAGTCGCTCGCACCCGGGGAAACTTTATCACACGGCGCATTCGTCTGACAAATACGCCTTGGGCAGTTTTTATGTCCTAGCAGTGACCGATTGCGGCAAAGAAACGCATAATTTGTACCAATGCATACCTGACTACTTTAAGTCAAGATATTCGTTTAATGTGTATTGCAGACACAATAGGTTTGTAAATAGCATAACTGAGGGTAAAAGAGAGGGGGAAGACCCAGGAATAAATTTATGGACCAAACAAAGAAGACTGCATAGGAAGAGATACCAGGAGCAAAGGGAACTAGCATTAGATAGAGAAGGGTGGAGGGCTGCAGTCAACCAAACTTAGGATTGAACGACTAATGATGATGTATTGCAGAAACATTTGCTAACTTCATTAATCCCATATATGAAGTAATTAATTATTGAACCAGGTAGATGGTGTCAAATACTTGAAAGAGTTATTTGAGTTCAATGCGTAATGGATCACTTTGAGGTGAAACTACTTCATGAAGGAGTAATTATGTGACAAATGACGAGTTGGGAAAAGCAACCGGCAGAAACAATTACCATTTGAGGAATAGTAGCAAAATCGATTTTTTATGTAACCAGAATCCAGTAGTGAGCGCCAGTTAAATTGAATCCCATTACAATCTATCCCTCGGATAAATGTTTTCACAATCGGCCAGACGTGGTTCCTTAGTGTTTAACTACGATGCTCCCTTCTGTTTGATTTAAGGGGCGCCGAGAATTCTCTGTCTTCTATATTAATTCTTAGGTCACTGTGATGCGACTAAAGACAAAAATGTGATGACTAGCAATAAATTAACCAACTAGACCAAACAATACAATGTTGGAAGTCAAAATGACTACATTCTCGTCAGATAAAACGTAATGATAGCTTACATGGAGTGTTTTCACCACTCACTACTAGGGTTGAGCAAGATTAAAATGAATTGTTTATGTGCGCGGTGCATAGCCACAATGTGCACTATATGTAAATAAATCAGCTATATATGTTTGGTTGATCAGATTACCAATAGCCTAAAGTTGTACAAACTATAAAAGATAGAGTTACGCTTTAACAGCACTTTCAGATAACAAAACTTTAAGATAACATGTTTGACAATCTTGCTCGTATTTGATTGAGATCAAAGAGAACTCCGACATCATTGCCAGTAAAAAAAACTTGAATAATAATTCCCAAATTTTGCAGAGTTAAATTGAAAGGTTGCGTATATAGTTGACCACACTAAGATGCGATATTAATGTGTCCTGATTAGTAAACAGTAATTGTACTGAATCAATCAGGTCAAAATTATGAACTAGAAAAACCAAATTCATGCGAATAGTTATCTCAACAATCAAAGAGTAACGTGGTAAAAGGTTAACGTTTTGACCACAACTATGAAGCTCTTTGTGTAAGTTGAATAATTTATCGTGAAAGGTAGATTTTTCGACAAAGCATCTACGACTCGATAAAATATTATTCACGCATTTATTGACAAATAACACTTGCGTGATGATCTCAGCAACCAAGCTCTCTTTCATCGTGAAGGTTAGGCTTAGTTTCCCTGTGGAGTACGTATAGTTTGTTCGTGGCGTTAAAATAATCCCGCCCGAGGTTTGAATTAACCGCGGAATTTTGCTGGCATTAATAGCGTCGACTCGGAAAATAATATGCGGTTCTCCACTTGTCTGCCGACCACACTAAGCTGTGTCCTCACCCCAAGTGTAAGGTGTCAGTGTCCTATTCTTAAGGTCACCTTGAGCGGAGAGTATCCCAAGGATGGATGCAGGGATGAAGGGAGAAACTATGAGGAAGGCAGTCAGAAGGAGGTTACCTCAAGATGCGGTTCAGAAGGGTGACGCCGCCGAGCACGACACCAACTGAAACCGATGTTATGACGTGACTGTGGTTAGGGAACCTGCAGCATTTTCACGATTGATTAACGCAGGTAAATGTCTTTATTTTTAAATTTCTTACACCACAATAATACGGTAGAGAGGTCATTCTGACAGGAGATTCAACAGCAACCGTGTATTTTAGAACGCTTCCAGATCAACTGGCGTACGACGAAGAGTCAAGAGTGCCTTCTGTACAATTAATCTAAGCGTTCGATGGCTCTATGCATTTGTCACTGGGGAACAAAGCAGAAGTAGAACAAATTCCGGCAGCAGATGATGAAATAAATTTTGTACGCTGCAATCGAGCTCAATTTCTCCTTTCCATCTCACTAATCAATTATCTAACGCATGACACCTACGACAACGCCATATCAAAATGAATAGACAACCAGGAAATGTTCCCGACTAGAAGTAATAACTCGTATCCGTATTATTCCCGACTAGAAGTAATAACTCGTATCCGTATTATAGCGAAAGATTAGGACAGAACCACTTTGAAATATCATTATTACGAAATAAAGGAAAACGTTCGCATTCAGCTTGATGGCGTTTTATAAAAAATCTGCCATTGGTGAATAACAGAGGATTGCAAGGAAAAGAAAGCCGTATTCTTCTCCCGTACACAAAAATGCTTTGGGTGAATTTTATTGGTTACTTAGAAAAATACTTAAAATAGCTATTACGGTGATAATGATGCGGCTAATGAAAGCACGACAATTATCAAGTACTTTTTCGTAGTAGCAGAAGGTCTGAAAAAAGAAACGCAGGAGCAATAGTAAGTGACACAGAGGTATGAGAGTAAAAAAAAGTCCTCCTGTATGTAAATTTGGTATTATTGTAAAATTATTTTCGCTATTAAATTGCATCAGCAAGTAAACGTGAGCATGGATGAATTTTAAATATATATCACAGATATGGAGGAATAAGTGACAGTATAATGGGCGATATTTAGCGTGGATACGAGATAATATATACGGGCGTAGAGACAAAGATGGTAGAATTGACTTCCATACCTGTGCATGAGAACTGAATGTAGGTTGAAAAATGAGGGTAGACTTCAAAGCGAAATGGCTAAAAGAACCTCTTCGTTGCAGAAAAAGCTAATGAAAAGCCTTTCGACAGAAATAGGTACTAAACATCCAATATCCCAGGAACCTTTAATAATATGAACTTTCGAAGTAGATTATTATAGGAGGATACTATCAAGGAAGAAGATAATATACATTAGATTGTGACAGCCTCCTGCAATTAATCGTATGATGAGAACAAGATCATGAAAGCAGAGAATTTTAATCAAGATGAGAGAAAAGGGTTTCCACATTGTCCACGCAGATCTATGATTTATACTCTCTGTTCTAAATTTATAAAAATATTACTTGATACATAAAATCGTTACTTTTACGCGCAATTTTCGAACAATACTCCTAAAATTAAAAATGAATAGCCTAAAATATGGCAGTAGAGTAAGAAGTATCAATATTGCCAAGGGAGGGATGCACAAGAAAGAGTTACTCAACGAGGTGTGAGTGTCATTGCAGAGCATCTGTCTCTCCAACCTGCGGTCGAGAGTTATTCGAAACTCTGTAACTTAGAATACCTCAAAGGTAATATTGCATGCGAAAGGCCGGCCTCTTTTAACCATCCAACCCATCACAAGGGTAACTCACACCATTATTGTCCTTGAAAATTTAATTTTCAGAGCGCTGCCTCAAAGTTTATCCTTCGTTTCCAACATCTTCCCTTCCCTAGGTATGACAGAAAGTAGGCAGGGGAAAATGCAGCAAACAAATCTTGAAAATGTGTTTTGAGGTTTATCATTTTCTACCTCTCAAGTGTGGGAGCATATGGTGAGAATACGAGAATCAACAACTGATTTAGCGGCAACCAGATGGCTCGTGGAACCTTATTTCTCCGCGATGAAAGACAGAGATATTCTCAGTGCTTTCTAATTTCTTGAGAAGTTTTACGCACCCAATAGGCCTTATGGGAAGATACTAAAGGAGAAATATTTTTCTTAAATCATTTGTACGCACAATAAGTTCAGGAGATATGTGGATACCCTTATTTCTAGGATACTTTAGGAAGAATATGTAGGTCTTCATTGTTAGAACGTCATTTGAGCAAAGAGATGGGAATGGATTCAACGTACGATTTATAAATTTCAGTGAAATTTTGTTAAGAGCTTTAAAAACAAATAATACTAAAATTTTATTTCTTTGCTGTAATTTATCTTCTTAGGAGATACGTTTTGTGGAATCTAAGATGAAAATAACATCTGACCATCGGGCATAAATGGAACGAGACTAAGATTTGAAAAACACTAAAAAAGAATAGGAGTATTCCCAAAACACATGAGTCCTCACGTCATGTCACCATGATAAAATCATCACAGCATATTTTCACCACAAATAAACAAGATGCGACCCAAAAAAATAATATGCTGGTACACGAAAGATTGGGAGGAAGTTCTTTCGAATGCCTCACCGAACCCATTTATCGAGCGGAGCATTCGACGACGGGGACACTACGGGACATAAAAAAAGTTGTTCAGAGTCTCAACTCTCGGGAGAGTGACCACTGCCCTACTCTCCTTGGCGGACTCCATATGTCGCGAGCACATACTATCCCCCGCCCCGCCCCACTTCATCACCCCCTCCCGATTTAACCCGCTACCCACAATCCTTCAATCTGAGCATCTCGAGGCGGTGGTCACGTGGGAAGACACACTTGTGTGGGGGAAGTTGATCACCTTGACGTGGGGTCGCCCCCTACATGAGAGTGGAGGAGCACCAACTTCGTGCTCCCCTTTCCATCTGTCCCCCCGCCTCTCCCTCGGGCCCTGTGCGCCTCGCCGAAGCCTCAAACCCCTCCCGTTCGACAGGCAGCCACGGCCGACGCCGCAGGATCGGAAATTGAGGGGCCCCAATGAGGTGACCACAAAGAACACCAGACGAGATGCAACCCCATGAGTGAGTGTCAGCCTCGCAGCCACGGCCTTAAGAAGGTCCTGCTCATTGCTCTCGCCGTCCTCGGAAGGCTACTCTGCATCCGTCCGCGAATGCAATTTCGGTCGGTAACTATCTCTGGAAGTGGTTCCACCATAAAGCGACTAATATGCCATTCAACTCCGTTGCTGGCAATACAAAAAATGTGTACGCTTTGTTCCATATGGATTGCAAATAAACGGCTTACCTTTTAAGTTATTTTTCCGCAAATTTAAATTGAATCTACGTGGTGTAAAATAAACGGAGGGGGAAACACGAGGCGGATTAATTTTCTACCTTTTGCAATGCAATTTTCGCCAAGAGATCTCTCAAATAAGTCCTCCCCCAGAAGACTGAGTGGTAAAAGAATTCAGGCACCAATCAATCATTTTTACCAGTTATCAGAAAAAAAGTTGCAATCGTTGAAGTTTAGAGGCTTCAAATCGATGAAAAAAAGGCTTTTAGTTGCTTCAAATAGCGAGAAAAAGTTCACTCACAAAAATATTCGTCAAATAATATGCACGTTTTGTACTATAATTGGGTCTTTCATCAGTAAAGGTATATCATCAGTGCAGAAATATTTTTAACGATGGAAATGAAATGGTGGAAAGAGTATTTTATTTTACTCAGACAGTCAAGGTGAATAAATTATATTTTGAAAATACGATTGCAGTTATAACAAGGATCGTTGAAGGATAGTTAATTCACATTGCTCCAAATCAATAACATATATTAAAGCAAAAAAAGAAAAATAATGGACAACAAGTCAACCTGGATCCCGTGCTTATCCGCTTACGAAAGGAAGGCATTTGTGAAGTTCGCCAACGAGTAAATCACGCTGCCCTAACTAATCTATCTAATAACTAAAATACCTAAATCCATAAAAAGAAAATAATGGACTCCATCACAAACTCGATTCGCGATTTATTTTTTAAACAAAATTCAGACACCTGAAACATTAAAATCGTAACGAGGAATTCACGAGTTATGTCCCCCCACCAGTAGATATATACTCAATATAAGGAAACTGATAGACAACAGGTCAACCTTGGCTGAAAACCTACGGTTTACAGAATTCAGACGCTGGAAAAGTTTCACTCGCAATGAGTAATTTATATTACTCCCAATCATTATTTATGAGCTCAAAAAGGAGACTAATTTATACCAGGTCATCCTTGACTTAGCACTTACGAAATTTGGACATTTGAAAAGTTCAAATGTAGCGTGTTGGTGCGAAAATTACATCCTTTAAATAGGATCTACTTTTCAAAATAATTATGCTCGCATCTTCTTCCTTAAATTGATACGAAAAGGATAAATCAATGTCACCACGATGGAGAAAGGCGGTCAAAAAAAAACATTATTTCCACCACGGAGTTCATGTTAATCGTTGCAGGAGGACGGATATCACTCAAATCATGTAGAATTTACCCTTCTTTAATTATAACAATCTTTATCCATAAATAGGGTTTGTCTTTCCTTCTCCTCGTTTTCCAACCGGCCACTCGAAACAAAAAAACCTTAGGGCGGTAAAAGTAGCCTCCCGTACACATTCGAGAAGTTTTAAGGTGCCCCCCAGGGACAACGATTGCGGCCGTCTGAAGCCGAGGAATTAGGTCGAATTTAATCGACGTTCCTTAAGGGAAACTGGTTTCCGACGAATCTAATGTCTTTTAAAACAACCTCAACCATTGTGTTAGCTCGGATGGAGGGGTAAAGATCCGCCCAAAGGACGCTGCTATCGTATGCGAGTAGCCCACATCAGTCCCACGGCATTCGTGCAGTTGCTCGCATGAGGGATTTCTTGCATAAGAGGAAACGGCGCGCTAACCTTGTGGAAAATCTTCCTCCGCTTGATTCCCAGGAAGAAATCCAGTCTCTTTGGTCTCGACATTTATTCCAAGCGTGATCATCTTTTTCTCGCGAGAAAGAGTAAATTTTCAACGCCTCGTTAAAATTGGTGGACTCGGAAGTTACTTTGAGGATCTTAACGATGTCAGTAGAGATTTTAAAACACATTTCGTACGTTTCCACACTTGTTTGATGAATCGAACCATTAGCGAGCAACGCCTCCAACGCCTTTCTAAACGGACAATGGCTTCAATGTAACCATGGACTCAGTAGTCATTTTTTGTATCTCTAGAATGTTTATCACGATGAAATAATCCAAACTTGTTATAGAGATCGATCGATTTCAAAGTCCTGAGCATCATCATCAAGCTAAAATAATCGAGTTGGTACAATCTATCCTAGACATTCTACACCTACGTTATAGAACTGATGAACGGTATTTGAGGACATTGTAGAAAGTTAAAAATAGTTCTTCTCTAAGTCATTATGTTCAAAAACGATAGAGTATTTAAAAACTATACTGATAATAAAAAACTTAAAGCAAGGGAGAATTTGTAGTTATTTCCATAATTTCTGAAAATACTGCTTTCGAGTAACACAACTAGCTCACAAAGGAGATGGTTGCAGTTCTTATTTTGGGGAAGTTATCTATTGTGGATTATTAGCACGACCCGGGTCCTCTCGATGACACGAAGTGTCAAAACCCGGGTCGTGCTAATAAACCTCAAGTGGAGTTGACTAAGTCATTTTTATTTGATCCACTACTAACTCACCCTAATTCCTCTTTATATTTATCAATCCTCTAGAAAAATGGGTTTGAAAGAAGCTTCGTATCACAAGACTCGACCGAGTCCCGTCAACATAAAAGAGCACGCCAGAAAGTAGCGGTAAAATCCCGAAGGTCACGGCAAGGTGGGATTTTCAAACGGTGGCCGAAAAGGTAAAAGTGAAACAAAAGGGGGAAGGTGGGAGAGTAGAAACGGAAAGGAGAGAAAGAGTGAAGAAAATCGGAGCCATTTAAGGCGGAGTTTAGCCTTTTCGCGCCTTTGTCGAGACCCGCGGCCAACCGGACGGGATTCCAGCCAATCCCATTCTCAGACACTGGTTTTATAACGCCCCGGCAATCGGCCACGACCAGCCCTTGCGACACGGATTTAACAGACTCGAACCAAGATCACAGACTGGAAATCCGTGGGAAAAAAATAATCCTCGTTCGCAGGCAATAATTATGGAAATGTCCGAATGTCAGAGTCTTATAAAAATATAAAAAGAGATTTATTTCGGACGAGCCACAAAATGACTGCGGACCAGAAAGTGTCTCAACTCTCAGAGAGTTAAGCGAAGGCAGAAAGTGTGAAGGAACCTGTCCTCCAGAATCGGTATAGAAAAGATGTGGTCTTGAGCTGAAAAAAAGTTCCACCGAAAGAGAAAGTAAGAGGGTGCGCCACGTTTTTGCTCTCCAAAGAAATCATTCTGTTATAAAAAGTATCAATGGTGGAGTATTTTCGAGTTTTCTAATAGTTTGACAACCGTATCTTACTGTAGCTCTGATTTTCATAATGATAACACTAGAAATTGAGATTTATTATGTAGTTAATCCGTATACCCAGCTGGCATTTTCTGCTAGGAATGTCATTCAAAGATCTAACACATAAATACTACCATACCTTGTTGCGTACTCGGCATCAATATAGGTTTTCAGTGAATAATTAAGATTTGATGTCACTGCTACAGGTCATGGTTACCGGCTAGGGCGAGCGTCATCATATCGCACAGATTTGTTTCTGAATCTTTTACAAACTATGAATATTATCCGAGAAACATCTTGAGTTTATCGATCAAATCAAAGGCTAAGAGATAATTATGAATTTATCACTCTAGAAATCATTTATTGTTTCTGAGCAGACTTTTTCTGTCAAAAAGAATTATTTCCCATTTCTTTAAAATGAACTTTTTCTTATTAAAAATATAAAAAACCTACTTAGAGCAAAAATTGTACAGAGGTAACTCTCACAGGGTAAGAAGAGTGAATTACTAAATTAGTAGCGTCATCCTCCATTGACTGAATCAAGTACAAGCCGCAGTCATCTCAATGAGATAGGTAAGTATGATGGTTTTGGGCGTGATCTAATGGAAGAGGCTAATATCCATTGCAATAACAAAACTTTCTTTCTAATTATAATTAATCTTTTCTAATTTTATAAATATTATTAATTTCTAAAACAAGTTACAACATTTTCTGCAACAAGTGAATTGCTGAGAAGATGAGATATTGGACGGGTCATCGTTTCACAGAAAAGACAAGGGAAGGTTCCATCTCAGACGGCTCATCGAGAAACTTCGATCGAGACAACACTAAAATACCAGCGGAAGACTCGCACCGATTCATTATCCACGGAGCACCCAGAGGCACGTACGAGAGACGGGAAAGTGAAGGAGGGGGAGGAAGAGGGAGGCTCCGCTTGGCAAAATGCCGTCGGAGACTTGGAGCGGTTGGGGGCCACGGGAAAATGCGGCAGGCAGGTGCAGGCGGAGGGAGAGAGGAGCGTCGGATGGCTACTTTTCTCAAGACTTCTCCGAAGATTGACTGACCTTCTTAAACATGGCGTGCCCAACAGTCCCTTCTCTTGCATAGCTTCCTAACAAAGGCGGGCTGAACACGCACGATTAAAAGTATACGAAGAGTCATTATTATACTAACATTAAAAATAAATTTATATCAATTCTTGAAATTACTACGCCGCAAAGTAGAATAGATGAAATGATTGGAAACATTCTAACGCTGAAATAATTGGACGCATTCACAATATCCTCCTGGAAACAATAATGAAAGGGAAGATGAATGAGAAGAATAGCCCACGAAGACAATTATAAGGAGTTAAAAATTTTTTGGCCAAAAAGAGAATGGAGAGATGCAGCAAACATGCCTTCGAGTTGATGTATACTGGTGATTATGAAAAATACGATAGGCATAGAGTAAAGAATACATTATTTATTTAATCTATGCTACTAGAAAGTGTTTTAAGAGAAATCATACTGCTCCAAGAAAAGCTGAGAAATATTTAGGACCGGCAGTAAGAGACGTTGAAAATTTTCCAGTATCCAAAAAAAAGTCCAAAAAATATTCTTCGAACATATCCGGGTGAATGAGAAAAGCATCATGATAACTAGAATATTCAAAGCATTCAAGAGCATTGACCAGTAGCTTATTTTATAGCATTCAGGAAGATTATCATTAAATTATTACGGGCCATTGCTTTGCAGTGAAGCCGAGAGCCTTAACAAGATGCAAAATAACTTAATTGTCAAAGGAACGTAAAAAAGAAGTAATTTTGATAAAAAACTGCGAAAGAAAAAAATAGTGACAACAAATAGGAGTCAACAACACAAATACCTCAAAAAGCGTGTCATATTAAACTTGTATGCATTAATCCAGTGCTTAACAATGCTATCATGAATATTTTACAAATTGAAACTTTCAATATGAAAAAACTACGATTTTAACGCATAATTTTAGAAGTGTTTTAGACTGACTTAGGCCTAATATTTTGGAACCAAAATCTTTTCAATTCAAGAGACAGCTTAGTTTATAGGCACATTATTAGTGTGGTAAGCTATCATTCTGTCTCAAACATTTAGAAGATGTTTTTGAAGGTATCTAAATATTAGATTGAAAAATGGTAGCAACGCAATGGCTCTCTGTAAGTTCTCAAAGGTATATGCTAAATAGGGAAAAGTAGATTGAAGGAAATGTTGACATAAAGAGCAAATCGTAACCTGGGTGGAGCGAGCACGTAAAAATGAACTGGAATTCCCGGAGAAAGAGAGAGTAGACCGTTAAGATGAGAGGTTTCTAGGAGGAGAAGAGTCTTCGATGGTATCCGAATCCGATGGGCACACCCAATTTCACGTGCGCTCAGGCGTGACTCGGGAATAAACGAGGAGTGGGCCGTAGAAGAATTCGATGGGAGAGTACATGTGCAGAAGAAATGATAAGGAAGCATATTGGATCAATCGGATAGAAGCCACCGGAGCGAAAAGCGATATCACTGATGGCACTAGATCTGCAGAGCAAGACGTCAAAAACGTTAGATCGAGTATGAGGCCCATAAAACAATCATCTAAAGAAGATATGGGGGGGAGGAGAAAAAATAAAAACAGTAGAAATCCGACTGGTCTGGCATCTGCATCCATACTTTCACCATGTGCCTGGCACTGGTGCTTCCTTCGGATGGGAACGGTGCTCCTGGCCATTGACGCGCGGCTCGGCCGGCGCTCGGTCTACTTCGTTGACCTTTTTAGCGTATCCAGGGGGTGCTCGTTGAAATCAATGAAATGCCCAAGGTCAAAGAAAGTATTAACTTGAATTTTCCAAGATTGAAAATCTAAGAATAGCTTAAAAAGGAGGAGGAACTATATTTATTGCTGATATTTACAACCTCACATTACTCAGTTGGAAACCATCCATACTAATGACCTTAAGGCGCGTAAATGTATAAATCGAAGGCGTAAAAATTAATTTCGCTGATCAGATCAGTGTCCGTTAATGCATGAGACATTTTGTCAGAAGCAGCTAGAACTTATACTGGCAAGAATTTTCTATAGGGCACGCAATTTTTTTTACTAGTATTATAAAATAAAATTGGAATTGGAGTAACCATTTGACTACTGCTAGCGACGTTACAGTAACTCAGGCGTTGAAGTCTCTCAACCAAACGGCATCAATTAAGCGAGTAAATTATTTAGAATAGTCGTAAAAATGATTTAAACTACAAAAAGTTACTTCATTTAACATTAATAAAACTCTATCAAACTCTCAGAATGATCATTTGATAGAAAATATCGCTCTAAGAACAAAAACATTGATTGTGGCTACCAACGGAATAAAATTGAAACTGGGTCAACTATTTCACTACTAATAGCGTCATATTATGCCATTCTTAAGAGACATAATTACTTAATATTAGTTTCAATTAAAATGGAATTGTATATTAATAAAAAGAATTTTTGCTCCAATTGTCAACATTAATGTGCGCGCACCGTAGCCCAATTTTTCATTAATTGGAGATGAAAGTTGCAGGATGTTTCGCACAGCTTTCTTTTGATCTCATTCGTTACTGGGCCGTTAAGAAGAAGATATGAATACAATGGCCTAATAAGGCCAGGCTACAGTCATGCGTCAAGACTTCAAAAGTGGCAAAATGAAATGCATCTGTGTCCCCAGCGCACAGAACGAGAGCAAAATTGAACTTGACGCTCCTATAACGTCCACACCATATTTCAACTTTACACACGTAAAGTTCTACAAGTTTTATTCCCAAAATACTATTACTCATATTAATTCATTTATTCAATTCAATATTTTTTATGAATTTGGGAACTTCAAGTTATTGAAGTACGCAAGCACAAAAAATATTCACAAGTAATCACACATGTGACGGTTTTCAGGCTGTTGTTTGAAGAAAAGTATCTCTACTACGTCTCAGGCCGCCTCTGATGGCGCAATCAAAGAAAATGAGCAAAAAGAGATGAGAGAACCGGACCAAAAATCTGGGAAGGGACAGAGAGAGAGAGAGAGAGTGAAATTAGCTGGGAGGAGTCAACCACTAAACAACGAATCAAAATCCTCCTAGTTCAAGCGTCATGTGCCAGAGCGAAAAGAAAGGAAAAGCTACTTTTACAACCTCCTATTCTCGTCTTTTTCTCCGTCCTTGGAAACTCTTAAATCTTCGAAAGCAAGAAAAACTCTTTTAAAGCTGGCCGGAGAGAAACTATCACATCCGGCACTAAAAGAAAATCACGATTCTTGGAAGAGGAAGCTTAATGCCATGAGCTGATGGCCGTGACCGTTTACGCCAAGGCTGTGACGGTGAACGAAAGAATAAAGTGCTGACAATAGAAGAGTCATATTACGAGAATTTCGAGTTTCACCATTAAAAATCTGTCGAAAAGAACTGCCATAGAAATAAAAATTTTATTGAAAGAAGTAATTGTTAGAGACGTACAAAAGTATTATTTAAATGACAGAGATATATAAAGAAACAAAAGAATCAGTTTGAGATATTTCCTGATTTCATCCCACATAGAATGCGCATTTGATATCAATTAGTAGACCCATGGTAAGGAAGCAGTTTCATATGTATCAGTGCTCGAACCCCCTCGCATACATTTGACGATTCTTATACACACCGAATTACCATCACCTTCAAAGGCAATGAATTTCATGTAATATAATTGGATCAGTCATTGTAAATGTAATATAAAATGAACAGTTCCCAGAATTCTTTCGCAGCACATGTCTTGCCTTTTATACTTCGTCAATATTTCATTAATGCGTTCATTAATTTGATTAATCTAATGAATCTTCCGGGTCAATAGGATCCTGAGATGAACAACTGACATTTTTAGTGCATTCGTGAACCAAAGTTAGAGCAAAATCCTTCGAGGACTCGTAAACCCTTAGGAAAAATTAAGTCAAAAATATACAATATTTAAGCCAACTTGCGTTCTTTTGATTGCTTGGCAGACTGTCGTGGTAGTGGCAATCCTCATCAAATATAGCTAACCTAGCAATTCCCACGTCAATTGATGGCTAAAAATTATCCCAGTTGAATTCTTTAAAAAAACATAAACCGGCGAATATTTGGTGCCTGAGGTTTTTACTCGACGTGAAATCTAGGTCAGTGGAATTCTTACGGCCACCTCCCGTCACGGACTGGAACAACGGGGTCGTAGCGCACGTCTCTGAAGAACCGCTTCCAGCCACGCCTCGTCCCCAAGCTGTGCCACGCCGGCACCCATTGAGGAGGAGAGGGAGGAGGACTTCGTAATGTATGCAGTAGCAAGAAAGTGACTACGCTGATGTGCTCGGAGGGAAAGCCGGGACGATTGGGTGGAGGGCTCACGGGGAAGAGATGGAATGGCGAGAGTGCAAACTGATAAGCGAAAGGAAACTTAAACCGGAATCACCGCCAGTAGGAAAAATTATCTCGCAAAGCTGCCTGTAAAACACTAATTTGACATTATAACTCAGTATCACGCTGTAACTTTGTCTGCCTTAGCCTAAAAACAATCACCAGATACAATTTTGAAAGTAGCTGTTTGAAAATATAGCTTTGCGTTTGAAAATAGCTATGACAGTTTTAAAGATTATATACGAGTGGTTCATGTAAGACTGCAAAATTATTTTACGTAAAGTTGGTAGATAAAAATCACTAATACGATGTGAATAGTATTTTTCGCACAGATTCGTCTTCCTGAGATCAAAATTAAAGGTGTTTGAAATTCATAAATTATTTTTTCAAGCCATTTACGAGCGCATACTACATCTGATAGCGACTAAAAGTTACACCAGAAAAGTGTTGTGTTTAAAAAGCAATAATAAATCATTTCTCTGTGGTATCATAGTCTGTCAGTGGCGAAAAAATTAGACATAATCATTTTTGCAATTAGGTCAACAACTACAGAAGAATAAATTTCCAGATTAAAAATAATGTAAATGTGAACCAACGCGTCACTTGCTCTAAATTGTGAATTTTCTTGCAGAAAAAACTGTTCAGATATAGTGTAGCATTGCGCACGCACGCTAAAAAAACAGGCACGGAAAATAAATCAATTAGTAATTAGGGAAAAGCAATAAACACCAACAGAAATACCGCGCAACTTGAAAAGAATTTCGTTTACTATCAGCAGGAAAAGGATATATTACTCAAACTTTTGGTATAAAAATGCATGAAAAAAATCTATGCTTCATTTTTTTTAAAACTCTTATGCTTTATATTATGCTACAGTGAATTCGACTGTTACTGATATCAACTGACATAATATCAGAGGGATTTATCAACGAGTACTCATTAGAGCATTCACTAAAAACATCGTATCGTACAAAAGATTATAGGGGCATCGCGTTTTTCTACCTTAACAGTTAAAATACAGAGGCGACAATAAAATAAAATAGAACCAAACAAACCAAGAAATTAACTTGAGAGTAAAACTCTCAGTGAAAAAATTTGACTAAAAATAAATAAGCTCACTTTCAAACCTAGTTTCCCAATTCCTTTCAAAGTGCGGAAATTATTGAAACTAGAAGGCCACAGTTAAACTGTTATTTTAAGAAATAAATTTTTTAAATAAAGTCAGAACTAGCTGCCCAAATTTCTCTTGTTAAAAGGTCATTACTGTACGTTTTCACTTAAAAGGAAAAAATTTTCACTCCGCGAAGACAAACTGGCACTACTGAATTCAACGATCAAAAAAATAACAATAAGCTGAAGACAAAGTTAAACCAAACAAAATTTTAATCTGTTAAACAGCAAAAGTCTTTTTCACTCTTCGCAGATTATATGAGACGCAATAGTGTGAAATATTCATGCAAGACATTTCACAAAAAATGACACTCCAGAATTCACCGCAGTGGCCTTTGATCACTACCACACCAAGTTAGAAATCCAAAACGTACGTTTATAGCTCAAAATTCAAGCAAACAATATTATTTCACTTCAACGGCCTGACAGAGAAAGCACGTACGATCCAAAAGTTCTCCACACAACTGGTACTAATTTGGGTTGAGATTCAATTTGACTTTTCCTTCTCTAGACAGTACTTCATCAACATTTCCCTCGAAAACGACAACAGTAGAACCTCAGAGGACGTCTTCGCAGTTCCTGGAAATGGACAGTTAGGCATTGAGAATCATCTTCCCAGACGTACGTACCGACTGTCGCCACGGCACCAACAACCACCAGGAGACTGAAGCACTTCATGTCGAAGGCGTTGCAGGGGTACGTTCGAAAGAGTAAAATTTAACTAAAAAAACAATCTGGAAAACACTTGTTTCGTCCCACGATTCCTCGAGCGAAAGACCTCGTGAGTACGTCGGGACGTTGGGTTATATAGCCGGCAAAGGGGGAGCGGTGACGGAGAGAAAGAGAACTAGGGGGAGGGTGGGTGGTGGGGATGCGGCGGAGGACGAGAAGATGGGGGTGGAGGGGCCAGAACCAGAGGGGCGGGGTTGGGACGAGGAGAGAGAGAGTGTGGGGATAGGAAAGGGGGGGACCTTGCCGCGGGAAGGGGTTGAGTTGAAAGTGGGATATGGAGATTTGTTTGTGGATGAAGGGAGGGAGAAGGTTGGGGTTGGACTTGCTTTTTGTATCGACGGCTCCGAAATTTCATATCGTTCCTTCAATCCGCGCTCTCTCAAACGCGACAGCGCATCGGTGGGATTACGGGAATCGGATTGGTGGTAAAATTAAAAGTTTTCCTGCGACTACCATTCAATTTAACGCACTTGGATATGTGGCTCAGTTCATTTCGCTCTAACTGTCCGTCACTTGCAGATAGGGGCAACAGCACTCGGACGAGTAGTAGATTCACCATCAGCAGTCATCCACCCGAAATGTTTCGCTGAAGTTCTTCACTCCATTCTCCTCTCAGCTGATCGTTTCATTAAAACATACAAGTTTTGTAAGTCTTGATTTTGACTTCTCTCGTAATTTTCCTTGGGCACTCCATTCTTGGTCTTCCCCTGAAATTCTTTCCTTTAATTTCTTCATCCATTATTTTCTTCAATAGGCAACTGCGTCGCAAAATATGCACAATAAGTCAGTTTCTTCTTCTTCAGTTTCTTCTTCTCAGTTTCTTCAGTTTCTTCTTCTTCCTGGAGTTTTCAACGTGCATCCGCTGTCTTCTACTCTTAGTAGGACTTCTTCATAGGAGGATTTCCCCTCCAAATCTGAGCCGATACTAGCGATTATTTAATTTAGCGAATATGCGGTAACCAGGGGGGTTGAATTTGAAGCCATTCGGGATGATTCCTAGTGCGTCACTAAGGAGTCATATGGTACAATCACGAAGGGTTCAAGATTCTGATGTATTCGGACCACACGTAAAAATTTCACCCAGACTTCCCCATTGAGTATTTCACAGGGGAATATCGTTGATAGTGTAAAACGTAGAGAAAAAAGACAACATAAACAACATATCGGATACATAAGTAATCATTTCATGTGGGAAAATCTCACCAAAATCACCAACCATTCGTTATTGCACCGCGTGAGCCCTTAGTTGCGTACTCAGAATCATTCCGAGCAATTTCAAACATAATCCCCCAGGGTTTCCATCGAGGCTGGCGGTTGTCCATCGGGTTGTAGAGCCTAAAGTACTGTCTATCCATCCCGACGAACGAAGTTTTCCAGACAAGATTTTTCAGAGCAATTCCGATTCCATGGTTTTCTTGATAAATTCAGGAAGAGACCAATATTGGAGATCACTACTGCGATTGAAGAAAGGTATATTGGATGGGAGGAAGAGAATGGAGAAAGGGTGGAGAATAGAACCTGATGACAACATGAGCCTGCTCTGGACAAAAAAGCTGGGTGGACCACACAAACCCATTCAATGCCATACTATCTACTCCAAGATAGTATGGCACGTCCGTGGTCTTAGGCAACGGAGAGAGTGTAGAACTCGAAGAGATCTCCACAAGTTAAAAAAGTCGAGATCTGAATATTTCATAGACAAATCTCATATTTGAATCAAATATTTCATAGACAAATCTCTGATACAGCCAAAATTCGAATCCCGCCCCTCTGGACGGTAACCTAGAGCTCTAGCCACCACGCCAACCCTATCACTTCCCGATCTCCTGTTGGGCTTCATGTGGAATGCACCTCAAGTGTACTGATACGTTCGTCGGATAGGACGGTAGACTGTGGCAACCCCTAGGAGTTTTTTGCAGATAAAAGACTTATGCTGCATTCTCTCCACCCTTTCTCCATTCCCCACTTAACTCTTCCCTTATCAACATATCCAGCAATGCTAAGTGACACTGGTAACCTCAGCAGTCGAACACCTCTCCATTGGTACAACCAAAAAGCGGAGGATACGAAAACTATCATAGAGAGGTACATAAAAGTTACCTGGACCGGAAATCGAACAACAAACCCTCAAAGCCTGGATCCAATGCGCGGATCTCAACACTACCTAGAATTCCTAATTCCTAAATCAATTGTTGGAGACTCCATAGGAACTAGCTTGAGTGTGCCTCAGCAACTTGACACTTGCAAGGCACGGGCATGCTTAGATGAAGTCAATGTCCACGAGGGTATCTCCTTAGAAGTATCCCGTGTTACGAGTTATCCCGTGTTATCCCGTGTTAATGTTGCCTGCGTTCATGATGAACAGCAATGAATGGGTAGAAAATTGTCAAAAGTAAAAAATGTTTGGACCTGGAATCAAATTACGGACCTCTGGATTTCCGGGTGTAGACTACCACGTTACCCAAAACCCCAATTTTTTCAGGGAATATTTTGAGATTGGTTGACGCATTAGAAAATCAATAAGGTAACTAGGGTGAAGATTGATTATAAAAACATTGGGAGTAATGAGATTAAAGAGAAAATGAAGATGTTGGAAGACAAAAGAAGATGGGAACAAACTGGAGCGGGTTGAGATATTTTAGTATTCGGTTAGCGCCTGGGAGAAAAATGGACGAAGTGGTAGGATATTAGGAGGTGCACTGTGTCCACTAAAAAGACATTCACTATTAAGAGATAAGTCGTTCACTGACTACCTTCGCGAGAATTTGATGAACAGGCTGACGAAGATGATAATATGACGCGTAGTATGTGGTGCAGCCTGGGAACTAAGGTGAAAGGATTGCAGGCATTCCAAATGACGCGATGGAAAATAATGGAGTGCGTGCGATGGACAGAAAAGAAGATGCGGCATGGTGAATGAGAACAGGACGCTGATGGCGGAATTAAGTGTTTGGCAGAGTATGTGGACGGAGCAAATAAAAAGGGGTCAAAGAGTGCTGATGGCTATAATAGAAGGAGGGTGTTGAGAAACCAGTTAGGTTAGAGAAAGAAAAGAGGTATTCTAGACGAGATAAAGGGGGGTAGGACGTTCGTAGATTTGGAAAAAAAGAAATCATGTAAGAAATTAGACTTCTTCGGTTATTTTAAAGATTAGTACAGTTCATCTTATCACCATATAGTTCTACCTTCTACTCTAGACCACATCTCATCAAACTCATCTTCATCTACGAAATACCGTGCAAGCCACCACGAGGATGTGTGGCACGGGGTGATTCCACACCAGGCATGCGGCACTCATCCCATCTGAAATCACAACCGCGGGCGTTCGCCCGGATGCCAGGCGCAGGCAAAAAGCAGCCAGGATAACAATCCGCAGTCAGACCAGAAACTAGGAGATTGCTCCGAGACGAATATGCTACCATAAAGTACTCTATTTAAGGTACAACTACTGGTTAGTATCATTAATGTGACTTATGAATAGTACTACAAGGTACTAAATCATGCAAGAGCTATACCATGCCGGAAATTTTATGCGGAGTGAGTTTCTAATAATTATATTCAGATATTTAGCACAAGTGCAAAACCTACTTCACCTAGTGAGGGTCTAAGTATCCTAGAACTGATCTATCGAAACTATTATGGCCCCTTATTGCGCAAGGAAAAAATGACATAAGAAATTTATCGGTTCTGCAGTCTATTTCCTTAATCTTATCCCTGTGATCGTTTCTACCATTATAGTTTGGCCTTAATAGTATATTAGTAGGATCCAGCTGTCATAAATTGTTGAATTCAATGGTTCCTTTATTAGTCCTGAAAACCCAATTCCTCTGGAAGTTCCTATGCTTTCTTTGCCGTCCCTAGCACCGGACCATAAAAATTTCCATCATTATAGACTGTTTGAATGTTTGGTATGAATGCATACACGAGAAACTAAGCAATGCCTAAGAGCAGAAGACTTTCAAGATTACTGGAAAGCTTCGTGGCATTGACGCGGGAGGTGGAAGTCGAAGCCCACAATCCGATTCCACGTTCAGTTAATCCTTTTCCTCGTATCATATGAAAAGGGTTCACCCGCTAACTAGAAGCGCTGACATTATGCTGAATATAGATGGAGAAAAATCTTAATCAGAAGTACTCGTAGCTGATGTAATTAATTTATGCTAGAAATGCTTCAGCTGAACAATGCATTTCGGGTGAAACACGAATTCACATTAAAAAGTACAATAGTGAAAAAGTATTAGAAAAGTCATACTTATTAAATATAGCAAGTTGGAAGATGGAATTTGAAAAAGCTTAGGATTTCATATTACTTGAACGTAGAGAATGTATCATGCATCTTACTTTACCGAAATCAGAATTTTAATGGAGATTGCATTATCACTCAAGACTACATCAATATAGTACAGTAACAAGCAAACTCCATGAATCGAAATCGACTAATACAAAATGAAATTTTAAGAATTTTAAGAATTTTAAAAATGACAACAAAAATACAGTGACTTGTGGGCAAGAACACTGAATACAGTGTTCGTTCTTCTGGGAATATAATATGTACATACCAAACGGGGTTGTTGCTTACGAAGGAGATTTCAACGAGCGATGTACGTAGAGATTTGATCGACCAAAATGAAATATTGCTTCACAGTCCCTTTCACCACACACGCAGCGTGAGTCGTGATTAGGAGCCAAAAAATTGAATGAAAATGAATTACCGTGACAGTGGTACTCTGAAACGAAGAGAGCTTCCATTCACATGCATCCTCATTGTTCTACTACAGGGATGGCTAACTCAGCATCAATTGGATACATTATATGCGAAAAGACAAACCAACGGGAATTTTTGGTATTACATCTCTGTCATCGTTATCGAAAATAATACGCATAGTTATGCCCAGCAATAACTGAAAGTCATATCAAAATGCATTAGGAAATCAAATTATTACTTGTAGCGGTGTATCAAACAAAATTTTAATAAGCCGAAATACAGTAATTTCAAAAAAAAGATCAAATATTAACACAACGCAGACCTATTCAAAATTATGACACGATTTTTTAGAATAATGAAGACAGCTCTTCCACTAAAATGCCCACATTATTAAAGGAATTTGCGATTGAATTAATTTCCATTGGGATCCTTTAGAACCGTAGAGATAACAAGTTTTTCTTTTCTCATTTTACGTAGCAATTACTAAATATAGCGACTTTCTCCCCATTACATAATTCAACACTCAAACTATTTCCGTTAACGCTTCATTTTAAAATGTTTACATTCCTTAGTCTTCCAGTATCCATAGCGACAGCAACAAAAACAGGTTACACTTGGGACCTATAATTTTAGGCGAATGGAGAACCATCTCAACAAATTAGAGAGGACTCCATCAGGCAGGTACACAGGAAAAAATCATCTGTAACACAAAAATTATCATAACTAGCTTCTCTACATAAAATCCTCGAAGTTTACAGAGAGGAATGAGAAAGCAGTAACAGGTGAATGCATTTTAGGTTTGATACAAGATTTTATATCAAGGCCCAGTTTCAAAACTTCTAGTTCCACGTTTCCCCGCTATGATTACTGGAGTTTAGACGTCCTCCCATCAATAACGCTTGGCGTCACGTCAGCCATTAATAACGACTAAAAAGCTTTGGGATTGGGTTTAAATCACATTTGTTAAATAAAAGATGGCGTCTCGAGGTACGAAAGTAAAGCCTTATTTCTCTCGAAATGATTCACCTAACATATCTACGGCGCAAAATTTGACCAAACTTTTTGTAGATAATGCAGTCCCTTTGCGGAAATATTTGACATTTTTCATCTCTATCGATAAATACAGTACTGTGACGATTCTGCTACAAATGCCGAAATTTGCCACTTAGAAACTGCATAACTGTCCAATTCTACATGGCCGATTGCTAATTTTATTGGCTTCAATATTATTCCTCGTCATCGTACCGTATGATTCCATGTATTCTCTCATTTAACCTCTCTCTCAAGGCTATGGTGAGGTGGCAGGAGTACTCGCTTCCAATCTTGGGCAAAGGTTTTACCCTGAGGACCACAAAATAGGACGTTAAAAAGGCGTATATGGAAAAAATACAGCTGCTGCGTTCAATGAAGATGGGACTAAAAACCAGGAAACATTCGTGTGGAGCGTGGCACTATATGAATCGGTAGCATGGACCATTGGAAAAGCTGACCTGAAAAGACTAGAAGCCTTCGAAACCTGGTGCTGAAGGAGGATCCTGAAGATAAAATGGACGAACGAAATACGAAATGATGAAGTGTACAGAAGAGTAGAAGAGGAAAGAACCAAATGGAACACCATAGAGAAAAGAAAAATCAGATGAACTGGACACCCTGAGACACAATGGGTTTGTGAAGAAGATAAGTGAAGGTAAAATAGACGGAAAAGTCTAGAAGCCTTCGAAACCTGGTGCTGAAGGAGGATCCTGAAGATAAAATGGACGAACGAAATACGAAATGATGAAGTGTACAGAAGAGTAGAAGAGGAAAGAACCAAATGGAACACCATAGAGAAAAGAAAAATCAGATGAACTGGACACCCTGAGACACAATGGGTTTGTGAAGAAGATAAGTGAAGGTAAAATAGACGGAAAAGTCCCCAGAGGAAGACCCAGGAATAAGTTCATGGACCAAATAAAGAGGAAAGTACATAGAAAAAGATACAAGGAATTATGGGAACCAGCATTATATAGAGAAGGGTGGAGGGCTGCAGACAGCCAATCTTAGGATTGATCGACCAATGAACAATACCTGTTTTCCGAGATGGCTACTCAAAACGTCACCAATACAAATGTAGTTAACTTTTCCTATTATCGTGCGATTCTTTACCAATCAGCATATTTTAATTTTCAAACCTTTTTTTGATATGCACCACAATATTCTATAAAGAAGAACCAGATGGATTCGGCACACCCTGAGGCACAACGGGTTTGTGAAGAACATAACTTAAGGAAAGAGAGAGGGAAATTTCCATGAGGAAGGCTGGAAGGATGGATGGATACTGGATGGATAAATACATAGGACCAATTATTAAGGCCAAAACAGTTATTAATTTACATGACGCTATATTCAAACTTTAAAACAGCTACCGCATTATAAACGGCTTGGTTCGACATTCTTGGAGATAAGGGGCTCAAATTTCTTAAATTTTATTAGTCAGTCAGTCAGTAGTTAGTCAAATATCCTCAGCATGAGGAAATTTTAGGCATAGACAATTAAAATTTTAAAGATACTGATCAAAGTTCCAACCCAATAAACAGCAGAACCGGAACTATGATCTAGAGTATAGTAATTAGCACTCTGGTTTCCACCCGATTTATTTACAAATTATCTGAACTAAATAATGAATATATATGTAAAATGCTGCTTGCCGCAATAATTTCATGTTAAATTACGTGATCTCTTGAAAATATATGTCGTGAGTTTGTATGGATAGAATATTACGCCAGGAAATTAAATAACGGCTAGACTTCTAATAAAAATGAATATTCCAATCTACATTTTTAAAATCAAAAATTATTTTCGTTTACTTAAATTCTCGAGCATTTCTTTTGACTGCAGGTATCATTGTGAGTCAAGAAATTATGCAGTGCCTTTACAATTTCTCGCATGAAAGAGTTATTGCTGCAACCAATAGGAAAGCTAGAATGTTATTTTCAAAGATATTCCTAAATTTTGAGCTCAAATATACGCAGAAATATATTTTGCTCCATATTTGAAAGTCAAAATGATTTTTATGACAGATTTTTCGATAGGTATGGAGTGATTAATATAAATTCAACTAAGACCTTCATTGCGAAACTTAAGCGCCAGTCTGTGCATTCCATATCCAATAAAATCTGTCAAGTGGTTCAATCAAATGTTTTTAAAGTCAAATTTGGAGAGGAAATATATTTTTTTTTGGTTCATCCTTATAACATTTAGGGCTACGCTCTGAGTTGTCAAAATACTAGATTATTTTTGTAAGCACAGCACAGAAAAACTTACTGTGGACACGGAATTAAGGCATTGTAATAAAGCAAAAAACAGTTTTGGTAAATATTTCTTTATATTCTTGGTATTACAGTACGATATAACCGATGGAATTAGGCATATATGGCAAAAATTTGATTTACATTAAATAAGCAAGGAATGAAGATTTCATCCTGTCGGCCAGATGAAGCTAGTGAAAAACTCACAAGCTCAGTTATATAGTAAAATAGCCCATTTGAGTCGCATTTCGGGTTTTTCTTTCGGTTTTTTTCTTTCTGGCCCATTGGAGCGTCATGACAAGTCATGAAATAAGGGACACATGAACCCCCATATGTGTCTAGGGGAATAAAAAAACTAGGTCATCAGAGCTAACCAGAAATTTGACGCGACATCCTGCTAACTAACACATGGACTAACATAGCTGTTTGTTTAGGGTTTCTCTTATCTCCGTTTGTTTATCTCAAAAAAGCTCCATATTTTCTCGCAAAACCGTTGTAATAAGAAAACTTCAAACTTTTCTCATTAAACCAGTGTGCTAGTAAATGAGGAATTGATTTCCAACAGGGCGAGGTCATTTCTATCAATGGAACAGATGCAGGATGGTCATTACCGCTAATTAAAACTTTCTTTTATCAATTTATATACATTTTCAGGAGGCCAAAAAAGTGTGGCCTCTTTTGATTCAACAAAGTCAGACAGCCTAGCGTGTCGAGATGAAAATCTCCGCTCAAGGTTAAAGCAAACACGAAGACCATAACGGCTTTCGTTTCACCGGTCGCTTAAGTTCCATACTTCCTTACGCCTGTTTTGCTACAGATAAGAGAAGAAATTCCAAACTGTTCCAAAGTTCTGGTTCATCTTTTCTATATGGTTTCCCATATAGTCCTTTCCTCCTCTACTCTTCTGTACACTTCACCATTTCTTATTTTGTCCGTCCATTATGTCTTCCGTATCCTCCTGAATGAGTATAAACAAATATTTTTGGGGATTTTCAACTCCTCGTATCTTCTAATCGGCGTGCTCTACAATTTCAATTTATTACTGCTCAACTCAGCCAAAACCTACACAATTATATTTAACTTTCGGAAGCATTAAACTTCTCCCTTCATTCTAATTAAATTTCTACGGGGCGGTGATTTAGGAGAGGCAACAAAGGCTTTCAATTATTAGAGAGAGGTCCTAAAATAATAACCTAAACTACTTTTTTGACCGTAGATGTGCCAATTTTCGTGAGAAAACTTTGCACCATAACCTTCAAGCTTTCAATGAAAAATCAAGAACAACTAATGATGCGAACTGCCTATGCTGAAGTGATTGAAGATCAAATATATTAAATTGTTGGTTTTAGGCGTAATTTTATGGAATTTGTTAACCTAATGAATATACCTTTTAACTTTATTTATCCACATGTATCTTCAGGTTAAGTTGATTGACGTAGAACGTCGAAACCTTGGTCGTTCCAATTAAAAACGTGTGAAAAAAGCTACAATTTATCATTATTATATTAAATAGCTTAAATATCCTTTTCCAACCTGTTTTTATTAGGTATTTCATCACATATCAAGAAAGGAACCGTAAGTCCCACGTGAATCGTCAAATGAGTCTAACACGAAAACTTCCAAATAACAGTTAATTCCGTCAACTATTTCTGTATAAGTATAAGTTCAGTCAGTTACATGTTCCTTAAAATATACCACAGTATACCAAATAGAAAACCAAAACATTTGAAATTTATTACACCGGTATATCACTGGTAAAACATGGTGTTGGTATCAGCGCCTTATAAGAGCGTCGCCTCCCCTGACCTAGCGTCCATTCAATTCTCATACCAGTGCACTGAAAAAAAAACAGTTGACAAATACGACTCTGAATGTATTAACCGGAACTCGACTTTCACGGACTAATGGTTCAATGAGCTCAATAGACCAAGCACATACATGCCCCAAAATTGCCAGATCTGGACGAGGAAACCCTGCTGGAGCATAACATCAATAGTGCAAGTGCAAAATTACCAATCTTCTTGTAAAGCAGTCGTGAAGCTTGGTGACAGTCGCCTGCGAGAAGCGTGACGTCAAGGAGGGGACTAATCTCGTGTAAGGGGTCGCCAAAGGGGCGGAGGTGAGAGCACAGTAGGCAACGCTGCCGACATGCTCACTTTAACATGAGAGGGAGGGAAAGTGTCATCAGCGAGTTTTGCGATAAAAACGACACCGCATCAAAATACGACGATACTGTTTGAAAGCTGTCAGAGGATCCCATTCAAGCAGCAAGATAAAGAGCCATTGAGAGCTATAAATACTAATAATTGTAACAATAAAGTTTATTCCACAACATATATATTTTACAGTGACATTTACCCTAAATACAGGGAATATAGGTACCCCATTGGAGAAACTCCGTTTTGGGGTTACCGACTCGTTCTTAATTTAAAAAATAATTTGAATCTGTTGCAATATATTTAATAATAACGATGTATTTGTGCTGTTATAGTTAAAAAACTACTGGTAAACGAAGACGCATAGAGAATTAAACTTAGTAAAAATTTTCATATCAACAATAAAAAAAAACATACTAAGCAAACATATATTACTATACTTACAATGGTATAGCTCACTACTGTCGAATTTTTAATCGAAAGAGTGAGAAATATTACTTCTGAATATATGGGGTGTGCAGTGTGGGTTTATGCCTGGGAGAGGATGTAGTGAGCAGCTTTTCGCGCTTCAGCAAGTGATAGAAAAATGAACGGGTGTCCGAAAGAAAGGGTATTGTGCGTTTGCTGATTTAGAGAAGGCATAAGACAGGGTAAATAGAAAGAAGTTGTGGAAGGTTTTGAAGGACTATGGAGTGAATGGGCAGTTATTGAATGTTATGATGGCGATGTACGATAAAAGTAAGGCTAGTGTGAGAGTTAACGGGGTTCTGAGTGATTAGTTTGAAATGAAACGGCGTAAAGCAAGGATGCGTAATGTCACCATGGCTGTTTAATGTATTTATGGATAAATGAGTTAGAGATGCATGTAGTGAAAACGACGGTGTTTTGACTGGAAATGTAAACGTGCGAGTCCTACTATACGCGGATGATGCTGTTTTGATCTCAGAGAGCCAATAGGGATTACAGAAGCTCCTACATAAGTTTTGTGATTCAACAGAGAGAACCAGACTAAAGTACATAGTAGTTTTTGATAAGGAGAATGGGGAGAATAACTTTATGATGATGGTGAATGGTGAAGTAATTGAACAAGTGGATGATTTTGTGTACTTAGGTAAGATGTTTACGAAAGATGGACGGATAGATGAGGAGATTAAGAGAAGTGCGAATGCTGGAAGGAAAGTGGTAGGTAGCATGTGGAGCATATCAAGGAATAAGTGCCTGTCTAAGGAAGCGAAAATCGCCGTGTACAATAGTGTACTTCTCCCCACTTTGTTGAATGGTAGTGAAACATGGGTATTTCAGGATATACATAAGAGTAGACTAAACGCCGTGGGTATGAGTTATCTGAGGAGTGTTTGCGGCAAAATTGGGATGGATAGGGGAATGAGTGTGAATTGATAGGGGGATCAGGAATGAGTGGGTAATAAATGAATATGGGTTAGATGCTGCAGTAATGGACATAAATGAAAGGAGTGTGCTTCGTTGGTTTGGCCATGTTTAGAGAATGGATGAGAGTCAAATAACGAAACAGATGTATAAGAGTGAAATGTATGGTGCGAGAGGTAGAGGTAGGCCGAGAAAGTTGTGGTTGAGGAAATTCTTAGGAGGAGGAATATAATGAGTCTTAAAAACAGGAGGGCCTATATGAAGCAGTGTATGGGGGTAAATGAGGCGAAAGAGGTTTGAAAGGATAGATCAGTATGGAGGAAATTATTGAAGCAGAGTTAGGTGTACAATTATGTATTTTTGAGTGATACTTTGTGACTGTGCCTACCCCGGAAGGGAACGGCGGGATTGGTATAAATCATCAATAGCACATAGCGATTTTTAACTTCTATAATATTTACATTTGTTTTTTGTAATAGCAATAAATTCAGGTAACTTACTATGTATTTTGGGCCCTAAGATTAAATAACTCTACTTGAAAATCTCTGCTTCAGGTCTAGGTATGGTTATATTGTGATAGCTACGTAGCCCATGTACTCACGGTGTTTTCCTTTTACCGCCACGATTATAAAAATTACTAAGGACCTCATAAACAAATAAATGCCTCAAAGATAAAATACTCATTTGTTTGGAAAGTTTATGAAAATGGCAGTGACCTCTGAGGTTACCAACTTAGGTTTGCCTCAATAGAAACCCTGGTAGTCAAACGCTGAGGCAACCTCACTCCCCGGAATAGGGATATTTTAAGGCCCTTCTTCTGAAAATAGTATTACACAAAAACGTCATTACATTTCCTTAACACTATATTTTTACGAGGAAACCAGCGTATGTAGTAATCATAATTTACAATTAATAAAAACCTGGCGTCAATGATATACCTTGTGAGATTATCGGGTTCATCTTCTGCGCTCCAAGGAAGCACAAATTTCCAAATTTATAATCCTATTAGATGCCTTCTTTACGCTCATATAACAATTATCGTCTCTTTCACGTAACTTTGTAGTAGTTCCGGGTTTCCAAAATATAGAATTCGTAAGTAGACTTAAAATAGAATGTCACATAGTAATAGGTATATACTTCCTTTATCGCAACGTATCGGTATGTAAATGCCTATAATGAACAATGAAGCCTTTTCTGAAGCCTCTTTGAAGAGAAGCGTGGTCAATGATATGGTGTTTAATTGGTTAGTATTTCCAGAACGTACAGGCACAGAATATTATTATTTACTGAATGTAAAGGACTGAGGAAAGGAACAATTGTCATTCTAAGCTTTGGTTTCGATGGCGGCAAGCTAAATAAAAAGTGTAATATTACTTACTACGGAATTTGCGGAAGAAATTGTTATCATTGGCTAATAATTCTGAACGACGAATGGACATTGAAAAGGCTGGGTACAGGCATATTCTTATCACTCATAAAAGGGCGTTTTATTGAACTCTAGGTGTGCCCACATCAAGTTTTGCTTACAACAAAAACAGAAAAAATATACCTGGCGAACAAATCACAGTAAGCGAAAACAAAAATTTGGCAGCAACAGATAAATAACGCTAAATACAAAAATTTAAAATATGATATCAATCAGAGAAAGATAAGAAAGAACAATAATTTCACAGGTCATTATGCTAATGGCACCTCTGATGCACGAGGTTTTTTCTTTCTTTAAAAAAATAGAATACTATAATAGGATACAAATTTGGGTTGAAGATATATATGCTTATGATAATAATGATGAAATAGTTTCTCCTTGAAATAGACAGGAAGAATTTTTCATCGAAACGGCAAAGAATTCCAGAGTTTTGAGCTAAAGATAAGAAAAGATTTATGGTAAGTATTTATCCGAAGTTAGAGGTAGGAGAGGTCCATCCAAGTGGGTCTAAATACATGAGTCTGATTTGGGTTTAAACACAGAAAAAAGATAGGCTGGATTTTTATTGTAAGAGAGGGTGAAGAGAAATGAACGATATAAATATTTCCTCCTAAGAAGTCTAAAGTCATGACTAGTTGGTATGGTGGTAGAAGATATGTTTATCTTCAGGTCAAGGACAAATATAGCATAGGAATTTAAGAGCCTCTGTAGCTTATCCTCTAATTCGAATGGAAGATTGTTATAGACTAATGTGAAATAATAAAACGAGGGGAATATGAGCGTTAAATAAACTATTTTAGGGGTAATAATGGGAGGAAGATATTTGTAATTTTAACTGATATACTATTTTGTAGACCTTGTTTGAGATTTCATGTATGTGATGATTCCACGAGAGATTAGTTAATGTAATACCTAGGTTTCTCACAGTATTACTAAATCCATTATAGGCGTCCCACACTTTTATGTAGGGGAGAAATGAAAAATTAATTTTGCTGAGCATTCTGGAGTTACCAAATATAATTTCCTGTCTTTTGGAGGAACTTAAAACCGATAAATTTTCATGAGCCTATATGCAAATGGCTGAGACATCTTCATTGACAAGGGAGACCGCAGCGGCCAATTCATAAGGTTGGTATGAAAATAAATCTGAAAGTCCTCGGCATAAAGCATGTTTTTTCAGTATCTAAGGTTTTTTGCTACGTCAAGGATGTAGAGTCTGAATAAAGGAGGGCCAAGTACGGACGCTTACGACACCCCGCACGGTACAGTCCGCCAAGATGATCTGTGGTTGTTTGCTCCTAAGATTGCCTAATTTATATTACCAAGATATGAGTAAAACCAATTTAAAACAAAACAGGAAAAGTTGAGGTTTTTTAATTTGTGCAGTAGAGGCATATGGTTAACACGGTCAAAGGCTATACTGGAATCAAAAAGGACCAAAATGGTTACCACCCCACTATCCACTCCACTACAAAAATCATCCGTAACTCTGAGTAGTGTGGACTGAAAATTTACGAAAGCCAGATTAAAAGGGGTCAAGTCTAACCTTGGAGGTTAGGTAGTCAGTCACTTGGTGATGGACAATTTTCTCTAAAGTTTTGGATTAGAAATTTGGACAAAGTATGGAGATTGGACGGAAATCTGCGGGGAAGAAGGCTTTATGACTATCTTAATTCACCTCACGAGTGCTTATATCGAAAAGTTAGGGAAAACTGAGTTTGACAAAAAGCACTAGAAATTCAAGCAGCCCCCGGCTAATGCATACACACCCTAATAACTCTTCTGTGTTGTGTCCCGCTTTACCAGGCAGATGTATTTATTTATCGACATTCCTCGCAGGACTTTGGTTTCTTCACGTTCATCAGGGCGAGTTAAGCTAACAAGCTCTTCAAAGGACTCGAAAAGATAATCTGTCCTCTTCTAATATTTTCGAAAATCATTTTTGTCTTTAATATTCAGACGAGTAAATGTAATGTTCTGAGTACTAGCAGACGAAATTTCCAATGGACTATCCACGTACTTTTGGAAGGTGCTCGTCATTTGGCGACCTCCATTGGATCCTTTTTCAAGGAAATAATTGCCCATCAACTGAAGTTCAGTCATTTATGTACTTCCTGGTTGTTGACCTGAGAGAAATAGGTAGGAGTTTGGAGATGTGGGAAGAGGGAGGGGGTAATGATCTGCGGAGTAATTTTGTAGAAGATTGGGTTCAATGTGCGAATGAATTGGAGGCCACTGTCTGTAGTATAATTATATTTGTTTTCCCTTATCTCTAGGTTCTCGCGGATTAATCTAGGCATTAACTTGGTGACCTTCGCGAGGGAAATAGCTCCTTTGAACTCGCAACCATGGCCGATGGCTTTGTGAGGATAGTCAATATTTACAAGTGGCGATTAAGTTAAGGCTAGTTAAGATGGAGGTTCTTCAAAACGCATAAAATAGGCCTTATATGGATTAGGATGATTACCAAACTTTAGACGCATGAATTCATTTAGATACTTGAAAGAAAAAAGACGAAAGAACTTCATAAGCTCCTTAGGGGCCCGAGAAACGCAAGGTAAAAGTAATCAACTTCTACTGGCTAATATCTCCGGCCGGTTCGCTCAAACGCCCACGGCATGCAAATATTGCAATTTCAGCTAACGCTACAAAATCAAACGCTCCTGTCTGCCAGAATGAGAAACAGGGCAAATTTTAAAGTCTACAAGACACAATTAAAAGGTTCATGCACTCCAAATTTTAAAAAAACGTCAAAAAGACAACAAAATAACCTTTAAATGAAAGATCACGAGAACTAAGATGTTGCAGACCCGGGGAACACCCTACTTCTGTTTATGGAAGCTATTTTGGAATTGAAATATCCGAAAATACCAAGTCGACTTGTAAAGAGTAAATGTAACATAAATATTTAAATGTTCAGGAAACATAAGGCATTTTGTAAGTAAAATGGGCTTTCGAAATTCTTGTTTTCTTCTTAATTCAGAATATTTGCCATAAGTGTCCGGGAAAGACGGAATGCCACGCCAAAACACACAGTATGGTGTACACCTAAGCATAGCTAAACTTAGAAATTGACATAAAAGATGGCAGAGGCGGAGCATGCAGACGTCGACCACTAGTTTTGCCGCGAGACACGAGACTCGAGACGAGACCGCTTTTTGACGAGACGAGACGATACCACTTCCACGAGTCTCCCAAAAGTCTCGAAATACAGATGTAAGTGATTAATTGGTATTTTGTGTTACATCATCCCTAAAACTACGTCCTTCTGCTGATACGAAGTAAATGTCACGTTTTCCTAAAGTATTAAATATGCTATATAATTCAATAATAACCTTGCGATAAATTAGTTAACTATTAAAAATTATATTTTGTCAATACTAATACTTCTGATGGCATGAACGAGACTTTTGGAGCCAAATAAGTGAATGTTATTGGCTTACTACTTTTCCTTATTACCTACTATAATACAAATGTACTATTTTCTAAAGCAGTAATTTTCAGTGCTCACTTCTACGACAAAAATATCATGGATTATAATCGTATATGGTGTAAAGTATCGCCGAGCAGCACTAACAATCCTGCTTATAGCTTGCCTGCTTAGAAAAAAGGATGCCGCAATTTCGAATTGCGCATCGCACATCACCTCGGCGAAACGATCGATGAAAATTGAAATCACGATGTACCAATTCCTGCATGATATACCTTACTAGGTTAGTGATGATATTTAGTATTATGTCGTTAAATTGTGTCGAGGATGATCCGAGAAAAAAGAATGACTATAATTGGTTTTCTTTTGTCTTTAATTGTTTTCATTTGCCTTTATTTAGCTAACGGAAATTCCATTCAATCAAAAAGCTCACTACTGAAGTATTTAATCGTCATTTAGTAATCAGCCACTCATTTTAACTCCATTCATCCTCCTGTAGCCACAAAAACCTTGGAGGTACTCCATTTAGGCTGCACTCAGTCCATCCCTAAAGCGGCAGGATACCTCGCGAACAATCTGTCAGTTTGCTGACTGTCGACTTTTACACTGCTTAGATGGATTGGTGGCAGAAAAAATACTATGGTTTCACGATTCGCTATAAAGATGCAGCTATGTCGCAAGTTATCTCTTCTGTATGGGATTCCTACCTTATTGAAGCGATAAACGCGTTGAGTACGTCTTAGTCAACCATTTGCAACTATTCTGTAGAATTCAATCAATAGCTACCAAGCCTGAATGTCCAAGGTGATTCCCGGGTATTTGAGTTTGCCTGATTCCTCTTTAATATATTTGCCTCTCCCTCAGATAACGTGTTCATGTGAATCTTTTCGCTGTGCGTGTCCCAGGGCATTGAATTCACCATGGTGAATGACACCACAAGTAAATGTTTTTGAGATCCGATAAGAGAGTTTCCATGTCTCTCAAGTCTCTCTTTACGAAATGTCACTCACTAAAAAGTACAATTTTAGTGATAAATTCTCTAATTATCGAAGTAAGCGAAACAAGAGAGAATTTGTATTTTAATTTGAGAATGATGATAGAAATAATGACTTCTGAAATGCAATAGTTGACTGGATGGCGCAGAAATACCTCACTTTCCGATTTTTTAATGATGATACTGAAAACTCTTTCAGGGTGTTGAATCCCACAGTTACATTCCTTAAAAAGGCAAAGTAGTGGCCAATGGTACTTGACAATTGTAATAGGATGCAAAAGACGGTGTTGCAATAGCTGAAACAAAATAAATCCAACCTGTCTTTCACCATTGCTGGCTGGACATCCATAGCTGGAAAATCGTACTACGGAATCACGGCTCATTTCAAAGACGAGAAGTGTACCAATCTCTTGTTATTGACTGTGTTTCGTGCAATGATAATCACACAGGAAGGGATATTGCTGAAGTTTTTATGAATACCCTATAATTCTTTGAACTTGAGCACAAACTGCAAGGAGTTTACGTGGATAACGCCTCCGCAAGTACTAAAATCATGGATGAGCTCGGCTAGATGCTACCAAGTTTTGATAGCACTGATCAGTTTTATTTGAATGGCCCATATATAAAACATTGCAGTACAAGATATTTTTAAGAATGTTGTCTAAATTTTAAAGAATATTGTCTAAATTTTAAAGTTCTGATGAATAAATTAGTAGAAAATTACGTTACCCTTCCACTCGTTACCGCTCCATTCAACTTTTTGGTAGATAAGCTAGCAAAAATGGAGGAGATACTGGACAGCAAGCCTGGAAAAAATGAAGGTGATGAAAAACTATTGCTTGCCTATCAAGCTGCTCGGGACAAGATGTTAAAGCACTACCGCCTGACGAACTGATTTATTGCGCGGTAATAATATTAGATCATCGTCATAAATGTGAAACTTTCTCCATGCCACCAAGGGGGAAAGAGATGGAAGATAAGTCTCTATTTAAATTCAAAGAGTTGTTCTAAATATATCACGATTAGTATTCCACTCGAATGCAGTCAGCTTAGTCAAGAGATCAAGAGAATCTTGAGAGGTCTGCTTTGGTATAAAGTGATGAGGACGACCTGCTAGATGTATATTCTCTGTATAAGCAAGCACGGCCCAGTACTTAGAGGTATGTTCTTTCGACTAAACTTTTCTCTTTACTTACCCCTTTTTGATTGAGTTAACTTACCTGAACTATTTTGACCATGCAGAACAGAAAAATTTAATTTATCTCTGAACTTTTATTTAAATTTTTTTGACTTTTATTTTATTTTATTTATTTATTTTTTTATTTATTTTCACTGCCCCGAATACAGCACATTAGGCCATTTTACGTCGGGTGAACAACAGTAACAACGGACGAGACACAGACACCCATGTCCTGGGCAGATAATACTCTACCCCGCCGCCACCGGGGCCGACTTTTCCTTTTCAATAGTTTTCGCTCCTTATTGGTTATCAGTACATTTTTTCACTAAATTTATCCCAAGTCAGTCATCCTAGTATGAATAATGGAGGAAAAAACTTGAAGACTATCTTCAAAAGCCGAGATCCCCAAGTAAATTATATATATTAACTTGGTGGAAGGCAAATGAGCCAACTTTTCCAGTGTTGGCAACTATTGCGAGTGACTTCCTTAGCTTCCCGCTACATCTGTACCAGCGGAAAGATTGTTCTCATGGGCAGAATTGACAATGAGAAAGCACAGATACCGCTTGAGCCTCGAATCTGCCAGAAATTTACTTTGCGTAAACTCGTAGGTGATGTGCAATTTGGCAAGACAAATAAAAAATACTCATTTTGATTTAACTGTTTTAAACCTGAAAATTATGTAAACAACTTTTGGAAGCAAAAATGTTCATTATTTATTTAACCAATTACATTATTTTTACAGTTATATTTTTTAAACTTCTGTGGATTTCTCTGTACTTACGTTGTGACTATATAGCCATTTTTCACCTATTTTAATTTTCATATTTTTATTTCATTCATCGAGTATCAATAAAATCATTGGTTGTACATGCAGTTTGATGTATTCCGTGTCCAATTTAATATATATTTTAAATTCAAACAAATGTAATTAATATTTCGAGTGTACCGATTCAGCGATTACGTGCGCAAAGTAAACTGGACTTTTTATGGTACTCCATTTTGGGGGAAACAAGATGAGACGAAAGTCTCGTCCGAGACTCGAGACCGAGACGAGACTGAGGTTCACGAGGCGAGACTCGAGACGATACCAGAGTTGAGAAAACGAGTCCGAGACGAGACTGGCTTAAGTCTCGTCTCGTCTCGCGGCAACACTATCGACCACTATAGGGAGAACGTTAGAGCTGCATTATTCACTCAAGTGTTCAAACTATTACCAAGATAATTTATCTAAGCCCTAAAGATAAAGGGAAATCAAATATAGAAGTTGGAATTGGGACTGAGGAATGCCAAATCCTCACTTTAGGCCTAGTGTTGAATGACAGTTACTCACGAGTCACTACCTCCAAACTGACACCCATGACATCTGCCTCCCCTTTCACCTACCTCTCCAACTAAGGGAAAAACCTAAGAAGTTCATTATACGCAGTGTTTTACACTACGTATTAACTATTATACCTAATTAATTAATACTTGAAAAAATTATTCATACTTGAAATTAATTAAATTAATTATTAATACTTGAAAATCCTAGAGTGAGAAGCAATGCCCTTTGAAGAAATATCCAGCAAGGAACACGAAGCATCGAGGATCTACATCAACAGTACGCAGTAAGTCCTTCGTAAATACAGTATTTCTTTCACAACATTAATTTAATAAGTTAACAAAACCAAATTCACATCGTAAAATTCCGAAATACTTATTTATCTAAAATTTCTAACAAAATATGTTAAACTATCTATCTCGTTCGATATCATGATATAATGACTTACAGAGTGTAGTTAAGTGGGTCCTAAATATTTATGTAAATGTATTTTTCACACATTTTATGTCATACTGATAAAAAGGAAAGTTTAACGATAAATAAAATTGTGTTGTTGGATGAATTTAATCGCTTAAAATAACACTGAGGTCCACGTAAATTCGATACCTCTCGATGCCTTGGATACAGCACATTGGTGTTCCATAGGTAATAGCGACAAAAAGTCATTAGTCTCTAAAAACTCCATTGATTACCCGATCATCCGCAGTTCAAGGCTAATAATGATGTTTCTCACCGTTCTTGTCGCTTCCCTGAGGCATAGGCTACACTGAAGCAGCACAGCTCCTCCGACACAAAGAAAAGCTGAAATTTCCTTAAAAATCGAAGGTTAATAGGCACGGCGGAATCTGACTATTGATTCCCATTCTACTTTCTAAGGATTTTTATTCATTCACAGTAAGCTACGCAGAGACAGGTTACGAAGTGGCCGCAAGGATTGGAATCACAACAGCGATGGCCCTCAGTCTAAACAATGGTGCGCCTACTTTTGAAACATCGGGCTGAGACAAGGAATTAATGGCAGGATTTACCTCCCTATGAAAATTCAAAACCACGCGGACACGCAGGCCCGTGCGTTGAGCACAATCAACATTTGTTCCTTAAATATCACCATTATGGATGCATAGCCCTACCATAGCCGGAAGCAATGCCCGCAATAGTTTTATGAAAAGTTTAACTACCAAATTTTGCCTAGAGTCTAAATAATTCAGTTTTCGGAATCAGACTCAACAATAACAAAACAGAGTCAGAGACTTTATTCAACTATGTTCGGTCGGACAGACTGCTAAGCAGGTAATCAAATACGCACGCGAGACATTTCAGAAAATAAAAAAGGCAGTTTTATCTCTGATGTCATTTCATTCAATTAAATTCATACTGATTCCAGAAAAATCACTCATATTGCCCATTTTTCAAAACAATGCACCCAGTTTGAGACCGCTTTCACGTTAAAATGTTTCATGGCCACTCCAAAGCAGAGAAAAAATACTTAACAACGATCATCACCGGAAGAAAAGGCATATACTTCAATCAATGATACTCGTCAAAACACATTAATCATCTTTATTAATATAAAGATACTAAGCAGTTATAAACGGGAAGAGAAGATACTTTAATCAATCTAAGATACTCGTCAATAAACAGTAATCATCTTTATTTAGAGAAAGGTACTGAGTAGTTAAAAATAACCGAAATTTTTCTACTATCCATCGCAGTCGACTCATACATACACATGCTGAATGCTATAAAGTGTATATCGTGGATGATTTAATTCCATCTAGTGACAACGCCTACAGTTTCTCCCATATTTCACAGTGCTCGTATCACGCAATGTGGAGCAAAGGCAATGTGTGCAATATTCTCTACCCCAATTTCCCCACTCAGGTTGCCGTCCAGAGTTGCCAATGAGAAAAACGAATGCATTCAAACAATGGACAAAAATGGAGACGAAAATTTCACATGGACAACAAACAATTAAGTCACTTCGTCGACGCTATTTCAAAAGGAAAGAGCCGCAATATAATTATATTGCACAGCGTAGTGTCCCGAAGGACTAAAAATAGATTATTCTGGCGCAATGCTGTTTCGCACCTCAAACGCCGCAGAGACTCAAGCTACTCCCATTTTTTCCAGTACAGCACAGTAATGAAACTTATTTGAAATAATTCGAAATCAAATCAGAATAAGGTTGGCGCATTCACTCGTGAGAATTTTCTTGATGCACTTTTACGAACGGGTTTGTTACAAAACAATGTAGTGTAGTGTCTTTTTCTCACAGTTTGAGGGGGTATTCACTCTATGCGACTTTAATTTTTTCAGTCTACGTTCCAACAGGAGTATAAGTTTTAAATAGTGGCAACGAAAACGTTTTCATCATTCAAGCTGGCGCTTAACGAGCAGCCACAGCCCGGAATGTCAGTATGTCAACATATTTCCACCGCAAAATGCCATTTAATTCATTTTATGTCCAATCACAGAAAAGCGTGTCCCTAGCGTTATGTTGGCATAAAAATCACACCTTAACACGTTATTTTTTTTCCAAAAAATGAACTTGAAATTACGAGGAGCTTCATTCGATAATGCGGAAAAATTGAGGGGAATGTAGACCTGAGGCCAAGGTGGGTACTCAATATAAATGAATGTATGATTCAGTAGCCATCAGATGAACTCCTTAAGGTGGTTGAATGATTTTCGTTTATGCACTGATTTGCATGAAACTTTGCACACGTTTTTTAATAGTAATAAGAAAGGTATATGTTTTACATAGAAAAATTGTATTTTTCTATATTTTTATTTATTGGATTAGCACCTCTTGGTCTCAATTATTGCAGTTGTCAATTGATAACTCAAACATTTGGACGGAGAGTTGCCTATATTTTATCACTATTCACTCCGACAGGAGAATTTGCGTCTAATAAACAATTTTTCAAGACAATAGTATATGTATTACATATAACAGTTGTATTTAGTTTAATAGTAGTAATAACTTAGTATCTATGTAATACAGATACCATTTTCTTGAAAAATTATTCATTAGACGCAAATTCTCTCGTTGAAGCGAATAGTGATAAAATATAGGCAAATCTCCGTCCAAATGTTTGATTTATCTGTTGACAATTGTATTAATTGAGGAATAGAGGCGTTAATTCAATAAGTGGAGCATCAGCTGGTTCCTGGGGCATGTAAAAGAATTCATTAAAAATACCTAAGTCAAGTGATGAGCATATTTTACATCCTCTTAAACTCACGATGGTTCAACCGCGTCCTCAATTCTTTTAGCCTTCATTTAACTCATTTTCCGACGTAGTATTGTGATGAAATTATTCAGAGTGACGTAACTCAGGTGACAATAGCATATTGTATTGTTACATACTTCTATATGCATATGAATGAATATTCTTTCAGCCATAATTTAACACATTTCCCGACGTCATACAATGATGAAATTTTGCAGTGTGACGTATGTCCAGAGATAATACAATATTCTATTGTTGCTTACTATTTAACTCTACAAGTTCAGAAATGTATCCAAACGAACAAAGCATGTCCCTAAAGATCCTTCTCAGCATTGACCTAACCTTGATTTTTTTTCTAATAAACAAGGCAATATCTAAAAACATAGTTGCATTTTTTAAACAAGAATTTCAATCATTTGGAATTCAGTATTTATTTTGATTCGATTACTTGCAGTGGATCCTTCTCAACATCACTCATATCCAAATTCTACCGAGTCCTACGTCGTTTTCTTCGCAACTTTACAAGTTTCTAACGATATTTTGTTGCATGAACGTCGAAATAGGTAGAAACGCGTTAAACATTCAAGCTAAGCCCACGCTACCTTGAGTTAGCCATACAGTTTTCCCATAAACCGGCCTAATGATGAGGACATCCTCGCCGGCTATGGCTATTACGGTTGCGACTTTCAGCCGCGGGAGTATGCAAAGGATGGTAAACTTGAAGCCGGAAATAATAAATCAACCTTCGTCAGCCTTCTTCACTCTCTCTCTTCGGTTTCTATAGATAGCTAAGACTTTCTTCGACGCTTTGCCGAGGCCCAGAGCCATGCCATATTATGCCCATGAGTCCCACATCACTTTGATCAATGGATATTAGCCGCAGGCGGTGTATAATGCATAACCGAGAAAGGCGGTGGACAGTGTGCAGTCGGGTTCTCTTACATAACCGCGCAAACCAATTCTCTGTTCTCCAGTATCGCAGTCAGAATTATCTCCTAACGGAAATTGAATAACACCCAAATGTTAACGTTATCGTTTCCCAAAAATACGGGAAGAGAACGCATTATTTGTAATGATAACAGTCATAAAAGTCAGGTGATTCATGTTTTACAGCGTGAGTTGAGGATCCAGCTAGTGTGGAGCCTTGAGTACTGGCTAAAAATGAACATTAATTGACACATGCGTCCACTTGGAGAGTACTACAGGAGGAGAACTGCATTTGTGGCATCAAGCAAATAACTGGGTGTCTCTTGACGCATTTCGTCTATAGAAGGACCATATACACGCCAGGTTTCTCTCCACTCTTACTCCTTTCCTCAACTAATTTTTCCCCAACGAACTTACGGATCGATCATTGAAATAGCAAACGTCCTAATTTGTCAGTCACACACCCAGGTAACTAAGCAGCCTACAGGTTAATATGTATTTATTTTCAAAAGAATCCCACTATTGTTAATGAATCAGTAGGCTCTTCTTATGTTTTATTTGTTGTATTTCTCCCTCTCAACAATTTCCTTAAAACCTTGATGTTTAATCTAAATAAAATCTTCTCAAGGATTTTCCGTTGTTTTTACGCAAAATACTTCCTCGCAGGTCTCCTACTGTACTCCAGCAAAGCTTCTTGGGCGGAGCCACTTATTAATGAGCATAACAATTTGCAAGTAGGCAACGTAATTACTGAACCCTTCTGAATATGACCAGCCCAATGAGAGAACTATGCATCAAACAAAACGATTTCTTTTTAATTTTTCCTTAAACTTTAAACATTGAAAGGCTAAGAAGTGATTATTAGTGTTTCCTTCGTAGTAATATACAAATCAACAACACCAGTACACCCATTCAGAAAAATCACAGGGTAATTTTTCTTGAGTTTTCGAAAACGCGTGTCCTGCGGTCATATAAAAGGAACTGATTATATGAAACGTCAATACCGTAGTCAAAAATTTTTCACTGTTCGAAAGCAATGAAAACCGACGAGTGACATCAATAAACGGGACCAGCATGGATGTCGTGGCGACCAATGGATAACGCTCATACATGCACCGAGAATAATACAGGATTAATGAGTAGGAAACCATGCGTAGTTAAAAATGATTTAGTGCTGGTTGGTGTCCAGGTTGTAAATTTTATTCGGTAACTCTGTAGCTCAAATATTGTATTTATGTCGACATTTCCATGGTCGATTTATCCACCCTCTTTAAGGCTGAATGATGATGAAGGACTAAGCCATTGAAACGTCGCGGCGTTTCGCCATAAATGCAGAATTTGACGTAGTGGAGATCCTAAATAGAATACAACACATTCAAAGTTAAATTTCATATTTCCATGTTCCTTAAAATTTGTTTCGCCGGAGTTAATGGCCAGAGATGATTCTTGCAAAGATCTTGATCTTAATCCAACCCATTTAACGTTTTATGTTTTATTGAGCAAGTTGAGGATTGAAATAAGTACATGGTTGCGACACTGATAAAGAACATTTTGGCTAATAGTTACGTTTATAATGTTAAACTGGCCCTATAAAATCTCTCCTCCGAGGAATTTTACGAAGACACTGAGTAAAATAACTGCTAAAGAAATATCGATATGAAGATCATTTTATTTAGCGCTTTTCCATGATATGATAATATAAATTCAATCTCCATTAAGAATTCTGATTTTTTTATTTGAATTTTTTTGATGGGTAGAATAGTCTCCAGCAATGATGAATCAAAATCTTAAGGCTGACTCTCCATCTAAGATTCCATCTTAATGATGGAGTCTCGAATCACAATCTTGTCACTTATTGTTTTCAATCAAAAGTATGTTAACTTTCAGTAAGAGTATACCAAACTTAATCCCAGAATTTGCATGTATGAGTAGGTACTTCCGCCAGATTCCTTATCCTTACTCCTCTCGCCTTCTTGTATGATAACATTATCAATTTTCCAGTGTGCCACGATTCAATGGAGAAAAAAGGCAAAGCAAAACCGTAATGTATGGTTAATTAATAATAGAATATATGGTGTTCTTATCCAGACAAAGACTCCTTCGCAAGAGACGGCGCCAAATCCCAGACCAACTCCAGCAGTATCTATTATTAAAGATATAGATGCCCCGACGTCGAAGGTCACAAAACACCATCTATGTAGAGCATTTGCAATTTAAAGCATTCCCTAGCAGCATAGCAGCAATGCCCAAGATGCATCAGCAACAATAGATTTCGATTGTAGTTACCCCAATCTTAAACCTGCCTGACACATTCGGCTCAAATTCCAACCCTCGAACTTGATTCTTTTGCAAGAACTACTACCATTTACTATACCGTTCATATCAGCAGGTTCCGCAATTTCACACCATTTCTGGCAGAGGAATTTCTTGCGGGTAATGGTTCGTTAGAAGCGTGTTCTTCTTCCTTGCCCTTTAAGCCTTAAATTCTTCCAGATGCGTCCTCCCTGCACTTTTTACATCACACTTTACTTGGGATGAAAATTTTTTTTATACTTCGTATGAAAATGAGGGGTGAAGGGATGCTGAAGGTCGTGATGTAGGGGAAGATGTTGTGTAAGCGGAGATGAATAAGTTTACGAGATGAAGAGCGGTAACACGCATCCAGACATGAAGAAAGAAATTTTTCCAGGAGAAAGGGACCTGCGGCAGTGAAAATTTAAACCTGCCTCAACCGAAATATTACGCTAATAAAAATAATAATGATGACAGATCGTGAAAAACGATCTCGGCAATATTCTTTCAGTATCTTTCACCAGCATGGTCAGATTGTTGTAAAGATCACTGTCCATTCATACCGGTCGCCCGAGTTCCGGGGAGTGGTGGACAACATTTTTAGGAACGCTGATCCCTACAAGGATGCTATGTGGCAAGTAATGCACGAGTAAGTAAGTAGTAAATGTAGCAAAATTATATCATGGGAGTTACACTACACAGGGGGAAGCTACTGGGTTGATCTCAACTCTTATTTACTTCTCAAGTAATCCTACCACAGGACCCTGTGGCGGCGAGGTAAAGCCCTCGCCGTGCTATATCAGGGGTCGTGGTTTTTAGTCCCGTTTGGGTGGTTTTTCATCACCCAGACAATGGAACATCATCAAGAAACCATGAAATATCATCATTATCATAAAAAAATGTCACCATGACAATCTTGTTATTGATAATTTCAACAGTCCATGTCAAAACCAAAGTCGGTAATAGAAAAAGAGCATGGATTTATAATAAATTAAAATTTATTGAGGTGTGCAAGACCAATGTCACCGAATTTAATTTAGAAACGACTTGACCGCCCTGGTTTCCCTCAATAATGAAGATATTAATATTATTATCATTAACTGTTCTACTGCTACTAGCACGACGCATTATTATTTAGGTTAACACGTGAACGGCCCACACGCCATGCGAATAATCGAGCAAATCACAAAGAATCGATCATGGATTCATTCCTTCGCGCCGCGGCAAGAGATCTCGCCGAGATAGAAGGTGAAACAAGGTCGTTCACCAATAATATTCCGAGGATCCACGCCACCGACACAGGAGAAGGGAGATATCGAGCAGAGAACGCGTTCCGATTGTGGCCGCACGAGCGTTTGCGAATCCGGGAGAGTCGGTTGGCAAAGGCGGGCGGGGGTGGGTGGGGGGCGGGGGAGGAGAGGAATAGGTTCTCTCGCCTCGAAGGAGTTCACTGTCCCATGCTACGCACGTCTTTTTGCCCGTCTCCGCCCCCCTCCCTCCCCCTCAATCCCCATAACCCTCCATCTCCCCCAGAATGCTCTAAATTCCCTTTCCCCGTGGCACTCCCGAGGAGTATGGCTCTGCCAAGAGAAGGCAAAGCACTCCATTCCGAGCATTTCCTTCCTATCTTCCGTTTCCGCCTACATTGACCGGTGATTTCGGCCCGAGCAGCATTTCTCGAAGCCATCAGTAGCTAGATCCCCAAAAAAAAATCGTAGAAATCGTCTCATAGCTTCCCAAAATGAGATCTCGATGTAAATTAGTTCTGGGGAGTACATTTTTGGGAAACTTGGTAAACTATGCTGTGGAACCTAAGACTAAAGTCATAGGACATAATAATCTAAGAGGGAAACTCAATACCTATACGTTAAGGAATGCTCCAGTAGCCATCCAAGGAACTCCTTAACGTGGTTGAATGATTTTCGTTAATCCACAGATTTGCATGAAACTTTGCATATGTGTTGTTCATAGCAGTATGAATAGATAAAAGTGAAAAAACTTGTATGTTACCGATTTGGTTTCTTAGGAAATTTATGGCTATTTTAACACGTAGCTTTACGGCACTTGACACACATTTTGAAATAATTCGATTACCTATGTTCAGATTTTATCCTAAATGCCAAAACTTGCGTTTCATACAATGACAATGGTTCCTAATCTATATCAAGGTATCATAGGTATCATATCAAATAAAAAACACGTATTCATATACGATTTTTGCTTAAATTTCGAATGCCGTGCGGTAAAAGCAAGTCATAACAACGCTGTTAATAGATTACGGTTGGCTGAACACCTCTACCGAATATCGAAGAAAGATGAGAGTAGAGAAGAGACTAAAAGGCGTACGAATTCCGGAAGGAAAGTCATAGATATCTTGAGTACATCAAGGAATGGATGCTGGTCTAGGGGGTAAAAATGGCCGTGTGCTTTAATGTACTCATATCATGTAATAATCACAATATACTTAGCCTAATCTTGGTGAAAGATGAGTAGATAGAAGAGACTAAAAGGTGTACGAATGCCGGAAGGAAAGTCTTAGATATAGTATATTGAGTACAACAAGAAATGAATAAACGTTTGTCTAGGGGAGCAAAAATGGCCGTGTGCATTAGCATACTCCTTCCCACTTAAAGGCATGGTAACAATACATGGGTTTGCTGAACGCTATCCACAATAAACAATAATTCTTGAATGCCAAAAAGTACATTGGCATGAAATATCAGCGTGGTATTTTGGCAAAAAGGAACTTTTGAAATGAAACATTTTGGGAACTCAAATTACGATAAAGTTACGGGCTGCTCCACAGTTGAAATTTTAAATGGCAATTCTAGCAACGGAATTAAAATAATTTAAAAAATTATTGGGAAAATTCAACTGAATGGCTCTGGTAGTGGGTTGACCAACTTAAGGTGAGGGTGACGACTCGGGTGGAAAAAATTCGAAACTATTTATAATAAAATAATCAACCATGTAAATCACTATTCTTAGTTATACAATTTCGTTCGATAGTCCTTCAATTACAATACTGATTATTTGGTGACACATAAACTTTCTCTTACAAACGTTTTAGGAATCTATATTTTCTTCGGATTTAATTTTCTTTTAATTTGTTAAAATAGGCTTTATCAAAAGTGTATGTGAAAAATACTCAATCGGTGATATTTAGCCATTTAAGGAGATGTAATGGAATATAGCACGTGATAATTTGTTCACTTTTCTCTAATTAAGACAATTTAGATTTAGAGCTTATGCGCCAGAGTATGAACTCCATCATATCGTATGAGAAAGTAATCGATATTTGGTAATGCCCTATTGCTCCAAACCATCACGACGAAAATTAACTTTAGGGCCAGTTACAATGTGAGTACCTCTGCCAAGAATTTATTGTTCTAATGCATCATTTATGGAACAATTTATTTCCCAAAAAGGAATATGTATGAACAACTAAGGAATTTTTCAAACAGTTTGTTCATTGAAGTTCGTTAAAAGTTATTATTTTAATGATTCGTGAATCTAAATGAACACTTTCAATTGGTTCTAAAGTATACTCAGCTCCTCGTATTTCTTATCCCATATGCAGAAAAAGGTTTGATTTCCGCGAACTATATTTTTATTTGGGAATAATAAAATATTTTCTTCGTCGAACACCCACCATTTTAAACTCTCTTAATTATCACATTTAAATAATCGATTTTTGGTATTATTTCCAGCCCAGGACTGTCAACATGCTTACGCCGTTTTACTTTAGCCATACTTGTTTATCATGGCAAATATTAAGTCAAGTTAGATTAAACAAAGACGCCGTGGCTAGATATTTTGGATCAGATTTTTTTGTGATGCAACTGTGCGTGTCAGCGTGACAAAATCTCCCCCATATAGGGGCTTCAGGTCCTCGACCTGAAGACGCCTCCTGCAACGGAGGAAAAACTGTCCTTGACGTCCGACCTGGAAATATGTACAGCATCTTCCCTATTGAATATATATATTCCCCCTCCTTACGTCAGGATGCATTACGCCAATTTCGTCTTGTATTAATATTTTCAAGTTTTAAATAACAAAAAAGGCAAATGATGCCAATGGTTTCAGGCTCAACTTAGTGGATGTTCATTATGGAAAGTTAAAAAGAAAAATTTGTTTGATTCCACCAATTAGTTTTAAGGTACTACTAGTTTCGATGCAGCGGCGTCATATTAAGGTACCTTGAAGATGACGCCGCTGTACCTAGGCCGCAGTATTTAGGTACCTGATGATGAAGCCGCTGCGTCGAAATATTAGTACCTTAAAATAAATTGTCGGAATCAAACAAAGTTTTCTTTTTCATTTTTCAAAAAAGGCAAAATCAAAACCTCTGAAATGGAAGATTTAAGCGTGAAGTAGAACCAAAAGTTTTCCAAATAAGGTCCATGGAAAATTGTTTGCATTAAAAAGTAAACAGAATTGCAGTAATGGGACTCACAAACGAAATTATGGAACAAAGACAAAGTTTGAAATATCAATAATTTTCTTTAAATATGCACAGCATCTCCCCTACTGAATCCCCCTCCTTACGTCAGTCAGAGAACCCCCTGCATCCTTACGTCAGTCAGAGAATCCCAGCGTGACTCAATTGAATTCTTCTAATAACTTTTCTCATTATTTGAGCTTTCTTTGTAGCTATGGCCAGTAAAAGTCTAAATCGTGGAGTCCCCCAAAACTTTCTCGTCATTAGTATCCCAAAATTCCTCATTCCAAAAATTCCTTTCGGCCAAAATAATCGCACGACTCAATTACGATGCTTCAGAAATCCTTTCATCAAACTGCGATAGGGAAATGATAATTCAGGCCATTAAATTTTGGCGTGAAAGAATCCACTGTACGACTCACCAGCGCCGTGTAATACAATCTTCAGATGAATATCCATCTGGAAAACTGCTGCTGTGAGCTCGGGCGGAAATGGAACGGTAGGCTCTCAAGCACATATCCATTTCCCTTTTTTTGGCCAAAGGAAGAACGTCTTTTTTTAAGCCTCTGCTCCATGGCTGCAATAATTGCGCTGATAATGATTATGCCATAGTTTAAAAACATAAAGCTCCTTTTACGCATCCGTAGGATGATGAGTTGCTGGTTAATTGTCTCATTTGTTCCATTTCATTTTATGAACTTTAAACTAATATATTTTGCATCGACAGCGCTCAAATTTATAAACATATTCTTAATTAGTAAAAATATTTTTTACACTCCACTGGTCAGAACACAGATCAATTTATAGTACAATCCGGATTTCGATGCCTGGCATCATCATCAGGTGCTCGCTGACCATCTTTCAGGGAGTCCTGATGATGATGACATGCATCGAAATCCGGTTCGTGCAATAAATTGATCGGTGTACTGACCAGTGGACTATAACAGTTATTATTACTAATTCACATGGAACCCCACAAAGTTGAACGAAGTTCTATTTATTTTAAACATATTCTTTCCGCAATCTTAGCAAACTTTTGGAAAAGTATGATTTTTTAGTTATGCTAGACCAATAATTTCAAAGCCCACCCAAAAGACACAGGTTCAAGTCTCGCTTTAGGTAGGCCTTGGTTGTTCAATGATTAAGAAACATGATGGTCAGCCAAGTGCTGCTTAGCGCAATGTTAATCTGCGTTCACGACTCTAAAAAGTAGTGACGAATACGCCACACAGTATAATTTTTGTGCGTACGCGGGACTTTGTGTAAATGTGGATGGGCCAACGCACGAAAGAATTTATTCCGCATTCTACGCACACGCTCCGGATCAAGTCGGTATTTGACGAGTAACGATTATTGAATTACATCCTATTCAGGTCCATGATATGGACACTTCCATCGTTCATTTGATTTTCTGTATGTCATATCAACTCGGGTTGATTATAGACACACGCTGCACTGCGTAAATATTTGAGTGAACATAAGTTTCAAATTCCACCGATAGTATGCGCGGCAAATGCATTAGCCTCCTCGGACCCAGCGTGTCCTATAGGACACACTAAACCATTACAGCCATTAATATTCTCAAAAGCAAAATAACAGCCATTAATATTCTCAATCAGACCCTCTGTGTGCTTCAAGCTACAAGGCTGACATTGTATTTAGAGCGTTCTTAGATGTCAGGCAGTGCTGGGAACTGGATTTGAGCTAGCTAGTGGTGTATTTCACGTCCTGAAGTCCATTGGCAAAGATGTACAAAGGGTACAAAGTTCTTGTACCCTTGGGTCCGAGGAGGTTAGTATCAAATTTTTTAGGCGTGGACGCGGCTCAAGAGGCACACGTAACACAAGAGATGTCCAAAGTCTTCCAAGGAGTATGGATGCCTCGATAACACATCAGTCATCCACCGTGACTAAGAGGGGCTCATTGAGATATGAAGGCATCAAGGAATACTGGAGATTACTTACTAACTCTTACTCTTAGGGCCCATTATATCCAAGTTGATATTTAGCCGCACCAACGTATCCCCTCCATCTCTTTCAATCTATTGCATCCTCCTCTGCTGCTCCAACCCTCTCCAAATCTATCTTTACTTGGTTCCACCATCTCTGTCGTGGTCTTCCCTGGGGTCGTCTTCCATCTAGATTTCCTCTCCAAACCTACTTCATCACACATCCGCCCTCTTTTCTTAACACGTGTCCTTCCCATCTCATTCTTCTGCTTTTAATTTCACTTATGCTGTCGGCATTCTTGTAAAGGTCCCTTATTTCCTTATTGTACTTTCTTCTCCACCTTCCTTGTTTATTTGTAGCTCCGTAGATCTTTCGTAACATCTTGTATTCAAATACTATCACTATGTCCCTCCCTCTTCAGTTTCCATGTTTCGGATCCATAGAGCAATACGGGAAAGATTACTGTTTTGTACATTCTAATTTTTTTATTTTGATTTGTTTTAAATCTAATCTGGAGATAACTGCAGATAAGAAGGATAAGGAAAAATATTCACAGAAATCCCAGTATTCAATGACAACAAAGAGTGCACACTGAAAATACACGATTCAAAGCTGAAACTTGCATTCACATAATATTCACAAGTCGTTAACGCTCTGGTCTGGGATTCCAAAGGTCGCGGATTCAAATTCTACCAGGGCACGAATGTTGTGAGACCAGCGCGCGGAAATTTTCGGTAAAAAAGATATATGGCGTTTGTACCGATATATGTTAGTTGCGACTCCTTGAATCTAGTTGAGAAATTTATCGGCGCAATTGCTATACAGTCAAGAAATTCGAGCTCGCATCTCGGTCATTAAAAAAAAAGAACTTCCACGCTATAGTCTTGTATGTTGCGCTAGTAGGTCTTGCTGCGTTTAATGATCCTAACCTAAATGTACCTAACGCTCTTAAGCGGCGTTTTGCAATGCATTAATTAGGCAGCAGTTATCTTTACTTTTAACTGTAACTGATACTTACATATCCTAATAATATAGTTATGACCTCTCCTCCTGTCAATTAATATGGCTATGATGAGGAATTGTGCATATGGTGTTCCGCTTCTTTCATCAAACGATATATATAAATCTTAGTAAATTTTGCCTCTACAGTACAATATTCTCCTTGATTTGAAAACTGGTGGCTTTATGTTATCATTCCATATTAAATATGTAATTTTAATAATTCAACGATAGAGATAATAATGGATTCGATGGAGATCTTCCATTATGTGGTGAATTTCTATACGCATTCTTGTAAATCCTCAATCCAAAACGCTGATTGCCATTTGGATAAAGGATTCATCATGTTGAGAAATTGATCGGCGCAAATGCTATACAGTGAAGAAATTCGAGCTCGCATCTCGGTCATTAAAAAAAAAGAACTTCCACGCTATAGTCTTGTATGTTGCGCTAGTAGGTCTTGCTGCGTTTAATGATCCTAACCTAAATGTACCTAACGCTCTTAAGCGGCGTTTTGCAATGCATTAATTAGGCAGCAGTTATCTTTACTTTTAACTGTAACTGATACTTACGTATCCTAAGGATACGTAAGTATCTTAAAATTACATATTTAATATGGAATGATAACATAAAGCCACCAGTTTTCAAATCAAGGAGAATATTGTACTGTAGAGGCAAAATTTACTAAGATTTATATATATCGTTTGATGAAAGAAGCGGAACACCATATGCACAATTCCTCATCATAGCCATATTAAGGACTCATGCTGAAAGGGACTCATCATGCTGAAAGAGATTCATCCTCATGGATATGAGTGTACACCTTCTAGCGATAAAGATTAATTATAAAAAGTTTTTCAGCTATTTTTCGGGATTAGCGATTCTAAGACAGTGTCTAGTTATGACCAATCTAAGCATGTAAAGGATGTGAAAACGCCATTTTATTTTTATATGAACCGTAATTTTTCGGAACATAGAGAGCTTACAGTGTTCGGCAACAAATATCGGAATATTTGCACTAATTACTTAAACATTTTATTTCAATTATCATTACTGATAAGAGATATCAAAATCTAGTCGAGACATGTCGTTCGTGTGATGACTTCCGTAAGAAGTGTACTGTGGTGCATTTACTTAGTGTTAGTTCTAACCCCCACTCCTGGCACCACGCATGAACATTGTCTAGGTCCAATGATACAATTTCTGAGTCCACGTCTTTGCTAATTTCCCGGTGGATGACCGTAAGAACCTAGGTAATTTATATAAATAATGAAGAAAAGAGGGTGACGAAAAGAGGGTGCGAAAAGAGGGAAAAGAGGGAGACGATGCTTCCTGGTTGAACACCGGATGTAATTCTAGCCATATCGGAGCTAATACCATCAATAAGTACTCTTTGTTGACGATCACTGAGGAAGTCCCGAATCCAATTCACTACTTCTTCATTTACTCCGCATGATTGCAATTGATGTATGAGTTTTTTGCGAGGAACCTTGTGGAATGCTTTCGTGAAATCAAGGAATATCGCGTTAACTTGTTTTTTCGAGTCACCTGATTTTAGGATGTCGTGAAGTAAGAGCGCACTCTGTGCTTTGCAAGTCTCCGAAGAACATGTAATATTAAGGATTTCAGAAACTTAACTTAAATTTAAATGGAACTAAAATTAAAATCATGAAGGTGCATCCAAGTAAGAGCGAAGCATCTGTGTAAATATTTATAAAGTTCCCTTTCAACCTGAGAAAATCGGGCAAGAACTGATGCGGATTAAATGGGAAGCCCAAAGGGAAACCATCATTAAGTTGTTTACCGGCGATTCCGCTGTTATTATCACAGTTGATACGTAAGTGTTGTCAACTTTCACTTCACAGTTTCCCTTAACCGTTAACAAACGTTCATGGAATGTTTAACAAGCTTCCGGTCCCTTCAAGCCAAAGGAGACAGGCTTTAATCATGCAAAGGTTATTTTTTGCACAAATCTGTCTCAGAAAGTACATGTTGGCAATCACGATTATTTAAGGTTTCTTTACGAACACTTTCCTCAAATACATATTCCCAGGATTGTCTTTTATCATTTTCCCGAAATAAAGAAACAAAAATATGTACATTACTACATAATTTCCGGTCGGTGTTTCCCATATGGGTAACTTTCTTATCGCCATTTTTATCAAACTTTACCTCTAAAGCAATAATGTAAATTATCTGGGTGATAAAATTCCACTAAGGAAAATGAGGCGTGTGTTCACACGATAAAACGCTGTATTGCGGAACAAGGGGCCGAGTTCAAATCCAGGTGAAGAAGAATCCAGGTGAAGGTGAAGAAGCACAGTAAAACCCAAGCCGAGGACTTTAACGGGTACAGGATCCTTAAGAGGAAACACCGACTGTAAGGGACAGGAGCCTCTCCTCGCCCCGAACAAGCAAATTTGCACGGCTTTTGGCTCAGTAATTCCTACCCTTGCCAATTTAATTGGCCTTTGAGCTCAGGAAAGTGATTTTCTATGTCTCACTTAATATGTAGTCGGGAAGATGGAGAAAAGAGAGTTCTCTAGGTTAATCCCAGCATTTGTTTTTACCATCGATCCACCAGCATTTTTGCAGTCCTACTTAGTTGAGACGCAACTTTTTATCGTTTTTCGACATTAATTAGTCCAGAATATGAGACGTGCTTGATTAAGAAAATCACTATTTAATATCATGTAACCGATTCAGGAGGATCTGTCGTTATGTCCAATCCTGTAAACAATTTTCTTCCCACGCTTCAGGACATTTTCTGGGGAGCCCAGGTTTTCGGGAGTGGGGTGTTTTCCTCAAATACGGAACCACTGGCAAAGTCTCTATAAACTGGCAAACATCCGGAACGATCAATCCACGCGTCGATGTGCTTGCAGTAGACGTCGTCGGGAACGTATTTCGTTCCGTCCACTGGTATTGGATGCAAGAATTATTCAAGTTCTGTATTAGGATACATAGTAATACGGAACTTTAAGTATTCTCGGGAGGTTTACACACCGGGGAGGGCAAGGGTTCAAAAAATAAACAGATATGTTTCTATGGAGCAAGCCCAGCACCCCGGATAAAATACTTTTTGATATATATGGTAATTTCGAAATAGCTTTAGAAATGTACAGAGGACCAAACATTACTTTCGACTCCGGGGATGTTAAGCATCACCTAATTTCACTTCTTTCATCGGCAGATTTAAGTATATGTAAAACTAGAGAAATGGGTATAATTTTCTCTCGCACGGTAGATGACCGTTGAAGACCCAACAGTAAGCACTCAAACAGAAAATTGCAGCAAAATTGGATTCACATTGATCGTTTCTCCATTCAAAATAAAGGTCGGTATTCTGATTTTGATTATGAAGAAAACAGCTGCTATTCTAAAAATTTTAGAGAGGTTGGAAAAATGAAGTAGCATAATTAAATATGTAATGCGAAATTTCCAAGAGAATTTTTTTCTATTTCAAATTTCACACTTATGTATCCTTGTGGGAGACTCCGTAAATGTAATACCGTGGCTATGCCTTCTACCTCCAAAAGTTGCATTTCTTGTGGTTACAAGTATCGATTTTCCGAAAAACTTTTCGCAAATTACATCCGTTGACTGAGCACCACCTTCCATTACATTTCTCCAAAATGAACGAAGTTTATACGATAGGCATACCCTGATAAGCCAAGTATGACAGGTCCTGCATACACGCTGCGCTCATAGAATAGTGTAGATTATAAGTCATCCTCCGAGAAATAGGAATGCGCCATTGGGATGCGGAAACTTTTCACGGGTGACCCATAGAATTGAGCCTTTACTCCACGAAGCCTCTATTCCATACCAGCCAACGTTTGACGTTCGACTCGGTCATCATCTTAGGGGCAGTTCAGTCGTTGAGAGACGTAAGCTAGCAAGGAGCGTTTAACCCGATGGGCAACTCCATGACAGCCCCCGTGTTTGATTCAAATAGTAAGTACCAGATCTTACTTCACACCACTGGGAGTCTCCACAGAGACAGACGAAAGAAAGCTAAATTTTTTAGATTTAGAGATTCTTTCGTGCTGCATCGGCACATCGCACGGTTATATCCCATATACGCGTAAATGTTCCCGACTATCCTCACTTATTAGTTCCATGCAGACGAGCTTTCCAAAGTTAACCGGCTCTTGGATCCAAGGCCAGCTCTTGGCACGCGTCGAGCACGCCGGTAGATCACGAGCATTCATGCTCCCGCACAAACATCCGAACTCTCTCTTTTCGCCTTCATCCCCGTCGATCTCGTTGATCTCCCCCCTCCGCCCCTCGTCCCAACCCTTTAAATAGTCCAGGTCCACCGAGAACGCTGTCTCAGATATGCAAGATTTCCTCAGAGTGGCCATACTTACACACACTATTAATTCAAATTATTTAAGCAAGTTTTGATGAAATTCCTAAAATATTTTTTACCTCAACCTTCTTTTACCTTTTCATATTCGCGCTGAATAGGCCAAACCTCGAATACGCCGCTGCTACGACTGCTAAGAGCAAAAATATAGTGTCTCACAACTTTTAGAGGGATTAACGTGGTTGCCCCTAGAGACTCGGAGGCAACACGCTAGGCTTAGTTTGCTTGAGAAATTCAGAACCGGTGTGTTTCAGAGCGACACAGAGAATATCTTAAGTGTGATAGTAACGATAAAATGTGAGAGATACATTGCCGAACAGATAGGGACAAAAACTCATTCTTTCCGCGCACAATAAGCGACCACAAGAAAAACTGAGCTCCACTCAATACACTCCCATGATACACGTAACCAATTCACCTCCGAAAAACTTATTCCTTACGTCTTTACACGGCTGGTGTCCTAACACCCCCTGCCACATGCCCATGCGGCGGCTCGCAGGTTAGTATGTAGATGTAGATATTCACGCAATAGTAAACAATCCTGAGGTTGGTCTGCCGCAGCTCTCCACACCATTCTCACCTCACCGTTTTATTCGCGCAAAAGTTGTAATTAGAACGCGCTTAGTTATCTATCTCTTCCATCAATTTCATCGTCGACCTTAGACAGTAGTTCTTCCCTTTCATTTCTTCTTCCCATTCACTTTCCAAGACTATGCCGAGTCTCAGACTGTGACGGAAAGTTTTTCTTTTCTACTTCCAAGAATTCTCATAAAGCATCATTCCTCTACTTCTCTTCACACAATATCTTACACTCGGAGAAAATATAAGTAGCTTGTGGGAGTTGTTTCACAAAAATGGAACAATGCTCAGTTGTCTTATTTATAAAAAAATTACTGCCAAAAATTGTAAATAAATGTCTTACAGAGTTAGTAATCCATCACTTAGTTAGAGCAGCGTGTTAGCCAAGAGAATAAAGCGCACTGAAATCACTAAGGGAGCTTGTATCCAATTTAGCTCTCCAAGCGTCCTTATCCGCAATGTTTTTCATAGAGTTAGTGAAGGAAATAGACGTTCTCAGGAGACCAGCATGTCTCAGATAAAGTGGAAGCCACAGCCTCCGCAAACAATAAAGACTTTACAGGAAAAGCCTTCATGATTCTTCGTCACCCACAGAGAGAGAGAGATGTCGTTACTACTGACATGAGTCTCGTTTTCAATGCAAAGAGTAATCATGTTGCGAAGCATGCGAAGTCCACGCCCTACGAGGAATTCGAAGGCCGCGGCCTTTAAGTGAGCTAGGAAGTATATCACCCACTAGGACGGTACGGTATGCCGTACGGATAACCTGCATTGAAGATATATCGACGGTTTGAGAAAATTGATCGGACGAGTAATGGAACAAACTTGCCTGATCCGAGGAAATTATAAAAATTAACAATTGTTATTTTTACGGAGCGTCTACGAGCGCATTCTGGGAAATTCAAATCAGGTTAGGTCATCAATATTGTTAAAAAATAAGCATACCTGGCACGAATCCGCATTCATGAAAATGGACACGAAATACATTATTCTACTTCCAAGAATACTAATGATGCTTCTAATCTCGATCAGCCTCAATTCGGACGGGAAAGAGAATTATGAAGCTATGACTCATCTCTTCTCGTTCCAGGAAGCTATTTCATTTTAGGGAATTTGTTGTTTCAAGGCAGCTATTGGAATTCTTTCGCAAAATCACACAATTTATACATCTACACACTACCCTGCGAGCCGCCTGGGCGTCTGGGGTGTCAATTCACCAGCCGTGTAAAGATGTAAGGTAAAGATGGAAGGTGAAATGATGACGTGTATTTTGGGAGTGTATTCAGCGGACTTCAGATTTTATTGTGATAGCAAATTGTGCGAGAGGGGAACGAGTTTTTGAACCTATCTGCTCGGCAATATACCTTGCTTATTTTATCACTTCTGTCAGACTCTGTCGCTCTGAAACACACCAGTTCCAAATTTCTCAAGCAACCTAAGCCTAGCGTGTAGCCTCCGAGTCTTCAGGGGCTCTCAACTTAATCCTTTTAAAAGTTGTGCAACACTATATGTTCGCTCGTAGCGGTTTTTGACGAAGCGCGCAGCTTTTCTTTTTATTTTATTATTTTTTTGGTAAAATGTTTATAATCAGTGTCCCAAATGCTCGCGGTATAGTCGAGGAGTGGCCTAACCCGAGAAAAGTAACATCTCTCTTTGACTTTTTCATCCGAGGACCTTCCTATTATACGCTTAAAAAACAGTTTCTTTAATGCTGTGCCGTATATATTTTGTATGTGTGTTCCCCACGATGTAGAAAATTTATTTATAGCAAATGTATATAAATTATTTCTACCAAATAAGAAATTTGTTTTCTTGAATTGATCCTCTCCCTCCCCTTTCTGTTCTCAATTCTCAAGTCAAGTTTCTCTTTAGCTCAAAATACGTATGCGAGTTCATAAAGAAATAAAGGGAATTATACATAAATGAAAAATTAAGGCTGAGACATAAAATGCACAGAATGAAGAAGCTTTGCGTTTCTATGAATTGCCACAATAGCGTGACTCACACCCTGGAATAATTTCCAACCAATGTTTGCATACATGTCATTATCATATGGGAGAACCTCGTGTATACAAGCATAATATCGAATATATAATGAACTCAAATGAAAAGGGAAAATAAGGATCGTTCAGAAAAAATTACCATTATCAGCAAAGATTCATTTTATAATTCGCTCTCCCAATAATCTTGATAAAATCTTGGCTATCTCAGGATTTTCTGGTCCACTATCCGCATATGCTGTCAGGGTAGACGATAGTTTCATCAGCTTACCAGGCAACGATAATGGACGAGGCATTCGAAAATGATTAAATATGACAAACGACGTGGAGGAGTGAGAAAGACTAGTTTTCAGATAATTGAAACCTCAACGGAAACAGACCTAGTTAAAGATTCCAATCCCTCTCCTTATTACTTACGTGGACCAAAAATAAACAAAAATAATTGGTCTTTGACACTCATCTCATTCATAAAGAACATAAGCGCCGTATACATGATATAATTTTCATGTTAAATTTTGCATTTAAAGCACGTTAGGAAAATAGTTACAGCTCACCGTGGACTAAAATAATTCATGTACACCACATACGTATCAAAAACAAAAATGACTTCCCGCTAGTCAGCTCACGTGATTGTCCCATAATCCAAAATCATCGCAGCACACAGAAAGGAGGGATGTAGACAACTTTCCAAAATCTATCCATTTTTCTCTCGAGGAAGTTTAATAATTAGGTCACAAAATCTGCTCTGGTTCCTCACCCATTATTACAGGGAAGTAGGTAACCCCTTCAACGTCATATGAAGAATATAATGGCATTTTCAGTGCCATCCCACTTTCTACCGCGTACATCTAATAAACAACACGCTTTCAGAAACAAGCCTCCTCCAGAGGCACTAGAATTGCTTTCACCACATTCAAGTCAAATAAACACCAATACATCGGCCGTCATCAAACTCTGGACGCCCATAACATGCCCAGAGGCACTCCTGGGATATATTCACATTCTCTCCTCTTTTTAGCCGGAAATCACGCGAAAATTGACGGAAGAAGAGTTTGCGTAGGAATGAAAACGATAAAAGTGACATATTGAAAGAATATTTTTACCGTTCACCACACTTATTTGAATACGCCTGTTTCTCTCCACGTAATAAAAAGAATCAACATGATAAATGAGACCATTATCATAGTTAAATATACAGAATAAAACCTTCAACTGATCACTACTGAAACTTAAAAAGCGAGGATTCGTGAATGGAAAAAATTTCCTTCGCCAAGTTTGCTGAAAATACTAACGCACATTAAACTTGATTCAAGATTTATAACTATAACTTTTTTCAACCCAATTATTTTTTTTGCTCAGCGATCAAAATTTAGATTGATTATGTTGTCACACTTCACCTTATGAAGCGTAAAGTAAATTTTTCTCGACAACTTATCTTCGTATCCTCGTTACTGATTTGTTTTTTCGTTAGTTTAATTTAGGAAAATGAGATTTTTCCTACAATAAGAGAAGAAGAAAACGTTCACCATCCGACTTTACATGAGAGAGTGAGAGTGACAGATTTTCATTAGTTGATCCACACTAAACGATATTATCAGGGTCACTTCCGTTACAGTTTCCCTGAGACTCAAAAAGTGTCCAATGATGTCTGTTGTCAAATCAATTGATTGTGGTGTTACGTTGTGAAGCGACAAGAAGGAATAACTCATGATAAAAACGATGTACAGTTCCACTATGTTTGAATGCTGTCTACCGGTTTCGACGTCTCTAGCGTCATTTTCAAGACTAGAGACGTCGAAACCGGTAGACAGCATTCAAACATAGTGGAACTGTATATCGTTTTTATTATGAGGTCTGTTGAAGCTCATAAGTTTTCATTCCGCGTCATTTTCCCTAATTAATTTGCAGGACTTCGTGATTGGTGATTCTCTCCGTCCGTTTGATCTCTACTATTCATCGATAACATGATATTTCAATTAATTTCATACTTACTCTTCAGCAAATTCACTTAAGTTTTACAAAAATGTAACGACATATCCCATACTTATGCATTAATGAAGTGTCCCCTTGCTTACTACACTATGCTCTTTGTCTATAAGATACTCTATTCTTCTGATCGCGCGATCTTCCATTTTGCACTAAACAACTCTCATCTCTCTCGCTCCTTCGATCACCAGTTCTTCCCAAATCACAAAATTCTTCCTCTTCCTCAAGTTTTTGTTGGACTGGTTCAGTATTGGCTTTTAATATTTCATGCATTTTTCATATTTTTCTAGCAGTTCTTCGTTTTCGTTGCACTTTTTAAAAAAATATCCATACCCTTAACTTATTCCAACAAAGATTTTCATTTTCTTACTTTTATTGAATACGCCATCATATTAAATTATTAGTATTTAACTTAATGGCGTCTATATTTCTACTTAAAATACAAGTTTTTCCCAGTTTTTGGTGTTTCTACTTAGAAAACTTGCCAAACTCAACGCCTTATTCTAAAAAATTTCTTTCATTAATTTCGCCGCCTAAAAGTTTAAATGTCTGTATTTAATGCCCTAACTGCACTGTTTTTATCTTGATTTATCTAGAAACAAGTGGTTCCATGGAATGGGGCTCAATAGTCTCAATATCGCCCCCATAATATATTAATGTATACATTCATTTACGTACCATGAAGAAACGCTTGCCTTCGAACGACGGACTCGATTCTCTTCCTACTCGTTCACTGGATTCAAACCAGCCTCCTTCCCCCGAGGTACTCGCTCCAGGGGCATTCGGCTTCTTCAACGAGGCTAATGCGGGAAGTGGCCCAGTTCGTCAATGTTGCGTAGTGTTGGTGAGAAATATCGCGCATCCTCCTTGACCTTGGCGGCGGTAAATGAGCGTGTGTGCCCGGCGATGCGTGGACCACTCACCGCTACGAGAGTGGAGCTGAGACACGGCGCTGACAGACGGAAGAGGGGATGGACGGACCCTCGCACATAATGGGGCGGGTGGGGAATTGTGAGGACGTGAGGAGGGTGGGGCACCAGAGCGAGACGCCCCACAGCAGCATCCGACTATTCTCCACCATGCAAATGGATATTCGTCAAAATGTACAAGGATTACTCAGAGTTAAGGAGGTACTAAGAGTATTTTATAATAGAGGAGGTCAAAGTAATAAACCGTGACAGCATAAAACAAGGCTAAAAATAACACCAATATTAGAGTTTGGAAGCCCAATGTTGAAGCACACAAAAATTCATGCATCTATATTGCACTTAAATTATTTATTAATTTGCCTAGAGTAATATCTTCTGTACAGAGTGAAGCCAGATTTCTTAGCCGTCCAATAAAATGGTTATTTACGCAAATAGATATAGACAATATTCTTTAATGTTAAAGTACCTACCACCATAACAAGTCATTGATATCACTATATTATAATTTTTCATAATTACCTCATTTATTACTTGCTTTGTATTGTTCTGTTATTAAATTCATAAAGTCTATGTATTTTAATTTATGTTATATTGAACACACTTTTCGGTAAATTACAACGCCTATAAATATATCTATATGTTATTATTAAACCGCTTGCCAAACAGCGTAACCAATTGATGACAACCCCCATTGCAGGCCTCTTCATGGGTGCCTAATTTCGCGAATAACATTGTATAATGGATTAATTGTATAATTAGGTGCGTGGAATAAAATATTACTATTATTTCAAAAGAGAGCAAGGAAGTAGTAGGAGGTGAGAGAATTCGGAATGCATGCGGGGTTCTGACGGGTAAACTACGTTGAATGCACCGCAGCCCATCGGGGAAGGCAAATGACATCCTCCTCGGCTATCACAATTTTAGAAAATAAACGAAATTATGGTCAAGATAAAGTTTGTGACATCCACAGTTTATTTAAAGAGTTACCGACCGGTTTCGTCTGTCAAGCCATCTTCAGGTGTGAACCTGAACACCTGAAGATGGCTTGCTTTGTATTGTTCTGTTATTAAATTCATAAAGTCTATGTATTTTAATTTATGTTATATTGAACACACTTTTCGGTAAATTACAACGCCTATAAATATATCTATATGTTATTATTAAACCGCTTGCCAAACAGCGTAACCAATTGATGACAACCCCCATTGCAGGTCTCTTCATAGGTGCTTAATTTCGCGAATAACATTGTATAATGGATTAATTGTATAATTAGGTGTGAGGAATAAAATATTACTATTATTTCAAAAGAGGGCAAGGAAGTAGTTGGAGGTGAGAGAATTCGGAAGGAATGCGGGATTCTGACGGGAAAACTACGTTGAATGCACCGCAGCCCATCGGGGAAGGCAAATGACATCCTCCTCGGCTATCACAATTTTAGAAAATTTACGAAATTATGTTCAAGATAAAGTTGGTGACATCACAATTTATTTAAAAGTTACCGACCGGTTTCGTCTGTCAAGCCATCTTCAGGTGTGGACCTGAACACCTGAAGATGGCTTGACATCCGGTCGGTAACTTTTAAATAAATTGTAGAAGTCACAATCTTAATATTGATAATTATGACGTCCTTCCACAAGTGAAAGCTTCCCTTTTCTACGATTTTTCCCTCTTCTAACTTTAAGAAGCCTACATTTAAAAGAAATAACCGATTTCAAAGGATCATAGCAAGATGCATGCATACGTTGGTTGGTTTTTTATCACTCCCCATCACCCAGTAATACTTCGTCGAATGTTGAAAGGTCAACTTTTAGTAAAATTCTTTTTCGTTTTTTTTCAGACAAGATTAATATTAAACCTATCAAAACACATCTGCCTCATATCTCCATCGCTCAAGCGCCGAATAGTAAAGAAAGGAATTTTTTATCAACTAACATGGGCGATGGAAACCCCGGCGGTTTTAAGACGGCTTCCCTAAAGTAGTATCCATCCCATGGTAAAGTGAACGAAGTACCACTACAAACTTAAGTCTACATAATTAGCCTAATTATACAGAAAAAAGGTCTCACATTTCTAATTATACCAGAATATCAGATACTGATGCACTACTTTCAAGAGATTTTCGCCAAAAAAGCAACCGTTCTCCATAGCATACGAAATGCTCTGAGCTCAAGAGAGAAATTTAATAAAATGAGCAAGTTATGATGGACACAACGTGCCAGAAATGTAACGGTGAGTAGTTTGAGTATTTTTCGACTACACTTTTCATAAATATTAGTCTCTACAATACTATTCATAAACGTTAAAAATAAAACCTGGTGCGAAGGTCTTTTCAGCACACGGCGTAAAAGTGAATTTAGTAAAAAGCTGAGAATGGAAAATCCTTTAAAAATATAACAGAGATGAACCTCACTCAAATTACCTTTGCCTATGCCGCGCAACAATCGCTCGACAGAGAGAGCACGGAAGTTCACATAGGTATCAACTGCTAAAAGAGAAACCTCCACGAGAATTCTGGGTGACTTCAATGCCTCGTTAAAAACAAGACCCATTATGTGATTACGATGCACTGGATTTATATTTAGACCGAGCTGTGGCTAAAATCAGCATATTAGACAAATAACTGGGTATTTCCATTAAAAAGGAAAGTCAACGCTTTGAAAAAAGAGCTTCAAAAAGTAATCAAGTTCTCAATTCGACGGATTCAGTTATATCTGCAAAACACATCCGTCGAAATAAGAATTGTACATCTCGAACATTTAACTGTCCAATTGATATTTACTACAGAAACCAGTTTTGGCAATAATTTGTCATTACATTGTCAGAGCCGACAGAGTACCTACTGCATGAAATTTGTAATGCAATCAAACTAAACCAAAGAAAATAAGTTGTAGCACAGAGTAGTCATACTTAGTATATTTAGACGCATAAATATCGTTCCTTCCAATGAAGAGAGATTTTAATCAGTGATAGCAAACCGTTCTGCAACCTTATGGTTTCATACTCACTATCGATTATCATGTTATTTCACAGTGGATACAGTGAGACAACGGTAAATACAATAATTCTCCTGGTGATACCGCGCGAAAAGTCGCATCTTTTGCGATACACAATTTATGTCGCAACGCATTATTGAAATTCAAATAGCTCACAGTCCTACGAGTGAGTACCTTGGACTACTTATCTCCCCTTAGGAATTTCATTTTTCTCACAGCCTTTGCGAGTGGGTTTAGAAGAAAGGAGGTGGGCCTTCACGGCAATTTCATCCATCGGCACTGGACTGTCATCGTTCGACGGGGAACGCCCTACGTAGCGGACGCCTTCGCGTCTTCAGTATTAGTAGGCCAATGCCACCACACTCATTTTCAGCGAGAAATACCGCGATCAAATCTAATGGACACCAGGTTCCTCTCAGGAGAGAACTCAGTTTCCTTCATAGATAGTCGTCAAGAATTCCCGTGGATTCATCCTGCTGACCTCAAAGCAATTTTTTTTGCCTCTGCTTTAAGGGGGAACATCAAGCATCATAAGTTTTTCCATACAGAAGAATCCACGGAGTGGTAATATCATCTGACACTAAAAAATAACCTCTCTTCTTTCTCATTAACAAAAAAGTAAACCTGGTTTAGTACCTCCTTGTCGCATTTTTTAGGTTCTATTGGCTTTTAAGACTTAAGCGTTTTTTCATGCTCATTTTAGTTCGTTTATTTATCCACAGTACTTATTCATTTTAAATTTATAAGATTCTTCATCATCAATCTATTTTCCATTATTTGAGTGATGTCAGCTGCTTTTAATGCGTCTTAGATGACAACAGGTTTTTCGCATTTTGTGCTTCGTTTGATAACTTTTGAAAGTATCGTAATAGAACAAGGCGATTGAAAATAAATAATGAAACAAAACAGAAATCTTGTTGGCGGTTTTTTATTGAGTTTTTGTACAATCCTACCATATTTGCTAAGTCATAGGCTTATTAATTTCGGGGCACGCGTTACTTCTTTAAAATTAATTACTTGAACAAAAGAGCGACGTATTTGCTGAATACGAAAGAAAATACATAACTAATAGTGGCCATATGGTGAGTAATTTCGGCGATCGTAATCCTACTGACACCAGAGACGGTGATATGTCAACGGGATTTTCATTTCCCAGCTCTGCCCTTCTATACACTGATAACCATCTTTCTCAGAACAGTGGACGCATAATCCGTCTCAATTTGGATCTTCTCCTCGCCTACTGGTCTTAAGCTTTTCAACAAGCAATAATTTTTGGTTACCTCGCGATTCTTTCTTAAGGTTTCAGCATTTATAATTTCGTATCAAATAAACTCAACCACGCCTTATGAATAATTCATACTGCTTGATCATCAACATATCGAGGTCGTTGAACGCTCGCACAAGATATGAGTAAGTGATGATCTATGTACTCTATGATCTCCGAGTAACTAATCAAATATGTGATGAAATACCACCTTAGAAGTGAATCGCAGATGTCTCTTTTCAAGAAACATCTATGTGTAGATGAAAACGCATAGGAACATCAAAAGTCATTAAAATCATCATCATGAGTCTAAGTTTAGAAAATCACGCTCACTCTTTGATTTTAACTCTTGGCAACCGAAACGAACACAAAGACATTTGGTTCCGTCCAAATAAGTACTATTTCATCGCTTGATACGATCAAGCTAGAGATATCGAAAAGTAACCAACCAAACTTAATAAATATACATCAATGACATGATAATTAAAAATCTTGAAGTTGAAATAAGTCTCCTTAAGATGCAAAGCTAAAAGAGAAACAGTAATAATAACTATGGGAGAAAACGATTCGCGTAACGAGCACACTAACTTCGATTTCATCCGTCAGCTGTTTTTGAAAGTTTTTATAAAGTAACAGTCTCGCGTAAATTAATATTTTTGGCGGCAAACGAGGTCGGCAGTGCCATTTGCAACTGACACCAAATGAGTTCAAAACAACAGATAATAATCAGAGATATCTTGAGGAACATATACAGCAATGAAAGAAATGGGGGAAATGAGATGGAAGGGCTCTCCTTTCCAGTAAACTGATATAGTGTTCTAGAGGAGGTGAGGACGTCAACTAGATTAGTTTTTCATTTGGGGACCGACAGCAGAGGTCATTTGAGCCATTTAGGACAGGTAGAGGAACTATGAGGGGAACGGGAGTGGAGGAAGGGAGGAGAAAAACCCGGCGTCGTCATTAGCCTACTCTTGTGGAGAGTTTACACGATTAGTGTACCCCTGCAAGTGCGTGGCAGAACTGATGCGTGGAAAAATGCTCCAAATTAGAATAGGGGCCATTTCATGGGCACTTTTTCATGTATTTGTGTAATTTTAGGTGTTAACAGGATGCAGTTTTAATGGCGAATGTGTTCCTGCATCTGCACGGGCGGATACATGCATCGTATAAACAAGGCTTCAAAGAAAGACGCTATAAAGTCCCTAAATTTATCTTCATCCGACGGATGCTCTCCACAGGACAGGGAGAGATAGGGACTCTGACGAAAAATCTCGGCCTTCACCGAGATTTCAACCCGGATCCTATGGATGGGTAGCCAGTAAGCCAACGAACTACCCCGATACTCCAGAGCGTCAAGTATTTCCAATCGCGATATTACGTCCTTTTGTTGCACTGGCAACACCGCGTCTGGACCACGGACGGCTGTGACTCAACGGTGAAGCAGGGAGACCCGATCGAGTGCCACCCACCCCCCCGGCTCAGGGCCACGCCCCTTGCGAGGGCACGGCCCGGACGGGTGGGTGGGCGCGGCAAAGGCGGGCGACTTAAAGCCCTCTCACACCGGGGACCTAGTTGATATCATCGGATGCCGTCACCGAAGTCATGACAACCGCTTCGGATAGCATAACCATTGAGCCGGCTCTAAATGCGTGGGTTGGGGGCATGCTAAACCTTGACTGAGGTATTCCGATACTGCTACTCCTTTTGAATGGGAATGAGGCATCATTCTTAGAACTTAAGCGAAGAGAATCCTAATCCAAAGCTGCTCCGTTTTACATACCGTTGATACCGAGCAATGATGACTTCAAGGATGATGTCACCCTCAAGCTTCCCTCGAGAAGAGTCGCATTGGCACAAATGGTAAAGCGAATAATCTATGAATTTGCAATGAGGCATCTGCACATCAGAGGTGTACTCGTCTCAATCAAATGACGGGAGACGAAACTTGAGAAATTAGCGCCAAATAAAAGACTCCAAATAATTTTTAATATTTCTTTTGTAATATTCACCCTTAAGGTAGTTTCAGCGAGATATCATTTTACCGAGAAATCAATGAATTTCGATTCATTTTTAAGAAAAATATGTCACCCTTATCAAGATTGGTAAAGGGTAAAGGATACCATAATATCAGGCCCTTACTGCACTACTTTCCGAGATATTTGCCCAAAATTACCGTCCATTTTACATGGGAAATGGAACCTATATACACTCCAGAAAGATATCATACGAAAATTGAGGAATTTCTCACTCGTAGATTCCGGCAAAAAATTACCAGTGCGTAGCTTGTATGTTTTCTCAACTATTTTTAAAGAGAAATCTAATAGCCAACGCCAAAATTTTAACAGAACCACCAAAACGACTTCCCTTGTGATGGAGATTTGGTGAGTTACCGCGTGATAAAAATGAGTCAAGTATAAGACTTCTGTATATACTTTCATTTAATTACTGGCAATAAGTCCTCTAAAAGTATATTTCTTCACCAGCTATGTTACAATATGTACTTCATGCTTCCTACAGCAGATGAAATTAAAATGTATAATTCGAATATTGTCCCCTTTATGAATAGGGAAATATCTCGCTCAAACTACTTTTAGATCACCGCGAGTGGCTGGTGAACAGCTAAACTTAAACTAAATACCTGACTCTAGCCGCCTTTTTTTGTTTTTGTAGCTCATTGTCACGATCAAAATTCTTTACCAATACGATTGGTGCCGGTAAATAAGGAACTTTTCATAGAAAAATGAAATAATAAAAGTGAGAGACACTTAATGCGACAGTAAAAACTTCATCAGATACCAAGAATGATGGAACCATGTCACTCGCCAAGGTAAAGGAGGTAAATTCTTATAGTAACCAGTAGAGATCTAGGCTAGGAGGAGATACCATGTGGAAGACATGTATGATATGGAAAATGTACCTTTATGCCTAATCGTGGAAACTATTCGTGAAACGTGAAATCGTGGAAACGTGCATTCAGGATTATTAGATATCGGTATCGAGGGATCAGTGAAGAGAGTCAGTGCGGAAAGGCAAAAGAATTAATATCATACATGTTTCGTGTAGTTATTAAAAAAGGTTAAATGGAGGTGAGTTAATTGGAGAAAAGGGCCTTCGCGTTTAACTATGGAATACAACCAAAGTCCAAGAACATTGCATAATAAAACTATCAAGGGGATTAATGGCGAAGACCTAGAATCAACCCTTTTACCTCAGCAATGCAGTGAGAATCCCAGGAAAAAAAGAATGAAGTATATCCATGTCAAAATAATACCCAGCGAGCCACCTCAAGTATATGCGGCTGGGTATTAGTTATCACCGATATGTAGCACAAAATACACTAATTTTCACAAGTTAATGAAATCACATCTAACGTTGCATTAGGAAAACCGGCAACTGCACAAATACACAGAGGTACAAAAGTTACACCGCAAAGATGCTCGGCCTGCTATTAGTATTAGGTAGCAGATGAGGACACAGGAATTAGAGAGTGAGTCCACTACATAGCTACACTTCCTATCGAAAAACCTAGTAAAAAGTGTAATGGGCAGCTGTAATGGTCCTTATCTTTTGCGAGAAAAATGACATTTTAAACCTATCCGTTCCACTAAAAAAAAGGAAAAGGTAAGAGAGGAGAGGCTTCGATTTGTTATGGATGACCAGTAGAGGTCCATGGAAGAGGTAGGGAATTCGTTATCTCATTGGGTAAATGAGAAAGTTTGCGGGAAGATTCCTTGAATATGATTAAAAGATGTTTGCTATTCTTGTAGATTTAGAGAAGGTTGTAGGCAAAGTGAAAAAAGTTAATGAAGGTGCTGAGTATAAATGAGAGACTGGAATTTGTCACAAGACTTGTCAATGGCCAATTAAGCGCAAGTGAGGGTAGCAGATGGTGAATACAAGTGAATTAGACAAACATAGGCGAAGGGCAAATTTTAAAGATTCAGACTATATTTTTTGGCAATGAAACATCAGTAAAGTATCACTAAAAATGGGAACTCTCCACAAGAAAAATATTTATATATTATTATTGTAATAATATATAAAATTATGATTAAATCAAAACAATATATAAAAACAAAATTATGATAACATTTCACATTTGTTCGCAGACTAAATTCATGATTTCAGATCCAACGATTTCATTATAAAGGTAAGGTGCTTCAGAAAAAAATGCGGAGGAAATAATCTCTCGACTGAGTAAGCCTGGTAATTTATATCCTTGTATATTCTTCTAACTTGGGTGTTATATTATCCCATTTCCTTCTCCTTATCGGCTTTCTTAATGTTTCTTAACAATTTATATTTTCGTAATTCTATAATTATATATCATTCCTCAAATTTTCCACTCATCTCTCTTGGCCCACATTCTTTAACTTCTGCTGTCAATCTAGAGCAATCGTGTATTCCTTTCTCTTACGTCAAACTTTTTATTTCCACTATCACATCCTCCTCCACCTTTTAATCCACTTGAGCTTTATGCCACAACTCATTGCCTCAAATGTGTCATCTGAATCCGGGTAAGAAAGTGCATGATGTTGACATAATACTTCTCATTAATTTAATATATGCAACATGTCAATGATTACCACTCCAAAGTTAAGGATATGCTAACTACTTCAAAATAATGATAAAAAACTGAGAGCATTCATATATGCAGAAATTATTGAGCATTTATGAAACGGAAATGATTGATGCCTATCGAAATCTGATCAGAATGCGCGAATCGACGATGTCGAATGTTTCCAAAACTTTTTTCCGTATGATTCCCGGATACTGTCAACAACTTTTCCTCTCAACAGAATCCCGCCCGGGACATTTCGTAATTTTGGATCTACCACATCAGCTGAGGCGTGCGCCCATCGCGATTACTTTGTCGACGGAGAACTTTCGGAGGGTGTCGGCGGCGTGCTCTGCATATATTTTCCACAGTAATAAATATCCTCATCACAAAATGGGGGTGAGAGGAGAACTAAAACTCAGTTCATTGTTGAACGAGGGTAGATAAACAAATTCTTTAAAATTGTGGGACATAACTCGACCCATAAAAAGACGCATCTGCAATAATATGCCTTAGGCTCGACGTTAAAATTTTTAAAAAGTTTGAGGAAACGATTTTAAGAAAATATTTCGAAAAAACTACTGATATTCAAATATGTTTCTGTCATTCTTGAGTTGTATATATGATATGCGCAACTGAAAGCATTCGGTTACGTCACGTCCGAAAAAATTTCTAAAAATTACCATCAAAATTTTTATAAAAATACTTCCATATATACATATAAGAAGTGAATAGCATGGTCCTTTAAGGACAAGATCAATCATATTTTAAGCTCGTACTATGTTTTCCGTTATTACGACCCCTATTTCAGCTGAGGGATGTCCTTACTGCACTGCTGTAGCTGTCTAAAGATGTGTCAGGTAATGAACCCATTCAGAACATACAAAATTTTAGTTTGACGCGGATGAATCCAAAATAGTTTTTACGAAGATAAGGATCAAGTTTCATCAAAGTCAACTTCTGAGTGATTTTGTTTTCTAAAATTGATAACATATTTCAAATATCCGTGGTTCATTGTACGTTTTCACTCCGAGATTGTAGCCCAAAGACAAAAATGAAAGTGCTAACATTTCATCGCATACGATATATAAAATAGCATCATTTAAATCACTTGTATGATGGTATGAAATGAAGGTCGAAGGTTGATGATGAAGGCCTACTAGTGTTTCTTCCGCTTTGGCTCAATTGGTCAGACCATAGTTTCAAAGGCATTTTAGCCAGCTCCTCCGGGTCAGTAACCTGATAACCAGCTAGCTCCTGACCTGAAAAAGTTGGAGGTAGGGACAGCGAAACTTTCGTCCCGCAAGATGAGCCAATGAGGTAGAAACCCCGAAAGACTTTCATTTTTATATCATCTTCGCGGAAGCCTTCTCTGTGACAAGTCTACGCTTCACTTCAGTTAATAACGGGTCACCAGAAACTACTAAATGGTATCATTTAAAGCCATTGAGAGTAAAACAATTCTATTTCCTTATTTTGGAGAGTAAAAAAATCTATTTTTTCATCGTACTCCTTTATCACAAAATTTGGAAAATTATATTGTTTCTCACTAAATTACTCTTGATTCATGATGCCATGACGTGAATAATTTAGCGAGAGGGTTTTCATCAGTTCCATTTTTTACGACTTCATGCTTTCACTCGCAAGATCATGACTTATGAGCAAAATAAAAAGAGCTCAGCTCCCGAACCATTCTTTGTCGAGGACAAAAGTGTCTACATCCTCAATAGACTGGCACTCATGCTTCTTCATTCAACTGTCCGATTACTAAGATTCCAAAATGAGTATAGCTATCTGGATTGGTGATACTTTTTATCACATTACTGTTCAATATCAATAAGTTTGCTCCTAAAGATAAGTGAATGATCCCAATTGACCATTTTTCATTTGTAAATTGCTGTGAGAACCTCTGTAAAGTGACAATTTTAAGCGAGCTGTTTTCATGCGTTTTTTGTGCTCTGTGACACATTTTTCAGTGTCTCAATAGTGCGTCCAGGTGAATAAACGCCAAAACCGCTCTATAATCTTGCGCTTAAAGATCCCAAATAAGAAACACCAGTAAAAGTGAAACTACACAGTCCCAACAGCAATTCAAAAATAAAATATTAAACATTTTACATATTCTGATCAGGCGAGGGAAGGCAGCCCAGGAGAAGGAGGTAATTCTCAACAGACTTGAAATTACCGTTTAATACACTATCATCATGTGATGCGCTATCATACTAATTGCACTGTTGATCAATATGTGAGTACGGAGATTTCACATCCAAAACGGCTTCTAACTATCCTTTTTCTCATGCGGGATGGACACAGTACCAACTCATGTCACACGGGGACCATTAGTTAAAGTTCAATAATGCTATCTTGCAAAACGATTATGAAGTTACAATGCTCTTAGCTATGCTATCACACAAAAATTATGATAAAATAACTGACACAAAGCATAAAATCAATTCGCATCGCATGCAGAAATTGAAAACGGAATAAACTGAAACGAGTGGTAAGCGAACAGCGCCCCTCGTCACCATTAACACTATTGGCAACATCGATAATATCTATTGTAGGTATTTGAATTTACTGAGTAGTCAGTGCACTAAATGAAATCAAAGTTGATTTTCTGTTTAAATTAAAGAGATTAATATCTTCCTACTTAGAAGTGGTTGCATCATTAGGTAGCCATAATTGCCAGTTTTATGTTAGCTAAACAAAACACTCCAAAAGTCAAGAAAAAAACAGCAGACCTTAATCACCCAAACCTGATCTCGTAATTACCGGTCAGATGAGTTACATCTTTAGTGTGTGTAATATTGTGTGTTCTACATCCTAGAACGGTCAATGACTCGTAGAATCAGGAAAGTACTAAATTTCTATCCTATATTATGTTAAAGATGGATTTCTTAACGTAAAAGCACACTAGGATGTATCTTTAAAGATGTCTTTGAGGAAATACGAGTGACCAAACTTTGAATCATGTCAGGATTACATTGAGGACTTCCATTCGGAAAAATTCGGATTGCCGTGCCATACTTACCTCAAAAGCAATCATTTATTAGAGATGATCGACACGTCTCTTAATAATTACCGACATATAATTTCACTTCCTCCTTAAACTAGCAGATACTGACTCCTATTGTCAGGTAAAATAAGGAATATTCTAGCAAACATGAGTTTAAATATTCACTTCCACCTTTCTACATCTACATACTAACCTGTGAGCCTCAGCATGGGCGAGTGGCAGGGAGTGTAAGGGCGTCAGCCGTTTAAAGATTTAAGGGAGAAGGTTTTGGGAGGTGAAATGGTGACGTGTACCTACTATGGAAGTGTATCCAGTGGAGCTCAGTTTTTATTGTGGTCGCTTATTGTGCGCGGAAAGAACGAGTTTTTGTACCTATCTTTTCGGTAATGTATATCACCTATTTTATCGCTTCTGTCGTACCTAGAGATGTCGCGAGGCGTAATGATAATATTCTCTGTGTCGCTCTAAAACACACCAGTTCTGAATGTCTCAAGCAAGCTAAGCTTAGCGTGTAGCCTCCGAGTCTCTAGGGACTCCCACCTTAATCCCTTTAAAAGTTGTGAGAGACTATATGTTCTATAGTAGCAGTTTTTAACGAAGCGTACAGCTTTTCTTTCTATTTCATTAATTTTTTTGGTTAAATCTTAATGACCAGGATCCCAAATGCTCGCGTCATATTCGAGGTGTGGCCTTACCAGAGTGACATAGCATCTCTCTTTGACTTTTTCATCCGAGGACCTTCCTAAAATGCGCTTTACAAAACCTAGCGTTTTTAATCCTGTGCCGCATAAGTTTTTTATATGCCACGATATATTTGCAGTTAAAGTAATTCCAAGATATAGGACCCCTTCCTCGTTCCCCCTAAAAGGGACCAAAATAGAACACAATGAGGAAAAGGACAAGGAAAACTAAATAACTTACCAAATGGATGAAGAATTACTTTGTGATTTTCACACTATTATATTTTTTACCTGACCTGTTTCGATACTTCCAAATAATCCTAAATGGTAAGACTAAATATTTTATTTAGTGCAATCGTGGAAATTTTTCAAAGAGTGACAGATGGAGCAAACAAAATTTGCGAACCTCGAGGGTTAACTAACGGCACAAGACCAAAACGTATGTGTGTACCCCATGCGAACTGATATCCTTTTGAAAAGTAACATGTCGATCTCAGCAAGTTACGTCGCAGGCAATAGCTTTTAAGTAAAAGTCCATTATACCAAAATTAATAGTTTGTACTTGCCTATGTCTGTGGACCATAGTTTATTTATATATCACACAATTGAACACACTATCACATACGCTAGGTCTTTCCATGTCACCTCTTGCATAGAATGGAATCAATGGTCAGAAGACGTAAAAAAAAATCTGAAAATCATCCAGGTACGAACTTCTGCAAAGGAGAACTAGGCAACTGTATATATCCACATACAAATGCATAATGCAAATAAATTCAAAAGGAAATATCATGAAATATTACTACAATAAGAACTAAATATTGAGCTACACTGTACAAAATCTGATACATTTTTATGTTTTAGGTAATATTATGTCGGATTCTGTGATACTAATATAGCGTGTAGATCTTGCAAATGTAATGTTTGTTTGACTCTAAAGTTATGTAAAATTATACATGTTCCTAAGACACACACTTTTCTCGGAATAATAAATTTAATTTTCTATTCTATGTCTTGTCTTGTGTCTGTCATTCTATTTCACAAAATCAATGTCCGTTGAATAAATAAAAATAACTTTGTCTTTTGTGAAATTAACGAAAAGGGAGTTTTTATCTGTTAAATTGCAACGGTCCTCGGTCTCTAGTTCCGGACCTCCGTTGCTATTAGTAAACTACCCTTGTAATGCAACTTACTCTTTGCTTTAATAGCACTCTGCCTACCAGTTACCACTTCCATCACCGGCGGCTGTACTTCCTAGGCAGTGATATTCTTTGCTCTCTAAATCTGACATTGATTTTGTGTCCTTCATTTCTTACCCAAATTATTATCTTGGTTTAACCTCATGTATTTTCAACTAGCATTACAGATTTATCAGTTTTCTAGAATTTATTTCCAGTCCGAAACCTAATTAGGGAGAAATGTCATCCTTCAGTTCACAAAATTTTCTCAAGACTCTCCTCAGCCTCTCCATTCCATCTTTAACGCCCAAACGCCCGGCTCTCCTCTTTGGCAAATCAGACTTCATTTCTCAACACTAGTTCTGACCTCATTCCGGAATGATTCACGAGCCGAACCGAAATAACGGGAAAATATTCTCGCGCGTCCTAATGCGCGTGGTGTCCCCAGTGAAAGTGTTTCCAGTAGAGCGGCCAGCCACGAGGAAGGAATTTTTTTGAGAATAGGAAGAGGAAATGGTTTCGGAAACACATCTAATACGGACACATTGAAATTACGAAAGTTTCCTGAGAAGTGATTTGCATTTAATATTTTCACAAGTGTGAAGGAACTAATTATTGGGAGAAATTAGCCTAATTTACTAACTTTGTGATCTGTAACGCTGGCGCTTCTGTGTCAGTTCAGTAATTATGCAGGAAATCTCATCATGTTCTTATACAGAAATTTGATCTTAAAATACAGAAACAGCCCTCCGAAATCAACAATATAATCTATAGCACAATCCACATCTCAGGATAAATTTGCTTTCTTTTGATCTTAAAATACAGAAACAGCCCTCAGAAATCAACAATATAATCTATAGCACAATCCACATCTCAGGATAAATTTGCTTTCTTTTGCATCAGCCATTCATTTTTAGAGCAATTTATTTATGCTTTCTAGTTGTCCATTAGGGTGAAATAAAAAAAAGAAGTAAGAATTACAAGAAACAGAGGAGAGCGAAGACATTTTTCTTTGCGGAGAATCTTATGCTTGCCCTTCAACGCATCATGGGGTCCAATTAATTTTGTGAAAGATGTTCCCAAAGCTAAATGTAAATGAAGGGTGCGGGTATAATTATCAGTGCAAGGATGGAGATCAAGAAAGAAATTGTTCCTCATTTGATACAAGTTAAGTTTTCTGTTCAAATTAAAGAGATAAATTATTTTCGACCAAAGAGTGGTCGTGTTATGAAGTCCCCATATTTGCCAGTTTTAAGATAGATAAACAATACACTCCAAAGGCATGCATTTCGCCAAGAAAAAATCATTAGACCTTAATCATACAAACCTGGATCTCTTAATTGTCGGTCAAATGTGTTTGTACCTTAGGTGCGCGTAATATTGTGTGTTCTACATTCAAAAATGGTCATCGACTCATAGAATCAGGAAATTATTGAACGTCCATCTTATATTAAGTTAAAGATGGATTTCTTAACGTAAAAGCATACTTATGTGTATCTTAAAAATAAAATACACTATGAAATCATAATCACAAAGAATAACGAGCACAAAATAATTTCACAAGAAGCAATCCTACCGGACTATGCCCTTGATACTCTAAGGAGCTCTGATTTCCTATAAACAAAAGATCAAACAAAGATTTGGGTTAGAAATGAGACCAAATGACATCTGAAATAATTACGCGATGCATTTCTCCACATGACGAATAACTTATATCGGAGCTAAAGACTGAGTAATAACAGGCATTCCAGTTGCGTAGTTAGCTCTAGGTCCGGTCTCAGTGGCTTCACAGTATGATCTCTGGATCCCACGGTATGGAGTCGCAATTCACTCAAGTGACGGCATAGGCGCTCAAGGTTAAAGAGAAGAACCTACAAAATGAGTCAGAGGAGATGAAGGAAAAGGAAAGGAGAGGAAAAAGGAATGATGGAAAATGTAGAGGCTTCTCGCTTCCAGCAGGTGTTTTCAAATTCATGCGCACGAAACAATCTAAGTCACACCATACCTGTCTAACCACTCGCACCGTATATTTGAGGGTCACATATTCATCTAAATGGTACCCTGCGAGTTGTATCAAGGTTGGAAGGTGGGGATTGAGTTTTCACCCACATGTATAGTACAATATCAAATGATGTCACTAAAATCATGTCTATTGATTCATTAGCAAAAACCTGCAAATACCTGAACAGGTGACATTTCACCAAATACACTACCCTACATGCTATCAATCTAATATAACCCATGAGTACCGGTAATATTACTTTATATATACAGCTTCATTAGTGCACAGGGATGTATGAGCTCTCATCTCAAGACTCGTTCGTAAAGAGGACCCTTTCGGTTGAAACATGTAACCTATTTCCATGTCCCTTAAGTAAGACTTAAATGAGCATTGTCAGCATATCGTTCTTGCTCTAGTCTATAGGTTATAAACGTGCGCTCTTATACCTATCACTTCGAGAAAAAAGTCAAATGAAACACAGCTGTAATTAATTACGAGAAATGAAAAGCAAGCTGAGACAGATTGACACTCCTCGTCCACCCCCCAGGGCCTTTTTGATATAATTTATTGAGTTAATCATACATAATTCAGTATTTCTCCTTTGGCATCTTTTTTCAAGTCGCAGTAGGATTCATGAAATGACCCATTCAAATAAGCTTTGCATAGAAGTTCGCATGCTTACTTACGGTAGAGAACTCCAAAGAGAAAAATCAGTCCGGAACCATCCGATCCCGGATCCTACGATGTCCCGCAGAGTGCTTTAACCAGTTTGGCTTCCGAGACGTCCTTCTCACCTGCGGAGTTTTGAGAGCTTCAAAAAAACTAGATGTTCTAGAAGCTCTCGAGAATTCTACAGGGGAGATTACCAGAAACTGGTAGATAAACTGGTTGAAAAACAGGGTTCGATATTTAAGGATTCGGGTATAATTTCCGGTCAAGGAGGATATTTTTACTTTAATGGTATAATCGCATATATCAATACGTTTGCAAATCGATCTCAGATCGATCTAAACCGATCAGCTCGGTATAGTAAATGCAACGGGCTAGTGGGATCGAACAGAGATTTCAGATCGGTCTGAACCAGCGGGTCTGCGGCGCTTCCCGCTTTTTTCTATTTCTTTTGGTTGTCATTGGGAAACAAAATATAATCGTTATTATTCAATGAGTTGTATTGTAACCAGTTATAACAAGAGTGCAGTAATTTTCAGTGAGTTGACATTGATGAAATCGTATCACATCGCAATTCCACCTCCAAGTGGGCAATTTTGTTCACTCGGTATGCAACCGAAAGTTTCAAATTTTGGCATTGTTTACACACCAGGTCAATCGTACTTCAACTGACAGATTCGATTGTTCTTTATCGATATTCTAAGTCCATGTTGGTAAATCAGGCGATTTGAATCGGCTTGCTTGCAATTTTCATATCGGTCCGAGTTCAGATCGATCTGAGATCGATTAGTAAACGTAGTGTATGTGTCCTTGCGGGTGACGCCGTAAAGATATTACCGCGGCTAGCTGGAACTAGGATGGGAATTATTATCAGAACGCAGGTTAAAATTTAGGTTAAACCTTTTAAGTAAATTCGAAACCGATTTGTTCACAGATGACGTTAGATATATATTAAGAACCCCTGCGTATTATGCTAGGTTTGACCATATTAACAAAATTAGAGAGATAGATTGTCGTACCGATAGATTTAAAATGTCATTTTTCCCGCGTACCATAAGAGAGAACAATAGGCAACGTAGCAAAAGGGATAGGTAGGTGAAACATAGTTAGAATAGTCTGTAGTGCATGATGCATGTAATAACTACCAATAATCCCTTCCTTATTATGTAGATTTTAACCTGTACTATACCGTAGTAACTAATATTCTATTGTAATAACTACTGCAATTACTTGCAATAACTAATAATCTACTGTAGTAACTAATAAACTATGACCCTATTTTCTAGCATGTCTACATTATATATCCTACTTACATGGCAATAGTGCATGTTTGGTGATCTTCACCCCCTGCCACACACCCTCGTGGTGGCTCGCAGGGTATTACGTAGATGTAGATGTAGATCCCCAAACATTCTTACGTAAGCTGGCATTAGTAGAGTTGAAATATGCTTTACAAGCATTCTATCCTGATAATCACCATCGAGCGAACATATTTATCTTCTGCCAGTAACGACCGTAATAAATATAAGTTGCGATGATATCTCTTTCCTTTCAGATCTTTTTTCCTCTGTTGCATTATATTACAAGGAGTGGTCGTATAGAATCGGGAGAGGTACCACAAGAAAGAAAGTAATAAGAAATTCTTATTTTTTCCATCGCATGTTCTTGATAAACTTGATAAAATTCATAGATCGAATTTTTCGGTAAGTTTTATTTGCATATAAATCGTCCCCATTAAGACCATTGCTGCTGGATGAACTCGTTATTTCATATGTGTCTATTTCTATGAGTCTCTGCACTAAATAATTAATAAAAAATGATCACCCTTAGCCTAAACCGATTTTTCAAAGCAAAGTAACGGAAAAAACATGAATTCCCTTGGGAAATATTTGTCACTTTAGACAATACCGGCAACAAGTGTTATATAATTCTCGCGTCGCTTTCAATGGTTGGAAATCAAAATGCTTGTTTGGACTCTGGGAAAGAAGCCCAGGGCAAACAGACGGAAGAGTTTTAATTGCTGAATTTCAACACTGGGTCCGCATATATCCTACATCGCCATTTCCCGTCGAGTGCTATTCCTCCCCTCCTCAGTTTTGAGAAAAGAGAAGGAAGACACGGAAAGCAAAAGAGCATCTGAAGGTCAGACCTCCAAGGGCAAGAGGAATCACGCTCTCCGTTGCTCTTCCGCTGTTCGCCTCTCGCCCCAAAAACGCGCCAAACCGACTTCCTCCTCAAGAATGTTAACACTTGAGCCTTTGTGACTCAACAATCGGCCGGCAGGTGCATCCTCATTATGTCCGCGCTAAAACAATATTATCCATTTATGAAGGGATTTCAGAAAGGTGACGTAAATAGGAAAATACAGCATAGTGCACACACACATACAATATACAGCTTACAAAGTACTCAGCAAATTAAAATGCAATACACATCGGTGCTGCTAATAGTGTTCATGATAACGAGAGGCAGCGGTGTTCGTTTTTCCCTCGTTTCAATTTCGTCATAATTTTTGCGCGATAATATGACCATAACTAAGAGCATTGTAGCTTTATAATCGTATTGCAAATAGCATTACTGTACTTTAACTAGTGGTCACCGTCATGCATGACTAGGTATTGTGTACATTCCGCAAGAGTAAAATGATAGTAAGCAGCCGTTTAGGATGTGAAATACCTTTGCTCACACGCCAGTCAAAAGTGCAATTAGTATGATAGCTAATAACTTGTTGATAGAGTATTAAATGGTCATTTCAAGTCTGTTGAGGAATCACCTCCTTGCACACACTCTTGAGATGGCTTGCAGAGTATCATGTATATGAAGATATGTTTAGCACATTCATAAAACTTCACAAAATGAGCGAGTTCTTTCGGGGACAGCTTAAAACTGAAATTAAAATATGTGATCTTCCATAGTAAGAATCAAAATTATTAAAATTAGAAACGAAGATAAGTCAGTTACAGTTCTCCATCCGTTATCCTTTCAGTAAGCTCCTTAATTCCACATTTTGACATCTTAAGAGTGACGGATTTATCCGAACTAATTAAAAGAACTAATATCATTTACTGTAGGTCCAAAGATGAGAAGCGACAGGAACGGATATATAGCAGATTACCATTATTTTGGCATATAGCATTTAGCGTTGGAATTAATCGCAAATATTCCGCATGAATGTAATATAAACGTCGAATATTTGGCCATAAGGGATCTCAGTCATACACTGAATAACTATTCACATGACTTTCTCTTCGGATACCAGAAATCATATCGTACTGAACGAAGCAACATATGTATTTGAGGACGATAGATTGCACAGCCAGGTGGTTATAATGTACTGTAATGCTTAATCTTCCGAGCGTCCCATATCGCAATCCATGCATTGTAATATTGCATAAGCCTGTCGTCACGTGTGGAATTGGGTAGCTTTGGTTGCTCAAGCGTTGATTTTCCATCCTAAGGCCCTGGGTTCGAGTCTTTGCCTTAATGGAGATTTTACCCGGAATTCCGATCCTAAATGGGATGGCATTCGAAGAATATTTAAAATGCAGAGCTCCGTTCAGTGAACGCGAAAAATGATTGCACCTGCGCAGGAGGCCCTCGTTAGTGAAAGAGTGGATTTCATACAAGCTGGCACCCAAATGGGAATTCCGTTGTGTCCGTATTTGATTACTAGAGTTCCTAAATTCGAAAAACTATTGTCAAAGACAACATGCGAAATTGGTTATTCGCGACCATCTATCATGCTCTCTATGGCTCTTAATTCAATTTTTTGCATTGGCTTCTCCAATGGGTTGCGTAATTGACACAACCATTTGCGGATAGTAACATTATTTTTATGCACGCTGAAAACACTTTCCCGTCTTATTTAGTTAAAAGTAATTAAGTTGGCAGCGTTACCTATCATGTGCAGGCCTTTTCCCTCCGCTCCTTAGTGAACCCCTTCCACAAGGAACTTCCCCTCCATAACGTCAGAGCCAGGTTTCTCACTACTCCACATCCTTTCCGAAAGTAATCCTTCCTTTGTCTACCTACACAGTGTTTAATAAGTTGATAATGAAACCTAACCTCACCAGTGTAAATGACCTCGGTTGTCGGTCGCCTTCCCAAATAATCAGCCCACAGGTCAATCCTCTAGCCACGGCTGCCCCACGCGGAACCAACCTCACGAGAGGAAGGCGCATGCGCATCCGTTGCAGATAGAGAACGCAGCCAGCCCTCGAGGGGAGGAGAGTGCACAAGTGGGGGCAGGAAGTTACTAAGTGGTACGACACGGGGAAAGAGTTTTCCCCCCACCTGGCGTCCGCACCGGTGGAATCGGCAGCAATTAATCACTTTATCTCTAACACATAGAGAGGAGCAAGAAATAATTTTTCCGCTTGTTATCTTGCTTCTTTTCAAAGAAACATTTCACGATTGAACACTTTTCTAGAATATAGTTTCCGCTGCAGTTGCCAGTGAGGTGACACTTTAGGAGCGAACTAACCCAAGTCTCACACTCCACAATGAAACATTTTTGTCATAATTTCGTTTCAACCTGCTTAAAGTTATTCGAATGGTGATAGTCTAAATTGCCTTCAAAACATTCGATAATTGCCTACCCATCCCACAGTCATTCCACCATACTTTCTCCATATATTTCCATTTACCCTGTCAGATGAATTTCACATCATAATCATTGGTTGTTCAATCCTTAGATAGGTTAAATGGATTTATTGAAACAACTTTTACACACCACTCACTCCACGACCCGGGTATTGTATTTTTGTGGTTTGTAAAAGTTGTTTCAATAATTCCATTTTGCAATGAAGTACCACAAAGTTACTAGAGATAGTGTTTCATTTTTAGATAGGTTGACTGCAGCCCTCCACCCTTCCCTATATAATGCTAGTTCCCTAACCTCCTGGTATCTCTTCTTATGTACCTTTCTATTTATTTGGTCCATGAACTTATTCCTGGGTCTTCCTCTGGGGACTCTTTCCTCTATTTTGCCTTAAATTATGTTTTACACAAATCCATTGTGTTTCCGGGTGTGTCCAATCCATCTTATTCCTCTTTTCTGTATGGTGTTCCATATGGTCCTTCCCTCTTCTACTCTTCTGTACACTTCATCATTCTTCATTCTGTCCGATCATTTTATCATCAGCATCCTCCTCCAGCACCAGATTTCGAAGGCTTCGAATCTTTTCTGATCAGCTTTTCCAATACTCCTTGCTTTCTATCCATAGAGTACTACACTCCACAAGAGTGTTTGCACAATTTTTTCCTGGTAAGTAGTCCAATCTTCTTTGAGCACATCGGTTGTCCTTTTCCCATGAACGCCTTCTTAGCTTGGGCTATTCTCCACATGACGTCCGTAGTACTTCTTCCATTCCACGTGAATGAATTTCATGCCTTATCTGAATTCACAAATATACAATATATTTCCATTCGGACGCCAATAGTTATTGTTGCCACTTGCTGAAACGGAAGCAGTTGACCAGCATATTCCCCTCAGGAATCTTAAAGTATATTCTCAATCCGTGGGATGGTCCAACTTTGAAGAACTGGACGGTTTACGTTCACAGTAATCGCTTTTATGAGACTGTAAATGCCTCCCTTGACACCAATGCACTGAGCTTGCATCTAAAGTTACAGTTTCTTTTGATACCAATCGTAAATTATGCTTTAAACTTCCCCGCTCTTCCAGCTTCAAACCCACGCCACCGATGCTCAGTTGCCTGTGTGAAGGGGAGAATGATATGGAAAATGGTTCGAAGAGGAATACAAATGTATACGACTCAATCCTCTTCACGCTGGGCACTGTTGTAAAATTGCGGACAATATCAAAAGTGCTTTGGAGGGGTGATTTTATGGATCACTACCGGAGGATTTTTTTCAATGGTCTCAGGTGGTTCTTAATTTTTTTTAATCCTCTCAGGCAGAATCCTTGAGTCCATACGATATCGCTCATACTCATACGTAAATGGGGCCTGACCCTCTTTATTAAATCTCGTATTCATTTTAAATAACCGATAACGTGGGGAAAACATATGCGGCACAGAATTAAAGAAACCAGGTTTTGTTAAGGGTATAATAGGAACGTCCTCAGATGAAAAGTAAAAGAGAGATGCTACTTCACTCTGATTAGGCCACACCTCAAATAAGCCGTGAGCATTTGGGATCCTGGTCATAAAGATTTAACCAAAAAAATTAATAAAATACAAATAAAAGCAGCACGCTTCGTTAAAAACTGCTATGACCGTACATATAGTGTCTCACAACTTTTAGAGGGATTAAGCTGGGAGCCCCTAAAGACTCGGGGGCTACTCGCTAGGCTTAGTTTGCTAGAGAAATTCAGAACCGATGTGTTTCAGAGCGACACAGAGAATTTTATCATGACGCCTACTACATCTCTAGGTGTGACAGAAGCGATGAAATACGAGGTTAACGATACATTGCGATAAAATAAGATACATTGCCGAACAGGTATAAAAACTCTAATAATGATTATATAATTTTACGAGTCATAGTTTGATTTCTAAAATGCTTTTATCACGACCAAGTTCGCAATTGTGCGAAATCACATCAGATCAATTCCGAACCAGGAGGGTTTTCCTGTTATCAGGAAAGGAAAGTCATCCTGAGTCATGAGCTATATGAATACCTTCCTGCGTGCTGTCTACGTTAGCGTCTTTCCAATCTGAGGCTCATGCGCTTTAAAATGTTCTTGACGCAGTCGCCCATTGGGCGAACAAGGCAAAATGAGATATTTAGGACGCAGACGAATGCCTTGAGCAAATCTTGAACGCAGCTTGGGAAAAGAATGAGAATACAAAATGGCGATGAGCAACAGTAAAAAAGACGCCACCATGTTACTTAATTCCATTACAATAGAATTTCAAACCTGTTAGTAATTAACATTTGTCTTTCAATTTGTTGCCATTTAATCACACTATTGTAAAATCCTGGAAAATCCAAGATAAAATCGCCAATGAAGATAGAATCAAAGAAAAATCGCTGATTTTGTTGAGGTAACAACGTCAATGAGTTAATTAGTTTACAATGACCACATTATGGGTGGTCATAGTGGGCATGGACCAAATCAAGAAGCATATAGTAAGAGATTCGGAGAAGAGGGGTGGCAGAAAAGGAGGATCCCGAAGTTTTGCCGAAGGATCGAGGGGAGCATGATGAGTAAGCGGGGAAGGGGAAGAATGAGAAAAGGTACTTTGCACAGGTTAAAAAGAGGTAGAAAATATCATGAGATGAAGACAGAAATTGTGAAAAGAGATATGGGCTCGCGCCTGTAAAAAAAATAGAGGTTCACAACTCTCTTCCTTTAAGCTTATCCCATCCGGAAGATTACCCCTTATTATAAGAGGGAAAATTTAAGAGTAGAAAGGCCATGAATAGAAATGAGTTGAAGGCTCTCTCACAATTTGGTCTATCTTACAATCAGAATTGGACAACTGTTGATGAACCATTTAAGGCTCTGCCTAGGAGAAGAATAAAAATTTAATTTTTATAAAAATAGTTGCAAATCATTAAAAATATAACTTAAACTGAACAATTGATGATGAACCAAATCATTCATTTATGGGAGAAGAATGAAAATTTGAATTTTTTGGGAAGAAAATCTGGGAAAAAATCATTTAAGAAAAATAACTTTTTGCTTCTATAACTAACACCTGATCACGCTCGAAAGCTTTCCGCATGACCTGGCAGGACTTCGGAACCGTCATTAATCAGATGTGGTAACCAATCCTGAGTGTAGCGTACAATCACGAGCTAATCGTATCTATCTAAAGCTACCCAGTTTCATAGCCTAACACTATTACAAGTTCATACATCATAAATTAAAATGAGTTCATGGCCTTGCCTTGTATTGCTCTCCCCACCGGCTCATGGCCCACACTGATTGTCCCAGGGAGCAAACGAGGTTACGCCTCAAAAAGGGATGAATACTGCAAGCTTAAATGAGGAATCACTCCAGGTCATAATTTCAACCTAAGTGGTAAGGGTCATGCTCCTGTGCATCTCGCAAAACAGAACCGAAGCTTCACCACTTATCCTCAGCTAACTCAATATTATTATTATTATCCAAGAGTGTCACAAGTTGGCTATTTTCCAGGCGGTAACAATAAAATAATACAATGTAGACGTTTAAATGGCCAATTAAGAACAAAACATAATAAAATAAATAAATATTAAAATTGCAAATAAAAAACAATGGATCCAATATAAATTTTCGACATCTTATCTTAAAAACATTTGTGTTACCCGGATAGGCCTCGAACAGTTTAGCAGGGAAACTGCTCCAGTCCACAGTGGCCCCGTTAAGTAAAAAAATTTAGTAGCTATAGGCCCTTTGAGACCGACATTCCACCTTGTATTGGTGACCATTTCTACCTGTAAGATAGGGTTTTCCACATTTTGTCTCAGTTCCCCCAATGTTTTTCCTCCCTGTAGTAGACTGAACAATATGCATAGTCTATTGGTATTTTTCGGGTTCTCCCCGCGTTGCACCATTTTTATGGACGACCGTTTCGCCGGCATTTCAGTCGGCTGCATCAGGTCCTAATTAATGACTAAGCCGACTGGAATGCCGGCAAAACGGTCGTCCATAAAAATGGTGCAACGCGGGGAGAACCCGAAAAATACCAATCAACAAGAAAACTGTGGAAGCCTGAGTAGCAATGTGCACAGTCTATTTATTTTTCTTCTCCTTCCTAAAGAGACCCATCCTAGTACTTTGAGCAGTTAAGTGATACTCTCTATGGCTGTGGGTATTCTATATTCTTAGACCCGCTTGTGCTTCAAAATGTCGGTAGTACAAACTCGGAAATTAACTCCTGAATAACTCAGTCCTACTTACCCTTGAGGCCTCTCGCTCGGTAGTTCGTAATTACAGATGGAATAGTACGATGTCCTTGAAAATTCACAAAACGAAGTTCGGATTTTTAAAAAATTTAACCTGTATTATTAAAATACGAGAAAATCCAGGAGAAATTCCCGAAACGATGAGAAATCGCGGATTTTTTACTCATGCAGAAATATCGACGAGTTTTTCCACGCTTACAATGAGTTTAGGAGTTCGACCACTCAGAACATGGATCAAACTGGCCCACTGACGGGAGATCTGGATCACTGGAGGAGCATCACATCCTGGCCTACCCTAAGAAGAGATGCGGACAACGTATAGAGGGTGTCCCAAAACGCCATCGCAAATGGAACTTTCCTGGCAGAGACTACACTACAGGAAGACGTCAACTGTCCCTGGTGTCCGGAAACCATCGCAACGACGTGGCACTTGATCTTTGACAATTGGAGAGCAGAGGACCTGCGCGGCAATCGAGCAAATTACTGGAAAAACCAAGATCACGAAAAACAACCTATACGCCGGAATAAATATCGGTAAAAAGACTAAATATATACAACAAGTAAGTAACTTTTTAAAAAACACAACGAAGAGCGTAATTTATGAGCAAGTAACCCACGCCTTCAAAGGAGAGAAGGAAGAGGTGAATTACCTGAATGAACTGACGATAAAACTTCAAGAGACTTTGGAAAAAGTCATCAGCAAATAAAATGGAGCATTGATAAATTTCCTGAAATCCTGGAGAAAAAAGAATGAGCTCATAAATTCTGAGGGACAAATTACTCTAAGAAGTTTCAAATGATAATAGCACAACTGCCAAAGGGCCCAGCAGAACCAGGATGGAGGGGCTCTTCGGAAGCGGGGCTAGGGGTCCAGAGATTGCGGTAATCAGCCCCTTTGAATCGACCCTCCTGACGCCGACCTCTCCTCCCCTGGCGATGCTGCGCCCATAACAAACGGGAAATGAATTAGTGAACTCATGACAAAATAAATAAAAGAACTTAAAAATATGATGAATTAATGATGTGATGAGGAGAGAACAATATGCCCTTACAGTTCCCTTAAATAATCGAATATATAAAAACGAATGTTTGTTTGTTCGTCTTCTATGCGTTACAATAACATTCATAAATTACGATGAAACTTTGGTGAGTTGTTATGTGCGCGTTCGCGAAGGTTTCTGAAGTATTAAATCCATTGTACAATACGTGGAGCGCGAGTCGTTTCAACAAATGAGTGTTGGCACGCGTGCTTCTCAATCAAGCAAGGAACGACAAGGAAGCAACGGGACAGATCGTTTACGAGTTTCTCAATCACGTGCATAAGAATCGTATCAGTGAAACATAATATCGCATGCATCAGAATCATATCAGTTAGACATAATTTGTGTTAAAAGGTACTTATTTGAACTAGATCAGTGCGCCGATGGATGAAATACCGGCAGCGGACGCCGGATGAAAATGGGTCGGCGGCCGAGCCGATGGTTTTTACCGGCGGCGGCGGCGTGACCGGCGGCGTACTTACCCAGCCACCATGTATTAACAAGTATTTCAGCATGTTATAGCATAAATTATTCATTGTTTCTCATTATTTAATGTGTTATATTGTTTATTTCATGTTAAAACTTATTTTATTGCATTTTCATTAACGTATGCGAGAAATTTCTTTTAATTTTAAGTATTAAGCAAATATTGTATCGTGCAACTTCTATCAAACCTAATATTATACCCTTTCATTACTAAATTTTATAAGACAAATTCATGACTAATTTACCTGTTGTCTCAAATGCGAGCGAAAAATTTCGTTTTAAACAGATATGTCCATTTCACCGTTATAATTTTATTTATAGTTTTTCAAATATGATGAAATGCCATTCAAACGATCCTGTACGCAATTTTATCGCCTCTTGCATTCATATATGTACCACATTGTACGTTTTGAGAGCGGAGGATTTTAAGAAAAAGGCCTCCCGTTTGTTAGATTTTTAATAAAAAATTAATATTTATAGATTAACATCCGAATTAATCAGACAAACAAAATAGCAATATAAAAAATTTAACTCTTCGAATTCGAAGAAGACTTCCAGAAAAACAACACAAACTTTTACAAAATATTTAAAAAGAAACTATTGGGGTACCAACCCCATAACCATCGCTTTAGAAAAGAAAATGGGAAACAGGAACTTAACAGTCAAGACAATGGCTGAGAATTTGTTAATTATTTCGAAATACTTCAGAACTGCCCAGAACCCAACGAAAGATTCCCACCAAAAGATCCCGATGAAAACAACCCTAATTCACAAGTACCAGATAAAGAAGAAACCACAAGAAAATAAAAAAGCCCAAAAAAATTAAAGCATCAGGTGAAGATGGAATCATATCAGAACTTGAGATAGCAGCTGGACCGTAAACCATAGCAGAAATAACACAAAAATACAAAATTTTTGCGAAGTGAATAAATCCCTAATGACAGGGAAAATATATTAAAAAATACATTTTATATAATTTGTTACGTGAATTAATGTACATATTTGAGTGAATATGGAAAGACTTAACGTTTAAGAGCGGTAAAAGATAGACATATTTTTTCTTGTTTCAAACTCCGCAGGAGACGAGAATATTCATGTGACCACTTGATCCCCCTAGCTTAACCATTCATTACATCCTTTCCGGAGACACTTAAAACAGCTTGCCCATTTCATGGTTTTTCAGAATTATTTTAGGTCTAAGATGAAAAGTAAAGTAAAGGCACAGCAATACAAAACTATACCTATGCGTTAACCTGGCTTTTAAGTTAACCAGATGTAGGTGATTCAGGTTTCTCTTCATGTTATTTTAGTGCTTGTTTACGTGAAGAATCGGAATCGATTCAGATACTATTTGCATAATGTAAATGGCATTTCATGGAAGATACCGCATGGAAGATAATCATCTATGCCGAAGGAAATAAAAATCTCGTAAGCAATTTCATGACGTCGATTCCTTCTCCCATCTCAATGCGAAGTCGCGAATGCACTCACCATCCTCCTATATACACTATGATTGCATTGTTGATTTACTTCCTTGAACTTCGTTTACCTAGGATCAAATTGCAAAAGGGTTATTGTGTAAATACGCGACTAGTGTTTTTATATTGAATGTAGCTAATATCCGAGCCTCCACATCATGTATTTAAACCAAATGGCTATACTCCCGTTGTCAGACACATTTACATTGCATTGACTGGCTGGGAGACATGGTACCTCGGAAGCGAAAAAGGAAGAAATAGAAGTCTTTGAGATGTAGCTATGGAGGGATAACAGAAAAAGCGCAATAGACGGGAAGACTAACGAGAAGTTTCTTAGGTAGGTGAGTGAGGAAGGGAAATCTGGATATCACTCGTCCTAAATACGCATAGTATAAAGAAATGGAGCACTTAGGATATCCGTCATCTTGTTCGATTATGCGGCCTGTTATATCATTATATGAATCTCCTATTTCACAATGTTGATTAGGACGGCATCAAGCGGGAAACTGAGGATAACGCACTCATGGGGCACTAAAGGCTTGAGCTGAGTAAAATCCATGCCGAGGAAGCGTGAACGTGTGGTTGCTGGCTCAAATCAAAAGGCAACTTTGTTAATTCCTATCGCACAGATTTAATTGAGAGACTACCTTCAACAGCACATCAAATATGGGCAGAAGAGCTGCTCTCTTTTTTCATTAGTTATTAAGTTTTACGTGATTATGAGGAGTCCGCAGTAATAAGTGAATATAAGTATAGTTCCGACCCATCGGGGGCAATGGTCGGTAAATGACCACCTATGACGGCGCCGCGCCGCCGACACAGAAGACCGGCGGCGCGCCGTACCTAATCCATCGGCGGCGGCGGCGTCACCAAAACCATCGGCGGCGGCGGCGGCGCACAGGTCTAATTTGAACGTAGAATAAGATTTGGTGCAGTGGTCTCTTTGTTTCCTTTTTTTAATTCTTGCATTCGATTTTCGTATACGCTATGCTTTTTCCTAAAATTTGATTTATAAGCTCTAAAATCTTAAATTTTTGCACTACTTCAATAATATATACTTATTTACATGGATACCGCAGCATAGGCATGGAATGGAAACTCATGCCATCATCTTTGCGTTACGAATTCCTATGTAGGTAGGAAGAATTCATTGGACTACAAAAAATCATTGTCTTTCATTTATTTTTTACATTTAAATGTGTATGGTTTGTATATGTGTGCCTACTTAGAAAGAAAAAGAGGCTTTGCAACGCATGCCGGGCACAGCTAGTAATAAAAAATAATAATAATAAAAAAGAAAGAGGAAAGAAAGCATGGATCGAATGCGGAGAGATGTGGGACAGAAAGAATTTCAAGAGGGCTAGAGAGTTGAAAATCATCACATGGGAAGGAATGGCCACACAAGGAAGGAAGGTTCGGGAACCTGACGTTGATGATCCTCAAAGCGGCGGTGGAAAAAGGTGGCTGGCGGCGTCCGGAAGGAGGAGGCAAGCGAAAGAAGTCAGTTGAGACACACACATTGGGGGGGGGGGGGGTGGAGAAAAGAGGGGAGGGATCTGTAGAAATTCATTGGCACGCCCAAAAGCAGACTTCCATGGAAAGGTCGCGTGCTTCCGAATCCGAAAAAATAATCACTTCCGTCTTGTCCCTTTCACTCCGGAAAGCCACATCCCCCCTTCATCCCATACGCCGTCGCGCCTCGCCCACAATCCTCAAGACTACGCACTGCCCGCCCGCGGCGGTGCGGGAGACAAGGCCGAGAAACGCGCCTCTCGGGTAAATCACCGCCGCTCCGGACATTGCTTCATTTTCACAGCAGAGTGGAATGACTGTGGCGCCAATGGAATGAAGGAAAAGGAGACAGGAATATGTTTCCAGATTCCGAGGAAGTGATTGCGTTCGGGAGGAGAGTTAGATGACGTGCTGACGCACGGAAGTGACGCCTGTTTTTTGCAAATTATTATCAACCTAACATGGATATCGCGCGCAATTTGTCCGTAAACTTTATGAATGATGCCGTGTTTTTTATTGTGTCCAATTGTCATTTTTCTAGATAATCATTTCGGTCCCGAGGCAATACCACTACTAAGATCTGTTTTTACGGCGTAAGTCCTGAACAAATCCATTCAATATGGCCAAAGGCGCATTTTAATAGATTCAACATCCGTCTGTGATATTTTACCGGATGATTCCATCTATTTTCTTATTTACTAATGTGCTCATGCCTCTCCGTCCATTCTGAACCGCAGAACACGGTCAGCCCTGACCGACTGTTTTAGGTAATCTGAGAGAGATACCATTCACTTGATTGCAATGAATTTGGCCTCATTTTACATAAATATATCCCACCATTCCAAAAACTCCAAAGTATCTGCCACTGACCGGATTGCCTTTTGAAATATTTGCCAACAAATACGAGCGATTTTACATCAGTAATGCTGCTGGTATGCACTCCAGGAAGACTACTGAGAAAATGAAAATTTTCTAGCACCTAGATCGGAAATTTAACGGTGAGTAGTTTGTATTTGTACGGGGTACTATGTTCACCAAGTGAAGTACACCAGCGCTTTTCGCTGAAAACTGGTAAGCATTCGCTTCTATTTCAACTTCATCCCCTCAGTTTCATGCATGGAAACCTACAAATACTGAGCGTTTGGGAAACGCCTTACCAGCCCTCTGTGCATATTAGATTTTCCGTAGCAAACCGTTGGCCACTTCTCCAAACCATAGCAATCTTCACTGAATGTTTTAGTGGAGATCACCTAGATTGCCTCCTCAAGGTTTTCTGGAGGATAATCCTTTATCCTCCCGCCATGGGCGTAATTTCAGCATTTTGATGGGGGGGAGGGGAGAGACTACCAGGTCCCGGTAGATAGGTAGGTTTCATAGCTTTTTGAGAGCAATTTGCGATCAAAGGATTATTTATAATATTATCTATATTACCTTTAACATTCAATTTAATCACTATGTTTCGTAGGGATAAATTAAATAGAAAAACGAAAAATGCCCGGGTGAATTTTGTATTTCCGAGTTTGGAACATTGCGAAAAACTTTTCCGCCCAAAAATCGCTCCCGCCATCTCAAAGATTTTTATATCACCAGCAAAAGGCTGCTTAGGAGTTGCTGTAGTACAGTCATTGACGGCACAACGGCCATTACCGAAGCGAACGATTTTTATGATGGCTACTGAACATAGCATTCACGTACTACCCCGCACGACGCTGCAAGGTTTGGTGAGTGGGGATATTCGAGCATCAGCTATAATCAGTCACGGTATGGGGAAAATAAATTGGGAGAGGTAAGGGATGATTGATAAGGTGTGTTGTAGTGGAATTATCGTATCAATTACCTCGTTGCAGTCATGACTGGTGCGCGGGAGAAAAGCACCACTGAACCTCTCTCCGACGGTGAATATTTCTTATATTGTCGTTTTTGCCATTCATACTCACGTAATCTCATTCACACTCACAAGTTATGAATATTTTACGTACTCCAACATACTACGGTAGATCAGTTCATGATAATAATCAAATAAGGGAATAGACTTTAGAACAGAAATGTTTAAAATGTTGTTTTTCCCGCGAATGATAAGAGACCATACTGGGTGCTATAAGACTTTGAAGTAGGTTAGTTGACAGGTAGTGCAGCAGATTAATTCAGACGCCCCAAATGTATGTTTCTTAATCTGCCGAGTAGTGTAAAAACCATGTTTTGCATGTTCCCTGCATGATTACTGTGCCACGTTTACATAGTTACATATAAATTGTAGTAGTTTCTGTAGCATTTGTAGAATATCCGTAGGGTAGTGAATGTTGGTGAAGGTTAATTTATTCACTCTAGTTCACATTGGTGATAAGTCACCCCTTGCCAAACACCCTGGTGGCAGCTTGCAGGATAACAAGTCAAAGTAGAAGTTGTCTTGAGGGGCAAAGAAATATTCATTTTTGCCGCCACCGCTACCTATCGCGAAACTTCAAGTATAGTCGCAATGTCTGTTCCCTCGTAAAATTTTTATGTTTCTCATGACCGTGCATGATTGTTGTATATCGTTTACGCAGCTGCAATATACATTACTACAATTGGTTTCCGTAGCATTGGTAGCACACCTACAGTGTAGTGTATTTAGGCGAAAGTTACTTGTAAGTTATACTGCAGGTAGGCGATAACTCACCCCTTGCCAAACAGCATCGAAGTGGCTTGCAGGGTAATATGTACATCTATATCTACTTATTACCCTGCAAGCCATCACAAGGGTGTTTGGCATGGGGTAAGTTATCACCAACATGACCTACAGTGAAGAAATTTACTTTCACCAACAACCACCACACTCTCACTATACTACAAATGCTACAGAAACTACTAAAATAATCCATAATGTAACTATGAAAACGTGACACAAGATTCATGCAGGGAACATGCAAAACATAGTGTTAGCACTAATCGGCAGATTTAGAAACATGTGAATAGGGTGCATATAAATTAATCAGCTACACTACCTGTCAACTAACCTAATTCAAACTCTTAACGCAGCCCTTGTGGTCTCTTATCTACCGCGGAGAAAATGACATTTTAAACCTTTCTGTTCTACAATCCACAAATTTTATTCTCATGATATGATCTACCGTAGTATTTTGGAGTTCGTAAGATATTGAAAACTTTGTCTGAAATGTAGATGAATATGTAACAGTTTAAAAAAGGCTGACTTTCACTTTCTTTTTTTAGCATACGGATTTAAATCATCTGTCATGGGTCCCAACTTCAAAAGGCGCACTCTGGATGCGCTTGGCCGTCGGCCAAGATCAGCGCTCGCAAATTAGTAATCAGAAATGACGTATTTCCTTCTCTTTTCCTCTTAAAATTCTCCCAACCGATCACAAAAACGGCTGCGGTAAATTAGAACGACTGCGAGTAGACACATTCACGTATTCTGGAGTAATATGCTGCGTATTCTAAGAATCGTGATTCAAAAAGCTTCTCTCCTGATCAGTAAGGATTCGATAGGTAGGGCTTCGAACAACTGCTGCCGAAGAACATGAAACTAGAAGAATAACGTCAAGAATTTCCTCTAAGCCTTCAGGCAAAGGTGATGCGATGACTCAGAACCAGGAACTTGAACCAGTTACAGGAGGTCTTTCACTTCATACGTAGACATTCATTGATAGTACAGTTCTTAAGCTTGATAAACAGCAAAAACAAAGTAAACTAAAGCATCAATATATTACTTAAAATCGTATTTATCAGTTAATACGTGTTTTATATCATATTTTCCGCTTAAATAGCAGGTATCATTATTCGTCATCAGAGATATGAATACAGTCTAAGAAATAATGCTGAAAGAGTTCTGGTATAAAAAAATCTCATTACTATGAATATTTTCGGCCATTGGATGGGATAAGTTATCAGAATTCTCCAAAACCGCTAACGGTAACCCTACAAATAACAACACAAACAACACTTGGGGTTTATCTATGATAAATTATGAAAGAATATATACATTACTCCTTCTTTAGTTCCGCTAAATAAAAATATCCATCAGGAGCAAGACTTTAAGATGTCGCCTAACTCATCCATCGACATTTGATGGAAGTACGACAGCTTACTCTAGCAGTCTACGGTCGATATATCGGATAGAATTTTATTGCACGTGAAAATTAATGGTTCTATTCTAATAACGTGATATAAAATCTCATTATTTTCCACTGTCAATTACCAAATGTGCACATCATATTTGGACAGTTCACTGTTGCAGTAATAAGTTTACTGAATACATACTAAGCTTTTTAAAATCGAAAACAAAAACCCAACAAACTAAATTAAATGGCCGTGGAAATATTAGCACATCCCACCTGGAATTTGCCAACAATGAACGAAATAAGGAAGAGAAAGATATATATGAACTGAGTAACCAAGCAAAGAAGGCATTCCATCACAAAAAGTCTACTGATCTTCAGCAGCAAAATCATGGAAGAAATGAAGCATTTCATTAAAACATATATTTTGAGCTTGTGTTCAGATAGCATTACAGCTTGAAAGAAAACTGAACCAAAATAAAGGATATTGAAAGCAATGTTAATGTTTCATGGATAGAGGACGAAGATCAAAAGGATGGCGAGAATTTTCAATGAGGAAGCCAGACGTTGAAAAGGAATTTAAGGTTCTTTGAAGCAGAAGAGAAAGAGTAATTGAAGGCATTCTGAAACTCAACAGCCGAGGGAGGAAAAATAAATGGGAAGATTTAAAAAGGAGGGACAAGTATGAGGTTCACGAAGAAATCATGAGGGATGTTATAGTGAAAACGTATTCGGGAATAAAGCGGTTTTATCATATGAGAATGGAGTGGAAACTGCAGTGAATTGTTTGCAATCTTTGCATTGGTGGCTGTAGGTGATAAAGAAAGAGGTGTGATAATTCCAACACCTTATGATTTATAGTTAGTTTTATGAAAAATGTTAATCCTGGTTGTGCATCTCAATCATTAAATCCCGTTATTCTGAAATTGGTTAAAGTATGGACCCGAAAACAACGTATCAATCGAGACGTCTTGTTACCAGATTTCTTAATACACAGGTCCCAATTCAATACCTCGTGACGACGGTAAAAAAGAGCAACAGCACTAGGATTAGAGGTCATTATAACACTTACGGTAGTTTGAGCGAGATAGTTCCCTAGTCATATTGAAGACCATATTCGAAATATACGTTTTAATTTAAGCAGCTGTAGGATGGATGTGTTAAGTATTGTATTATTTTTAGTGCAATAATATCCGTTCATGTGACTGAAATTCTAGTTTACCAAATAAAAATATCTACATAAGTCATTGATTTAGCTCATATTTTTCACGCGGTACTCTCAAAACTCCTTCACAACGGAAGGTTTTTTCGCGATTACAAAAAAATGACTGCGGAGACAATAAGATTTATTTTACAAAATAGTCGAAAAACGTACAAACTACACATTTAATTTTTTTACAAGATCTAGGGGCAAGAAATGCCTCATATTGTAAATGTGGTCTCTCTTGAGTGCGTACATGTACCATTTCCCACGTAAAAGAGCTGGTATTATTTGTCAATAATCACGGAAAGTTGTCCAGCAAGGGGCTGATATTTTGGTTTCTTCGGAGGAGTAAGATATTTTTCTTTAAAATGAGACCAAATGCATTGATTTCTAGGTAAAATGATATTTCGCTCAAACTACCTTAAACCCACGAGTAATGAATCAAGAGAGGCATAATTTTATCATTGTCATGGAGCCGGAAGTCAGTTTCTTTACCGTTTTCAACAAATGCAAGAAAAGTGCCAACAAATTGATAAGGAGCACTCGCGCCTTTACTGTCGTGTCATTAAGTTTACGTTATATGATTCGTGAGTACCTACTTTTGGTTTACTAATCTTTTTTCACTTTATTTCTATATTTCAACAATAGAGAAAAAGAAAACAACAGCATTTGAGATTAATCGGCTTTATAACAGTAATATTTGGCACTCGAGATTCATAATTTCCTCATTATTGAGATCTGAGACCACTTTTATTAATTTATTCAACAATAACAAGAAAGAGAGAATTAACATCGCTGTTCTTCACTGTTAAAGAAATAAAAACAGCACATTTTTTTATGTATGATCCTGTCAATGGGCAGGTTGACGGTGGGAACTAATATTTATTACTTAATTATTAATATATATCAATTTACAGTTCATGTACCATTTTCTTTCTTTCTCTTGACCACGTTTAATGCGCAGATGTTTACATCATTTAACGAGAAACGATCTACTTATGTACAGACTATTAAAAATGAATTAGCTTGGATCGAAGAAAGATTATCTCATCGGAAGCTATGAATAGTTTTGCACAACAAAGCTGCCGAGTTTACGGAAGTTCTAAAGGCTTCTGGCTAACAATAAGACTAAACTCGGGTATGGCTCGCGGGGAAAGTTGCGGCTTTACGGCGTTCGCAGTCCGCTGCACTATTATGCAACGGCGTCTGTAGTAGCCAAGTGGCGTAATCGAGTTCTATAGCGATGCATCATAATTCCTTTATTTCATATTCGGAGGCAAAATTAGCTTACAATGCCATCAAAATGCAACCTTCCGGCACATAAAACTGAAAAGAGCTGGCCTGGAACGTCTCGCCAAGTCGCTAAACTTACGTAACCTCTCTTTGTCTCAAAACGATCTTTTGAAAATTTATTTTAATATTCGTCCTACTGTTCATTGCGATGAGTCAATTGCTCAATAAGCTTAGCAAGTGAGTCGTCAAAATTAAAGTGGATATTACTTATGGCTGATTGTGAAGATCGAATAAGTCCATGCGTCATGAACTTAATAATGATCTCATAAAGGTAAGATTTATGAACTATGCCTTTCAAGAATATCTCTCATTGTCATGACTTATTCTATTTTTCAATTATTTTTTTATTTTTTCTATTATCCAATTTATATTCGCTCAGTAGTTACATTTTTTAATGTGTAATAATTTGACAGCTTAGATCAATAGTCAGCTTCCATGGCTAACCAATTATCATCAGACTGTAGATTATTTCCTCTCCGTAAGGGAATAACGTTGAATCCAAAGTCGTAATTGAGAATTATGAACTAAGCTGCAACTAAAGTCGAACATGGCATGGAATATTGCCCCACGAGCGAAGACAGCACCTGTTGAAACAACTCCTCTTGCCAGACAAAATATACTTTTTAAGAAAAGCTGAAATTTCTGAGTAAGCTATATATTATTTCATCAATTAAATGCGCCCTCAGTTGTTTGCCCCCCTTGCTTTCCGACCAAAAAGGCATACCATAGAGCGCTTGAATTACCTTTTCATTTTCTTCAACATCAGAAACATAAGAGCGATAACATTAGGGGAGGCAGTAAACCGTGTCATTAAGGATAAATTTATCGATTGATACATGCAGGAAGGAAGGATAGAAGCCTTCGAAACCTGGTGCTGGAGGAGGATGCTGAAGATAAAATGGACGGAAAAAATAAGAAATGATGAAGTGTACAGAAGAGTAGAAGAGGAAAGGACCATATGGAAGACCATATAGAAAAGCAGAAAAAGATGGATTGGACACACCCTGAGACACAATGGGTTTGTGAAGAACATAATTGAAGGTAAAATAGAGGGAAACGCCCCCAGAGGAAGACCGAGGAATAAGTTCATGTACTAAATTAAGGGAAAAGTACATAGGAAGATATACTAGGAGGTAAGGGAACTAGCATTAGGTAGGGAATGGTGGAAGGCTGTAGTCAACCAATCCTAGGATTGAACGACCAATGAGATGCAGGTAGGATTATTAGGAAAATGAGGAGAGAGTGTAGGGTTGGAGAGAAAGAGAGGAGAGAAACCTGGCATAGATGTGAGCAAACTTCTAGGGAAAAGCGCCGTGGGGTCCACAGTTTTACGTCCCACCCGACGTACGTGCGCTCGTGCGCTATTGGAGGCGCTTTCCATGCGGCATCCAACAATCGAGATTCTTCGGAAAAAAACTACCCGCCTAAGCCGGTAATCAAAAGCAGATTTTCGGGATGGTAATCATGTACTAGAACTGAGAGTTTAGAGATAAACAAAGCATTCTCCGAAATAGTTTACCGATTGAGGTGGATTTTATAAGTCTGTCCCATTTACTTCAGTAAATAAGAATCTTAGTAACTTTGGTGGAGTTCCCTAGTCTGCGTCATGTAGGCACACGTGTTCCGGGTCTCGCAGCAAGATTACAACTCCCCCCTCGGACTGGAAGCTTTCGCTTATCTCCAAGGGAAGGAAGAGGTGGGAAGGAAGGGATGGGAAGGGAAGGTTAGCGAAACTAACTTCGAGGCCGACACCAATGAGGCGGATTGAGGACAAAAGGACCTCAATTGGGCCTCCGCCCCCCGAAGTGCTCGTATTAGTTTGGTTATCCAAACAACTGAGACGAGTAGCCGTCGGTCTCGCTTTCGCGAAAAACCTACCGCACATCGTTGAGAACCGGAAGAGCCCGTTGCCCAAATAATTGGGATTAGGTATCTCCCTGGCTCCCTTTCCGGGTTGACGACGTGCGGTCTGCCGGAGTACGTCCTCGAGTCGGGGATCACTGGACCCATGAAGGGTCAATTCGGACCAATTCTGGTCAAAGCGTGGGTACAACCCTTCTCTCAGTAGACCTCGTCAACCCTGCGTCATGTAGGCACAAGGATATGCTAGTTCATAGCGCCATCCACCTGATTATTTTATTGATTTTTATTTTATCTTTACGACTCCGAATAAAGTGCAGTTGGCCATGTTAAGTTGGGAAATAAAAACAACAGACGAACACAAACATCCATGCCCTGAGTGGTGATAATTCCACCCAGGCGGGATTCACACCCGCGACCCTCGGTTTAGCAGGCGAGGACTTCACCCCATCGCCACCAGGCCCAACGCAGATAAAGTTTTTACCTATTGTTACAAAGCCTTCATGATGTCTCCAGAGGGCAAACCCTAATACGTTTGGGCTCCAGAGACGGTATTTCCGGAAAGCATTTTCAGAGCAGGTGAGACGTTGTTTTCTCATACTCTTCACAACTGCGACTCGGTATATCTTCAATTCAAATGGCGCTAAGATGATTCTCCACTCGGAGGTCGCTAGTTAATAGGCCCACCGTTGCTCTTCGTTTACTTCTTCCGAATCTGTTAAAAGGTCTTAAGAACTGGCCGCCAGTAACTTTAAAGGAGTCACCCGCTAGTGGCCACACAATTTTGTGAATTTCGCAGAGGAGAAATCATTCGCCTGGGATTCGAACCCAGTCCACTCTATTTCGCGCCGAGAGCTCAAAAAGAGATTCACAGTGGAAGGGGACATCAGGGTAGCTTAACCCTTTGAGTCATGAGTTTTTTCGTTTGCCCCGACCCCAAGAGAGAGTTTTTTGGAAAAAAATAAATTACTTCCGATTACAATTTCAATACCTTTAACTCTAATTTGTTTGATTAATAATCACCGAAAATAAAAAGATCATGCATTACACAAGTAAAACAAAATAAATACAACAATTTTAATGAGTATGATCCTAAATATTGTGGTATAAGAACAAAAATATGAACCTAGAATAGGACTAAAACCAGCTTTGATTGCAATAACTTCCGTCAATGGGACCAACTACATGTGATATTCACATACTCAAGGCTGAGCGTAGGTGGCAGGACTCTTCAGAGACACTTTATAGTGATAATTGGGCTCATCAGTCACCAGGATAGATGGAACAACAATGTCACAATGCATCTGAATGGGAGGCGCGAACGTACGTCTTTACTGCTCCAGCGCAAATTTGAAAGACGTACCTACACGTGCGATCATACTGTGTATGTCCAGGAGGCACGAGGACGTAAATGAATATTCGCACTGCTCAAAGAGTAAATTGGTGAGAGCAATCGTCGCGAAATCGAGGTAACTGGATTCGAATCCCAGGCCAGGCAAATGATTATTCCACGGTGAATTTCGAACAAATCTATCAAATCTTCTACAGGAGCATCAACCTCCTTTACATCATGTTTTTAACGAGAAATATTTAACGTTCTCCTTCACCTTTCAATCATTGTGAATGCCGAACTAATGCCACACCCAAATAACACACCATTGTGCTCAGTTCGTGGGCAGGGAGCCCACATTTCTATTACTTTACTCCTAGCTTCGGTGCCTGCTTGAGTTGGCGAATCACGACATTTCCTGAAACACGGGCACGCTTCTCACCACAGACTCACCCCGTTGCCAATGGATCGTGACCAGGATTGAGGAGCCAACCGCATATTTCTTCAACACTTAGAAACCACTTCACTGAAAACATGACACTACAATCCAGTCGATATAAAAGCTTTTGATTCGAGTAGCGTGGAAAACAGGCCGCAAATATAATCGTCTAATTCTGCAAATTGTCGTAACTCTAGGCATAAAGAAATGCACTGTTGCTATAAAGTCAGACCATTAGATAAAATACATTTGTACATTATAGCATTTAAATTTTATACTAGGTCATCCAATTTGGCTATAGCCCATTAAAAATGCCTATCCAGGGTCACAAATATCAAACAAAAGGAAATGAGCTTCCATGGATAAAACTCGTTTACATTCGCAAAATAATATCTATTTAATCTTAGAATAAATAAAAGTACACAATTTAAACAAACGAAGGTAAGAGTTACCATCAAATTTAAGTGAAAACTCGCCAAACATTTCACAGTTTTTCCTTGAAAGCTTCTTACTTAGCTTAATCTCATTTTTAAAAGTACATTCTGTGGTACGAAATGAATATTAATCAGAAAAATATCAAACCTACATAACACTGATGTGGAAGTAGATCAAATTCCTTCATTACGCTCAAGATATCCGCACCAATGAGGCCTATAGCTAATATTGTCTCACAACATTAATCGAAATCAAATGAAAAACACGAAAGGAATATAATATCTCATTAGTCAAAGCTCTACACTCTCCCATGAGAAAACTATTTGATTCCAAAAGAGAGATGTAAGGGTAGATCTTATATAATGATAAAAATCATTAATATTATAATTTTGCTCAAAAAAGTTTATTCAAAACGCAATTTAAGTAATTTAAAGCTTCTTCAATCAAAGCTTTCAGTTAACCAATGAGAAATTGAGATCGCACCCAATCATTATCGGATTTCACGGTGGGCGGTTGGGCGGCCGCCTGGTGCCCGTATAAATTTTCAATCGATCAAATCTTATCACATATCGAGTCTCCTCCCGTCATATAGTGCATTGCATCGCGATCGTCGAGATTAAAAATAACTGATTTTGATGTATTCAATTATCCTTAAGTCACAAAGCAAATTATAAAAATATATATAACAACTATAATTTTATTATCATTATATCTTTTCATAAAATGCCATGTTCGATTTAAAATAATTAAACTTAGAAATACAGAAATTAGTCAAGTGCATAATAATAGTCCTGTTAAGTTTTAATAAGTCCTGAGTGACTTGCCTCTTGGTTCACTGCTTTATTAATGACGTCTGGTCCCTCTCGAAAGCAAAGAACAATAGAGCCAAATTCTACACACATAAATAAACATACAAAAATAAACAAAATTAACTCAAATATTAAAAAACAACTTAAACCAAATAAATTAACAATTAATATACATAAATGAAATACATAACAGACCTAATGTGTATCATTTGTAAATTTATCAAATAAATACATCTAATTACTTCTGAATACAGTCATAATCAGTTCCACCGCCTGCCCAGAGCATAGAAATCCGTCACTGTACCCAATAGTTTCAGGCTACAAATATAAACATCGGGGAATAGCACTTGTTGATTCGTTAACATTTGTCTCTTACGCTTTAAGCCCTGCAGTGGAAAAGTCGGTCATTCCAAGGACTTTCATGCGACGAGTAATCTCTTCACTGAACGGAGATATCGAGTGCGAGACGGTAGAGATTGCATGACCCTGACTTTTCGTTCTCCTTCACGGGGAGGAAGTCTCAAAGACACGCGAGGCGGCTGGAAAAGTATCCGCAAAGGTCAAAGCAGAAATTCTGAGATACATATGCAATGATGTCATTCGGAGCATCTTTAAAGATTCCTTAAAAATTTCGCGACTATGCAGCATGTTCACCCTCAGATCATAGGAAATTGTATATTTTTCACACCTACTTTGTGTGTAAATGAATGTTTGAGCTACAGTGTAGCTATGTAAGTTTTACGAGACAAATTATTTCCTCGATATTAACCGAGTAGCTGGATTGCATAAAAGGGTATTTCGCAAAAATGGTTGAGGATAATTTCATATTCGTCCTCGAAGTCACCTTCCGCCTTACTCCTAGTAGCTGCAAGGGTTTCAAGATGTTCAAACACATAATGTTACTAAATTGTATCTAATTTTTGTGTTATAACTCTCAGTTCCAGACCAAAGTTGTCTTATCATAACTGTAATAATCTAATTCAGTATCTTCATTACTGGCACGCAATAGATTGCTTAAGGAATCACTCATATGTAAGACAGAATCATCAGATGAAACAGCAAAAAAATATTGTCTACCTCACTGTGCGTAAAATGTATCATTTAGGAATAAAGTCCCCAAAACAAATGCTAGGGCTCTGAAGTTAAATTTAAAGCTATATAATATTGATGGGAACGCGGCAAGATCAACAAACTCAAATGCTAACTGCAAAACTTTCACAGCAGAATTTCCTGTTCTCTGTAACAGAGACGAAAGTTATTTATTCTTAAACAAGTACTTTTGCGTTGAAATAAAATAAATTTAATGATAGGTAGTCTTTAAACTGTGTCATAATCCGTAACATTATCTTCAGAGTACCTATTCGCTTTTGTGTATTAAAGAAATAATTGGTCGTGTACAAACAATCGATCGTAAATCAATCTTTCTCTCCCTTCAAAAACTGGACGACTTTCCCCAAGAACTAGGTCTCTCGAAGCATCACACGAGGGAGACTGTATGTTTCAGTTGATCGAAAGTAAGCATCCCAGTAGCCATGGAAACGCGAAGGAGTCGACGACTCGAAAGAATTTCGATGCACGTCCGCGGAATGCGGAATTGAATGAAATGCTAATTGCTCTGATTAACGCGAACCATATCCGTCTAAAACGCCTGTCCAAAGGCCTGACGTGCCAAGACCTTACGGATGCCTCTCGCACATATGACCGTCTTCTGTGCCGCGTTCCTGAGTGCGCAAGAGGGCAAGGAGATATTGTAATCCCATTGAAAGGACAAATTGTCACCATGGATTCGTTGCAGCATAAGCAGATCAAGGATGTTTTGAATAAATTAGGCCGTCCTCTCTCAGCCGCAGATAGAAAGCCACGTACGTAAATCGTTGCTATCAATACTCACTTCCCCAAGCGGGATACGAATTACTGCATTAATGAGCGGCATTAATAAGAGATGACCTCCACATTTTTCTACCTAAGGTCCTATCGTAAAATGATTCATGCGTCATTTTTTGATACTATTGCTATTAATGAAAAAATACCTGGCCTGCCCCTGGTGAAGACTTGTAACGGTATTAATTCATGGTTTTGAAGGAAAGAATGAGCGGAACATAAATAGAACATCAGTATTTTTCTGCCATACAAAAATGCCGTCGATGTGAAAAACCGTCATAACCTCCACGAAATCAAATAACTAGTAATAAAGGCAGAGGTCCATCATATATTTTGAGGTATAGCGGAAGGAACGCAGTCATTGAAATCAAATGCATAATTTCAATAGAAATAGCTAAGGCTCTTCTGGCCGGTAAAAGAAAAAAATGGAAAAATATATTCGTCGATTAAACTGAATTTTTTGGTATCACAATTTTAATTTTGAATAGCTTTGCAATGCCATCACTGCAAGAAGTGCATTTACACGAAATATCATGAAATATGCGATTTTTCATTAATGCTGCCCGACAAAGTTGCAAAAACACCTTTTAGCTTAAATCCGTTTTCTGGAGGCATCAGAAAATTTTAGCTGCACTAGAGGCCCCGTGAAAGGGTCGACCCTCATTTGTCTGGACCCGAATTCGGAATCCGAGTCTCGGCATCAACCCCTTACCGCAGATGGGTAATGGCACCTACTGACCGGCCGCACTATAGTTTATAGCTCATTATATATAATATATAACGTTAAATTCGAAAATTATGTTCTTATTGGTATTGAACTAGTCACGCTGACGAAAATGGATTTTTAACCACTGTTATACGATAAATATTAACCATTTTACGCGCTCCTAAAAAACCAAGCCGCATAAAGGCGCGTAACCACGTAACTTAATCTAGCATTCCAGCAGTTAATTGGGCAAAAACAAACGGCTATAACTTTTACTAGTTATCTTCTACGTTTTTCATTGGAGTCTTGGATTTAAGCCCACTTTTTAAATCAGTAGATCAAAAAGAATAAACTAAGTGATTCCCGAGATCCCTACATTGATCCTAATACATTTCTAATAACTTCAACGAAATACCCCAAAAAGCTCTTGGAGATCAATCACCCCTCAATTAAAACGACTATATACAGCAGCCGGACATTTGATAGAAGATACTCAATTTAAACTTATTAAGGTGGAATTCGAGACTTTTATGAGCCTTCTCATGCGTCACTGTGGGTGATGCAATAGTCATCCCTGCAGAAGCACCCGTTACGTCTCTTCGTTTTATTACATCTCGAAGGAACACAAATAAAATTGAGGAAATTTAAGAAAGGAAAATAGTCGGACAAAAAAAAACTGAAGTTTCACCGCATACCCCGACCGTGCATGAAGGTAGGCATCTCATAATTTTATCCGGCTCATTTTCAAGGTTTTTGGCCGCATAATTTCGGGGTAAACTATGGATTACCATTGAACGAGCCCGTGAGTTAAGGATTTGAACTAATTATATTTAAATATCAACTATCAAGAAGGTGGATTCAGTTTGGTGAGTTTCGGCAATTACTTCTTTCAACTGAGGAAACAGACGAAAGATTTTCTCGTTCAAGGAAAACAACTACTGTCATCGGATTGATACAGGCGGAAAAAGCTCGTTATAAGAATTTGGTTCCTTCCGATTGGAAAATTCAGTAACCTAAATCAACATCCAGCTAATCGAGGCCTGCTCGTAACAACTCCCGCCACAAGGACGCCATACAAGAACTGTTAGGACACCAGCTATTTTTGTGTTATGTGGATGACAGAAAATAGATAATGAACTAGTTACTGTAACTTAATTCAATTAGTTTTCATTGCTGCGGCTAAGTTTTAGCCCTGAAGCATGCGAAGAAAAAATAATGAAGGATTTCTCTTACAGTATATTTCCCTATTGCATTTGAGCGATTCAGTTTGCCAAGGTACGGAGGGAGGCAAATTATTTCATCTTCGCTGAGATCAAAGTTGGGTCCTCGATATCTTTCTAGACCCCTTTATATTGCTCGCTTACTTTGTTTTCGGAGGAACGCGCACCTTTTCTTCTCCCAGTTACTCAGCTTATCATCATTAGCTTTATAATATCATATTAAGTTTATATTATACAGCAGTTTCAGTTATGTTGGATGAGAAATACTCCGTATGGCAGATCGAGATGTTAAAATAAACTTATATACTGAAAAAACCTATTGTATATTTTAAAGAACCATTAAGAAAAATTAAACGAGAAAATCAACTAAATTGAAGAAAAACGATGGCAGTTCCGTTAGCACAGTAGGGTAGCGAGACGAGGGTATTCTTAGGGAGAAAGATAATTAAAGAATTTCACATCTGCTGAAATTGAAATCCTAAGAACAACGGAAGAGAGCACATTACCAGATAAGATGAGACACAAAACCATTAGAGAAACTTTAAGCTCCTGAATTTAGAAAAAATAACTACAGAATTCGTAAACAATTTGTGAAACCATCGAGGAAGAAAGCAGCATAACCGTCTCGGTGAAGAAAAGAAGGCCGTTGTAGTGTTGGTCGACCAAGGCTAAGATTTTTTCCGGAATAGGCCATGCAGTCCAACTTTGGATTGAAAAAACAAATAATGGACGGTCAATAGGCAGTTCTGCCAACTATTACCCAGGCTTCAGGGAATTACGTCTCACATTCTCTTCATCAAACTATTTCTTAACATAAAATTCTATTGTAACACGACGTATTTTCTGCATCCCTTTATACCGCCCAAGATTCCGGTTCTTTGACAACCCGTCCCGCGTTTACTCTACGAGTTCCCCTCCGTCAAAATTTCAGTATGCTCTCACCCGAAAACGCGTCCGCCAATCCAATAATACTAATGGTTCAACTTTTACACGTTTTATTTTTTTCTCATCAACCCAGCTGGATATTGATTCTACAATTAGGCCTTTCTCTCATGCTCTCAAATACTATGATACGCCCCAAATACTACGAGAGTTTCCACATGTACATAATTATGTACTCTGTGAACCACCACAAGAGTTAGTGGCAGGGAGGGTGCTTTAATCGACATTCACTACACTATATCATACAATATTTTATAAAACTACTACTATTAACGCATTATTAAAAACCTAAACATACCTGTCAGAGGAAGAAATTTCACCAACAAGAATTGAACAACATGCTATCAAAGTTATCGAAACTATTAATATGTCTGTATTTAACTGATACATTAATTCACAGGGATGCACGAGTTATTCAGGAAGCAAGCTAGGCGTACAGTAATTACTGCGATACAAATTAAGACAAAAGACAGGGAACAAATTGAATAATTTGTTACGCTACCTATCGACAAACCTTGTGTTTTATAATCATACGTACGCCGCAGCTAGGGCTGGTGACAGGAGTTATTAGAACACCAGCCATAAACATGAAGGATATAGTAAAAAGGAATAGAGGGGGAAAGTGATTATTCCTGAGGCGTCATTCCAAATTAACGCGTTGACTGCTGTGGTTATAGCCGAGAATGACGCGCAATATACTTTTGAAGATATCAGTCCGACAGCGAAGCCCACCCATATGATTGTTTTTTGTCCTTCAGCTGTATTTTAGGGGCTATATACTGTCCCCCTTGTCAAACTGAAACTCGTTAAGGTTGGTGCGTACCCTTAAAATTGCCCCTAGAGACTCGCCTTCACCACCATGGCCCATGTTGAAATACAGAGCACATAGATGATCTTCAAAAGTTTCCAAAGGAGCTCATCACACGAAAGAGGGAGGGAGTGAACTATTCCTGTCGGTGTTCAACTAGTGAGAGGCATTCTCCGGAGACTCGGAAAGTGATTGGATTCTCAAAATGACGCCGAGGTATACGTCTTTCGAAAGGCGAGCATCATCCTCATCCCTCTCCTCCCCTGGGCATCTCGTTCTTCACCCCCTCGGGGCTCAAAAGAATCTCCTGCGCACCTCCCAATTCCTACCACTGTCTCGCGAAGGTTACCGCTCTGGGCACTACTTCACCTCCCCTCCTACCCAATTTCATTAGCTCCCTCCGCTTACGTTGGTTACGTGGTAAAATAACTCAAATGTCATCCAATTAATATTGTGGCAACTTTACATAAAAATAAAAACTTAGCAACATTTCACAGAATATTTTAACAACAACCGGTTTCATCCAATAGTGGACATCATCAGGTGGGCATCAACATGACATAATTATATCCACCGCTGAATGAAACCGGTCGTGTTAAAAAATATTTCGTGAAATTTTACAGCTTTTGAACTTTTGTGTGACGACATAATTTTGCCAAGTTTAACCCGACCCAACAGAATTCTTGCAACGCATAAGAAAACGTGTCAACAGTTTAATATGTAAAACAAATATATCTGTTCTCGCCTTAAAACAGGAATTACATGATTTTCAATGCAATATAGAGATAATAAACGAGTTTACATATATACATTTGAAGCTTTCCACAAATATGGGAATATTAGAAACTTCGTCACAGATTGACAACAAAAACGCTGAACACACTAGATTTCAGACTTCTCGGTGGGTTCCCGATCCTTCATCAGTGACAGCAAAAGGAACAAGCTGGGGGATCGGGTTGGTGTGGTGGCTAGAGTACTGGCTAACCACGGACGGCCATCCCTGCAGAGGACTACGTTTTTCAGAGGAAACCCGATCCCTATTCGAGTGTCTTGTGGAGGAAGCTTAAGTGCAGTACTCTGTCTGTCGGATGAGACGTTAAGCCGTGGTCCCCTTGGCGCCTTTCGTTAAGAGCAGGAGCTAATGCCGACGCCGGGTTTCCATCCACCCTTCCTCCCTTACCTCTCCCCTAAGGCGCAAATGACATTTACTGTCGGTCGCCTCCCCAAAATCCAACCCAAGAAATGCTTCCTATCCTTATACCAATACATATATCTATATATTTTCTTCCTCCTTGTATGAATGCCATTTTAAAGAAAAACTAACGATAAGTTGCAAGTTCTTCCAGGAAAATCAATGGTAGTAAAATATCGGCGCCCTCGGGGTATGTTCTTTGAGTCATTAGTAAATAACAAGAATTATAAAGTTCAAGATGCGTTAACTGAATGGAATCCATACGGTAGTCGCATCATATAGCAGGGAAAAAGTTAGCTTAAAAAGGCATACAGGAGGAATAATCTGCATATTTTTACATTGAGTTTGCTTTTCACGGCTAAGGTATGCCATCGACGTAAGAAGTATGTATATTTTGAAACATGATGCATTCGAAAAGGTGGGAATTGAGTATTTGTTTTGACCCACACGTTCGCCCTGAAACCTCCTTAATGAGTGGTCACTCCAAAGGCCTTCTCAGGACCTCACCTCACCCTCCGCTCCTCCCATATATGCGACCGGTCTAAACCTATCCCCGCCGTTCCAGTATTCCCATCCCACCGAGCCCAGGTGACTTAACCTTCCCTCTCCCTTTCTCCACTAACACGCACGCACACTCGGCACCACTCAAAAATAACCGCTTTCCACGTACTTTCACTTTCCGCTCAAATTAAAGCCCCCTCGGCCAACTTTTTATGCCGCTCCTATTCGGGCCGTCATGCAAACGACGAACGCTGTGGGAGCGAACCAAAAAAGACCAACTAGCTCCCATTTTTAATATCTGATGGGTTTTTAGATCTGGAGAGTAGAGGGTGACGTAGGCAAGACCACCGCCAGAATGACAACCGAGCGTCCTACAAACACTTTCGTGACGAAGAAGTGATAAAATACTACAATTAAGGTAGTTTGAGCGAAAATTCATTTCACTTAGAATTCAGTCCCACGCTAATAAAATATATCTTACCCATCCATATACCAAAATTATCAGCCCCTTACCACACTACTTTCCAAGGTATTTACCAAAAAATACAAGCTATTTTACACGTGAAATGGTAAATATATGCTCTCCAGAGAGACATAATTTAAAAAATGAGGAATTTACAACACCGAGATATCGTTAAAAACTAACAGCGTGTAGTTTGTCAGTTTCCTCAGCCATTTTTAAAAATATATCATATTGCCACCGCAGCAATTTTTTCAGAATTACAAAAAAAACCTTCCGTTGTGAAGGAGTTTTAAACGTACCGCGTCAAAAAAATGGTTCAAGTCAAATATTTATGGAGATATTTTTATTTAATTTATTAGAACTTCAGTCGCGTGAAAGTATAATACTGTAACATTGATAATGCAATATTTATATCATGCCTCCAAGAGTTGCTGAAATTAAGACGTATAATTTGAATACGGTCTCCACTATGACTGGGGAACTATCTCGCTCAAACTAACTAAGGAGCTCTCACAGCTTGTATAAAATAATAAGGGTGAAACTCCAATAGCTGTAAACAAAAATCTTTCAGGGATAATAATTAGGGGAAAAAATTGGAAATTTTCCTCATTATTTTCGTGGAATTTTTCTCCCTAATTATTATCCCTGAAAGGTTTTATCCAATAATGCTACCGGTAAGGCGTTCATATTTTGATAACGTAGACACATCTGGAATAAAGCGAGTCCAATAAACATCACTAATAAAAAAATTACAGATTCATAAAGTCAGGTAGAGTTAAAAATTATAGGCGCGTTTGATTCTCAGAACTTGATTTATGTCATGAAAATGAAGGTAATTTTCATATTTAACAAGAAGGAAAGTACGTTTTTCAAGTAGGTAACGACGAAATTCGGAAATACATTAATATATGGGCATTTTTTCAGTGATACCAGGAGTATTGTTTGAAACCATTTGACTGCCTCCTCGAAGCATATTGAGATTGATGTTCTAATCAACTGACTATGGTTTGGAGGTATGATCTCTGCCTCCTCCTTAGGTCTTACAGAAGCATTCTCTCCTCACGAGCCGTGCCTAACTCTTCATCGTCATCACTTTTCGCTTGTATTTTCTTCAAATTCTTACATCTACATATTACCCTGCAAGACATCTTGCAGGTGTCTTGGCGATAAGTCACCCCCTGCAAGACACCTGTCAGGTTGGGTTGCTAAAACGGCTAAAAAATTACATCTCAATACTTTTCACCCAGGGTTCAGTAATGGGAGAGGGTGTATGACGAGGACCATAGGTAAGTTTGGTTACTGACTTATCACCAACATGCACTACAGTGTAGGAATTTGGAAATTTTTCCTCCTAATTATTATCGTGGAATTTTTCCTCCTAATTATTATCCCTGAAAGGTTTTTGTTTACGGATTTTCGACCTAATTGTGATAAAAGACTGTTAAGGGAAGAAGTAAAACGACTAAGAAATTACATCTCAATACTTTTCACCCAGGGTTCAGTAATGGGAGAGGGTGTATGACGAGGACCATAGGTAAGTATTGTTACTGACATCTTGCAACAACTGGGATGGGAATCGCTTTCAGACCGTTGAATTTAAAATTAGAATCAATCTTTTATGTAAATTCAAAACCAATTTATTTTCCGACGCAGTCATCAATATCTAACGAACTCCATCATGCAACGGTAGATCAGATCATGAGAGTAAAATAAAGGAGATAGAATGTAGAATACACAGGTTTAAAATATCATTTTTATCGCAATCGATTAGAGACCATAATGGCTGCGTTATAACTTTAAAGTAGGTTAGTTGACAGGTAGTGTAGCTGATCTCGCGCTCTCAAGATAACGGCGAAACTTTAAAGAAAAACTCGCTTCTCAGTGGTTTCAGGGACCATCAAAAAGATAACACACAGAATTACAGAAAACAGTGAGCCAACATTCATTAAGCAAAATGCGATACAAATTTAGTAATAGTAAATATCCGTAGCGTAAAGAACAAACGTGCCAAAGTTGAGCTTATATTTGAAAACGTAGATATAGTAATTGGAACAGAGAGGATTTTAGCTGAGGATGTTAACGGTAGCGAAGATTTTCCGACAGGATATATAATATCTATAGACGTGATCCACCAGATAGGACTGGCGGTTGAGTATTCATGGCAGTTAAATCGAACTTCAATAGTACCGCACACATATTAGACGACAATGGACAATGGAATGACTCCTCACTACATCTCTAGGTCTGACAGATGCGATAAAATAAGAGAGATACACTGCCGAACAGATAGGTGCAATAACTCGTTCTTTCCGCGCACAATAAGTGACCACAGTAAAAATTGAGCTCTACTTAATACACTCCTATAGTACCTGTCACCATTTTATCTCCCAAAAACTTACATCTTTACACGGCTGGTGACCTAACACTCCCTGCCACATGCCCAAATGGCGGCTCGCGGGGTATTATGCAGATGCAGATGATTAATTGATGTGCTCCCTAATATATGTTTCAAAACCTGCTGAGTAGTTCTAACACCATGTTTTGAATGTTCCCTGCATGACTCTTGTATCACGTTCTCGTATTTGCATTATATACGACTTTAATAGATTCTGTAGCATTTGTTACATACCTATAGTGTGGTGCATGTTGGTGAAAGTTATTTCTACACTGTAGTGCATGTTGGTGAGGTGGCTTGCAGGGTAATTGTAGATGTCGAATCAAGAGCGTGAGGAAAATATAGACAAAGAGTGGTGAAGAGGTGCTAGGTGAAGTGCATGAGGAGAGAATGCTTCTGTAAGATATTAAGTAAGGAGGAGGCAGTGGATGGCATATAGAAAAAATGTAGTGAGGGTTGATGGATTGTCGTGATAGAGGGATGGATATTGGATTTAATGACTCAGGAGTTACGTGGTACTTCATACCTAAGAAAAAAATAAAATTTTGTATGGTCCACGAAATTTTCAGTGAATATGTCGACCAACTTAGGCAAATACTCAGTCAACTTACACATCAATTACCAATAAATGTGATTATGAAAAATCTGGAAAATAAATTCGAAAATTTGGTCGGCTAATTTAATTATATTTCCCTGGATTAAACTAAATTTTCTTTTTGGGAGGAATGTAGGATGTTGAGTAAGCGGGCAAGAGGAATAATATGCTTCGTGGACGGGATGAAGCGGGGAAGGAAGAATGCCGAGATTTAGAAAGAAGTAGTGTACGGAGATAAGGACCTGAACTTGCAAAAGTCTACAGAAGATTTTTTTTGTCAAATTCACACATACATTAACCGGTAGATTTTCCAAATAAAACCGCACCCACAAACTAACCAACGAACCGCTGCATTGGCTTCTGGCAGTGGATGTTTGAATACCAGCGATGAAAAATGAAGATGAAAGAGAGAAATGAAAAGGTACAAAGAATAGCATATTCACGAGAAGCTGAGTGGCTCGCTCTGTTTTCGTTTTCGTTATCCACGGTCCGCGGAAGGAAGAACTTTACATCATTCATCCCTATCACGCCATTACCTTTCCGGGTAGGCAAAGTGAAAGACCTTATTGTTAGTTATTGCTGTAAGGCCAAGGAAACTGGCCCTCACTTAATAGTTTCCTCGATTATGCCTTATCCTACAACACATCTTTCATTTCTCTAGCAATCATGCATTGCTTCACTCACGCTCTCCTATTTTTAACACTCCGGAAGAAATTGTTTACTCATTACTCAGTTCGGCTGCGAAATATTCTTATTTTATCGCCCTCATCAGAAGCAGAGTATGCTGTGGAAAATAAGTCTCCAAGTCACCTTGAAACTCGCATGATCTGATTTTTTTAATAGTCTTAGCGTGTGCCATTCCAACTAATCCTCTCATCAGCTCTGTTAATCTCATGGTTAGCTCAAAACAGTTTTGAACGAAACACTTAGTTTTTCCAAGCATTTTGTAAATGCCACGAGCATTATCTCTCTATCTAGGGCCCTAAATATCCTCGGCGCACTCCAGGTGTGGCCTAACTAGAGCAAAGTAAGATTCGCGAATCAGCCATTGGCAACATTGTCCTGAATTTATATTGATACTCAGGTGTTCTACATCACCGACACATTACTCGTTACTCCTCCCACTTAATAGGTAAGGCGCAGTAGCGATAGTAGTTCGTAGCATCGTTTGAGTTCGTATAAAATTGTATTGAGTCAACTCCTCACCATTTTTTCTGAGTAGAATCCGATGAACAAACGAAGTAAAACGGTATAAAAAGTACAATATATCGATTACAGCAAAAAGAACGGTCTGCAAATGGTAGAGTTATACGCTTTCCAATACGTTACCCAATTTTACTTGAAAATTGTAGAAAAAACTTTCCTTCTAAGTGTTATAGAATACGCCGTCAACAAATTATATAATACAACGATAAATTGTGTAGAACATTTGCTCATGCCCACATAGCTTCACAAAATGATAGAATGCGATTGATATATTAAAACGTCGAATAAGAAAATACACAACATTGATTCAAGACCACGGAATTTCTACAAAAATATGGACAACGATCAAAGTACGCAGTTAAATAGCGATAAAAGTTTGCAAAATATCGACACAAGCACAATTAACTTCAACAAAGAGAGAGTCACACAATCAACAGACGAGATAAAACGGAGCTGGAAAAATCCAGAATAATGGACGATTCCGGTAGAATTTTGATCCCGCACGATGGTTGATCAACATCCGGTGAAGTTTAAAGACAGAAAATGGCAGCCTTTAACTTGACCGATTCTTATTAATACACATCTGTTAGCTAGCAGACACATCCACACAATTTTTCGATATCACCATTCTCTTGATACAGAGTTTAGAGGCGTACGAATGATTACAGTAAGGAATGTATGAGTATTGAACCTGTATTCAATTTAGACTGCCTCTTGAGAATTATGTGCGTGATCTAATGTAAAATGATGCGTATGGAACTGAGGGCACAAAAGCCACAGAGAGACGACTTTTACTTTTCATTTTTGCAGGTACTCCACCAAACAATTCCATGTTGTAGAACACCATAATTTTTTGTTCTAACTGACAAGGACATGCTTCACATGCAAACTAACACCTTAATCCAGAGAAGAGTACAAATATCACCATGTATCCCCACTGAATATCCTCAATATTCAACAAATTCTCATTAGCTTACAGTGTAAAAATGGAAAATTGTTCTCGGTTGATAAAACAGTGAGAATATTCTGTGCCCTCACCATTGAGATGATCATAATGAGAGTGGATTCTACTGCTACATATTAACGATCTCACTATCTAGTATCAGTAATGTTATCAGCGGAAGTCTGTCTATTATGGTATGCTAGAAAGTATAAAGAAGTGCCGTAATCAGAACATTTCCCTCCAGTATGAAAGTTTCAGGCGTAACTTTGTGGAATACATTGTATATCCATATTGGTATAAATAAAATAATTAGAAGTAATTTCCACACTGTTTTAATGAAAACCGACCATGGTTTCGAGATTTAATGTCATTGTCAAGGTACATCATCAATTTCGACACTTTTGTCATTATCAGGACCTTGATAATGACATAAAGTGTCGAAACTATGGTCGGTTTTCATTAAAACAGTGTAGAAATGACTAATGAGTTATTTTATTTTTACCAATATACATCTCCCTCCTGTTAAGATGATAACTACTACATGGTGGAATGTGATTCTTTGGCTCAACCTACTTCCCGCCTACCTCATCCAGAAAAGCTATTCTTCTTCATCATTTAGCTGACATCTTTCCCTCCACAACGGCCTTCAGCACCCCATCGATCATCCCATTGGTACTCACTTACCACCTCCACCCACTTATTTTATCCCCCACTTTCATCCGGGAGCTTTCCCCCCCGACCCACCCACCTCACCCATAACTTTTGATACGACAGATTAAATTACCATTCGGCGGAAGATTTGACAGAAAAAAGAGCGGAAACATGACGACAACAACTAAAACAAGCTATTTCAAAATTTCATCAGAGAGGGCCTCCCTCATAAGGGCACTTCTCGTGCCGTTCCGAGTCATCGAATTACAGGCAGCATAAATTAAAGACCCAATCATATGAAGAAGGAGGAAGCAGCGGGCCCCAATCTCGCTGAGAAGGCGAAGAAGACGGCTGACAAAAGCGTGAAAACTTTCACCACTCTCCGGCGGCTCCATTCCCATCAGAATCTTCTTCCTCCTCGAGGCAACTAACATAAGATGTATGTTTGTAAGCGCCCCCAACCACCCGCTTTTGTCACTTCGCCCTCCACCCCTGCCTCCCCTTCCCCTCTCCTTCTCGCGTCTCAACACGGCGTGCATTCATCACCTCTCCCGCTCCCCACAATGCCGCATTTCGCATTCCCACAGAGTGATGCGCCGTCATGCGCTCGCGATGCGTCGCTCCCGAAGGCAGAAAAATGAAAGGGAAATTGCGGAAGAGGGAGCATCTAAAAATTCCCATTTTTAAATAAAAATAGATTGCGAGAACTGCGGAAAAGGACTTAGTTTTCCCAACTGAACTGAATTCTCTTTCTCTCACCGCATAGGTCTCATCAAAATGTCATTAATTTCTCCGAAGAAGAACGATGATTTACATTTTTCAGGCGATAAAAAGATGCGGAGGAGTTACAGTTCCATACGAAGCGGGAGTATGTTTTTCTGGATGACTGTAAATATATATCGGACTCGGTGACTCAGCAACCAAAACGTTGTTATGCTCGAAATTAGCTAGGCAATGCGGTAGTGATAACTGGGTGAAATATGACGGAAAGAAGCCTGTTAAGTTGAAGAGCATGGAAGAAACACGCTCCCATGATTTCATATTTCAATTGTCAATATTATGAGGAATGGCCTGTTCGGTAAAACTAAAAGGACGATAGAATGAATAACTCCTCGTAGGATATTGAAAAGTTTATTTTTTCACGAGAATTAGAAGAGCCTAGGTTTCATTTTATCTCTCCTTACTGTATCCACACTTTAGAATTTTCCACATCCACAATATAATTTTGTATTTTTCCACAGAATTCTTTGTAATTGTATTCTTTAAATTGTATTCTTTAAGGTAGTTTGTATTGTTTAAGGTAGTTTGAGCGAAAAATCAATTCAGCAAGAAATCAATGACTTGTCATTTGAAGGAAAAATATCTCACCCTTCCAAAGACGCCAAAATATCAGCCCCTTACCTCGTTACTTTCCTAGATATTAGCCAAAATATACTAGCTCTTTTACATGGAAAATGGTACGCATAGGCACTCTAAAGCGACCTTATTTAAAAAATGAGGAATTTATAACACCTATATGTCGTCTAAAAACTGACAGCGTGTAATATGTATGTTTATTCAACCATTTTTAAGATAAACCATATTGTCAACGCATTTATTTATTCTGAATCGTAAACAACCTTCCATTGTGAAGGAGTTTTAAACGTACCGCGCAAAAAAATTAGTCAAGTTAAAGGCATATAGAGATAGTTTTATTTAATTTGTTCGAACTTCAGTCGTGTAGAAGTAAAATATTACACCATTATTAATGCCATACTTATTTCATGCTTCCTAGAGCTGCTGAAATCAAAACATATAATTTGAATACGGTCTCCATTATGACTAGAGAACTATCTCGCTCAACCTACCTTAAGTAAGGATACCATTAACTTCCACGAACTGAAGCCTGAATCTGTGGAGTGTCTCCTTTCTGTGTTTACACTGGGGCGAGAGCTTATTGAGCGCGCTGCACTTTCTAGTCGGAGGAGTACTGAACGCGCAAATTCAAGCGATCTCCAGCAAGAGAACATCAAGTACTCGTTATATCTATCTCCGCTTAAATATAACTTTCAAATTGCCTTTCACTGATAACCTGACCTTTACGAGACACCTTTGAGAGCTTAAACAACTTCTGGCATCGTGAACCCATCCAATAATGCAACCGGTAAGGCGTTCATCCTTTCTGATTACGTAGACATGTCTGGAATAATGTGAGTCTAATGAACACCTACATCTACATACTATCCTGCGCGCCGCCGCACGGCCGTGTGGCAGGGGATGTTAGGTCACCAGCCGTGTAAAGATGTAAGGTTTTGGGAGGTGAAATGATGACGTGTGTCATGGGAGTGTATATAGTGGAGCTCAGTTTTTTTTGTGGTCGCTTATTGTGTGCGGGAAGATCTACTTTTGTACCTATCTGTTCGGAAATTCATCCCTCTTATTTTATTGCTTCCGTCAGACCTATAGATGTATTTTGGTGTCAAAATGATATATTCTGTGTCGCTCTGAAACTCGCCTGTTCTGAATTTCTCAAGCAAGCTAAGCCTAGCGTATAGCCTCCGAGTCGCTAGGGGCTCCCACCTTAATCCCTCTAAAAGTTGTGAAGCACTATATGTTCGCTCGTAGCATCAATTAGATACACAGTTACTGATTCATGAAGTGGGGTTAGAATTACAAGTGCGTCTGATTCTCAGAACTCGATTTCTGTTATTAAAATAAAGTTAATGTTCATGCTTCAAGGAGGAAAATTACGTTTTTCAAATAGGTAGCGACGAAATTTGGAAATACATTGGCATTTTTTCAGTAATACCAGGAGTATTGTCGCGTTTATTTGACTGCCTCCTCGAAGCATATCGAGAATGATGTTCTAAACTAGTGACTATGGTTTGGAGATATAAAAATTGAGATAAGAATCAAATAACCCTTACTTCAGGAACTTAAAAGCAGTTTGTTATTATAATGCTGACTTGGCAATTATGTATGGAAAACTGTGAAAAGCAATATTATCTGACAAGAGCTGTGATATTTCTACGCGAGTATAAATTATAGAATCGATGTGTTAAAATATAAGAAGTTCCAAAGCAGGAGTAATAAAATATTTACACATTTATCAGGCACGTGATGCAGTAATTTCTTAAAAAAGTAATAAGGGGCCAAGTTTGTGATTGTCGAAAATTACTTCCATTTTCGAGTACTGTTAGAGAAACTGGGAAAATCAAGTAGATATCACAAACTCAACCTAGCATCAGGGGGATTTTCCGTTGTTTTCTTGAAGGTGGCTATTTCAAGCTCTTTCTCGACTTTCACAGATTTTAAGGAGGGTCAGCTACTCTGATCAGTAATAAAGGATCAGTCTACAACTATTGATGAAAGAGCTTCCGTTCACCGTTCATCATGTTCAACCTGCCTTCAAAGGGCGGTGCCGGTGTCAATATGTATATTGTCGATATATCATTGCTACCTCGCCAGAGTAGATATATCTCATTCTATACAATGCGAAGGAGGAAGACAATCACGATGTCGAAAATAAATTGCTGCCCTTTACGCTAGCTTCCATTCAGCACACGTTACAGCCGGATAGGGCCGAGTCGCATAACGCTTTTAAGCCGGTTTTCTCCCGGCTCTCCGCCCTGGTGGCTCCCTGACATAAAATCACAACCAACTCAACGTTCTTGGTACGTAATTCGTTGAACAAACGAAGCAACTCATCATTGAAATGCCACAGACGATAAATTTTTTCAGAGATCGGATCGGTATACCGCTGCCTTTTACCTTTTTTTCCAACACGAAGACCTAATTATTTTCCAACCATCCCCGAAAGAGAATCAAGAAGCATAAAGATTGTATTTGTATTCCTAGAAGTGATTAAGAAAACTGAGAAACTCTGGTATCTATGACGCTGATACAACAATGCAGATAAATAACATTTTCCGCTGGCTAGTAAGCTAAATAATAATAATATTGAGGCGTAGACCATGGTTTTATGGAAATAAACCCTAAGTCACTGAAAACTGGAAAAATGTAAATTTCGTTTCAAAGCCCTGAGAATTCACGAATAGTGAATACCCACTTGGTGAAAATCAAGTCTAAGGTGGGTCTCGATTAACAGTCAGTCTCACGGCCCACAGCACAACGATTTTGTACCTCATTCCATAGCAATATACAGGTAACTTAGCCAGCCACTTGCCTACTTGATAGCCATTTAGCCGCCGCCGGCCCAAAATTATCCGTGCCGAGAATGACCTATATAACCCATTCACCCATTACACAGAGCCCGATATTCTTGCAATCATAAATTCACCATTCTAAGCATTGCTTAGCATCAACTAACAACATTGACTTTCCCCGGTGCTGTAATTTCCGTGTTGGCTATCCTATTGAGGCTTCAAAGCCAAGGGGACGTGTCAGTACTCAAAACTGGTGATGATTTAAGCACAGACCACTGTATCCAAAAGCAACTTCAACGCATGAAGAAGTGATAACCGGAACACTTGGGTACGTGAGACTCATGACTAAAATTTAACCGCGGGGTTAAAAGCCTTAAATGAAGAGGTAGGTTGTAACACAAGGCAGGGGCAAAGGGCTCTTCCTAGAAGCATTGTTCTTTCACCACGTCTCATAAAAGCGTATTGCATACAAATGCCGAGCGATGAACAGCTCGACTCATAAGAAATTCAATGACGAGATACTCCTCCTTATGTAACACCTTCGTGATGAGTTTACCACAAGATGTGCTGCCAAAACACTTTTTTATTTTAACATAGCGTCAGTTTTCCAGGCGTCTGCCTTACATTTATAGACGCAAAAAGAATATCAGCTAAGTTTTCACCTTGAGAAACACGCAGAAATGAAGTAAAAAGTACTGAATTTAGAATTATTCCCACTGGCAGGTCTTCCAAATCTCTAGATATCATTCAAATTACTCATATAAAAGTATAAACATTTGCCCGTCCTATTCTTGGATGACAAATTTGAGATGTGAGAATCTGAATTTAAACATTTCACTCCATTTAGCAACAAAAGATCGTGATTGTATTCCACTGGCCATGAATTGTCCAGCCCTTATGAATACGGTTGCAGACAATGGATCATAGGCAATATTCTATGGGTACACGTCCGAAATACTCTGGAAAGTGACAGTGTCCCTGTATAAGTAAAGACTGTATAAGGAGTCCCTAGTGTTGTGTCAGTGGACACATCATGGTAAATGCCAACTCTAATTTTTAGAGTTCGCCCCAAAATTTTGGCACTTGAGCACTCCTCTCACACTTCACCCGCAACAGTTCAGCTCTCAAGAACCTGTGTTCTGGTCAGGACTACACGAGGCCTTGGTAGAAACGCTCATTGAGCATCAATAACAACTTTCCCCTTATATAAATAAATAAATCACTAAGGTTACTATCCATGTCGATATCGTTTATGAAAAGCTTCCAAGAGTTCGAAAGTTTCGACAAAATTTTCTTGATTGGTAACATATTGATAGCTCAATCATTACGCAAAGAAAAATGAATTTCTTCTATCGTGGTCTCCATAAATATACTTCTTTCATTCCACAAGAGTTTTATCTATAAACAGATAAATAATATTCCCGAGATTCGACCCAATTACTTATCAACGGTTGCGGCATGGCAACAAGTACCAGAATAACCATATCATACCCCTCCTACCAGATAGACGGAGACAAGCAGTGATCATTCTGTGAATCAACCAAAAAATAAGACGCCATAAACCCAAACAAAGAGTGTCGGGGCAAGGTCAGGGTGATGCAAGGTCTAGTTACCACTCTCGTGTGACGGCTGCGACTAATTGCAAAGATCGGGAGAACTTTTCAAATGTAATGGACACGCAATCAGCGAAATATTACTTTCCAGTATTTACATAAACTCAACGCTAAACAGACATGGTAAGTACCTATATATGTGAACTTTTTCGGCATACTTGCAACATACACCGTGGCCTATACCGCTTTTTAAAAATGTATTGAGCGAATTGCTTTAAAGCTCACATACTTGTAAATTATTAAAGCTGACTACTGCGAGCATGTTTTTGCCTGTTGAAACAAAGACAAATAGGACAAATTTGAGGACAACGGAGGCTTTTTTCCATAAAAAAGAAAATTCCTCTGTAATTCTTGAAATCGCATCCCAACGGTTCATCTCACATCTGTGAGTTACTTTTCGTCAACCTCGCAGCGCTCAATTTCAACTGACATTTGCGGTGGAAGAAAAAGAGAAAGCTAAAGATGTAATAGATTCATTGAGGATTCATTGGTAAGTCAGCATTTGACATGACTATAGGATTATGACTCGGCGACGATAGCTGTTCAAAGTAAAGGTCTCCCCAAACACGTAAAGAGGGGGGAGAGGAAAAGAATATTCGACGCTCAACGCGCGAAAAATATCAGAATTTAAATCAAAATTAAGCAGCATTATGCAATAAAAAGTAAATTAATGAATTTAATGATTGCATTTGCAGTGGAGGGCAAGAAAAGTTACTAGAACGTAATACCGCCCTGAATTGATCTCGTGTTTTCGCATGGCTGCCCGAAATATAACCATAAAACATTCATATCTAACACGCGTGACGAACACCATGCAATTCAGTCAATAAATATTACGTATTATCACAAAATAATACGAATTTGCATGAATAATTCCCCCAGTTCTGTGCGTCCCTCAATCGTCGGCTCTCAAGGGCTAGTCAGAGATCACGTACCGTAGGATATGCCGCTCTGAGCAGGAAGTTGCGTCAACGTCGTCCCTTGCAACCTTTGCCGATCCCGATTTCCCTCCGGCGGCCGAAGAAGAACCTCCCTCGCCTGGAAGAGATAGTCAGACGGCGTAAGAAGAAATCCTCAAGGTGGGGGAGGCATAAGGAGAAGGGGGCATTCAGTATTAACCGTAGGACATCGACCCAAATCAGCTCCCGCATTCGGCGGCCTCATGAAGCATTGTGTAATGACAGCATCGCAGGGTGAAATACGTAAGGTGGTCCCATCGCAACGGATTGAGCCAATGAGAACGAGAAATCCGTACATGATTTTGTCTGTGTAGCGTAGCAAATGCTGCAATGGCGATTTGATTTAGGAGAATGGAAAAAGTATGTCACCGTGTACGCACGTTAATCGACTAATAAGTTTGTCAATGAATTCATTTTCAGCCTATGGGGGCGACTGAGCAAACTTACTAGGAAAGAAAGCGTCTCCTTTTCCAGTATCTACATACCAAGATCGTTCGATATCGATTGTGTTCTTCCTTCAACATAGGTCTTCGCAAACATTTCCACCACACATCCGCCATTAATGTGCTGTTTGAGCGTTTACTGCCATAGCATGCCCTAAAGGAAATCTGCGAATATGCGGCACAATGTTATCATTTCGAATATAAATGCACTATAAAATCAACAAAAATGTCGAACAACCTTTACTGTGCATAAGGATAATACAGAAAAATAAGCACATGAATGGCGGATTTACGTACATTGCGAAGACTTATATCGAAGGAATAACACAATCGAAATTGAACGACCTTACTACATACTACCCTGCGATCCGCTGTGGGGGCGCGGCAGGGGGTATTAGTACACGAACTATGAAAAGAGGGAATAGGACAGGAAAGAAAAATAGGATGCATTCAAGTTAACGGATTGCCATCACCACCCTTCAGTCTTTGCTATTGTCACTTACAGCGCGTGGAAAGAAGGAATAATTTTACCTCTTATTAGTCGCTTCTATCAGTTCATTAAATATATTTCAAGGTTAAAATAATAGTATCCATAACATTCTGAAACTCGCTTGATTAGAATTTCTCGAGTACCATACAGTACAATTAAATGATGAAGTTTACAGAAGAGTAGAAGAGGAAACGACCAAATGGAACACCATAGAGAGAAGAAGAACCAGATGGATTGGACCCATTCTTAGGCACAATTTGCTTGTGAAGAACATAATTGAAGGAAAAATAGAGGGAAAAGTCCCCAGAGGAAGACCCAGGAATAACTTAAAGCATCATATAAAGAGGGAAGTACATAGGAAGAACTACCAGGAAGTAAGGAACTAGCGAAATTCCAAAGAGGAAAAATCATCCGCCTTGACCGGGATTCGAACCCGGATCCCTCGATTTCCAGCCGAATGCTTTAGTGAAGGATCCGGGTTCGAATCCCGGTCGAGGTGGATGATTTTTCCTCTGTGGAATTTCGCACAATTGTGCATTGCGGGTGACTCCGTAAGGTTTCATCCGTTGCTAGTCCCGGGTGACTGAAAATCAGTAAGGAACTAACACTAGATAGGGAAGGGTGGAGGGCTGCAGTCAACTAAATTTCGGATTGAACGATAAATGATCATGATACAGTACTCCTTGCGTGAGTCCTCAAAGTCTCTACGCGCAAACTAGTCCATCCATCAGCAATGTTGCTCTATGTTCATCCGTCGCTCATTCTCCTTTAATCTGCTTCTTTTCCTCAGCATAATTGCAACCTACCTCCATTTCATCAAAAAAGCCTATTCTATTTCTCCCTTCATTCTCCACTAACCCATCATCTTCCCTTCCATCATTACCTTTCATCAATACCACAAGCATTACATTGCCCACTATCACTGGCTCCACTCAATTTCTCTTCCTCCACCGGTCTACTTCAGAATCCTCCCCACTCACCATTTCGGGCACACCTTAATTTGTGCTTCAAGCCCCGAATTTATTGAAATAATTCTTAATGAATTTAATTTTTTTAAAGCATTCCATCTTATTATTTATGGAGAAGAATGGAAAGATTGAAATGGAGTGATAAAGTGAGAAACGAGGAAGTGCTAGGAAGTATGAATGAGAAAAGGAAAATTTTAAGATCAATAAGAAAGACGACGGCAAACTGGATAGGACACGTCCTGAGGGAAGATTGCCAGCTGAAAAGAATATTAGAAGGAAAGATCGTGAGAAAGAACGGGAGAGGGAGACAAAGAAATAATATGTTGTCGGATGTTATGAATGGAAGGAGTTAGGAAGAGCTGAGGGAGGCAGCACAGGACGGACGAGTATGGAGGGAGCAGTTCAATTGATACCTGTCTGAGGACAGATTCACCGTAGAAAAGAAGAAACAGCTTATTGAAAGGTTTTAGGACAGCCCTTGTCCTAATTCGTTTTTACTCCTATGGATGGCCCGCCATTATATCCCTCTTGAATTCTTCATCTCATCTTCCGCTTCACATTTCATCCAGAATGCCTATCCTCTTCCTTCTTCTACCGCACTTCCCCTGTGTTCTCCCCTCCATCACCCTCTTCATCATTCCTTCTCCTTTCAAAGTGTCCTCCATCCATTTCTTCTGCCTCCTCCGAACCTCCGCCACTAGTTTTCTCTCCTCTCCAACCATATCCATTTCTTCCTCGTTCATCCTTCTCGCCACCCAGCTCACCCTTTCAATCCTTCTCCACACCCGCATCTCAATCACCTTAAGTCTAATAACATCCTTCCATAGCTATGACTAAGTCTTCGACCCATACACCGCCACGCTCCACATTTTAGTCTTCACCAGCCTTTTCTTTACGTCTCTACTCATACCCCCCCCCCTCATCAATTTCTGAATGAGTCTAAGAGTCGAAGTAAATCCCTGATAACTCAAAATTTAATATTATATTATATAATTTAATACAGTATTTAAAATAACGGATAAATTATCTTTGACAACTCAAAATTTAATATTATATAATATAATTTAATACAGTGTTTAAAATAACGGATAAATTATCTTTTGCAGTTATATTGCAAAAATTGACGTTTGCGAATGGTCTTAAAAACTCATTTGACAAATTCTTATACTTATACCCGTAAAAATTCTTGTTCCGTCATCAAAAAAGAGCGAAAAGTCCCTTATTGAGTTGAATGAGAAGAACTATACGACGTCACTGTACAAAATAACTGCGAGTTAGCTTCTAAAATCCTGAATGATTTTTTTTTCCTTCGGAGAGGAAAGAATACACGCGCTGCTGACGCTTGCCATGGGATTGCTGCGTTGTGACCAATACGGATGTTATAAAAAATTGGAAACATTTATGATTGAATTGATGCTAATTAATAACATTTAGAGGAAAGTATCACCAACCGAGAAGGAAAAGATTTAATTGAAAAGTATTACAAAAAACCTTATATGAATTTAAATTTTAAAAACAAATTTCTCTTCATAATAGCATCAAAAGTGGTTGATCCCCTCAATGATGACAGTAAAAAAATTCCATTACCCACATAAAAAAGAACGCAACCTGGAAGATGCGATATTTGACTTGTTTTATAAGTTACATGGTATCCATGTATTTGACTTTTCTAACAACTTCACATTGCAGGTGTTTCACTAAGATTATTTGATTATGATATTTTTAAACACTGCACATTATACGTCGTCCATATATCCAATACAGCAGATATCGTAACAGAAACCCAAACGAGACAATTTTCAGATTTAAAGAAGCCTGAAAAAGTTACTGAAACATTCCCGGGTTCACTTTCAAGCAAAAAAAATAAGTACAACAGATAATGACATAAACGAAGGATAATTTTTCAGTAAATCATGGATAATTTTCTCCCATGGCGAAAAAACTAATTTTTTACCGACTTTAATTTACTAACTGCCCTAAGTTTGAAGATTCGCTAATGTACAAAATTGAATGCTGCCACTTGTTAAAACGCAAGTTTTTCACGCACTAGAATCAACCAGAACATCGTCGTGGTTAAAAATAAATAAGATATGATAGTTGCTACAAAATAATTTAATACACGTTATCTTCTCTAAAATGCTAATTCAGTAGATTTTTTTGTCTCAAGTCATGAAAAAAGATCACTCCTGAGTCAACACTTTGATAAATATGTTCAAAAGCTTCAGCCACATTAAATATAATTCCACTGAATTTTCAATTTAAGTACGACAATGTTTTAATAGAAGAAAATTAAACTAATTAATGCTGCTTACAGTGACAATTTTCAGAGACATGCAAAAAGATATTCTATGGAGACTTCAACGGCCAAGATATAAGGCAAAAGGGTGATCATTTGACCAGTTTTCACCACTTCAAAAAATATGCTTTCATAAAATTCATACATTTAATTTCACTTAAAGTGTACGTCGAAGCTCATATGCAAATTTAATGGCAAAAAAAGGCTTGGCTTAATAAAATAATATGAAGCAATATATCGTAAGCAAATTCCGAAGATGACCACAAGAGAATCATCTAAACAAATACACCTGGTTCAGGCGAGTTGCTATGTCCATTTTTATGGACACGCATGCCATCTTGAGAAAATGTCAACGTGCCTCACAAAACTGGTCTGGAAGCTCTGGGACCAGACTCGCTTGCCCCAGCAATAAGATGGCAAAATAAGCATCAACGGGTGCCACTGAAAGGTTAAGGAAAGGAACAGTGGTATTCACTTCGTGGTGACGTGCCCGAATTTGATGACGACATTGCGTCCTCAATTCGATATTCTGTATAGAAATAATACTGGTACGGTTGTAATTATTGCAAGGGAAACATGATAATTTGCAAATAATACAGAATTAACACTCAGTAAAGAATATAGATCTTACATTTCGTTTCCCGTGCGCAAAGTAAACGCAAGTCATATCATCTTCGGCGTTGTTTTGAGGAGTGACATTTGGACTGCCTTAAGAGAATGCCATTAGAGGATGAGGATATCCAGAATCACCTCTCAAAAAATATACAGTGACCGTAAATTTGCTCAAACTACTACATGTTCGGATATTCTACCATTAGGTAGTTGATTGCTATAACGGAAAAATTCGGCTGAAACATAACCGAAGTATCAAAGATTAAAATACAAATTGTTATTTTTCTTTAAAATACATCCCTGACATGCTCAAATAGGGTAGTTTTCAACAATAAATCTATTTGGATGTATCAATTAGCCCACTTAAGCCCATTTCGTGTGCATTCAACAAAGGCGTGTCGGGCTGACAGCCCATTTGATTTCTAAATCCTGACGCGAACAATCACAAAAGAACAGTCTCTCACAAACTAGCGAGAGTTTCAATGAATTGACTCATAAATATTTGCTTGACCAGCCTCAAATAATACCATGAACTTACATCTGGTCGGATTTTCAAATCATCGGTCGAATTTGGAAAAGTTGATGTTTTTAATTCGGTCATCTCAACCGCAATAAAAGGCTGTCTCTTGACTGTATCTCATTAAAACTGTCACCAACATCCTTCGCAAAGTTTTTAACTATTTAAGTAATAAAAGTGAAAATAGAAGGATAATTCCACCATTATTTTGATTCTCGCTATAAAAGGACTTCCCTTTTCATTTGCATTCAAAACTTGTGTCAAAGGTTAAAGAGTTAAAATTACATTTTGCCACAACTTTCGAATGAATTGAAATATTGATATCACCTTTGCCTTCAAATAGTTCTCACTCATCTAAAAAGTAATTGACCCAAAATTATTCCAATTTATTTGGCAAAATCTAAAAAATATCAAATATCGCAAAAAAGTTTTCCCTGATCCTACCACTCTGGATTGAAATAGCTGGACTTCTGACTTGACGCTTATCAGATACAAAAAACTCAAGACTATTTTGGCCACTTTACTTCTATAAATGTTCAATGTTTTTCATCTACATCTACATACTACCCCGCAAGCCACCTCAAAAGGCGTGTGGCGGGGGGTGTTAGGACACCGCCCGTAAAAAAAAAATAAATAAATAAATAAAATAAATGAATAAATAAAAATTAAAATTAAAAATAAATTTAAAAAATTTCCGCCTAGCATCTATTAAAGTCCTTAATTGTTCGGGGGAAAAACGAATTCCCATACCTATCCGTTCGGCAAAATATCTCTCTTAATTTATCGGTTCTGTCGGACCTGGAAATACAATGTGGTTCTAATATGATGTTCTCCGTGTCGCTCTGAAAGATATCCATTCTCAATTTCTCAAGCAATCTTAGCCTAGTACGTAGCCTCAGAGTCTCTAGCGGCTCCCACCCTAAATCGTTCAAAATCCGTGTAACGCTTTCTGCTCGGCCGTAGCAGTTTTTGACGAATCGCGCAGCTTTCCTTTGTATTTTATTAAGTTCATGGACTAGGTCTTTCTCCGCCGGATCCCATATGCTCGCTGCATATTCAAGGTGTGGCCGGTAGAGTGCAAAATAGCATCTCTCTTTCACTTTCTCATCCGAAAATCTTCCCACAACACGCTTGACAAATCCTAGCTTCTTCAGGGCTCTGCCACAAATATTTCTTATATGTGTCCCCCACGATAGGTTCGAAGTTATCGTAACTCCTAAGTATTTAACTTCATCTGTCGCATTTATGCTAACTCCATCCACAACATATACATGGGGATAGTTGGACGACCTACGCAAGAAATGAACCGCGGTGCATTTGCTCAGATTAAGTTCTAGTCCCCACTCTTTGCTCCACGCATGAACTTTGTTTAAGTCCAATGACAGAATTTCAAAGTCAGAGTGATTACTAATTTCGCGGTATATGACAGCGTCGTCGGCAAATAAACGTATTTTACTGCAAATTCGGGAGCAAAGGTCGTTTATATATGTAATGAACAAGAGTGGGCCAATAACGCTTCCTTGCGGGACACCTGATGTCACTTTAACTATATCAGAGCTAATTCCGTCAAGAACTACTTTTTGCTTACGATCACTCAGAAAGTCACGTATCCAGTTTACTACTTGTTCGTTTAACCCGCATGACTGTAATTTGTATAATAGTTTTCCGTGAGGTACCGTGTCGAAAGCTTTCTTAAAGTCTAGAAATAGTGCGTCAACTTGTCTTTTCGATTCACCAGATTTGAGAACGTCGTGAAGAAAGAGCGCGAGCTGTGTTTCGCATGATCTACCTTTTCGGAATCCGTGCTGACAATTATGCAGGAGGTTTCGACTGTCCAGAAAAGTCATAATATTGCTAACAACGATATGTTCGAGAATCTTGCCTGTAATTGATGTTGTTCGAGAATCTTGCCTGTGATTGTTTTTAAGGAAGGACATTTGATAATTTGAAGCAAATCTGCTAAGTATTGAAAATGACACAAGCCAAGCAGTGTCGGGTGAAGTCAGTACATATTGGTAATGCTAGGAGTGACTATAGCAATCAACCAACAATTTATTCACACATGTCATGTAGGTATAACAGTAGGGTTCATGGGCTCATAATTCCTTAATTTGCTTTAATCAACCAAGGAGCCGTGCAAAAAAAATGCCGTAAAATGAAACAGTTTTCCAAAAGTGGTCCATATCGTGAAATTAAGGTCGCAAGTCAACTGCAGACTCGATTACTACACTTGCATTGCTTAAGCATTTTTTCACCTCTCGCTGAATGAGAGCGACCTAAATTCTTCACCAATCCGGTTAATGAACCATCTCATCCGTCCATTGAGGGACACGGGAATCCTTTCACTCGACGAGTGACCGCAAGGGGGAACCAACAACCTCTGGCCGCCGCACGCGACCTAAGAAGGACACCCGATTTCGAGAACTGCCGCTCCGAAACAGAATCAAGAATGAGCAAAATCAATTATGCAACCGAGGAAGGTTTTGGTGTGAACAGAAATAAAAACGAATCCATAAAATAAGAAGCCCAAATAGTGGTAGGACAGAAACATGGATTTTGAATACGGCGTTCTTTATACACGCTCATTCATTTAGGTCAGAAAAAATTGGGAGATCCGCAAGTGGTTGAGAAAGGAACGACATATGTATTCTATACAGTTATGGGACCCATAACCCATGGCAACCATTCAATAAGTGTTGCAGAAACATTCAAAAAATCTATTGGCCTCATAACTTATGGCATGGAGTTATGAATTCCATAAGAGGCCAAGATGGCGGATGCGCAAATAACCTCTTGGAGACTTTAAATTACTTGATAAAGTAGTTGTTTTCAGACAAATACCAGCTTGTTTACTCTTACTAATTTTTATCTGCATTAGCAATTATTCATACGCTAAATTTCCATAAATTTTATCCGGCGGTAGATGATTAGATAAAATATTCGATGCTATTAACTATTGGTTAATAAGTTATGTAACTAGTTGATGTGTTCCTGCAACCCGAATATTTTTATGAGATCTATAAATTCATGGATCTCATCAATATTGATTCCATAACTAAATATTCTTGCAATCGGCCATTAGTAACCTTTAATTGGCCCAGAGTAAGAGAGATGCCAATTTTTCTGCTCAAAAGAGTCGTATGAACTCTACAGTGAACGTAACCTTAAGTCTCAAAATATTGGCTCCTATTTATAAAATCCCATAAAATGAACAGCAGCAATTGACTGACGTTCATTTACAAAATAGTTTAAAACCATGCAACATATAAATCATCTGAAGACAATCTGAGCTCCTCAAATTTGTACTTGTTCATAGGAATAATTACTAAAATTCATCGCACTGAGAAATCGCATAAAAGCGAGTGATTTTGCAGTAGTATGCAAAAATCTCCTCTTTGTCAGACATCCAAGCATTCGTTCCTCTACTATACCCCATATTTTACCACAATATCGAATTACTGTAAAGGCGGATCCATGATCAATAAAAATAAAAATAATGCTGCAAAATTATGCATTCTTTTGGTCACATCTTGAAAATGTATGCCCTCTTGCAAAAGGAACTCATCCACAACAACACTTCATGGCACATTGCTTTTACGTAAGTACTTGACATTTGGGTTGAATACGATCTGAACATCACGTTTTGAAATCTTAATCATCTTCAAGCTCAACTTAGGCGCTACCGCCTCAGCGTGTCAAAAGGCTGTAAAATTCTATGAAAAATTGGATAAAATAAATATTTCCGATCCAGGAAGGTCAAATGATTCGTCATTCTGATTTCTCGATGTTCCTCATCTCCCCTCGGGCGGTTTGTTAAGGACAAACGATTTCATATCTCTTTCCTCACTAGTAGGTAGGCAATCGCAATTATCTGTGATCACAGGCGAGGATACCAACCGAGTTAATCACCTTTTAAGACGATTTAGCCTTAGCCCAAACCCATCTCACGCCATCTCCCCATCGATTTGTGTCCATCTCAAAAAGAAAAGTAGCCCCTCCCCCCTCAGAACTTTCCTTCTCGAATATTTCAAAAACCTTTCATCTCCGCCTCGACCCGCCTCCAATAGCATATCTCCCAATCCATCAAATTGCATCGCCAGAGTGAGAGAGAGAAAGATAGGGGGAGAGACAGGGAGGAAGGGGTGGGAGGTAAAAAAAAATAACAGAAAGAAATCGAAAAGCCTTTAAAAAGACGCCTTTCTCCGTCGTCGCCACAGCATTCCCCTCCCTCCCACGCCACCTCCAACCTCTTGCTCACATCTCTCCCGTAGCTTCCTCATACTACTTCTCGTCTACTCCTCCACCTCCGTCAACTACACTCACACACGAACACGCTCTACCACAGTGCTTTTCCGACCCCCTCATTCCAAACGTGAGAGAAAGTCCTATTGGCCCCATCGCAAAGCCCCCCTATGCCTCCCCCAAATGCCCACACCCTCCTCAGCCCGCCTCACTTGTTGCGTCTCTTTCTCCCTCGTCCCGTCGGAAGCGCATTCCTCGTTCAAGTCCATTTCCGAAAATTCACCCGTTTCGACACACGAGTCGCGCCCGATCGCCGGGAAAAATTATCAGAAACTTTGACGCAGACGGAATTCCAAAGGCTGCCTTTTTCTTGAACGGCAAAAAAAAAAAAATCCGTGAAACATTCATCTCAATCAGTGGTAGAGAAACGATGATAAGTTTAAATTTGGGTATGAGCTCTTATCTATCATTCATATACCAGTATGAAGAACATAGATTGATGGCAATCCCGAGAAGATTTCACATTTAAAAATTTGAGGGGAAAGCATCAAACCTTTAAACATGGGTACATGTGTCCATATTAAGTTTAAACCATTCTTGCGATACAATATTTCGTGAAAAATTAGAACAGATTCCGCAGTGTAATTGCTGATTTTGAAAAACCATTCTGGCACGAGATCGAGCATAAAGTTAACGACTTCAGTCATAACTTCGTAGATTCAGCAAAGCTGTGAAACGCCTAGTACAAATAAGTAATTTGTAGAAAAGTATTAAGTGCTCTTTGCAAGATAAAGTGTTTAATGAAACAGAGCTGGTTTTTTCCATAATAAACATAATTATGATTAACGAGTTCAAACTGCCAAGAGCAAAAATTTCTCGAATAGAGTTTTCAAGATGTTTGCCAAACGTGTATAAAACTTCTTCGAAAATTTTTAACTCTAGAAACAGATTCAACTAAACTAACTAATCGAAGTCCCTATCCTAAAATCAGTAATAAGTATATGATGATCTCAGTAGGTAAGCATAAGGGTTGGAAAACATTCCAAAAATCAGCTGCTAAATTTCTAAATTAATAAAATTTACTTTTCTCAGGAATTTTCTATGCGATAATAAAAGCGGTAATAAGTGTCTGATGATCTCAATAGGTAAAAAGATAAGGATTGGAAAAAATTCCAAAAATAAGTTCCTAAATTTCTAATTTAATAAAATTTACTTTTCTCGGGAATTTTCTGTGCGACTAGGATGTAAAAAGCATTGGATGAAATACAGCTGGTTCAATTTTCCATAAAATTGTTTCTTAAAAATTTGCCGAAACTTTTACCAAGACAAATGGACATCAGTTTAGCTTTCTGAAAGTCACCAGAGAAGGAAAACTTGGGGGAAAACCTGAGATAAATGCTATGATGTTCAGTTAAAAATATATTTGCGACAACTTTAAACGTTTGAAAATGTTTCAAAACTCGGCGACCTAAAATTAGCTTTTCATCGCACAGATTGGCCAGCTGTCGCACGATGAGAACTCCCACAGTCTCGCTTATAACTTCTGTTTTATGACTTCACCTGTTCCTGGAGAACAATGACGTGATGAGGTACTGATACCATAGGGTGAAGAGAAAAAGATTGAGAGATTTCGTTTAATATACGTGACTGTATGAGGCAATTTTTTTTGCAAACAAATACTCCCCTTTAGTTACATCAATCGCGTCATCCGCATAAATTCATGATTACTCATGGAAGAGCCATTACGTGCTGAAAATGCAAAGGGCATTACGTTTTCTGAAGGAATCCTTAGTAATTACGTTCAGCAGCAAACGCTAACACTCAAGTTCTTACGGGTAAGGCAGAGCAATTATCTTTCCAGAGAAAGTTTTGAATGCAAACAACGCCAAAGATAGCTTTCCAAATACACTCAATTTCTCTTCGTGGCATATTTCCAATCATTTTTCACGGGAAGACTTTTTAATAATGCCTTATAATAAAAAATTAATTAGTTAATCCTTGATTCCGCTCATTATAGTATGGTAAAATAAAATGCTAAGCTCTTTATCTATACCAAGAAGAACATTATACCCTAATTTAGCATGAACCACTAAATATATTTTTATTTTTATTAGTTTTTGGTGACATAGTATCCGTAAAATAAATTAAAATATGTGTTTCATAAATAAAATTAATGGTTGAAGGCATAACTTTGTGGAAAATTGCCACAAACATGACGAAAAATATATCTTAGTATATTCCACACTTACAAGTTTATTGCCGACCAAGGTTTCAATAGCAGATGTGCAGTCGAAACCTGGGTCGGCAATAAACTTTTTAGTCTGGTATATACTAAGATATTTCTTTCGTCATGTATGTGTTTCATAACTATTTAGCCAACCCTAAATTTCCAAAAAGATTAGTAATATGACATTCTTCACTCAGCTCTACATCAACTGATGAAAATATCTTTTGCTGATACTTACATTGATTTCTTTTAACGCATTTGTCCGTCATTTCTCGTCTTCGTTAATTTAATAAAGTCAATATAAAATTGTCTTTTAGCACAAATTCCATTATTCCGGACACACAGCCAATTGGCTTGCTGGCCTTGGTTCCCAAAACAAGGGAGCCAAACTATGAGGAGGAGTACTTTCTGAGAGGGAAAATTCTTTTTGACTCGCTTCCATCCAATCGAATTCCGATCACAAAAAGTAGGTCGCGTCCCTCAAATCCGTCATCCGGTCACCCGCTGAATCCACTACGCCATCGTTCTCTGTCCAGTCTGTAGGAAGAAAATGACTCGTCACCATTTTTCATATCAAATCATTTTTTTTAACGGCAGGCAAGGAAAATTTTGACTGAGACAATGCGTATCGATATCCTAACCTGATGTCAAAATAATTCAAAAGTAATATAATCCAGCATTAATTCCCATGAGAAAATCATAAAGTGACGTCTACGAGCTCAATTCAACTATAAGAATGAAATGAGAGATGAATATGCCACACATAACCAAGGCAAAATCACAAATGCGGCGTGAAAATTAAATGTACGCGTTGCGATAGAAGGCAAAGGCTGAAGGGATAAAATAATACCACTTAGCATAATCCTCAAACCAGTGAAGAATAACTGTCAACAGGAATAAACTAAAACACTTCGACGACGGACGCTCTCGTAGGAACGTACTTCATAAAATCCTATAAAATTTACACCAATTCATCATTATTGTTTAATCTCGTAGCATTCAGACTCTTTGATAATCAGATGGAAATCTTTCAAGCTTGTTAAGAGAAAAAAAAGAGTTAGCGTCCACCATAAATATCAAAGAACACTCCCTCAGACCCACGAACACGAGTCAACAAGATGAAGAAGCACAAAGTGTCTCTTCCGACAATTTATTTATTTATCGATAAGCATAGGAACGCTCAGCAACAGAAATAATTTCTGCTCTTAACGGTCAAGATATATAAATCTTTACGATGTGATATAAAATAGAGTGAAACGTTACTTTGGGTGACATGTAAGAAGCAGAAAGTTAAATTTTTAAGGATTAGATGACCTCATGGATTCTCGAAAAAATTAATAGCGAAAAATACTATTAATCAGATATCGATGCGCCTAGATTTTTCAATCGAAGCATTAATTCACAGAAAATTTCCTGTTCTGAACTCTTGAGGACACCCCATTCAACATCATCATCAGGAGTCCTAAATCTCAGTATTGGTTTGCCGCACCCCTCCACGACACCTACCTCTCTACCAACCGATTCATTGAAAGATTTATTGATTCCTATGTAAGTCTTCGTTACCATGCCCCTTATACTTTTCTTCTTGTTTACTATTCCTGGTGATCCACGATAATTCTTCTCCTTCACTCCGACATCCATCATGTCTCCAAGAGCCTCTTTTGTCCAAGAGTGAGGCAGATATATTTGTCTCTACAACTTCAAAGAGCATCTATAAACACCATAGAACATTTCCCCAACTCTTTGCAGGACTTCTTTAATGATGATACTCTCATACATTTGATCTTCACCATTCTCTGATAGCACCAATTGTTCTAACCTTAGCTTTGCAGAAGTTACTATCCACAAGATCGTTATTAAAAGAAAATAAATAAATTCTTCCTCTGTCAGTTCCAAAATGGGTATTAAAGCAACGTAAGCATAAGAGAAACGGTATAAAAAACACACGAGACGTTCACGAGAATAATGTGTTTCCGCAAGCAATTAAAACTTGCCAAAACATGAAGGAATTTTCAAGCGTGGCATTTTAAAGCATTTGATGAATGTGATTATAATCTTTGATAAAAAATAGAATGGGAAGGCATGTGCACCACGTGGTCTGCGTACCCTTCAGTTCAATTTCCGTGTGCCCATTAGAGTCCCCAGCGCCGCTAGACGTGATTAACTGTAAATCAGACTTGCTCAAGGCCTCCAGCTAGGTGAATTGTTTCCCCTACGATAAAGTCACTGTTCCTTTATTGACGTCCTCAAGCGGGAAATGAAACCGTATGAAGTCTCCACTAGAGGAACTCGTATCTCATTGTTGAGGTTAAGCAAAAAAATCTTGACTCGGGAACTTACGAATTTACGTCACTAGTGGTCCAGCAGAAACATAAAATCAGGAATATGTGCAGCATATACGAAGCGCACATGCAAACAAGAAGACTTTAACACCATCAGTAAGGAATTAAGAAGCACTTATCATGTGAGGCGATAGACATGAGGCAATTTGAGACGATAAGAGTGAACGTAGTCAAATAAAAGTCGAGTTTCATAAGAATTTACAGCAATAGCCGCGAAAGAATAAAGAAAAATCTTGTATTGATATTAGCTGACTCATAACGAATGTGCCGGAAAAGTTAAATATAAAAACATTTTACAAAAAATGTAAAGAACCACGCTGGTGCCGACTCGGTAGCTATGAAGGCCCGATAGGAAACCTGAAATTGACGGCTGACGGGGCTCTGTTGAAGCTGTGATAGGCCTACCATGCCAACAGTGGATGTTAAAATTGCTTTCAATAGATAAGCAAGCCTCGGAAAGGACAGACCCAAAGTAAAATGCCCTAGATATAAAAACACAATACGAATTGGTACCCTGACTAGGCGCGTTGATAGGGAAATTGGAGGAAATCGCTGACTTACTGGAAAAAATGAAGCTGGATATTTTCGGATTAGGAGAGACAATGAGGAGAGAATATGGGAAAAGAAATCTTAGGCAAGGCTTCCGCTTGGTCGGAAATGAAGATGACAGGAGAGATGGAGTCAGAATTGCCATGAAAGGTGGAATGAAGGAGGAAATGAGGGAAATCATTGACAGAACTATGAGGGTAAGTATACCGATTTAAGAAAAAAATCTGGAGAACCTATAAGTATATGCACCCCAAGTAGACTGCACTCCGCATGAGAAGGAAGAATTTGAAGAAGAGTTGGAGAGGCAGATGAATGTTCAGAGTATTTTAATCATGGGGGATTTAAATGCACAAATAGGTAAGGAAATGCAGGGATATTGGAGAGTATTATGTGCAGAGGGAAGAAGAAGGAACGAGGAAGGGAAACGGCTGCTCGAGTTCTGTAAAAGAAATGGACTGATGATCGGGAACTCATGGTATTAGAAGAGGGAAAGTCAGAAGATAACGTGGTATAGCAATAAATGGAAGAGGAAATAAATGGTGGAACACATGATTTGCGATGAGAAAATGAAGAGGAATGTAACAGATATGAAGACGACACCATTGGAATGCCTTATATACTGTTTTCTAAAGAAACTACAGTTAGCTTTCCTGGATATCGAGAAAGCCTAAGGAGCAAAGTATGGGAGGCTTTGGTAAGAAAATGAATCAAGAAATACATAGTAAATAGGGTAAAAGAAATTGTGAACTTTGTCAAGATTGGAGCAGGGAGAACGGACTGGAAACTGCAGAAAAGTGGTTTATTACAAGTAAGTGCAATTTCACCCTTTGTTTTTGTTGTTGTAATGGATGAGAATTCGGTGGAAAGAATAGGGGAAGAAAGGAAGAGAGTGACAGCCTTTGCATATGACCCGATGATTTGAGAAAGTATGGAGGAGGAGGTACAGGTACTTTGAATAAGTGGACGGAGGTGGTCGGAACGTATGGAACATTGAGGTATATGGATATGTCATTACGTCATCAATCTGAAGCCTTACAACTGAAATAACAGCCATATTACTCAACCCTGCCCATTCCTATGGAAAGCACAACAGAATGAATGAATTAGCGGATGTGAAGCCAGAATATTCACCATAAGTTTGAAATTTAGGGCAAATAACTCATTAAACATGCATTGGATCTATGGATTCTACCGGATTTTACCATAGGTTTTACCGGAAATTCAGATTTTTATTAATTTAAAGAAATAAACAATATATACAAGGAATATGCGATTTAATAGTAAGTGCAAGCTGATTTCTAGTAAAAGATCAATCGAAATAATAGTCGGATTGCAAAATTAGTGCGTTAGCCCTCAAGCGCTATAGGAAAATGAGGGTCAACGAAGATGGCGGACTGGCTTTAGCTTCTAGCATTGGCTAGCATACCAAGTGCCCTCTCCATACACCTCAATGGTATGGAATGAAGTTTAATGGAAAGAAGAGCGAGTTAATCATTACAACAAGAAACAAAAAGAGACAAACTATTGGACTCACAATTGCGGGCGAACCACTGGAGAAGGAAGAACGTTCCAAATATCAAGGAAGTGTAGTGGAAGAAAATCTAAGAAGTGATAGAGAAATAGATAAAGGTGGGAGGCAAGCAGAAGCGTTTCTAAGAAGTGTCAGGAGCTTGGTAGAGAGCAAAGATGTCTAAAAAAAGAGCAAGAAGATCACATACAGGATACACCGTGTCCATCCTGACGTATGCTCCGGAAACATGGTCAATTAAGAGATTGAATGTGAGCAGGAGACAGGCATATGAGGTGAAATACCACAGAAGTAGAGCAGGAAAAACCAGAATGGATAGGATAAGGGATGAATGAAAGAATAAGAGAAATAGTACAGGAGGAATCAGTATAGGAAAGGATAGAAATATCTAGGCTGAGAAAATTTGGGCGTGTAAAAGGGATGGGAACTGACAGAATGCCTAGAAAGGTAAATGAAATGGAAATGCAAGCGATGTGGTCACGATTAAGCCTAAGGGATAGATAGGTGAAAGACGTGGTAGAGAGCGTAGAAAAACGGGAGGAGGATTGGAGAACAGAGAGAGAGAGAGGAGAAATGGCGGGAGGATTAAAAAAAGAAATGCCAGAGAGTGCAAAGCAGACCCGGCCAGTGGTTGTAAACTATGGTATATGATAGATTCAAAAGTTGAAGTTTTCACTTTTTGGAAGGTGGACATTGTAGTAAACCAAACATTGTGTCTTCCACAGATTAATTATTACGAGTACAACCGGTTTCGGCAGTTACGCCATCATCAAGTACACTCAGGTACATCATCAGGTACACAAGTGTACCTGATGGTGGCGTAACTGCCGAAACCGGTTGTACTCGTAATAATAAATTTATGGAAGACACAGAGTTTGGTTATTACAATATAGTAGATGATGATGATGTAATACACCCATCTCACGGGCGGAGCACTGAGCTTGAATATCTCACCACATAGCACCGAGATCCGAATAACTATGTGAGCTACTGCCGAACTTTGAGCCATAACCATTGCATGTCAGTATACAAAGTATTCAGGCTTGCCGGAAATACGGCGGTGATATACAGTAAAATTGCCATGTGAAAATTTGTCCTGGGCCGGGAATCGATCACGGACGTTTGGCTTTCCGGGCCAATGCGCTGACCACTACGCTACCCAGACTACCTTATCCTCATGAACTTTTAGAAGAATACGGTCTTTTCATTGTATTGCATGTCAGAGCAGTCTCTAAGTTGGTAATCTAGTCTCCACACTAAATAGAGTAAAAGATCATAAAAATGAATTTTTACCTTAGTTAGATGAGAGCAAAGACGCTTGTGATAATCCCTCACCAATCCAAATCGTTACTTGTAGTATTTAACCCAGGTTCTATAGAAAAGTTTAATCGTAAGAAAAACTTCTTTAAAATTAAGATATTTACTACTAAGCATAACGTATCTGAGAATCTGAATCGTGAGATACATCCATAAGAATAACTTTAGTGTTTATCAAGTATTCCATCGATTAGAAGTGAGAACGAAGTAATAAAGTAGTAGGTAGAAATTTTCAAATACCGAGGAAGTGTAGAGGAAAGAAACTTCGCGGATGAAAGGATGTGAGCAGGTGTGCAAGATAAGGAAGAATTTGAAGAAGAGTTTGAGAAACAGATGAATAGTCAGAGCATTTTAATCATAGGGGAGCTAAATGCACAAATAGGTAAGGAAATGCAAAAAGTATGGAACGAAGATGTTGTGTTGGACTTTGCGTATGACCTGATGATAGGTATATTTGGGAACGAGCTATAGATGCTACGAGCTATCATCAAACCTGTGAGCTACCGAATCAGTAAATTAGCATTTGTTATTTCGATAATACTTCTCCACACTCCACAAACAGGTTCCCATTGTCCCTGCAGGTCCGTATAAAAGAGGGACTCTGTGCGAATTCACCAATTTGAAAAAATTTCAGGAAGGAAACTAGCTATCAGCCAATAAAAGCAGCCATTTTTAGCGTGAGCAATAAACAAACCGAAACTCGTGTTGCATGGTGATGGCAAGAGATTTTCAGCATAAATTCCTGGAGCCGGTGAGGCCATGTACCAAAAGGAAGATTCGTCAAAAGACGGTTCGCGACCAATGCAACGGCATCGACGCATCGCAACATCTCCGAGGCACGCGGGCCGGCGCCTCCCTCCGTCGCCGTCTCCAACACTTTCCCCCACTTCATTCGCATTCCTTTGCCCACTTTCAATGCCTCCCTCCCTCCCGCGCCCGTTAAGACTCCTTCGTCCCTCCCTCAGCCACCCCTAGGCCTCCTTCCCGGCCTTCCACCCACCCATCCCCCCAGCAACTGCACGGCGGCCGCCGCCAACAGGACAACTCCCCCCAGTCAATGCCAAGTGGAGAGACCAGAAGAGGGAGCCCACACACTCAACTCGATCCTCTTCTACCATCGCCAAGCCTTCCCCTACCACTCCTCTCTCTCTCTCTAAACCTTTTCGGCTTTCTTTGTACTTCACAAAAATCTATACGAGCGTAACTTTCTCCGAGCTACATGCTGCACTTTTGGATGGTAACCCCAGGCTAAATGAAAAACAAATAAATTATTTGTAGCATTCAAAAGCGAATATTTCGAGCTTACGAGCTCTCATTATATCTAAATCTACAAACTACTCTGCGAGCCGCCGCACGGCCATGTGGCAGGGGGTGTTAGGACATCAACCGCGTAAATATGTAAGGGATAAGGTATTTAGAGGTTAAATAGTGACGTGCATTACGGGAGTGTATTTAGTGGAGCTCAGTTAGTATTGTGGTCGCTTATCGCGGGAGGATCGAAGTTTTGTACCTATCTGTTCGGCAATGTATCTCTCTCATTTTATCGCTTCTGTCAGACCTAGAGATGTGATGAGGCGCCATTATGATATTCTCTGTGTCGCTCTGAAACACACCTGTTCTGAATTTCTAAGCAACCTAAGCCTATCGTGTAGCCTCCCGAGTCTCTAGCGGCTCCTAACCTAATCCCTTTAAAAGCAGAGGTACACTATATGTTCGCTCGTAGCAGTTTTTAGCGAAGCGCGTAGCTTCCCTTTGTATTTAACTTTTTTTTTAATCGTTATGACCAGGGTCCCAAATGCTCGCGGCGTATGAGAGATGTGACCTAACCAGAGCAAAGTTGTATCCCTCTTTGACTTTATCATCCGAGGACCTTTCTATTACACGCTCAACAAAACCTAGTTTCTTTGATGATGTGCCGTATGTGCTTTGTATGTGTGTTCTCCACGATGTCTCAGAAAATGTCACCTGAGAGCGATGAAATTAGTAAATAAGCTCTCGAAATAGCAGTGATACTTTTCACAAACAGTTGCCCTTTGTCCCTGAATGTCCAGGTATTGGACCGACGTATAAAAGAGGGAATACTGCGCAAGAAATGGAATTAGAATAAAATAGAGTATGAGCATAAGACCAAACAGTAGGAAGAAGGAAGATTATCCGAGAAAGATCAAGCGTCAGCAACTTATGAGTGCTGCTACAAAAGACTTAGTGAGTTTCAAAGCAGTAAACTTTTAGTATATTAGCGTAGAAATTCGCAGCCAAACAACATCCGGAAAAATGACTTCTGAAGAAAAGAAACATCACAATTATCATGAACAGCTTTTTAACACTGCAACCGGTTTTCGAAAAAGAAACGGGGTAACAGCTAGGCCAATTTGAGTCAGGTACTCATGAATATATTACAACAGACTACATCAACTCAGATAAGTGCATAATCTACTGAGAATTCACTTTTTACTGAGAAGAAGATAAATATTAATTCTTCTTCTCATGTGCCAAAACAATGTAGGAGTCGTAGAATTATTCTTAAAAGCCTTTGACAAGGTGGCCTCGGCAGATAATCACGAGCTGAACAAGGGGTATCTAAACAGTATGTAGCGCAGGACATTGATGACATAGAAGAGGAGGAAACTTTGACTAAATATTAACTCAGAACTGCTTAAACTCGTTATGCATTCAGTATATTACGATAAATTATATTTAATATAATCAAACCAGTTCGAAAATTACATTTTATCACGGGCGAAACTAAATTCAAGGGTATGTCATGGCATGAGAGGGATAATTCTTAAGATTAATCAACAAATATTTTCCTACCCCACACCAACAAAAAAATTTTAGTACTATTTAGCACTATTTACACCAAAAACTATCATCTCACATTGTTGAGATGTGTCAATCCAACACGAGTTTTTACTCTGCAGGTTCATTATGAGGGAGATAAGTATTCGTCCAGTTTTTCGTCTCCATTCGGGGAGCTCTGGATTAATCTGGGGTGATGACGGATATATGGAAGAAAAATTACTCTCCACCTCGAGGTGACTTCCTTCCTACAATTCAGCTCGAATATATGGTTTTTTTTAGCCAATATCTGGGTGAAATACGAATGACATTCAGGCTATGGTTCATTACTGTTAGTGCGGCTGTCATCAGGCCCACACGAGAGGGGTGCGTGTGGAAAATTGCACGGTAATACTAACTTTAATACATTTTATTTTATGTGATTTGCTGGTTGATTGATCCAGCAAATATCCCAATTCCCTACCAGTGAAAACGGAACCTTCGTTTTCCTTATACAAATTTGAAAGTCACACCAAAGTTTTCACGGGACCTATATTCTCACTTACAGTGCTCGATAGATGGAAATAAAAACCAACACACATTGATTTGAAACTAATTTAAATCACAAAATAGATGTAAAATAAACCATGAGTTATAAGGCAATCAGAATTATGTTGCCGTTAAGTAAGCAATTGATCGACTTTTGTGGAGAATTAGAATGGCGGACTGCCTTCGAACTTGGCACCTTTCCGACATTATAACCCTGAATCTGCGGTCAAGGTAAATTACTTGCCTTAGGATTTATAATGATCAATCAACTGCGAATAGGAATATACCATGAACGAAAGATTACATCAGAATCACGAAAAAAAGGAATACATTAACACATATATTAAAGATTAAAGGGCGATTGAAGCAGCCCGCAGCTGTAATTCATGGTCATTTCTTATTGATTTGTTTAAACAGTGGCCAAATAAGCCTCCATTCGTGATTTACCTAATTCAAGAGCAATTTCACTAGAGAAAATCTGTAATTAGAACTTTGAACGTGATTATGCAACGTTAGGTTACCTTGGTGTCCGACGATATCGCGGAGAAAATCAACCGAAAACACGATCGCCACCTATATTTTTCATATTTCGCTCAGAAATCCTGATAACCATTGAATGTATGTATATGCATTACCTTCGAGCCACACATTCTGGTTAGCAAGGTCAGAGCAGCTATAAAATGAATAGACGTGCTCTCAGTTACAGCTTCCTCCCATTATGCCCCACCCATGCCGACTACCTTCTATGTCACACTCATATTTTCTTCTTTTTCATGAATGCTCTCTTTTCTCCAAGACATGAAGTTCACCCGTCGCCCCCCTTATATCCGTCGGACCATTCAATGGCCAGGCATTTTCTCCGTCTCGAGGAAAATTCTGTCAAGGGGCAATTGAAATATTTTATCAGAAAAATGGATAGAATTCAAAGGAAAGATGTGCACTTCGTTAAAAACTGATATGAGCAAAGATAGAGTGTTGCTCAGATTTAAGAGGTATTAGGTTGGCAGCCACTCGAGACTCGGGAGGCTGCACGCTAGACTTAGATACCTTGATAATTTTAGAATATTTGTGTTTCAGTGTGATATAGAGAAATCATTTTGATGACGTACTACATCTACTGCCCCAATAGAAGCGATAAACAAGAGATATACTGTGTCGAACAGGTAGGCATAAAAATTGTTCTTCCTATGCAGGATAAGCGACCATAATAAAATCTGAGCTCCACTCTAAAGACTCATCCCAAAATACAGATCACCATTTCACCTCCCATAACCGTCCCCCTTTAAAAATAAAACAAAAGTAATGACATTCTCAAGGACAAAGAAAGCGAGGCTGGTCATTAAAGTTGGAGGACACAAACTCGAGCAAGTAGAGCATTTTAACTACTTAGATAGTACGATAAATAGCTAATGAGGGAGAGGCATGGGTACCAGAACCTACGATAAAAGAGGTTGAATCGGTAATTAAAAAGATGAGCAACAATAAAGCACCCGGTGAAGATGGCGTTATCGTCAAATTGATCAAGGTGGGTGGTAAATATCTTATAACAACAATACATAGACTTATAACAAGGATATGGAAAACTGAAACCATGCCACACAAATGGAAATCTGGAATAATATGCCCAATATACAAGAAGGGGGATAAACTAGTATGTGGTAACTATAGAGGTATTACACTTCTTTGTGTAGTATGTAAGATCTTTTCCGGACTGATCTGTGAAAGAGTTAAATGTTATGCAGAGGAAATCCTTGGAGAGTACCAGTGTGGATTCCGGCCGGGCAGAAGCACTACTGATGAGATTTGTTATGATAATGGAAAGATTTTATGAATATGACGTCGATTTACATATCTTATTTGTAGACTTTAGGCAAGCCTTTGACAGTGTCAGCCGGAATGGACTGCTTAGAGCTCTAGGAGAATATAGCATACCACAAAAATTATAAGATTAATAGGAATGACTATGAAAGACACCAACGCTAAAGTAAAAGAAGAATTTGAATTTAACACAGGAGTGAAGCAAGGAGATGGGCTCTTAGCCATTTTATTTGATCTGGCTCTGCACAAGGTGATAAATTTGATTGATCAGAAGGGTACAATATTCGGGAAATCGAGTCAGATATGTGCGTACGCACATGATATTTCAATTATAACAAGGACAACGTACAGCCTTAAGCAAATCTATGAGCGAATGGTAAAAGGAGCAGAAAAAATTGGACTTCAGGTAAATGAAAACATGACGAAGAAGTATATGATCATGTCCAAACAGGAGGCTAGGAGAGTGGCACAGGATCTGACAATAGAGGAGAAGAAGTTTGAAGGAGTTTCCTGCTTCGGATATATAGGGGCAATGGTATATAATGATAATGAGATAAGCAGAGAAATAAAGGACAAAATACAGGCGGGAAATCGAGCGTATTTAGCAAACAAACAATAGTTCAGGGACCAACTCATTACAAGAAATACAAAGATGAAAATATATAAGACATTGGTTCGACGAGTGGTCACCTACGGTTCAGAGACATGGGCCATGAAGAGATCTGATGAAAATGCCCTTAGAGTATTTGAGCGACAAATATTAAGGAAGATATATGGACCTGTAAAGGAAAATGATGAATGGAGAATAAGGTATAATGCAGAGCTGGATCAATTAATTGAAGGCCAAGACATAGTTAGATATGTGAAAGCTCGGAGAATGGAGTGGCTGGGTCATTTAGAGAGAATGGCGGAAGAAAGAATGCCCAAAAGAATTATGAGGGAAAAGTTCTACCGCACCTGGAGGAAAGGCAGACCAAGAATCAGATGGATAGATGACGTAACTGCAAAGCTGCTGATAATGAACATGAAGGGATGGAGGAGTAGGGTAAAAGATAAGGAAGACTGGAGGCAAATTGTGGAGGAGGCCAAGGCCCACCAAGGGCTGTAGCGCCATGAAGAGAGAGAGAGAGTGAGATAGTACGCTGGAAGAAAACGGACGCAATAGCAAAGACATACGGAAGAGAATAGCGCCAGCTAAGGTGTTTGGTAATAGAAGAGAGCTGATGACGGGGACCTTAGGTAAGGATGTGAAGAAAAGGCTGGTGAAGAGCTAGATATGGAGCGTAGAGTTATATGGAGCAGAAACGTGGACCCTGAGAAAGGAGGACGAGAATAGACTGCAGGAATTTGATACGTGGGCGTGGAGAAGGATGGAGAGGGTGAGGTGGACGGAGAGGAAGACTAACGAGGAAGACAAACGAGGAAGTCCTAGAGATGGTGGGCGAGGAAATGAAACTTCATAATGAAATTCGAGATCGGCAGAGCAACTGTTATCAAATAAGGGGCGATGGGTTGCTCAAGAATGTGATAGAGGGATGGGTGTAGGGCAAGTGGGGAAGAGAAAGAAAGAGAATAGGTTTCATGGACAGGATGACGAAGGGTATATCGTACGCTGAGGCGAAAAAGGATATACGAGAGCGAGATAGGTCCCTGAAAGTATAGAAAACCGAGAAGAGATTATCTGACATTCAACAACCTACCTTAACCGGTAGAATACTGAAGATAACCTTCCCCTTCACACCTTTACACAGCTGGTTTCCTAAGATCCCCTGCCACACGCTCATACGGCGGCTCGCAGGATTGTGTGCACGAAGATGTTAAATTCATTATCATGAAAACGGAGAGAGAAAGTCCCCAGTAAAGTGGTCCCACAAAAAGATAGGATAAAACTAATGCTGTTGATGAGCTGTAAAAATTCGTCTATTTCACGGCTTAACTTTGCTCATATGGGTGCTTCACTCGAAAAATTTGTACTCTGTTCATTCTACACATTTCTCTTGATAATTTTATAATTCACAAAATACGAATAAGTAGAGACATTGAGACGAGAAAACAACTATTTTAACAAATTCTGAGATGCAATATCACCCTGACGATGAAAATAGAAAGAAGAATCGCCTAGATGGCTAACGGAGAAACAGCACGGATAGAGTATCATTATAAGGCATGCTAAATTAAGGGATATGTGCAGCGCCGGATTACGGTAGTTTGAGCGAAATAACATTTCATATAGAAATCAATGCATTTAGTCTCATTTTAAAGAAAAACATCTCACCCTTCCAATGACACCACAAATTTAACTCATTACCACACAACTCTCCGAGATATTTGCCAAATCTTTCCAGCCCTTGTACCTGGGAAATGGTACGTGTTTGCACTCCGGAGGAAGCTTATTTAAAAAATAAAAGAATTCCTCACACATAGATCTCGGCACAAAATTAACAGTGTGTAGTTTGTATTGATTCTCAACTATTTTTGAAATGTAATCATTTTATCATCACAGTAAATTCTTCGGTATCACAAAAAACCTTCCTTTTTGAAAGAGTTATAAACGTACCGCGCGAAAAAAATGAGTCAAGATAAAGACTTATTTAGATATTTTCATTTAATTACTTACAATTTCTGTCATATAAAACTATATTAGTGCATCATTAATAATGCAATATTTCATTCAAGTGTCCCACAACTGGTGAAATTAAATGTATAATTTGAATATAGTCACTATTATGATTATTATCTCGCTCAAACTACCTTAAGTTCCCTCATAGGCTCCTCAGCTCTTGAAAGATTTTGGTGGCCCCAATACATTTTTACATCCTTTTATGGACCCTGATTGATATGCACTATTTCTACGGTACCCCCTTGCTCTTGGTGCCATAAGCACCTGCTTTTTCGCAAAGTGTTAATGCAGCCATAAATATATGTAGTGATACTGAAGGAAGAAGCACATCAATCAAATATAATTATGAAGAATCTTTAGTGACGATTATATGAAGTACAGAAACGGTTAGCTGGAAGGAGGAAGGAAAAGGGGGCTGCAAAAATCCAAAATGAGGACTAATGTCTCCGATGATTACAGGAATATACAATTCACTTTCTACCGTGAGCCGCTCACTGCAAAAACTTCCACTCTTCATTAAGTTCACATCCACGAATAAACACAAGCCATTTGTATTTCACCGACACAGGCGCATTTGGGCATACTCAATCATGAATCCCATGTAATAAGAGAGGATGAGATACACTTTCATACCAAGCTAGTATAACTTCCGTGGACTTACATTCATTATTTTAACTCTTCCCATGATATTCAACCATCTTCCAGAGCTCGTCCTCCATTATTCTCAATCTACTCCACAGCCTCTCTTACATACGAGGTACATCCAGAAAGTTAATTCCGTTTGACAGGTCAAAGAAAACAAGTATATTTACAAGGAAAAAATATTTATTTGGAAAAAATCTCCAGACCTTAAACTATCTTTCTACTCAACTCTCAATATTTTGTAGACGCTAGTCATAGCGCGGCACCAGTTTTTGTATTCCCTCTTCATAAAAAAGTGCCCCTTGCAATATCAACCTAGTAACAACATGTTCTTAGATCTCGTCATCATTGTTGAACATCTTGCCATCAATGCTGAATTTCAGGTGTAAAAAAAGACAAGTCACTTGTCCTTTTTTTCGCACTCCCTCGTTTTTTATAACTCATACCCATATGAAGCCAATGGACATTAGCCTACTTTTAATCAAAACCACGCCCACGACCCTCCCAAGGCAGCGATCAACGGAAGTTCTACAGCTCTCGGGGTTTCTCCAATGGCATTGATGTTGAAATCGAAAGTGACATTGAAAAATGTAACCAACCTGCCATTAAAATTTGATCAACCCTTGTCAAACGTTATTATCGTAGCCAAGAATAAATTGTTATAGATATACACTGAAGCCAAATGCACGTATTTAGTTCGGAGGGATCAATCACGGAAGCCAAATCTACTTCGTTTACTTTCGACGTACTTTTACAAGGGCTATCCGAAAGGAAGTTTACGAATTCGATGCATTCCACGATCTTACTAAGCTAAACGACACACAATTTTACGCTTAGACGTAATTATTGAGCCAACAGTGGAGTTATCAACACAAAAGTAATGCAGTATGATAGTGGATCTGAAAAAATCTACCATTATCTCTGCGTCAAAGAGCAAGCTTTTTCATCCAAAAACATGTCCCCACACTACAAGGCATTAATTCTTAAATCCTTTCAGGAAAGCAATCAGATAAACAACCTTCTCCTGTAGTCCTAGTGCTCCTAAAACCATGTTTGATTCAAAAGGCAAAAATTTAATCACCAAAACACTTTTGACTCTACCATATTGTGTCTTCATTCAAGAGTGAAATTAGGACCATCTAATCCTCTCTTATATTTTACTCTTTCAATGAACAAATAGCCATAAACACACAGCCATGCCCTGGGAGTTGAAAATCCTACCCAGGCGGGATTCGAACACGCGCTTCTTGAGTTAACAAAAAAGTATTTATCCCTGGTGCCAACAAAATACCAGATTTACCGGCTAGAACGATTCACCTGTTGAAGGCACCCTGAGAGAAGTGAAATTAGAACAAGAGGATTCCTTCACCTGTCTTGGAAGTACCATCACGTGGGACGGAAGAAGTACAACGGACATCAAACGGAGAATAGACAAGTTAAGAAGGCGTTCACGGGAAAAAGAAAACTCCTGCGCTCAAAGATGATAGGACTAAAAACTAGGAAACAGTATGTGAAAACAGTCGTGTGGAGCGTAGCACTAAGGATTGGAAGCATGGATCATTAGAAAAGCTGACCAGAGCAAACTACAATCCTTCGAAACCTGGTGCTGAAGGAGGATGCTGAAGATAAAATGGCCGGACAAAGTAAGAAATGATGAAGTGTACAGAAGAGTAGAAGAGGAAAGGGCCTCGTGGAACACCTTACAGAAAAGCGGCACCAGATGGATTGGAAATCCCTAAGACACAATGAGTTTGTGAAGAACATAATTGAAGGTAAAATAGAGGGACAAGTCCCCAGAAGAAGACCCAGGAATAAGTTCCTGGACCAAATAAAGAGTAAAGTACTTAGGAAGAGATACCAGGAGGTAAGGGAACTAGTATTAGATAGGCAAGGGTGGAGGGCTGCAGTCAACTAATCTTAGGATTGAACAACCAATGATAATTAGCGATGATATTATTTGTAAATGCGGGTTGGATAACCACCCAATGGATAACGACCAATGAACTATTTACTATGAAACGCAGCCGTTATTTGAACTCATGCATCATCTACAAAGTTCTGAAGTCCACCCATGAAATTCAAGTAATTCGAAATTCAAGTAATTCGAAACTTGAGATAAAAATGAAAGTGCATCGACCTCTTGGAGGACCGTGATTATTTAAACCGCTAATGGAAACATATTTCAGACAGAAATGGGCGAAAGTGGAATGAAATAAGCTCGCTCAAGCGGCCTAATAAACATCCTCAGTTGTATCTTTATGACACAGCTCTTTATCCCTAATAGCTACCACTAGTTCATCCTGTTTCACTTTATTTAAATAGCATTTCGAATAGAAATCATATTAAAACAGCAAGTAAAAGGAAAAACTTTTAAATGAAAGTAACACCTTGAGCAAGAAGAACTCCGACGAGTCGTACTTTTCCTTCTCGACGCTCCAAAAGGAGGAAATTAAATTTCTACGGCTTGCCACTGAAACTGTCTCAGCAATAAATACGCTGATTTACCTACTTATAGACATAAAAAAATGTATGGAATAAAATAATTAAATACTCGAAATTCATCTGAAATTCAAGTAAGGTACTTTTGTTAAAGCTTTTTGAAAGCGATTGCAGTGCCATTCAAGCTAAACTAATAATAGTTCTTAAAATATGGCCTGAGATCTGGCTTATGTACAAAATTCAAATTTTTTCGAAAAAAACGACTGACTATAATCGAAGATGTTAAATCTCATCGTCCCAATACACAGTTTAGAAACGCTTCCACCTCTTACGCAAGGAAAAGAATACAACAAGGAAAAGAATGACGATAACCATTGGTAGTTCTGTATTAATGAGTGGGAAATACAATCAGGTCCTTGGTCCTTGATGAAGAGAAAAATCCTGATATTCACCTCCCCGTAGTAGAGGGGAGAAAGCGATGATATTCGATGGCTGACTAATGTAGGGACTGAGCATCCTCGGGGTTAAGTAAGGAGCCCCCTTCTGCCAAATGCCAACTGCCTGTTGGAGGGCGGATGGGCGGGTAGAAGGCAGGGCACACTCTTGCCCTCAGAGCAGGAAACTATTCCCGATAGCGGAGGAGACACAACGGTTTAGGATTGATGAGGTAACGGGAAACCACCTCATTAAAGACCTTAAAAGTATCCCCAGTAGAATATGCGGAAGGGTGATTTTTAAGAGCATGGATTTTTCTAAAACAATATATCAGAGGCAAAAAAGTCCCCAATCAAATCTGCGGTGGGGACAGATGCCGAAGAAAACAAGCAAGTAAAACATGAATGAGGTGAGAAGTAAGACAATAAGAGCTGGAATTTAAGGAGCTTTTTAAAGGAGGAAAAGTTGGAGAACCTCCGAAGAGAGATGATAAAGAATAACACATATTTGATTGGATTTAGAAAAGTAAGATGGGAAGGACAAAGAGAGGTTTCCCGGGATGACCATTCATTCTATTTCATTGGAAAGAGAAGAGAAAAAACGGAGTAGGTTAGAAACAAAGAATTGTAAAAGTGTAGTGCTGAATGGATGTGATAGAGTGATGGCTTGAAAGATAGATGGATTCCCAAAGAATTTTCCAGTAATACAAGTTTAAATGCTCAAGGGTGAACACAATGATGCTGAGGTAGAAGAAGTATCTGATAATATAGATGAACTATTAGAAGAAGAAGGCACTGGGTGTTGTCATGTTGTGATGGGAGATTGGGATGCGAGTGTAGAGGCAGAAGGAGTGAAAGGAGTGGTGGGAAAGTTTGTAAGAGAAATGAGAAGGGAGAGAGGAATTGAGTTTTGTGAAAGGAGAAGGTTGTTCATTACCAATACTTGGTTTGAAAACCACAGCACGAGGGTCTACACTAGGATGCTACCAGAAGCTCTCATTAGAAAGTAAATTTCACATTAAAGGATGAGAGTAATAGGAGCAATGTAAAGAAATCAAATGGGCTACCAGGAGCTGACAACAACTCTGATCATATGCTTCTGTTAGCGGCGCCGTAAGTCAAGCTGAAAATGATGAAGATTCTCCGAGAGATGGTATGTAGAAAATTTAAAAACTGGGATGATTAGTATAGGGATTAGGATTAAACATTGAATAAGAAATGGAAAGCCTAACTCCCGAGCTGGAGGAAAACAGTGAAAAGGGGTGGAGTAGAATAAAAGAGGGCGAAAAGTGCATTGCGTAAGATATGCAGATGACGCACAAAAAGAAAAGTATCAGAATTGATGTGCCGGAAAGATGATGATGTAGTACATCGAAACCTAGGTCGAATAAAAATTTATCTAAGTGGATAAATGCCTTTACTCTAATTCTTTATTATATGCAGATGACTTGATTCTTTTCGCAGAGGGGGAAGAATACCTCGAGAGAATGTTGGAACATATACGGTAAAAATCACCGGATGTTTTGAGTGTAAATAATGAAAAAACGAAGGTAATGAAGGTTGGGAAAGGGGAACAGTTGAGCATCACTATGGAAGGGGTAAGAATGGTACAAGTAAAAAGGTAAAAATATCTTGGAACCGAGGTTACGGAAGGCTGAAAATTTGTAATGAAAATAAAAGAAAGGGTTGAATTAGCGGAGGAAGCATACAGGAAGAAAATGATGTTATTAATTAGTAAATTAAATTATGAGTTTAAAACAATGCTGGGGAAATTTCTCGTGTGAGATGTTATTCTGCACGAATGCGAGGCGTGGACAATACAAGAGGGAGAAAAAAAAGATAGAAGGGCTAGAAATGCGGGTATGGAGGACAGCACTTAATATCATGCGATCAAAGGGTGAGTAATGAGGAATTCTATGAGAGAGGGAAAAAACTGTGGAGCCTCATTCAAAAGAGAAAACAAAATTGGACCGGACACATTGAGGAGGAATTGTTTGCCACGGATGGGTTGGAAGGCAAAGTAGAGGGGAAACCCATAAGAGGAAGAAGGAACAGGAAACAGTACAACACTATTTACTGGGAAAAGGCTACGCGAGGATGAAGAGAGAAGACGAAAACGAAGACGAGTGGTGGCGTAAGGGACCTGCGCAAACAGACGAAACATGATGTTTTCCATTATACTCCGGTCGGCGTGGTAAACGCAACGGGCTAGTGGGATCGATCTTCTGTGCGATCAAGCCATTCTGAGATTTCAGATCGATCTGAACCAGCGGGTCTGCGGCACTCCTCGCTATTCTTTTGGTTGTCCTTGGGAAACAAAATATAATCGTTATTATTCAAGGCGTGTGCTGTAACCAAGTGAAACTAGAGTGCAGTAATGCCGAGTGATGTGACGTTGGTATCGTATCACAAGGCAATTCTTCCTCCAAATGGGCAATTTTATTCACTCAGAATGGGACTGAAAATTTCCAAATCTGCACTTGTTTATGCAACGGGTAAAATGTCCTTCAACTAATAGATTCGATTGTTCTCTATCGATATTTTCCGTCGGATCTGGTAAACCAGGTGATCTGGTTCAGCTCACTAGGAATTTTCAGATCAGTCCGAGTTCAGATCGATCGCAGCTCGATTGGTAAACGTAGTGATTAAGGCACGTCACAACAGTATTAACCTAGAATTTACAGTTTCATTGCTCCTTATATTGACCTCAGTCATTAAATAATAATTATTAGCTTACTTTGATGGTTTAGGTCAAATTATAACGTTGATTTTTCTTTGCTGACCTTTCGGAATATACTTTATTCCATCTTCAGGGCTAGAATGTTATTGTGAAATGGTGGAATTGGGTAAGGGCACAAAAATATGTGCCCTTTGGTGTTTGTTTCCGAGGTTGCAAGGATATGTGTGGCAGTTTATTGGTTTATTATTATTGGGACTTTATTTAGATTGACCTTCATGTCAAGTATGTTAACATTCTAACCATAAAGATGGAATGAGGTACATTCCGAAACGTCAGCATAGGAAAACTAACGTTTAAAATTTGACCTATACCCTCGAAATAAGGTAGTAAAAATTATAATTTACAGTTTAACAAAATCACAGAAACTCATCACTACCAAAATTCATTGAGTTATATTCCCAATAGCATCAGTTTTCGTTAAATAATCTATTATGTCGAGAAAACCTACTTGGGATCAGTCAAATGGCTGCAAATATGGAAGGCGTAACAAACTCGCGCCCACGCTATTTCGCGCTCTCGGATGGAAAGATGGGCTGGGTCTCGATGCCGCTGCATCGTTAAAATTCACGATTCCAAGCATCCGTCGCCAGTCATGGACGTTCTGAGGCAAGCCGGGTTAACACTTCGCCTGACGCCGTGGAATCAGAGTCGAGAAAGTCCAAAATTAGACGGCTTCGCTCAGTGGCTGGTGAAAGTTTGGAATTTGTTTTGTTTTTCGCAGAAATCCGAAAGTCCAAAAGGAGAACAAAAGTTTTGATCGAAACTTAGTGCGGCAAACTCCAGCAAACTAAAATTTTCAACGGAAGTGCAGGCAAACGCCCATGGACTTCGGGTTTCCCGACTAATATTCGTAGTCATAAAGTGATGACCACTGATTCGTTTGGTGAAATTCCATTACCAGCACTCTTGTACCTCCTTAAAAATGGGAATAGGATTTGAGCGCATGAGGAGATATGGTGTTCCGCATGAACTTTCATGAATTCCGCACAGGGATGCTAATTTTCTAACCCCAATTGAGACGAATTCGTGAGCCACGAATGCTGCAATTCGTACGTTGCTTCACCAGTTTCAGAAGCGCTGGGCTGCATCTTGCGGTAGAAATGCCTATTTCAAATGAGAGGTTAACTCAAAAGATTAATGCTGAATGGTCTTCAAGCCACACGGAGCAACTGAATAAAAAATTATTTTGAAACAGAACTTTGGAACTGGAGCTACCAGAGCTCCAAATTCTTGCTGGAGCCGGAGCCCTAGAATTGTGTGACTTTCCCGCTCTGAACAAGTCTAAACTCTGAAAGTCAAGAACCACAGTCTAAACAAATTTCAGTTGTCTGGCTACTGTTTGATGAAGTAATGCCCTCTCCATCTTCCTCAATGGTATAAACAAAATATATCCGCAAATTCCCATGATGAGTTCAAAGCTGCAATCTACATAGAAATTTGTGGTCAAGGATTAAAATTTCGTTCATGGGTGAATACTGTATCAATATCGACTAATCGAGATAGCAATGTTTTGGAAGGCACTGCTTCAGCCTTCGTCCACTTGTTATCGCAACGTAAAATATCAAATCACACGAGTTAATTGGCTTGGTATTGCAAAATGCATTAACTACATTTGCTTACTCCGAAGAAAAGTAAATTCTTCAGAACAGAGATCCAAAGCAAAGGTGGCGGTGTATTTTTTTATTGTTCCTTTATTTTACATTAAGTTGATGTTACATTGAGATAGATTGTGTTGGACGCATGCTTCGAAATCATTCGATTGCATATGTACAGGTTTTCTCCAATACGCGAAAAAATACGATATAACAACTAACGCTAAAAATAAGTTTATTTACACTGTGATCTGGCTCCGACCACCGATTTTAAACTAATCTAGTCCATAATGACTATCTGAGCAACACTACAAGTAAGAAAATTTCACTCAGGTAGCTATTTCGCACGTTGAGGATTTTAGCGTTACTAAAGAGTACTTTTATTGAGTCATAACGTTGTCTTTCGTATGCTGTTACTTAGTATGAAAAACCTTAACGCCTGAGTGATTCCCCTAAATTCTTTCTATTGGTTCATGTTTTCTCAAGAGACTTTAATGGATCATTTTCTCTATCGAGCCCGAAGAATATATTTATTATATCGTAAATCCTTGGTCGCATTTACTTCATCCTGTTCAGAGAATTACGGAAAAGTGAACCTTGAGGCCAAGTAAGTGAACCACAGGATTATAGCGCCAAAATTTAGGGGAATTTAAAGCCCCGTTCAGACGACCGGGCTTTCCTATCAATAAATGACCTCAATTTTCTTGAGAATCGTGATGCCATCCTTATCTCTAAACATAATAACGGTTCGAGTCTGAGTATCCCACAATCTTCCCAAATCACATCCATGTGTTCGGTTGTTATTTCCTAAATGAAAGCCTTCCCCCGTTTCACAGAAACGGCTCTGGCAGCAATCGTATCTTTCACTTACTAACTAGTCATTACAACTCGCCATTCATGATGAATGTATTCTAGCAAAGCCAAGCAGAGAGAGTATTGGTGAAAATTTGAGCTGTCGAGGAAAAACTTCGGAGCACGATTTCTTTGGCAAAAAAGCTAAACGAAAATTCTTCGGTGTTGGTTAATGAAACTCAGTGGGGCTCAATATTTCTCATGACTGAGAGGCTTCTTGCTTAACGTCAATTCTGTGAGAAAGCTGCAGCAGTAAATCCCATACACATATTCATCTCTAGAAATACCATAAAATATGACAGCCTCGGTGAAATTGCGAGTGAGCAATACTGTTCCACCATTAGAATTCAAAGCAGGGCATAATATGTCACTTATTGACTTTTGACGGCTGCTCGGGCCTGACCATACGAGTCAAAACAAATACTAAGTCACACATTTTTAATCTTTCAGTTTAAAAAATCCTGCTTCCGCTGATGAAATGGATTAACCATTGAAAACCAAAATAAAAGAACAAAATATGCAGATAAATCCACGATTATATTTTTAATGACCACATTTGTCCCGCCAACGGAGCTGACTGCAGCGTCATTTTCATGGAACTACCACATTTTGACATCAATTGCGACAGTATTTTGAAAATAACTTTTAAGAAATAGACAGTAAGATGCCAATATTTTATTTTATTCTATTTCCCATGATCTTCACTTCTTATAAACTGTTTTAATTGAAATCTTAAATACGACTTCTCGTTCCATCGAGCATTTTTCTGCTGTCATCTGAGCAATCTCCATAAGAGCCCATGTTAAAATCTCCACTTTCAAGGCTGAATTACAGTAAGACTTGCCAGGAAACCATATTTTATTTTCGTCTTAGTTTATAAGTAGTACTTCGAAGATGGTATATTCAACTTTTCAGAAAATCTGGAATATGTGACCCTGATGCCAGAACCACCTTATAAGAGTAGCAAAAGTTAAAATAAAAATTAGAGAACAAACAAGGAGATTTTGCGGTTTCTATTGCGGCAAGGTTATTTTTATAATTGCCGTTATTTTTCGGCTGATCGAAATCGGCTACACAAGGTCCATCGTGCAACGAAAAGATTTTTTTCAATTTGCTCATATAAAATGGTGAGAATAAGTCACGTGATCACTCCTTGATTCGGAGCAAGTTCAAGTTCAGCGAGTATCCATTTCCTGCAGTTCGTGTCATTTCATAAAGGTTATAAGGAGAGCAGCCTCGAATGCAGTCGCCTGGACACCATACAATGAAAATAAAAGTAGGTTGGAGGCGTTTGAGTGGTGGGTGAGAAGGAGAATGGAGAAGTAGAAGGATTAGTATACGAACGCGGAAGAGCTTGGCATGGAGTGTGAGTAGAGGAAACGGGAGAAAAATACAAGAAGGCAGAGTAGAGTACTGGTAACGAGGGTGAAGGAAATGCTGAAAACCGTAACTGAGAGAAGGATGTCTACTGTCTCTTGGAGGAGTACTGACCGCACAAATCCAAGAGATCTCCAGCAAGAGAACATCAAGTACTCGTTATATCTACCTCCACTTAAATATAACTTTCAAATTACCTTTCGCTGATCTTTACGGTATGCCTTTGAGAGCTTAAACGATTTCAAGGTTCGTGAACCCATCCAGTAATGCTACCGGTAGGGCGTTCATCCTTTTTGATAAAGTTGACACGTCTGGAATAATACGAGTCTAATGAACATCAACGTATACATACTACCCTGTGAACCGCCGCACAGTAGGCTCAAAATCGAAAATCGCCGGACAAAAATCCAAAAGTGCTTTCTTTTTTAGATAACGTCTTGAAACTTGGCACATATACACACAAATGATTGGTGATTATGGAACAATAATACATTTCTCATAGGTCTTATCCGTTACTTAGATACAGAGGCTAAAACACGACCAAATTTCCAAAAAAGCGCCCGCTCTCATTTTTCTTCGAAAATCTTAAAAGTTGACCAGATATAGGAGCAATGGAAGGATTTGTATGAAATAAAAAACATTACCATTTGTGAACAGAGTACTTACCCTATACTATGCATAAGTTTCAGACATTTTTGCTTCTATTTGAGTGCTATTACGTTACAAAATGGCGGAACCTTTTTTTTAGAAAATTTTTTATATAAAGTAGATAATATAATCCTTATTCGGAAAATGGTCCTTGGGATACTTATTCAGAGTATAAATTGAAGATATTTCTTGAATATCCCGTAAAAATATTTTAAAAAGTTTGCGACGCCGAGAATAAATTCGATTTTTCGATCGCGCGTCGCGGCCCGGCTCCGCGCAGCTGTAAATACCGTGACTCCGTTGCACTGTTCAAGTTGTGTGGACATAAACTCCTCGAATTCAACTTTTTCAGGCTATGCATGTTGTCACGGATTTCTTAAGATTCTATACTGAAGATTTTGCGAGGATATTGGATCGAGAGAATGGATCAGTGAACGCGTAACTGCGGTAAATTTGTTTTTCCTTGGATAATTTTCGGAATCATGCTGCAAATTATGAACGTCTTTCAACTCTTGAGGGGTTCTCGGGGTACCATGCATGTTTTCAATTAAAAGGCAACATTTGGGATTCCCTTCTTTCCCTTCACCCTCTCTTCCCTCTCCCCGAACTACACCCTCCGCCTTTACTCCCCGAGAATGGTGGCGCGAAAAGGAACGTTTTATTGTTTTTTATTGTTACATTGTTTACCCCAGTTCTTTCCTTACTTTTATTTGAATAACACGACGAAATGGACGAATTAGCGAATGTTTAGCAAGAATATCCATCACTTGTATGAAATTATATGCAAGCAACTCGTGAGACATATATTGGCCACTTAGTTTTATGGAATATTATCGATTTTATCATAGTTCTCACCGGGAATGCGGATTATTATTAATTTAAATAAATTAAAAGCATATGAAAGGAGAATACGTATTAAATAAGTAAAGACATGCTGATTTATAGTAAGCTATCGATGGAAATTATCGTTAAATTTCAAAAGTATTGCGTCAGCTCGCAAGCTTAAAGGAAAATCAGGGTTAAAAAAGATAGCGGGCAGGCGATGCCTACGTTACAGCTTCTATTATTGGCCACCGTAGCAAGCGCCCTCTCTATCTACCTTAATGGGTCACACTAATTAATTAATGCACCAAGTAGTTCATGGTTACCCCGTCGTATGTTTTTACTTCAGGAGTAACCTTAAACTATGCGTACCTACCAGAAGATGGTTCCCGCTGAAATTAAACAGGAAAAATAAAAAGAATGGAATCGTTGAAAAGGATTGAAACATTTCCTTATTACATTCAAAATAGATCTGCTCTGTAGTAGACATTAACCTTACATGGTGAAGTTGGGATGGAAACTAGTAAAACTGAAATTACGCTCTACTTATGTTGAATATTGTCAATTCCACCCTTACTCAACCTGATTCACAAACATTTCATGTGTTCCCCTTTGAAGCTTATGCTGCCTTTTTTGAGAAAATAAAAATTTCTTAAGATATAATATAGCGCTATAAAGTCAAATATTAAGAAAAAAATTAATCAAATACGAAAATCGTATACAAGAATTAAGGTGACGCAACACACCCGCTCGACCTGTCAAATTTGTTATGATCTCCGACTCCAGATTTTTCGTTAAAGATTTATATGATTAACTAGAAATTTTCAAGATGTAAATTATAGATCTTAGCCAAGAAATACCTGTTTATCAAATATGATAATTTTATCTATGTGCATAAATAAACCTTCGGATGAACGGCAACATATAGAGTATATTTTTACAAACATTTTTTTCTATATTGAAAAATCTTAAACAAAGGGAGATGTAACAATCCTTATTATATCGGAATGCTAAGTAACGGTTGAACGTTATGCCATGACATGCCGTCATGGTTGAACGATAAAACCTGTAAATGATTAATTTCGACAAGCTACCGGAGTGATTTTCGGCCATGATATGTTCGGGTGGTGACACAAATAGTTAAGACTTTCCTCACAGATCTTCGGCCTGTACCTAGGCACCAGATACTTAGCAACAAGTTACAGGCGACTATTGCCTTGTGCGTGAGTTACCCTAGAGTGATTGACTCCTTACGTCAAAACGCCTCGATCGGGTGCGAGCGTTGCCTTCCGAAGGATTTTCTACAGGACTATTCCTTATCGAAGGGTAGGATGCGTCCTCTTAAGCACATCATTCTTTAAGACACCCGACACCAAAAATTTCAAGCATACATCATGAACAAAACGAACTGAAAAAAGCAAAAGTATCAACCTCTGCGCCAAATGCACTGCCTTTCCAAGGGAAAAAGAAGTAGACTAATAAAAGACCCGACGCAGGTGCCCCTGGTGCCCTCCGGCCATACTAAAATAGCCTATTAATCCTTCTAGGTCCGAAAGAACATGTGCACCAAATTTTGCTATAATCCACCGAGGGGTTTGGGAGTCTGTAGCGATCAAATAGACGGCATTTTCATTTTATTGCATTGATTTAGATTTGTAACAACGCATTTTGACGCATTGGGTAACATCGCATGGCGTGTAAATAATAATTTTTACAGCAATAAAGCACGTGCAGTGTGGCAAGAGAAAATCCTGACAAGGGACACCTCCGTAGAAGACGGTGGGCGCGGGCCTGCCGCCACATCCACCCATCAGCTCCCCCCACGAAGGAAGTCTCCGACGCGGAGGAGTGATGACAATGCAGGAGACTTGGCTGAAGGCGCGGCACGGGTGGGTGGAGGCGGGAGCCGGAGGGAACTTCCCCACAGCTCAAAGGAGCGTTCCAATGGGGGGAAGGGATGCAAGGGGGGCCTAACGCTCACACACTTGAGGAGTCGTGGAGATGGGGAATGGAATCCCGCATGGGGAAGAGGAAAGAAAAACGGGGTCATCTACCCCCCCCTCTACCCAAGGGAAAGGAAAGAGCAGAGGAACACACAGAAGAGCGCCAACAATGATGGTGAGTGCTTTCCAATCACCCTTGCGCAGATAGCGCACATCGTTAACAGACGGAAACGAACAAGAGAACTTTCGAGGAGGTGATTGGAACGATACGTTCCATAATAAGCTTCCAATTAGGGAAAATAAGATCGATCTTAAATTTAATCATCAATGATAAACAACCCGAAGATTGGTTTGCTGAAGCTCGCCACTGAGTTCTCGTTTCAATTAACCGCTTTAATCCTTCATAAGTATGTTCGAATGGGAAAAATAAAACTGATGAACTCGAAGATGGAACTACAAACTTGGAAACAGTATGTGAAAACATTCGTGTGGAGCGTAGCACTCTATGGATTGGAAGCATGGACCATTGGAAAAGCTGACCAAAGCAGACTAAAAGCCTTCGAAATCTGGCGTTGGAGGAGGATGCTAGAGATGAAATGGACGGACAAAATAAGAAATTATGAAGGGTACAGAAGAGTAAAAGAGGAAAGGACCATATGGAACACAATACAGTTAAGGAGGAACAGATGGATTGGACACACCCTGAGTAAAAATGGGTTGGTGAAGAGCATAATTGAAGATAAAATAAAAGGAAAAGCCCCAGAGGAAGAGCCAGGAATAAGTTCATGGACCAATTAATGAGGACTGTACACAGTATGAGATACCAGGAGGTAAGGGAACTAGCATTAGATAGGAAAGGGTGGAGGGCTGCAGTCAACCAATCTTAGGATTGAAAGACCAATGAAGGAATGACGAAGTCTTTTCAAAAATATCTCTCATTATTTACCAGCGGTAATACATCCTGGGTGAATCTTTCCACTTGTTTCCCTTTCTATTAGGTTATTTCAAATCATGATTCACCCAATAATTTTGGTATTTCTACCTCATTGAGTTCTCATTAAACTCTTATAACTCTACCCCTTGACTCTTCGCACTACTGCCTCGTTACTTTTCTCTGTCCATTCAATCGTCATCATTCCATATTTGATGGTTTCCAGCTGACCTTTGTAAAAATTTATACCTAATTACTGAATTAAAAAACACTATATATATTCCATCAAAATATATTGCGGTGCGACTAGATTCAACTAATTGGCGTCTTCGATAGGGCATTATCATCAGAGACCTGATGATTTCGTCCTGAGATTTAAAGTAGTAGCATAATAATAATATTCGTTAAATGCATTTTTTACTTCAACGTAATCATTATACTGTTACACCACAATTCCATGGCTTCCCATCGCCCTAGCCTCACCATATAACTGCGTAGTCAACACAATAGTGAAGTGCTTACTGTATTGCAAGATTGTTTTACGTAGACCCCTTCCTATAAATAGCTTTTTCCGTTTTCATACTATACCTTTCTTGTTTCTTCCAATTCTGGTGACCCTACTCTCACTAACACAATTATTCTATTTGTTTCAGCTTTTACTTACAAAGTTTCACGGGGAATTTTCCAGCTGAAATTGATCGTAACTGAGGTAAAACGTGAGAGACTTGGAAAATTGGCCCTTTTAAATTTCAAAACGAAGGATAGCATTAAGACTCTTGGTTAAAAGCAGTCGTCGTATTCCTGATTCAACTTCTACAAATGTTTCCGCAGCTGTACGAGTCGTCTAGTAGTATAGGTTAAGTATAGCGAGAATCCGTTTTGAAATTCGCCGTGAATAAACCATTTGACTCTTCCGGGATTCCAACCACAATCGCCCGATTTCCGATCAACCAATACACGGTTCCGGCAACACCACCAAGTCTCGTGAATGCCTCTCATAGCGAATTTCATCCCTTTACCGACACCGTATTAATCGTTCAAGTTTTCCAGGAGTTTTAAAGAACTAGTTTTAATTTATGGAATGCGACCTGAGGACAGTAAGTGTGAGCATTGCCCTTCGCGAGCGGTTTTTGTTTGGGATAACGACAACACGAAAAAAAGAACCGTGATCCAAAACAGGTTTGGCTGCTTTAAGTGCCGATAACAAGTACACATAGAAATTGTCGCGAGCAAAATCGGCCAGGACCGGAAATGGAACCACGGACCTTTGGCCCGCCGGGCTCTTGCGCCCACCACTACTCATGCTTTCTAATTGTCGTGGAAATTTTGGAGGATACAGGGGATCTAGATGATAAGCCCATCAAAGGAAATGGAGGACTTCGAAGAAGCTACAACCCATGCGGTTACACCCTGTACCAGCGCTGTACCGTGCTCAGCTACGTATTAAGATATCCTCATCTGCCGAAAATACGGCGACGAAATCAAACGGGGGGGATATTCTTGTATCCTCCCATACTGACACGGACATTAGGAAGCCCAGGTAACTTGGTGGTCTGCGCTAGCCTGACATGCCGAAGGGTCCAGGTAGATTTTTTTTTTCGAGGCAATTTCTGCGTATTTCACCGCCGTGTTTTCGGCGATGTGCATTTCATCATCATATAAATCATACCAAGCACGATTTGAACCAAAGAGCTCGAAACTTGCGTGAACGGAAAACACTTGAAGATAGGGAACCGGAGGATGAGGTGTGGGCAGGGAGGTAGAAGGGGAGATGTTGGCTGCAGGTGTGTGAGGGGATGTGGGGGGGGGGAAGAGAAGGAGCATCGGATATTATGGGGCGTGGCAAGGGCGAGTTGAGTTTGCCGCCGCTTTCCCTTGCTCGTCCTTGCTGGTTCTCGAAGCCAACGCGCACACGAACGCACTCGGCTGACGCACCCGCCGCGGCGGCCCACCTGAAAAGGGGGAAGAGACGCGGCGGAATGAGAGTGAAACCGTGTGTGCGGAGGATGAAGGATTGAGGGATAGGCACGCGCCGCGGGGGAAGCACCGCCTCCTAGAGGGGAAATCCCCCCCTCGCGGCGACGCCTCGGTACGAGCAGGCGACGCCTCGGTACGAGCAGCCGCCGACCTCAGGACTCCGTCATATTGAGATAGAAGACACAGAATCCCTATTAGTTGTAGCAGTTAGAGGGTTTGTAGTTGCGTCGACGGCCTTTCTCATTTGCACCATCATCATTGGTCGTTCAATCCTAAGATCGGTTGACTGCAGCCCTCCACCCTTTCCTATCAAATGCTAGTACCTTTGCCTCCTGGTATCTCTTCCTATATTCCCTCTTTATTTGGTCATTAAACTTATTCCTGGGTCTTCCTCTGGGGACTTTTCCCTCTATTTTGCCTTCAATTATGGTCTTCACAGATCCATTTGCTCCGTATAAAATTTATTATATAGTCTCGATGAAATGATGAATTACTTAGCTTTGCACAAAAGATTCATTATGTTTTTACGAGCCGGGCTTCATCGCTGCGCGACATCATCAGGTACAGACATAATAAAACACATTGCATAAATAGTCAAAAATGTGAGGGGGGAAGGTATTCTTCAGGTGACGGGTGGGAGGTATTGTGATTAACCTCCCATCTCATTCACTCTCTTCGAAGAAGTTAAACCTATGCGGTTATATCCTGTACCAGCACTCCATTTCTCAGCCATACCTCTGAACTTTAGGGCACATTTCCTTTGCTGTGGCAAGTCTATACACTGCAGAAAAAGGTGATTCGAGCTAATACCTTCTCGTAATCAGTAGAACCTTGATGGTCAGACTTTCTAAAGCTAGGCGTACTTGACAGTTCACAGCATCTTCATACATCAAGTTCTTATGCGCATCAAAGGAAATAATTGCAAATACCCTTCTATATACTATGCTCAGCGGTAGAATAACCAGGAGGAAATATCGATGGTGATTATAGCAGACTCAAAAAGTTGGGGTTTGATAAATTTATATGAATTACAATAATTATACATTATTCCGTCGAATAAAGTGTCCATTGTGAAAATAATAATAATTATCTAATAAGAGATAAGTCATAAAGCTTGCCTTAAGGGTTCATAAGCATTGGAAATATTTTCAAGAACAAACAAATTTTTACATGAACAAAACGAGTCCTCCTCCTACTCAGTTATTCGTTGTTTGCATTTCAAATGTCCGTTTGCCGTCATGTGACCAAGATTTCACCGGATATGATGCGATTTTATCACAGAATCGACATTCTACCTGCAGACAAAATAAAAACCAGTCTGATTTCCTTGCAAGTAGCAATCGCAGTCAATTCCCACCAATATAGACCCCTACTGCCATTAAAGCGGCTTCCAAGGTTACTGTCATGGAAGTGACTTCCATGTGTGAACCCACCTTACAACAGCTATCTTGACAGAGACTATAATTTTTTTAAATTCATATTAAATGAGAAAGTCCAGCGTCTTTGATATTATCTACGACTAAATTCCCCTTATTGGTATTGTCCCCTATCATTTCTACACTGATGCCTCTAATATTCATTCTCCTCCAAAGATTAGTGCACGCCGGACATCCAAAAATGTGATGACTGTTCCTTTTTTCGGGATTCATTCTGCGATGTATGTTTTAAGAAAACATACATCGCGGAGTCCCGAAAAAAGGAACGGTCAGCACTGCATCCGCGGAAGCCTACGAGCTAATCCAAAAATGTGCTCCACCGTGAGCAGGGAGCCTCATTGCACATTGGAGGCTCTTTCCTTTCCGTGAATAAAAAGGACAGTGTGAAGATAGTGTGCCATATCATAAGCCTCGCTGCAGCTACTTCCTCTCTCCAACTTCGCCACATGGAGGAGAGCCAGGGATGTGGGAATCCCACGAACTCACCGCTTCGACGACAACACGACCATCATAGATGTCAAACCAAACGAACAAACACCAATTATTATTATGTGCTTTCAATTCAAGGGTTTGGAGTTTGCGAAGATGGGGACACAGTAGCACAATTCAGCGCACATGAATGATAAACAAAACACAAAGGAAAGCCGTTCGCGTCGTTAAAAACTGCTACGAGAGCACTGAGAATACAGCCCAGCTGATGGACGGACCAGGTTGGGAGTCGCTAGAGACTCGCAGGATATACGCTAAGATTACTTGAAAAATTCATATGCGACAACTTTCAGTTTGGCATGGAAGATATTATTTTTTTACCCCGCCCTCTCAATAACTATAAATTAAGAGAATAAAACTGCCAAACTGATAGATACAAACATTCTTTCAGCATCCCCATTAACCGAGCGAAGCACTCCATTATCATACAATGCACTCTCCGTTCTTTCCTTCCTCCAATCCCTTTTCCCGATTCCCTCAGTATTTCATGCCTGGTGTCCTAACACAATCTGTCACACGCCCCCGCGGCAGCTCGCGGGGTTATTTTCACACGTAGATGCGAACAATGAATGTTACGATTTGCGCAAGCGAAACGTCCGGTTACCAGCCGGTAACTAGTATTCTGTGAGCACACAATAGTCTGAGCCAAAATTTAAGCAAATGGTAAAAGAGTTCAACAACAGGTAACCTGATGAGGATGTAAAAACATCGTAACACGGGTCGTATAATAAAGTTCACCGGTCAATGAAAAACTGCACTTTATCCAAGTTATTTATATTGGAAAAATTCATCGCAATATCGCCCGAACCAACAAATTTTGTCGTTGTAAAACTCATTCTGAAATCGTCGTTAAAAAGGCATGCTTCCCTCACACAGTAATTGACAGATCTGAAATGTATCACACTCAAAGACGTGCATACCAAATATATACGCAAAAAGCAGTCACGTCATGTACGCAAAAAAAAAGTCATTTTTGTAACTTTCGGAAAAACAGTCTCTTCAGATATAGTTATATGTCAACTAATTACTTTATCACGATTTATTTATATGGCAAGGATTAATTAAGTAATAACAATGTTGCACTGTCGTAAAGTTATGCGTCGAGATCACTGGCCCTCCGTCCAGATCCAGACGGTGTCTGATCCGTTAGTGTTTACAAGTACCTGCAAAAAAGTTTTAAGAGAGAAACTATAAATTCGAATAAGATATTTTAGCAAACGGTATGTAGTAATGCAAACCGTGGAATTTTTTCAAATACGAGCACTTTTGAATCCTATATTTATAATATTATTCCCTCTGTCTCAGAACCTCCGCTTTTCTCCCCGTTCAAATATTTAGATTGACTTAAAAAAATATATGCTGAGATAGAGTTACTAAGCCTTCCGTATAATTTAGGAAAGTCTCCATAGTTACATATATATTCCGCAGTTGTAGCGCATATTTGCGCCTTTTTCGAGTAATTTCCTTTTTGTCCCATTACGTTTTCCAACTAGCGCCATCCTCGTGGCATTAGGGAGAGAGAAATGGAATTACAAACCAGGACGAATCCAGGCACATCGGGAGAAAAATACGCTGGTACACGCCGTAATAAGTTCTTAAAACTAATGTATTTGGAAACCAGGAACCACTTCAATGCCACACAAAAATAAACTCCCAAGATCTTTACAGCTTCTTCTCTCCCTCAAGTCAGCAAATACTCCGTTTCCTTACACTCCCTTTACGACGATTTCCAGACTTCCCACAACACCAAAGCCTTCGGAAGTCGCTTACCACCCAATACTTCGTCCACCCACTCTTGTTTCCTCCTCCCAATTTCTCCACCAACTTCCTTTCTTCACCTAAGGACAAAATGAGTATTCCCATCCATTCCTATTCACTCGAGCCACAGCTCCATAAATAATAAGCATGAATTACGCGCCGGCCACGTTCGCCTTGAAGGTCCGCGGTCATTGGTTACTGAATGGCGGAAGCATTGATTTGGACGGTGGGATATTCCCCTTCACCTACTATAAAACTTCAATCCTTGACCGTGTGTACAATGCCTCCTTCGAATAACTCACTTCCCACATTTTTCCAGCCTTCATATTCTCCTGTGAAACGATAATTCATTCCAGTTCAACAACACCAATTCTTTTATCACTACATTCCTATAGTTCGATCAAATTTACTACTAAACTGTTAGGCGACTACAAATAAGTATTAACCCATCTTTCAGAGAAGCTAATGAATTCAGAAACGTGATAAAATTCAAAGGAATTCCAAACATAACACATATGTGCATTTTTTTAGAAATGAGACACTGCTGTAGATAGAGAAATAGATTAGCTAACACTATGGGGATTCAAATATGACATGCGCACGATCCAACATTATAAGATCTAATATAATGCAGTAAATTTCTTAAGAAATGTGTGAAGAATAATTGTAAAGCATGATAATGCATTGATAATAACAAAGAGAGCAGAACTCTGAAAAAAAGAAATACTTCATTTCATATTTGCAGAGATTAGTTAAGCGTTCTGTAATAGAAACATGCCAATGACTTCATTACGAAGGTCACAACCACATCACGGGATTCCGGCTAAGTATATATGGTGATGGCAGCTTGTTAATCCCATCCCAAAGTAAATTACGTCGTACTACCTAATGGACGTGGCCGCAAGTAGAATTGCTCCTCCCTGATATCACCCAGTATTTATTCGTAGTGTTCGGCTAATTTAACATAATGCATTACAGCAAGCTTAAAAAACATTAAGTAGAGGTATTGAGCTCTTACTTTTCCCAACGCTACAATTTTATTCGATGACCAATCTGAAGAAATTTCATTGGCGAAACCTCATCGATAAATATTAAATAAGCTCTTACCTCTCTGATTTTCTGGATAAAAGACGTGTTAAGCTTGAATTTTCAACATTACCATTTTCCACTTACCTCAGCATAAGGAGCAGTTAATGTTACGGTGGTAATAAACTTCAAATGAGATTCTTCGAGAAATAACTTTTCCCATACTATTACTTACAGGAGATGTCCAAATAAAATTTCAAAAAACTAAAAGATAGATGCTTCATAAATGTTATATAAATGCTAAATAAATCATGTATAAAAATTACAATGTCATGGACTTTTACAGGTTTTGTTATTTACATTTGACTTTTAATCTGACTTTTAATCTAAGGTATACCCGGCCACGATGGCGATGGGGTAAAATTCTAGCCTGAATATCCGAGGGTCGAGTCCCACCTCAGTAGGAGTGACGTGAGTTTCACAACACGGGACATAAGTGTTTGTATACGTCCGTTGTTACTTGTAACACCCGACGTGATTACGCGACCAAACTACAGACGAAATGACAGAATTAACAAGTAAAAGATCTATGGATCTGTCGACGGTATGGTGTATATAAAGAAAATAAAAAATATGGTAGAGTACTTCACCTAATAAAGGTTAAGCAAGTGATAGATACACGCGGCCATTAAGTCAAAGGTATTAGTGTAAGTAGGTACACACTGATACGTGGATATCGTGTACACCTCTTAGATTCGGCCACTGGAATGAGCGGTGACGAAAAATAAATAACTTCTTCTAGTTCCCATACTATTATTCGAGTTCTAATGACACAAAAACCACCAGAGATACATTTTCGAGAGTGAAATCAAGCACACTCCACTCATACGGAGCTGACATGTGACCTTTCCTCCGCGCCGAATCCTCCTACCCGCTCAACACCAAAGAGAAACCGCCCCTCTGCAAAAATCTCTAAATGAACACCCAATACCCACGCCAGTTTTTTACGTGAGACGACAGAATGAACGTATTTGGAGATTATTATTACTCAATAGCACTTCTGTTCCTAGAAGCGCGAATAAATCCCGGTCAGCAAGAAATTTTTAAAATATTTTAGGCACAATAATTAGAAGCTAAAAATATCTAAAACTCGATGCCTTCGAGCTGTGTCCATAGGTGAAAAACCAACAACCATGTCCTAACATGATACACGTCCTAATATGAAGTAGATAATTTACTTTCTGAAAGGTGTTCTCTTGCCTAATGAATTCATTCCGTGACCTGGTCAGGAAGAAAGTTTGTAAATATCGTGTTCTAAAATTTACACAATATTTTCAGAGTAAGATCGAGGCACGAAATATCCCTGAGCAAGGAAGCAGAAACAATACCTTGTAAATTAATAAGAGCATTTATAAAAATTTAATCTGGAATTTGGAAAAAACTGAATAATTTATTCTGGTGAAATATATTCTCCCCTCCTCTGAAAATAAACCTCGGTTCACGCCGTGCTTCTTTCCAATTTTTTTTTCATATTCCGGTCGCATAAATATTTATGCGAGACAAAATAAAAAACATGAGTGCACGAGATGGTAATTCATTGAGTGAGAGACATGAGTTTCTCAAACCGCTTAGACCGGAAGTATCATATCACGCCCATCAAAGATATTGTTTTGTAATTTTGCCATAAAGAACATGATGACACTGTGCTTACCGAGTGCGTTTTCTTGGATAACATGAATTAGCGTCGATATTTTCACACGCGGTCTTTCAGGTCTTCAATCTAAAGTCGTGGAAAAGAGTAGGATGAATTCGGTATTTCTATCATAGCCTCCTCTTTAAATCCTTACCCAAGGCCCACGTCGTCAGCTCTATTCTATTCCTGAACGCTACTCGTTTAAATTTGACGCTTAAAGCCCCAATCGAAATGTCGTGTTCTGCCGAGGAGCATAAGTGAAGAAAGGGGCATGGCAATGCTCCAATTTGTTATTTACGATATTATGTATATATTGACGTAGGAAAAAAAGAAGAATAAACTGGAGGAAAGAATAAAAATAGGAATACATATCCATGAGAAAAAATCTGCATGCTACTCTTCACTGATGGCATAGGAGATCCAGCAGAGAAGAAAGATCTGACGGGAGTACTGACCTGTACGGACCAAAAATGAAGAAATAGAGGTATAAGATTTAAGTAAATAAACCAAAACAATTACTGAAGAAAGGAATCAAAAAATTGTAATTAAACTTGGACAAAGAACAGTTGTGGTTCAAGAATTTTGCTTCTTGGGAATTAGAATCACCAGAGATGGTAAAAGTAAGAGAGATATTTTAAGATGACGAGCTAATTCAAGAAGGTATTCCACTAAAGTATACAGAACTGACCAAAAACACAAGCTTGGAAGGAAGAACTTCATTAAAACATACACACTGAGGGTTCTCTCAAATGAAAGTGTAGTCTGAACGAAAACGGCAGCAGAACAAAGGAGATTGGATGAAATGGAAATTTGTTGTTCTCGGAGAATTATGACAATTACATAAAGGGAGATATTAAAAAATTAAGAAAACACCATAAGAGAAAAGATATGTAGAGAAAACAAGGATGACCAAGGATGGAATCCAACAGGTTAATTATGAAGGATGCTGGGTAAATTATGAATCAATGTAAGAATGAAACGGCCATAGGAGAGTGCAGAGTAGAGCTATAGTAAATCAATCTTCAGATTAATGAATGACGATGAAGACTACTTTCGAGAAAAATGGACATTAGGATAAGCTGAAGCATTATATGACATTCGCAATGACTGTTACAGCTAATTTATGGTAGCAGCGGAGAGTAAACTTTTAGAATTTAATATTGGCTATGAGGTAGCATAGCCTATTTTATGGTATAATTATGCTTATGCCATATAATGTATGGAAAATTGTACGCTGGTTTCGGAAAAGGGTTGAAGAAAGAAGAATAGGATATGACTACCAACACATAGGGAAAAGCCAACTATAAATTTCAAGATTAATAACGCGGATAAACTTCGACCAGTCGACCACATCAGTTTCAGGAGGCAATATTAAAATCCCTTCCAAACAACTTCCTCGATTCGAAATAAATGGAAGATTTTTGGTTAACTTCCATACACAAAATTACGTCTCACAAAAGGTTATTTTTCAATACATCGGAGTATTACGGCGATGAGTGTTGTATTCACATTAATCTGAAAAATATTAGCAGGAAGCAGAGTACACGGGAATTCCTCTCATGTTACTACTTCTTCTCATTCATCTACATAATACCCTGCGAGCCGCCGCAAGGGCGTGAGGGAAAAAAGGAATGAAAAACAAAATGAGCACGTTAAATGGAAGTGTGCTCATCAACCTAGTAATTTGCAACATTCAGTTAAGATCATCTGTTTGTTACTCTAGCACTGAATAACCGCGTCATATACGTACGGACTGATAAGCAGGCATTTTATAACAAGGAGTCGACCTGCCAAAATTCCCCGAAAATGTCTAGAGAAGCTAATCACTTTTCGTAAGTACTCGCACGAATTGATCGCTGACTTCCAAGCGAGTAAGAAACAATCTTTGTAAGAGTAAGGAGTTGGATCCCCTCGGATGCTCGCCGTAACGGAGGACCTCACCACAGCCGATTGGTGAGGTAGAAGACTGTCTCTTTAGGTGGTCCTTGAGATTCGGAAGAAAATAATGACATTGAGCTGTCGTTATTTCACGATTTTCGAAGAATTTAAATCAATCTTCCTTAATTTAATTTTCAGTTGCCTCGAGGGCAATCCCAAACACCTTTACGGCCGAAGGACTATCTTCAAAGGCGGGAATCAAACCCATATCCTTCGCAGTAACATGCTAGGACTCCACCCCTCCGTCGACGAGGCCAACGTTTTCCTCTTGGTTATACAATTAGTCCACTTTTTCTCAATCAACAGCTTTGAAACTGGTGCCGATATGGAGATAGTGAAGGGCGGATATGTCCAGTAGCTAAATTCGCTTAATGTCAAGGCCTGCGTCGCGGCATTCGAGGTGAAATTTAAGAGGCCACAGTGATTGCTTTGACAAAAACGGAGCATGGTCACATGCATTCGCCCCATCAGCTCTTCCGAAAATCCAGGACGTTATGCTTGTCATGTGACTCTGAGCGGGTAGATGGCGAATCTTATCGTAACGGTACACGATGAAAAAAGAGATGAAGAATTAAAAAACGTTTGATGAGAAAAATTATAGCCCAAAAAGATTCCTTGACTCGTCATTACACTGACCTTTCCCTTACTACATCCCACAGAATTTTTTATTGAGGAAGTGATGCGTGAGATTGATCGCAATGACTGAAAATCATACTAGAGTAAAATACTCAGATTATTTGTCTTCCGCAGAAGTATAGGAAACTGCGACAATTATAGAAATGCATACTAAAGAACATCTCTATTTAAAGGGGTTCACGAGAATGACGAAATATCCAGGCAGTTTTATCTAAGGTACTTATATAAGTCTAATTCTAGTCCCGTTGTAAAAGGAAAAATATATATCCATCACAAGTAAGTTAATAAGCGAGCAGGATTATTACGAATATTAAATACATCAAACGTGGTCAAGAGTATCATTATATCTCATTTCTTATCACTTTTAGAAAGGGAGAAAACCTAGCTGAAAATTTCGAAAGCAAGTTTCTGGTTTAGCTGTAGGATTGTAGCCCCAACAGCGCATCCCTTAAACCTCAATTGATAAAAATGAAGGTTATTTGTGGGCAACATATTTTTTTAATCTCAATAAAAGTAACAATTCAGCAAAAAATTTCATGGCGATTCTTAAACTATACCAAGGATGCAATGTAGAGCTACCACTAACGAATGAAAACTTACCTATTAATTTTACACACGTAAGTGACACTATGTATAAAATGCAAATGGTTCACACTTTTATACCATCTTCATTTTTAACTGTCTTAAATGAAAACTCTGTAAAAGTGCCACAAACTCAAATAAAATGTGTACACGTACTCACAAAACTAACAATATGTTGTAATCTAACCTTAAATAACACTCCAGCGATGAGCAGACAATAATATAGGGTGAATAGGGTCCAGTAAAGTACACACATTAAATAACAATTTAAATTACACTTTGATAAGGAGTACGCGGACTTACAAGATGATCACTTGCATAATCCAGAAGTGAGAATAATTCAATGATTCCCCACCCTAAAATTCATCTCGGAAATACGAAAATCTCAAGGAGATCGGGTTGGTATAGAGGCTAGATAACCGGCTCCCCACTCTTGACAGTTCGGATTCAAATCCCGACAGGGGCGGAGACTTTTTCAAAGGAAATCTCGATCCCTACCTGGGTGCCAAGGATAGAACGTCGTACCTTGATTCCCTGGACGCCTTTCGTTCATAGTCATCAACTCTGACCATTCCTCCGTTTGGCAACTAATCCCTCCCAATACCTATTCTTAATGACGTAAGTGACCTCAGCTGTCAGCCGCCTTCCTAAATAGCCGAAAAAGCAACGCATACCTCAATTTGTCATCTTTTCAGAATTATATTTTCCTGCAAAAAAGTGAGAGTAAAAAGTGTGAAAAGACTATTGACCTTGGCCCTATGCGGAAATCAATTACACCAATTCAGGGTGAACACCAAACCAGAAAAATCTGACTCTCACGAATATTTATACGCAAATGGGAATGATTCAGATTTCATTTCCGCAGTAGGAGACCGTACTTATTCGGGAAGAAAACCTAAAACGATCGAAAAGTGGTACATATGATAACAGACGTTTACTCGCAGGCATCACAGGATAGGAAGAAACTCACCGGTGTACCTCACAAAGACACGCTAAATGAAATTGAACACTCAGGTGACCTTAAACCCCTTCGCATGTGGCACCGCATGTCGTCCTTCTTTTAGGAAAGTAGGGCGCAGCGGCCGGCCACGCGAGGGGGCGTCGTCGTCTCGGTGTGTTTTGGCATTGAAAAGGGCGCGCAAGCGACGCACAAGGGAGAAATATGGGTCAAATGAGGATTCTGATTCCCTGCAGGCCAAGACTTCCAGCTTGAGGGCCACATACACATCCTTGCATGCATCTGATCGCTGTTTCACGCCCCACTCCTACTCCTCATACACAGTGTAGATTGTGGAGCCAAGCAAAATTCACCGAGTGATCACTGGAGTTCCAGTGAGATTTTTTCTCAATTCATAACAGACACTACGTTTACCAATCGCCCTCAGATCGATCTGAACTCGGACTAATCTGGAAATTCCAAGCGAGCCGACTCAGATCGCCTGGTTTACCAACACGGACTGAAGGTATCGATAGAAAAATATCAATTCCATCAGTCGAAGTAGAATAGACCTGATGCATAAACAAAGTGCAGAGTTGGACGTTTATCCATTTAGAGGTGGAATTGCAATGTGCTACGATGTCATCAACGTCACATCACTCGTCATGTCTGAACTCTTGTTACTATTGGTTACAACATGCCTTGAATGACGATTATATTTTGTTTCCCAATATCAACCAAAAGAATGACGAAGAGCGCCACAGGCCTGCTGGTTCCGATTGAACTGAAATGCCCCGAACCAACCACTTAAAATTGAAGCAAATGAGACTTCATTCAGAGCGATAAACAAGTATCAGTTGCCCATAAGTTCTCATTTCCTCGTAAGACGTGAATGCAAGTGAAATGAGAAACCTCTTTCTGCTCCTACATTCTGCATTATTTATGCAAATTACTTAAGCATACGGAATTCCACTTTAAAGGGTATATAGGGTAGGTACTATTCCAAGTTCTTTTCTCATTTTCTCCCATTCCCGAACAATTCAACCGCCTACCCTCAATGGCAAAAATTACCTCAATAGATGGCTGCCTTCCCCAATAACAAACCGGCACTAGGCGCTCTGATAGCGCACAGCCTCACCATTTGCGGAAGCCCACTCGGCGAGAGCAATGGAAGGGAGGGGTAAGACCGGAAATCCTTCCATTATTGTGCAGCAGTAGATCGCACCAATGTGGGCAAGAGTTCAAGTAAGCATTACCTAGAGCTATGAGAAAAGACTACAGGCGTTTGACATGTGGGCGTGGAGGAGAGGGCGGTGGGCGGAAAGGAAGACGAACGAAGAAGTGCTCGACGTGAGGGGTGAGAAGAGGAAACTGCTGGATGAGATTAGAAAGAGACAGAGTAGATAGTTGGAACGAGTGACGATAGTGGAGGGGGTGCCCAAGACTGTGACAGGGGGGAAGATGTTGGGTAAGCGGGAAAGGGAAAGAAAAATAATATACTTCACGGACGGGATGAAGAATGATTAAACGCACATCGAGCTGAGAGAGTAGGACCCTGCGCTCGAAAAGTCTAGGAGATGTTAAATTCTCTTCCTTTTTAATCTAACCAGTATACCATCTCTAATAATTAAAATATTTAATAGTATGGCTACCAACTGACATGCTTACTCCTGCTAGTCCACGTTTTCACGCACTCTGCGAAGTCCAGGATGAAATTATGAAATCCATCAGGCCTCTATATCATCACATCTCAAAAGCCTCAAGCTGTTTCCTCTCCGTTTGTCTAGCTTTTTCTTCAGCAATACGTTGACAGTTGGATGTGAAGAGTTTTCTCTTACTGTTAAGGTAACCTTTGGTTTAAGTATACTACTCCTTATTTCGTTAGTGCTTCCATTAAAGTTATTTTGCTTCCTCAGGATTCAAACTCTTTCACTTTTTTTGCAATTTTCTGTCCAACATAATACTCACATTCTGATCTCCTCCTTTGTTAGCCACTAGGACTTTCGTCTAATATCGATTCAGTCGAAGATTATATTGAATGTTAAGAATATATTGCATTTCTCTTGAATATATATGAATAAGAGGATGTGTATCAGCTCTTCTTCACTGTCCGTCAGAACCGCAATATCATCAGTGAATGGTAGCATAGGTATTCTTCTTCCTTGCACAACTATTCCCCCTTGAATTCGTTCGAGTTGGACCATTTCTCTCTGAGCTGCATTGAAGAGTTTTGATGATAGTGAGCACCTTTGTCTAATTCCTCTCTCTATCCTAACTTCCTCTTCATATTTCCCGCGTCTTTTCACAGCCTTCTCAGGACTGTTTAAGTCCCATATCACCCTTCTTTCCTTAATCTTCACACCAACTTTATTTAGTCCTTCAAACGGCTTATACCGAGCCACATTATCAAAGGATTTCTCGATATCAACAAAGGCCATGATTTGCCGTATCCTTAATGATTCTTTTCTCCAAAATCAACCTTGCAGCCAGTATAGCTTCGCATGTGCCTCATCCCCTTCTAAAATCGAATTGGTCATCTGATCATCACCCCATCAATGGTACCTTCAACTCTCCGCAGCACAATGGAGGTTAAAATTGTATATGCATGAGACAGTAGGGTCATAGTTCAACAGCGTTCGTATCTAGGAGCAACCACTTTCTTAGGGATAAGAACTATTACTCGGTGAAATCGTCTGGTTCCGTCTAACATATCTGACAGATAATCTCATAGATGGACAGCAGGAGACCTTCGCCAGCTACTCTGATCCATTCTCCTACGATATCATTTTTAATCTTAATCTTTATTACTTAAAAGACGAAATCTTTCCCTACTGCATGAATTGGATGACTACATACATTATGACTCAGATAACCACGTAAGCTTACACTCATTCTTAAACCATTATCCGAATGCATCCTTGAAATACATTCCCCCTTGAGCGACCCCTTTCACTTCCATCGCTACTCCAAATAATGTCTCTGAGTCAGTGTAACTGGAAGATCACTCGATATACAGTCATTCAGGAAACATGGAATGTTCCCCCGTACTAACGTAACGAGTCATCAAAATCCGATTCACGTACGCTTGTCCTTGAGAATCTAAGTTGCACTATTAATTACGCTAAAAAAGTAGAGAATACTATGAAAGCACTAAGTGATAAATAACAGCGATTTAAATAAATACAGCGATAAATAACAGCGATAAAAAATAATAGGGCTATTATTTTTATATTGGTATTCCTAAGCATTAACTGATTACTTTTCGTTGAGTAGCGCTGTCACGATTTTCTCCTACCTTTTTGGTGGGCAATCGCATTCAGAAAAACCAACGAAGCATATGTACGAGTTCAATTTTTTCTTCATCCTTCATATATAAGTAGACAACTCTTAATTTTTCTCAAGTGAAAACTTTGGTGATAATTTGCATGTTGATTCCCTAAGTTATTCAAAAGTTGGTACCGAGGACCAATCTGGGGCATTTTTACGGCTTAAAGTTCAATTGGCCATTTCGGGATTTAATTTAATTTCTACGTTACCGCAGTCAACTTTATCACGCGACAGGGGTGAACACATTTCCAAACTTATTGTGAAGACAAAATTTATCGCCATAAATGTCATTAGCGTAATGACAGTAAACTTAAAAAGATTTGTTAGATGCTTAGGAATCTAAAAAAAAGGAAAACAGACATTGAGGAAAAATATTGCTCGCGAGGAAAAATAACATAAAACTAGATTTACAATTATAAAGGTGAGTACCGATTTCATAAAAAACCATTATATTTATGGTTTTTGAAATAGTTCAAAAAATTAAAAATCACGATTCATTAATAGAAGTCATTTATATCATTTAATAATAAATTATAATCATGAGAACAAACGGAAAACTGGTCCGGATTCACTAACTTAAAAACTAAATGTGTATATTAAACCGGGCAATTTATAAACGAGATGACTCAAATAATAGAGTAAAAAATTCCAAATTTTGGTTTACCGAGACCCTAACTAAACGAATCGGAATATCATGGCTTCTTGGAATATCATGGCTTCCGCATTTTTCTTCCATAATCACCCCACATGAATGAAAAAACTAGCACTGCTAAGGATTATATAAAACGTCCCTATACACCTTAACTAACCATCGCCTGAAACATTCCATTACACCCCATGGACAAATATAAATATTTTGAGAAAGTATTCGGCTGAGTAAAGTGAGCTATCGGAAAAAGGCTAGTGATGAAAATAATAGTGAACAAAATGGGTAGAAGACTCATTTGGAAATTGTATCATGGTAAGACGGCGTAAGTCGGGGCGACTCTTAAAAGTATCAACTACTGGGTGGTCTTCCTCTATCACGTTGCATGAGTATAAATGCTTCAACATTCTTTTTCATAGAAATGTGATAAATCTGACGTCAACCTAGATGGGAACAATGGATAGTTAGCAAGACAAAAACTGTTAATCATTTGCTCATCCACCCCATTTCATATTTTTAACCTCTTCTGTGGGCCATAAATAAAATGATAGGCAAAAAGTTACGTGGAGTTAAGGATGGAATCATCATGCAGCCTTAATGCGCTGCACCGAGGCTTCATGAGGTCACTTCGCATCGCCAATATTATTCATTACAAATCTTCACGGAACAACCAGACGACCTTAACCTAAAGGGAACTGAACCCGCGGCCTTATAAGCGATAGAATTTATCACCTGAACCAAGTCCACACGCGATCTTGCTCCATCGACGTCTGTTTGAAATAGGAATCATACGTAAAACACGCCTTGGTGGGAAAAGAGCATTTAGAAATTAAATACACGTTGATATGGGGTTACATGGGACGTGCTTGTGCACAGGGACAATATAGTTATGCAAAACAAGGATTTCTAATGGAAATATCTCTATGATGAAGGAATATCGAAGAATTTAGCCAAAATTTCGGGCTAGCGTGTCGGATAAAAGGCTACAGGGTAGCATTTTTTGGATTCCGTCAGAGGTGGATATTTCTCAGAAGAATTCAGAACCCTAATATGATCCTAATGGAAAGCAATTCATGTAAAGAATGATAGAGAAGCACAGTGAAAGTAACACAGAGTACCCTTATCAGAGGAAGAAGTCATTCCTTACGAGCTGGATACGCAGAGGAGAGTAAGGTGATCGCCGTGTAAGACTAAAAGGGTCCTTAAGGTCGCAAACCTTCGATGACCCTTCAAAATGCTCCATTTGTCATTCACATAAACTGAAAAGGATCTGTGAATCTAATCCAGTTGTGAATATAGGATGTTCTGAAGGGTTGCGAACACAATTGGCGTATTATTTTAGAAGAGATTTGCGTCGATTTAGAAGAGATTTAAAACAGCAAGAATATAAGGATCTTCCACGTAATCTTCAATTTTCTCCGGCCAGAAATTTTAAATCTTGAGTAAAATGTGGCAGTAACCAGGAGGGAAAAGAAACTGCGCGGAACGGATCGGAAAAAAACAGGATGGACGGCGCCTATCACAAATACATCTTGGAGAGAACATCTTTTGTCCTACTAAACTAGTGTAATGACTGATAATCAACAAGGGCAAGAGGAAAAAAATTCCGCGTTTGAAAAATACAATTTGACCTAATTTGTTCTGGATGAACTTGTATTTGCGCGCATAAAACTAAATTAATTTTATACTCAGGAATGGGTATATTCTTTAAATAAATGCATTAGGAATGGAGCTCACCACCTTAATTATGGATAAGATCGAAAGATAACAAAAGCATGATAATTATCGGTGGGGATTTCAACCTCCCGGCTATAAACTGGAAAACTAATAGCGTTGAACCAAGTTCAAGGAGGCGTGATATAAGCGAGGCCTTACTTAGTACAATTTCATACCACTCTCTTACTCAAATAGTAAACGAACCTACGAGAGGTAATAAAATATTAGACCTTTTAGCTGTTAGTCACCCTGCAATGATGAAATACGTCGATATCCTCGAAGTCATAAGTGATCATATAGTACTTTTTCCGACTTTGAGAACAACAGAAGATTCCAATGTAAAACCCAAACGTAAAGTCTTCATACCTGAAAAATGCGACTACGTAAAATTCAGAGATACGTTAGAAGCTTCATTCACGAAATTCGTAGCTACAACGAAGTACGAGAGCACCGAAGTATCATGGAGATATTTTTTGGAGTTACTACGTAAAGGAATCGATGAATATATTCCATACAAATTCAAACGGGAGAGTAAAGAACCGCGTAGGTATAACCACGAAATAAGGGGGGAGCTCAGCAGACAAAGGCAACTACACAACCTATATAAAACTTCTATTGAGTTAAGTAACAAAACAAAAGAGCTTGCGGCGAGAGAAATATACGTTGCTCAACGCTCAAAAACGAAGAAAATAATGCGCGCTATTCTACGAAACTTCAAGAAAAAAATCCTCGGTGAATTGCGAGATGAAAACCCTAAGTTATTCTGGTCTTACCCGAGAGAGCTCCAGGGCGAATCTTCATCAGTAGAGTCTTTAATGGATACTAACGGGAAAGTGGTCACCAACAGTATCGACAAAGCCAATATATTAAACCACTACTTCAAAAGTGTATTCACTACGGATGACGCAATTCACAATTTAGACATTCCTGACTTTAACGAGCCGATGGCTGACATAACAATTCAACGTGATGGAATAACTAAACAACTGCGTTCGATTAAAAGTAACAAGTCCCCAGGTCCAGATGGAATTCCTGCACGCGTGCTAAAGGAGTTAGCGCCACAGATTGTACCATTCTTAGAAATTATATTTAGCAAATCATTATCCGAGAGCAAGGTGCCCCAAGACTGGAAAACAGCCAACGTCACTCCGATATTCAAAAAACGAAATAAAAGTGACCCAGGAAATTACCGGCCAATATCGCTAACATCACTTTTAGGCAAGATACTCGAACACATTGTCGTTAGTAATATTATGACATTCCTGGATAACCGTAACTTCTTACATGACAGTCAGCATGGATTCCGTAAGGGCAGGTCCTGCGAAACACAGCTTGCGCTCTTCCAAAGATAACTACCCTTCGCTCTTCCTTCATGATATCCTAAAATCAGGAGAATCGATAAAGCAAGTCGACGCGATATTCCTCGATTTCAAGAAGGCATTCGACAAGGTTCCTCACCAAAAACTCATATATAAATTGCAATCATGCGGATTTATTAGAAAAATAGTGAATTGGATACGTGACTTTCTCAGTGATCGAAAACAAAAAGTAGTCACTGATGGTTTTAGCTCTGATATGGTCGAAGTCACATCCGGTGTTCCTCAGGAAAGTGTGTTCGGCCCTCTATTGCCTATATAAATAACCTTAGTTCTAGAGTTAGCAGTAAATTAAGATAACTAGCAAACGATACAGTTATCTACCGTGAAATGAACGAAGACGCGGACTTTGAAGCTCTGTCATCGGACCTTAACAACGTTCGTTCGTGGTGCCCGGAGTGGGGGTTGGAATTAAATATCAGCAAATGCACCACACTTCTCTTCCTGCGAAAGTCATCACAAAAATGCCATACCTATACTGTGGGAGGAGTAAACAAAATCTTCAGATACAGGAAAATATCTTGGAATTACCTTAACATCTGATATATGGTGGGGATTACACATATTAAACATATGTGGCGTAGCATTAGAGAAACTAGGTTTTGTTAAACGTATAATAGAAAGGTCCTCAGATGAAAAAGTTAAAGAGAGATACTACTTCGCTCTGGTTAAGCCACACCTCGACTACACCGCGAGCATTAGGGACCCTAGTCCAATAGATTTAACGAAAAAAATAATAAAATACAAGGGAAAGCAGTGCGCTTCGTTAAAAACTGCTACGAGCGTACATATAGTGTCTCACAACTTTTAGAGGGATTAAGGTGGGAGCCCCTAGAGACTCGGAGGCTACACTCTAGGCTTAGGTTGCTTGATAAATTCAGAACTGATATTTTTCCGAGCGACATAGAGAATATTATCATGACTCCTCACTTCATATCTAGGTCTGACAGACGCGATAAAATAAGAAAGATACACTGCCGAACAGATAGGTAAAAGAATACGTTCTTTCCGCGAACAATAAGCGATCACAATAAAAATTAAGCTCACTACATACACTCCTATAATTCATGTCATCATGTTATCTCAAAAAACTTATACCATTACACGGCTGGTGACCTAACACTCCCTGCCAAACACCCATGCGGCGGCTCGAGGGTTATTATGTAGGTGTAGATATAAGGGATATTTGTTTTTTTTTGTGCCAACAAATTCCTGAATTATACCACTTCTTAAACGAGAGTGTTGTCACATTAAAATTCTAATGGCATGCAGATGTGAATGATATGACCAATAACTGTATCCTTCGAGTTAGACTGTGATCGCGAATAATCTTAATGCGTGGGTTGCCTAAATTTCACTAGATAGTTGGCCAACCATGGCCCACTTCGGGTCCCAAGGGGCCCAAGAGGCCTTTTTCTAAGGCTTATGGCAGTCCCAATGCACTCAAATACCCCAATACAAATTTTCCAAACATTATGTTCATCGATTTTCCTGTGAAAAGAGGGCATTAGAGCATAGCATAAAGAAAAAAATTCCATTAATTTATAAACTAATGAAAACCCCCATCATGCATTACAAAGCTTAAGTTAAATTGAACTTTTTGAATATAATAATTAACTGGATTCTGGAATCCAGCTGAACTTGGGGATATTTCCCGAACCTCCATCTCAGATATGAGCAATTGGTGCCAAGCAAACAGACTCACCATAAATTCTCATAAATCTCTTCACCTGCAGTTCCACCACAAAAGGTATCCTCCCACCTCCAGTTTCTTACTTCGTTTAAAGGATAACATCCTCATCAGATCACATTCTATCAAGTTTCTTGGTCTAGTAATCAATGAAAACCTGGACTGGTCTGACCACATACAGTACATCATGAAAAAAATTACCACTGGAATCTTCTTGATGAGAAAACTAGCTCCAATTGTCGCTCTGGATACCCTGAAACTCCTATTTCACTCAAAAATCCAATCTCACATTTCATACGGCATCCTATTCTGGGGTAATGACAACCATTCCCACAAGATTTTTTCCCTCCAAAAGCAGGCCATTAAGGCAATGCTTCATCTCCCCCTCCGTACTCCTGGCAGACCTTTATTCAAGAATCACACCATCCTCACACTTCCATCCCTTTATATACTTAACTGTGCCTTATTTGTCAAACAAAACCCCCAAATATTCTCCTCTCACCATGATGTGCACTCCTACCACACACGAAACAGTACTAACATCCACTTATCCCAAGCCTCCACTTCCCTTTCTCTACATGGTCCTTATCATGCAGCCTCAATAATTTATAACAAATTACTATCTGATATTAAATCGCTTTCCTCTCCGCCAGTGTTCAAGAACCGTGTAAAGAATTTACTTCTTGAAAAAGCATATTATTTCATTTCTGAGTTCATGGCATCTAAGTGTGATTGCTGTCATACTTGAACTTATTTTATTTTTTACTAATTGTAAGTCCTGTTGTGTCTTTATTTTTTTTGAAACTTAACCAATGTTTTTTGCTATCTTAATGCATCATTTTCTTGACGATTTCTATGTTACCTTGTAACCAACAGAAATAAAATCATTATTATTATTATTATAAATATTGGTGTAATTCCAAAGTTGTTTGACTATGTACACTACCAGAGACACATTTCAGAACCGAAAATATTAGGTCATTAAAATGCTAATGCCCTTGAATTTTGCAACACATGTATAATTGGGATGATAACATTTTCCAACATGTACAAGTTCAGTAGCTGTCGCTGCCTATTTCTAGGTATTATTCTTCACTGAAATTCCTCATTTCTAATCAACAAAAATTTCTTATATTTCTTGCATCATGAACTTAGGCATCTTAGTTACTTTGATGGTATTTATGCATCAGAGTAACCTAACACAAGGGGCAAAAAAATTCCATCACTGGCATTTCCATACAGAAATGACCATTGTGCAGTTAACATAGCATATATGCTTTCACTAATAAATGATTTTCTACAAATTCTATTGACTCGTGTTCCCATAACAAAATATTCACAACAGCTTTTCTTGGCCAGATCTATACATTTAGCAACTTGTCAGCTGCGTCGGTAATCCAAGTGATGTCATGCGCAGATTGGGCTCATTTTGGTCACGGGAATGACCTACCTTGTATTCGTACAACCATGGCTCATTCCTTACAGCAAAAGCTACTCATCATTCCTAGTTGATATGTCATGGGCCTTCACTCCCTACAAAAGCTTATGACACTCTGTTTTTACAAAGCGATTCATCATCTATAGGACGTTTTAGCATAAACGCAACATTTCCAGCAATCTTATCTATTTTCATCAAGTTTTTACAATTTTGAACCCTGAAAAGTATACAGAGTAAAGAACAAGAATCTAAATCATATTCCTTTTGCTTGGCATTCATTTCCACTTAGTTTGACAAGTACTTCAAATTTAATCGGGCAAAAGAAAAAAAAGACTGAAAGTGAATTAAATGAAGCCATCACATGTATTTCTTCATGAGAATTTGTGGAGAGATGGACAAACTTTGCTGTCAATATTAATAAATATTTATTTTTACCTTTTTATCCCTACTTTATACAGAGGCAAATAAACTGATCTATGAGCATTAAAGCTAAGTTGCCGACCATGCTGACCATCCACCCTTAAGGGTCACCTTCACTTGTGATTAGGCCTTGTATTTAATTGCTCCATCCTCAACTGACTAAAGGAGAATACACCCTGCCTGAGCCATCTTACTTTAAGTCAACATTTTGATGTTTAGACAACATGGGTAAGAAGTAACAACCTTTCTTTCAACCACTGTGAGCAAGTGTTCAGCCCACAATAGACAAACATAAATTGCTGACTGGGTGACATGATGCATGATAGAATCAATATAATCTAAGTGCCGTAATGTCAATCACATGCCATTTAACACACTAGAGAGAAGTGTGTGCCACAATACACAACCATTTCATGAACAAAATTATCCTAAAATTTATTTACATTTTTGGCCTCAATTTTCAAATTACTTTTCCATTTCATACAAGTGTTAAGCATTAGCATTCTTCAAAAAATTCTTATTTTCAAATGTGCACCATCATATATTTTATTGATTTTGGTACATTTTTGGCAAAGTAGGCACATATAACGTTAAGTATTACAGCCATATAATCTGGCTATAAAGTATGAATTTACTCACATATATTTTGGACCAATTTCTTCCTTGAAGACCTTTTGATAAGGCTAAATGATCAGATTGAGAAAGACTTGTTCATAATTTATTGTTACAAAGAGTACCAAGAGTGCTTGATATCTGCCAAATGAAAGGAAAAAGATCATAATTATAAATATATAAAGATTATATTGTGAATATCTGATTGATTATAACTATGAACATTCAAAGAAACTAGTATTAAAAATTAAAATCTGTCAATTCCTAATGTTACAATGTAATATAATAATTTTTCACATCACAGTCAATCACATACAACTGTTTCTAAAAATGCATTCTATAATTCAAAGTTCTGGAAACAAGATGTGGGATATAGAATCTTTGAAAGAGAGGAGTATACCATTAGATATTTCATAGACCTCTCGACAGAGATAAGATGATGAGAATAATTTCTGAAAGAAGTTGTAAAAATTTGGATGATGAGAACAGCAGAAGGAAAACATCAGAAGTCTTTTAATAAAAGGTCAGTGAAAGGCAAACAAGCGAATTCTGAGTCGAATGGGAAAATGTTTGAAGAACTAAGTATAAAACTTAGATACTTAAAGCATCAGGCTAGGGAAATGCACAATGAGAAAAAAGCTGTGGAAGGAGGGAAAAGACTCATCCAACTTCATGGCAAGAGTGACATTCTTCCTTAGAAGCCACTTTCTACTCAATACAAACAGGTAAAAATATTTGGTCTGTAACTGCTCTGAAATCATCAGGTACAGTCAAATATTTTGGAATTACCTTAACACATTGGAGACGGTGCCCGAGTGTGGCTGTTCTGTTCTCACATGGAAGGCGCCCGAGCGAGACTCGTTTGCCCCGTATAATACGCGGCAAGAGCTATCCGAGCTACACTCGGCCGTTGGCTGTTTGAACTTACTTCTAGACATCTTTCAAAGCCATATGTACTAGGTGCTGCCATATGAAGATTTTTTTTTACTTTTTGAACTTATGTTGAGAGTGAGTTGCGGAATACATATAATGTTTATAAAAACCCCAAAATTAGGCAGTCCTTGTGTCTCAGGACCCCCGAAAACGTCCAGTCTCCAAAGTGTTAACTTTTGATACATCATGGGGAACACACATACAAAACATATGCGGCACAGCATTAAAGAAACTAGGTTTTATTAAGTGTATAATAATTATATCCTCAGATGAAAAAGTCAAGGAGAGATGCTACTTTGCTCTTGTTAAGCTACACCTCTAATACACCAAAAGCATTTGGGACCGTGGTCGTGAAGAGTTAACCAAAAAATTTAATAAAATACAAGAAAAGCTACATGTTACATTAAAAACTGCTACGAGCGAACGTATACTGTTTCACAACTTTCAGAGGGATTAGGTGGTAGCCCCTAGAGACTTGGAGGCTACCCAATAGGCTTAGCTTGCTTGAGAAATTCAGAACTGGGGTGTTTCAGAACAACACAGATAATATTATCATGATGCCTCATGACATCTCAATGTCTGACTGAAGCAATAAAATAATGGAGATACATTGCCAAACAAATGGGTACAAAAACTCGTTCTTTCCTCACACAATAAGCAACCACAATAAAAACTGAGCACCACTATATACACTCCCATAATACACTTCACAATTTCTCCGCCCAAAACCTTATCCCTTACATCTTTCCATGGCTGGTGTCCTAACACTCCCTGCCACATGCCCATATGTTGGCTCACACGGTAGTTTGTACATGTAGATGAAACTGGTTGGTAACTGATCTGAAAGGCTAATATCTGAGATGGAAGTGGTTTGTTACTGGGATGGGATATTTGTGGATGCGACCGACAGCTAAGGTCATTTGCGCCATAGGGGATAGGTATGGAAGGAAGGATGGATAGAAATCCGGTGTTGGAATTATCCTGCTCTTAATGAAAGGTGCCAAGAGGACCACGGTTTAACACTTTATCCAATAGATGGAGTACTGTACTTGAAGTGCCCTCCACAAGACACTCAAGTAGGGATTGGGTTTCCTCTGCAAAGATTTGAACCTTGGCCGCCCTTATGGTTAGCCAGTACTCTAGCAACCATACCAACCCGATCCCCTGGTCTTTTATTGTTCTGGATTTGAAACATCATGACATATCTTTAAAATCCAATGTTCCTGGCTTTTATCTTGACATATGTATCTGCAAAATCCAGACCAGTTCAGTCCAGTTACAGACCTTTTCCCAATCAGATATTAGTCTTTCAGACTAGTTCATAAGTAGTTACAGACCAAATATTTTTACCTGGGCTCTCAATTGCCAACCACAGTTTTTCATTCCATATATGCCCCCCTCATCAAACTTTTACCCCTCACCAACTCTCAATCTCCCATCATGGGCAATGAAATCAATTTTCTCGACAACCTCTAAAATCACCCACTTACCATTTAAATCTAAGATTGTTCATATTTTTCTCCTAAGTATTCAACACAGATAATCCTTTAACTAAGCACATGCATAAAGTATTTTGTCCTCATTATTCACTTGAGTATCACCAAAATGGCTCATCCATTTTCCCAGAGGAATCCCTTCATGCAACAACCCATTCATTCAGGTCTCTCAACACTCTTATTCTCTCACTATGGTAGCCTCGTGGTCTTCCACAGAATTCATCTTATGATCTTTCACACCCTCTATCCACAGATGCATAATATGTCACAATCATCACTTTTCATACACCTTTGAACCTTTGATCTCTCATTTAAGTTCAAGCCTACACCTTTACTTCTGCACAGACCATTGTCAACTCCTAAACATAAATATCATTCACTTCCATCAGTTTAAACAGCATCCCATCCCCAGTGCTCAGTTCTACATACAAATAATACATCCACCAGTCTCATTATCATTTAAAACCATCAATTTAACATATCGTACAAGAAATAATCAATTTACTGTCAAGTCCATTTCATGACAGCTTCATACGGCCATCATGACTTTTGCTGTCAGGGGTTTCTTTTCAATGGTAAACAGCCAAGAGAATTAGAACATATATGGCTACTAGCCTATGTAATACCCTCACACCATTTGCAACTTTCCCTGTGAATGGTTATGGAGCTACCAGTCAGTTTTGGTAGTTCTGCCCATATTCCACATAATGTTGGCTGAACGATCAATAAAAATTATTATCATTATTCCATACCAGAAACCAAAACCTAGAAACACCTTAGACCCATTCGCATAGAATTACTAAACTAGGGCCCCTTCTGAAAGGACTACCTTGAAAGCGAGAAAAATGTTTCATCAACCCACCATAAGGAGGTATCAAAGTAGTGTACTATCCAACCTGGACACATGACGACTTTATAAAAAGCTAATTTCAGGCAATGAATTCCTCAATAGCATTAAACCCTTCAAGGTAAGAAAATTTTACCTTCCCTTTAGCCTTTCAGTAGGCGCGAGGGCCACAGGGGTGGCCCACAGTGTTTCATTGGAGTGCCGTTTCTCATAGGATGGCATAATATACATGTATGTTTCAATAGCTGCACATAATTATGTCCTCAAAAACCTCACATGGTCGTTTTTTATGAATTGTGGTAGGGTTTATTTATTTATTTATTTTCACTGCCCCGAATACATGACATTAGGCCATTTTATGTCGGGTGAACAACAGTAACAACGGACGAGACACAGACACCCATGTCCTGGACAGATAATATTCTACCCAGGCGGGACTCGAACCCGCAACCCTTGGGTTAGCAGGCGAGGACTTTACCCCGCCACCACTGGGGCCGACAATATTATTATAGTATTAGATATAAAAGTATTAAATAGCATGCAAAAGAAAGCCGGCGTGACTGGGCCACCAGTGTGACCCTCGCAACTGTGTAACCTTTTCCGATCGGCAACACTTATAGCTGTGCTGCAAATATTGGTCACATATTTGTCTACTTTGACAAGTAAACAATATGCGGAACATTTATGTTACTTTTATGAGTACCTCATCAAGCGGCCTGCTTTCTTGCCTGTTCCGCAGGGGAGGGGGGCGGGGATGCAAATAACCAAGTTCAACCCTTCTCCCCGGGGTTAGTACATAAGAGCCTCCCTTCTACGCTCAATGGGGGATTACCTGTGAAACCCTTATTTGAGGGTACAGTGACCCTTCTTCAGGATTCCTTTTCTCTCAGCCTGGCTGATGCACAAGTATTTACAGACAATATGTGTCACTTGCAGGTAGCGTTTAGACATGTACGAATCGTCCCCTTTGCGGACTCGTAAAATAGTCAATGGAAGTGGAAGTGTTCTGTATTCATTTTCAATAATACTCTGGGAATAAGCCCTTTCACAAGGACATTTATTGGTTTTCGCTTATAGTAGTTGAATTGGTAAAGAATACTTCAAAATGTTCCCAAATTCTTTTATTTTTGTCCTTAGGTCTAAATTATCTCTTGAAAGAGACTCTTAGTAATGTCTTCCACTAAAAGATTATGATGAGACTATGTTCTGGATAATGACATACAGAGATATCTAGATGAGGAATCAATGGACTTGGAAATTGGATTGGGGGAGGAAGAAGACCCACGAAGACATAACTCAAGAGAGTGAACATGTTTCTTCCTCAGAGCAAGAGGTCAGTGGACATGAATTCATCCAAGGAGAAGACATGGCGATCAATGAAGAATCAGTTTACTTCACTTATAGTGGTCTTGAGGAGCTCAACACAAAATGTTTCTCAATAATGGGATCCTTACAGGAGAGAGGCAACCTCTGGCTTGTTGTGGGCGTTGTAGCTTCAGGCAGTACCTTCCAAGTAAGCCAGCAAAATATGGCATAAAGAAGAAATGGAGAAGATTGCCAGGGAAATGATAAAACCACAAATAATGAAATGAATTTGAATTTCTACTCTCCCAATTCAAATAAGAGCACGGGCTCGTGCAATTCCATGAAATATGTGATCCCGCTAACCCTCCAATCAAAACACGCAGTTCTTATGGACCGTGCAATGCCTGTGCAAGAAGCCATGATAAAACAACAAGACGGTGGCGTATCAAATGTGGGAAATGGACATACAAAGATCACCTGCGAGACATTTGAGTGAACTATTCAAGAATGATTTTTTTCTTATGAGTATATCTTCTCCTCCTAAACTTGAAGTATTTATGAGTAAAAATATGATAGAAAATCATAAATGTCATAATGCATTTGTGTATCATTTACTCTACAATTTCATCTAAGATGCCTTTTTTCCTGTAGTGAATCCGATCATTTCATTTCTCTCTGTAAATTATTTTTCATTTGTATATTTAATAAAAAATGACATGACTTGAAAAAAAATATATTATCAATTTTTTATCAGTTATTGTCTTCCATTCAGTCATATTATAATGCTTTTATTTTTTATATAAATTTTGTCGCAATGGATGATCGATCCTCAAAATATTGTACAATTTTTAAAATATACTTTGTGTTTTGTTCCACCAATAACTATAAATTTGTCTCATAGTGAAAAAACCTAATTAAACAATAAATATTAGTCTAAACTTATTGACTGTAAAAAAAATTTACAAAAAAATTGAAAATTTGGGCAATAAAAAATTTGGAACTTGGGCCCAATCAAGTAACAAAATTTCACGTGCCCACTGAAGGGTTAACAATGAGTGACCATAATAAAAACTGAGCTCTACTTAAAACACACCCATAATATACTTCACCATTTCACCTCCCAAAACCTTATCCTGTGCATCTTTACATTGCTGGTGTCCTAACACTCCCTGCCACATGCCCATGCGGGGGCTAGCAGGGTAGTATGTAGCTCAGAGGCAACCCTACGGGTCCACAAATCTGTCGCAGAAATATCATGGATATATGAAATATTAAGTAAGTTCATGCTTGAAATTAAATTTTGGCTTGCATTTGAAGACATTTGCTCACAAATGGGAAATTCCTACAAGGAACGTGTACTCACAACTCCTGAGTGGATAAAAATCCACCAGAGCAGGACATAAACCTTTAAAACATTGATGAGCAGAAGAGGACTCTGACCAGCCACCACCAAGGCAAACAAAATGGGCCAGGTCAAATCTGGTTCATGCCAAAAATTCCCTCTGTATTTCCCAATCCATTTCCAGATTAAACTCACTGTGATTTTTTCATTTGATGATACAGAAAAAATAGCAGTCAATCAACCTATTTCCAAGGGAGGAAATATAATAGTTAACACAAATCCCCAGATGTGAACTTATACTCTTTAGAACGTACACGATGAGTCAAGATTTGTGAAAGGCCATCAATGAAGCATGAAATTAAAATCACCACATAGTTGACATTTATGATTTGTTCATGAAAATATTTATGCCAAAAATGTTTGCTAAGAACTATCATAATGCATCTAATGAGCTGGGTAGTTTGTCTATTTGTACATAAAGCCTGTCGCAACACAAGATAATCCAACAGGCACTGCACTCTTTTGTTTTGCCTTTTTAGAACTCTGAATCCAACACCAACCTGAATAGAAAGAAACTGCTGCACAAAGTGAAACTCAACTAATCAACAACTTATGTATTTTGTATTATATTAAAGCATATTATTACATAAAAGAGATATGTATTTTGCTCCAGGGTTCCCAATACATTTGTTTCCAACTTAATTCATATACTCCATATCTCTTAAGTGCTAACTAAAGGAATGGCATTTAAAATTGCCTAACAAATAAGTTTTAATGGCCTCATGCAACATTTAACCCTTGGCTTATTCCTTAAGATCAAGGTTGCCAGTCCCCCTCAAAAGTGCAACCCCCTCCCCAAATTCTCATCCCCCCCCCCCAAATTTGGATATTCCTTCCAGCTTCCTTTTTCTGCATAATGTTTTATTTATTTCCATTTTTCATGAAAAAATTTTCAAAATCTTACCCCCCCGACCCAAAAGAAATTTAGAATGCCTCAGTTTATGTTTCTCACTCTCTTCGTCCATATTTTTAAACTTTATTAATGTTTTCGCCATAGTAATTAAAATAATTTCTCAAAATTCCCCCCTCCCCCAAATATAAATGGCACAACTTGCGCCATGTAACCCCTGCTTAGGATTATATTTTAAAGCTACAAAATAAGAATCATTGAAACAAGAGTCAGTCCAGCTACAAGAGCTAAATATGTACCTTAAAAGACAGGTGTAGAGAAGATATGTCTTCATTTAGCTCTCACGGAATATATGCATCGAAGATCGTCACATAGGTAGTTCAGAAAAATGTCTTCCATTCCTTATTAAGAATACTTTGTGGTGGAAGGGTAGTTGGAGACTTTTTTGGAGACAAGACAAAGACAAGAGAGGTTGGAAACAACTCAACTCAGTAAATTGTAGCCCAACTGATTGCTCTCATTACTTAGCAATCAATGGTTTAAATGAAGTCTGGGGTGCCGGTCATTGTTCCAAAGAAACTATAATTTAAGTAACCCATTATTCTAATAATTTCCATCCTTTTCCAAAACATTATTTTCTGTTTTTCCAACTCATTTCGAGCATCATGCTTCTAACACCCTAAACCCGAGAAAAGTTATCTTGGCGAAAAAAAGAACACTTGGTATTTTTCTACTGGTTACTTTTATATGGTACCACCACAGTACCATTAGTTCATCGAAGCCGCCATGTTGACTACTATTATACCGCAGCAATGTAAATGGGGCATATACGTCAACTTCAGATACCTGAAGATGTTGCTTAACGTAAAAACCAGTAGATCTATATAAAATAAATTCGTACAAAAATAGCTAGAGTTCACTTTCATCATCATGAATTTCCACGAAGTCACAGCTAAACCTACCGAGTTATCTTGGTATTGGTAAAAATTCTCCTTGATCCTAGTAAAATGATATTTTACTCATTCTTATGGACTCATATGTGATAGAATTCTAAATTAAATGCTACCATTGAGCACACATAACTCAAATAATTCATCCACGAAAGTTCAAATTCGTGCAAAGAAGAAAACAAGGATAATGAATATAGTGATGGCGTAGAGTTGTGTCGCGTTGGGATGTTCAACGCACCCGATTGAAAATGCATTTGAATACGTTCTTCGGGATAACTTACACCAGATAATACCAACCTTAAAAAATAACGAAAATTTTCGCCATGTATTGATCCCAATATGAAGCTTAAATTTCGTGGAAAAGAATTACTCAAATTCAGCCATCGCACTACCACTCAATCGAAGACTCCGCTCGAAAACAAAGGAACATCGGAATCGCATATTAAACAAAGAGCATCCACGGCGCGACGTTAAGCGGGTAAGAAAAGTAAGAAAATAAGAAGGCGTGGAGTGGCGTGGAGAGTTCAAGTTGCTAATATTCTTGGACAAAGGCAGTGAAGTGATTGGGTAATTGCAGAAAGGGTGTATTCAAGTGATTGATAGCATTGCTTGCCCTCCTACACCTTTCAAAATGGATATAATTATCGATACGAAAGGTGAAATTGACACTTCAGACAGTACTAGCAGCAGTGAAGAAGAGGAGAGTGAATCTGAAACGGACGAAGAATGTGGTAAGTTTTCTGTTGTGTACATGATGTTAAAATTTTTCGTCTGGCGTATTTAATGATTTTTCATTGTCGTTTTCCCCAAATGCCTTTAGTTGGACGTTTTTAAACGATTGTAATCTCTATTGGTGAACCTTTACTGAAATTCTTGAATTTACGCCAGGTTCTTGTCGCTAAAAGTCTTGGATCTAGCTTTATCCTGAAGACGCCATTTATATTATTATTTCAGACCCTGAAGAATTCAAAGTTCCCTACAGAACGTCGACAAATGAAAATGGTGGCAGGTACGTAACGTTATATATCGCTGAAACGCGACTAAATTGCTCTTATAGGATAGTAATAGTGTTTTAACTGTCTGTTGTTGAATTTACTTAGTAGTCGTGCAATGGATGATGACATTGATGTCGATGAGGACACCTACCTCGATATTCATGTGGGAATTGGAAATCGAAACCGAGCCACTGACTTAGAGAAGAGGCTTTCAAGTCGTGTTGAGGAAATTCTCAAAAAAAGTGTGATAACTCCTGGGTTTGAAAAGCTGGATACTGTTCCACCGTATGAAGAATCCAAGAGGCAAATGATTAAGAAAAGAAGGGTAACTGTATATATTTACTTGCTAAATAATGTAGTAATGTACCTATCAGTCATAAGTTCCTCTAAGAGGCTAGTTCTCATGAAATCAGGACTATCTATTGACGAGGGTTGACTGGTGACCATTAAGTTTGTTTACTATAACTAAATTGTAATGTGTATGCATTTATCTAATATTCATAGGTTAGAGACAGTCATTATGGGCAATTCACATGAAAGATAAGGTGCCAACACCCACAAAGAAGGTAGAACTTTGTAACAAACGCGGCCATCGTGGCTGTTTTGAGTGTTAACTAGGGTAGATATTTTCATTTTAGCGATGCTGGAGAAAAACTTTCGGTTGGTAATGCAAGATGTAACTGTGTGGAAATAAATTGGTTTATTTATCGACTGGGATATTGCCTAGTTATGCGAATGTCATCCATTCACTAAAAATGGCCACACTAGTTTCCCTCAGTGTATTTCAGGACAATACAAAACAATATTAAAATTGAACCAGTTGATTCAGTCTTTACAGGAAGCCTTTGCTTTTGTGCTCTGGGAGTCAAGCTGTAGGGCGCTGAATCAACCGTCCATCATAAGAGTGATTACATTTTGACACCAAACATGAAAGGCAAGAATACTCTGTTAGAGACCACAACAAAACCAGAGAGAAGGGCTGGTAATTAGATGACAAAGATAATGTAAGAAGACAGGAAGGTGGCAGAAGTGATGAAGTGCATTGCCTAGGAATCACTGAAGAGGGTGGAGATCCAAGGACAATTGAAGGAGATGAGATTGGCCATGTCAGGCAGTAGTTTGAAGTTGAAAGAAAAGCAAAAATTGCAGAAAAATAGGGGAAATGAGCTCTCATAAATTCAAAACTCAGGGATAGAATCCAGATAAATTAGGTATTGAGGCATAATTGAGAGGAATGAGAAGAGCGTGAGACAAATGAAGGGGGAGAGAGAAGATGAGAGGAAGAAACAGATGGAGCAAATACAAGGCAGTTCAGGCACACTCAGGCAAGGATAAGAAGAGGGATTTGAGTAAAGAATAGAAGAGATGCAGAAGCCGGAAAACTGTGAGCTGAGGAAGATGATGTCTGATGTAGAATCCGAATCAGACGTCTGTCCCTCCAATTGACTCGTAATTTTTCAACACTCCAATCGATAATCCCAACCAGCCTAACAGAAACATTCTCTTAATCTACAAACCGAACAAAAACTTTTCTTCTTAATTATAGGTTTCTATCAACTAGTGGCGACATCAGTTTCCTGTCCCTCTCCTAAACCCAAATTTGCCATCACTTAGGTATTCATTAGCCTTCTGAAAACTAGTTGTTTGTCTACCATCGTTTTTGACTTTTTTCTTGCTCTTCTTTGGTATCATAATTAGTATTGCCATTGTGAAGTCCTAGGGCCACATACTATCCTAATTTATCTTACTAATTAGCACAACAAGTTTCCCTCTTCTATTCATCCCCATGATCTTCAGAAACTCTGCAGGTATGTTATCTATTCACATTGCCATGTTCCTTTTCATACCTCATAGAGCCCTTTCAACCTCACTATCAAGGATACCTGGCCCAATTTCATCTTCCCTTTCTATATATAATGTGCTGGGCCTTATTTCCTTACAATCAAGCTCTTAAACACATTCCTTCCTCATCTCTTTGATCTCTTTCATCTGGTGTTGAATTAACATCTTCAGGTGTTGCAGGATTTCCTCCCAGGTGAACATTTCACATGTAAAAAATATGAGCCAACTTCTGTATCTCATCCATTATCGCTGCAATTGTCTTCCCTTTCTACCATCCATCAGTTCCTTTACTTTCTTCTAAGTATAGTTCATCTGCTCGCCCTCCTTTTTGGAATTTCTTGTAGGAGACTCTGTTTTCTCTACCATGCTTCTCTTGCCCTCTTTGATTATTGTCCATATTAAATTATAAACTGTTGTACTTTACCAAGAAATATAATTTAAACGATTGTACATTTAACTCTAATGAAACTGTAAAAATCACTATTTTTGACTTAAATAATGGTGCAGAGACTTCAACTCTATTGAAGAAGTGGGTGTGTTGATGTCAACAACAGATACATAATTTTAGGCTTAACGTATATTTGAAGGGCCAAAAAATACAAGGAATTTATGTGAATAAAATTGGTAAATATCTTTTCACTGCTATTTTATCTCCTAGTGAAGTACAAACTTAACCTTAGCAAATCTCAAGGTGTAAAAGGATTTCCTCCCCGGTGAACATGTCACATGTATAAAAAAATATGAATTCAACATTAAGAAGGTGTAACGCTACCAATTCTAGAACTTATCCTCTCTTTCAATAGCTGCTCCACCTTGATGCAAATTTCTTAACCCAAATTACCTCCTTTAAAAAAAACACATCATTCATGGGACAAACATACACATTTAAACACATCAAACACATGCAAATACATTTATTTTAATGGTATGGCTCTTTTTAAATTATCATAAGCAATCAATTATTAGTTGGAATTATATTTAGCCTAATTTAAAATACATACTTGGAGGTGTTTTGGTAAACAAATAGGTTTTTATCCCTTTGGTTATAAAAGAAAAACAGGCAATTAGTTACTATAGGTTTACAGGAAGAGACAAAAGGTGTTCAGTGCGAGGTTGAACAGAATTAAAATTTTAAATTCTATTCTTATGAAGTTAACGGCTATTTGGATGCAAAAGTTCTTTTTCTATTTGAATTATTGGTTGTATCCATTTATCCTCCCCGGATCTCCTGCCTCTGGGTGTTCAGCCAGTCTCATTCTCCACTGCCATCCGGCTATATTTTCTTTTCCTCTCTCGTCCTCTCCTGAACTTCTGCTGCAACCCAAACCACTGGCGCTATTTCTGCAGTCTTACTATGCTATCTTCTTCCTCAGTATATCTCTGTACATCAAATTTCCTTCAGTTTCATCTCTCTCTCTCCTCCCTTCACTTCTGTTACCCTCAACTGCCTCTCTCTTTCTCCTCCTCGATTGCTGGCCCAAGCATCCCTCGATTCCTCCTCTGTTGGATTATTTACTCTGGTATTTCAAATTACGCGTCCCTAGTGATGGCCTTTGACGCTTACTGTTCGGTTGACCTTGCAGCCATATTTATACCATTACAAAGGCCAGTGCCAATTCCTGACAATCATTCATAACATTTCTGATTCAGTATTTTAGGAAGTATCACTCAATATTAAGGCTGCATATCAGTATCACATTGTACTAGTAATTTACCGTGTCCTTGAGGAATTACCAGGAATTACATTTTGGATATTAATTTGAAATATCCTTATCACAGGTGTAGTCATAAAGCTGAGGTAACTAAATTTGCTGTTATTGCCTGGATGGAAACAAACTGTCCTGACAACCAAAAGACCATGAATTCAAAGCTTTTTCCTGGTATAGCTGTTGCTTTAGTTTTCAGGTTTAGGACTACAGTGTGATTAGAGATGGTAACGGTAATGGACAATGGATCGAGGTAGTCTTCATAAATTACCATGGTATTTGATGTAATTTACACCAGCCCCTGAAAATTACCATAATTTTCAGTAATATTTATGTAAAAGGGAAATTTCCCATGTATTCTTACTAAATAAATAAGTATTCACCTGTCTCAGATATTTTTCATACAGATATATTCCAAACATATTATTTTAAGCAAAGTCTATTAGTGTTTCATTCAATTTTAATTATAAATTAAGGTACATGCAACTCATATGTGGAATATTTGTGGGGCTATCGTTTCAATGGTGTCTCATTCCAGACAAAAGAAAAGATTGTGTATGGGTTGCCGTTTTTGTTTTTATAGTTTCTTTATTTCTGATACATTAATACAGCAATAGGAATCGTTTGAATGCCATTAACCCACTTGCTATTGCTGTTGGTTTTTTTATTAAATCTTCTATTAGCTATAAATTTCAGAAAATTAAAAATTTTGGTAGTTTTCTAAAATTACAGTAATTCATGTATTACGTAAGACGTTTTTGGGGGTCGAGAGTTGGGATCATCTTACATTACCTTATGAAGAGGAGCAAAGTCTTTGAAGAGCATTGTCTTAACAAAGAGTAGATTCAAATAATAACGTTGTAGCAATTCCTTTATTTCACTTCACAAATAAAATAACACTTCATTTGTTTCACTTCACAAATATAAAGAAAAACGTCCACTACTGACCGTCCTCTTTTTTGCATTCCTGCTTCACTCCCTTATGTCCTCAGATCTCCTCCCGCGTCCCTCTCTTGTTTCCTCGGCGACCGTGTAAACAAACTAACAACGCGGCCATCCCAATCGACTTATTGTATCATTACAACATCTTATGTAAGACTGAGATGGAGGGTAGGGGGTTGGGGAAATCTTACATTGTCATACATAGGAGGATGGGATGGGGTCAAAAATGGCATAAATTGTCTTATGTAATACTTGAACCCTTCCCTCAAATGAAAATTACAAATTTGCCAATCTCTAAGTGTGATATAACTGTATCAACTGGGACAAGACACTGAATTCAACTACTTGTGTGCTAAAAATCACATACCTTAAATTTAATTGTATATGGCATAATTGTCTAATAGTGATTTGTGGAGGTAGTTTTGGGAAAAGCCCTAATGTTTTTTACCTCTGTTTTGAGATCCTTAATTTCAAAGAGAGAGTATTTGGCAGCCCTTGTCAATATAGACTAATAAAAATTGCACTCTCTGGGCCATATATTTTATATCTTATTGTGATAGCATTCAATTTATTATAATTCCATTTGTTTTACATGAAGTAAAATTATGTTCTTTGTGTACTTTATTTTATTTAGGAGGAGCGGGCCAAGACTAAAGGAAAAGATTGGTTCAATCTTCCAGCTCCTGCCATGACAGATGAACTAAAGCATGACCTGGAAGTCGTGCGAATGCGATCTGTGTTGGATCCAAAACAATTCTACAAGAAAAATGACCTCAAAGTGTTGCCCAAGTACTTTCAGGCAAGTGATTTTTAGTTGTATGTACATATAAGTTCATTCAAGATTACCATATTGTTGCTAATGTTTGAACTCTCTTTACTAACACATTTCTTAATTATAATATCTCTCATAAAATTCATGTATACCTGATTGTTCATCCTGTTAATGATTGTTGCTTGAAACTACAATTGGTCATTATTATTATAGGTGTTTTTATGTTACTGTTCCCTCCCATTGATATTGGAAAATGTTGAGCTTAAATGTCTTATAACTTCATTGTCTGAAAATTTTATTCTTGTAATATTTGTCCTATGAGTTAGTAATGATTCACTCATGACCCATGATTGTATAAAGGTCATATTAGGCCTTCCCTTCTTGTGGTTTATGTATGGGATACATTTGGTGTACAACATAGCTACTTGACCTACAATATAGGTCAAAAATACATGGAAAAGTTTTGAAACACCTCATTGGAAAATAACTAAGACAGGAAAAGAGTTTGTAAAAATTAATCAGTTATCCTTATGTTCACTTCGCTTTCTTTCTTTCTTCTTAACTGAGGAAGGATTAGATTTCATTGGGACTAATTTCTGCCCCTTTTTTAACGCTTTCGCGCCAAAGTGTCTCTAAGGAAAATGCTTTCCCTGCTACGAGTAGCATGAGAATTTTCTATACTTCTCTCTACGGAGCTCTCTCGTGGCGACGAATCGCTCAGGTATGCCTTTTCCCTGTATTGGAACCCCACTCAGTGGGGCAACGTGCCCCTTCCCCTGGGCACTCGGCTCGACCCCCCAACCCTTAGCAGCCCCTCTCGCAGCAGGAGGCCAGTGTAAAGTTGGTGCATTAGCGGTGGTTTTTTTAAGTAATTCTTTGCTGTATACTTCAAAAACATATCTTTAAATGAATTTCTAATGTTATTTTGAGCGTTTTACAATTTCAAACAAAATTCTAGCGTTAATATTAACAAATTTAGAGTTCTGTTTAGAGCTCAAACTATTGAGTTCAACACAAGAACTCCGTTACTGTCAACGCTAGAATTTTGTTTGAAATTTGCTAAGACTCAACAAAAAAATATTCACTTCATAATGTTAAAAATATTGTAGAGTGAAAAAAATAATTGCCACAAATACCATTGCAAATACAATAAATTGACCGTGGATTCATGCAGCAAGGAGGGCTACTAATGATGCAGAGGGTTGAGCTCACTTGCTGAGAAAGGGTCTGGGCTGTCCCTAAGCTGGGTCTTGAAGGGTAACAGCATACCTGAGTTTATTGCTTGGGCAGCGGTCACTTCCCATCCCCTCCGTAGCCGACATTCGTTCGTTTGCAAAGGAAAACCCCCGTCGGCTAGAGCCGACATTCGTTCTTTTGCATATGAAAAACTGCGTCAGATATGGCCGACATTCGGTGCGAAAGGGTTAATGTTAAATAGTTAGATTTTCGAGGAAAGAAAAACCTGGAACTACTTGTAGAATCATGAAAATATAAGAAAATGTCAAAATATATTTCAAATAGTTTTTAAGTACTTAAGTTTTATTTATATATCGTTAATGATGAGAAATTTGGATTCATAATGAAGCGTTAACTGGATTAGGATTTGAGATTCACGAAGAAAGGATATTGACGTGATATGACGTATTCTCTCTAGTTTGAATTCAACTGATTACTAATTTGTTGCGTGAATAAGATACATTCTTCCGTGTGTGACCCAATGTTCAGTATTGGCTTTCAACAATGTTGGTATTTTAAAAAGATTTTAAATTGGCTTTGTAATGTAGGGAATCCGAATATCATCCAACTAAATTACATTGCTTTATAGGTGGGTCGTATTGTGGAGTCTTCTACTGACTTTTATAGCAGCAGACTCCCTAAGAAGCAAAGAAAGAAGACAATTGTGGAAGAACTTATGGCTGATGCTGACTTTAAAAGGTATGTGTATGCCCGTCTTTCATTTATAAGGGTTATTGGTATCTCAATTTTGCTTTAACCCTTTGAGAGCAGCATGACGTGATATCATGTCATGGTTGTCTTTACGCTGGTGCTGATGACATGATATCCCGTCATGGGTACCATGAGTGTTCCAGCTTTCACTAGGGGGCCTAGTGAAAGTTCCCTTGTAAAAGCTGGAACACGCACAGTCAGGGTTGGCAAAAACCCAGGTTTTTTAAAAAAAAAACCCAGCCCAGTCAGTTTATTCAGGTTTTTTCGGGCTCATTCAGGTTTTTATCGGGTTTTAGGCAAAAACATGTTAAATTGGTATTTTTGTCCTGTGGTACTTAGAGCTTCGTTTTCCATGACTTGTAAATATTGTACCAAATAATCTACCATCTATTGTCTACCAAACTATCCTCATATCTACTTAAATCAATTATGTAGGTATATTAGAGACCATGATATTTGCAGACTGCATATCCAATGCAGTTACTTATTTTCTTGCAGATATGTGAACAGGGATTTTATGAACCAAAAAATAATAGAATGGCAATGGATATGTATGTAGATCAGCTGGTTTGATAAAATATTATAATTCTGATCGTGAACTTGATGGGCTGTTTAGTCAGTGTAAGTGCGTGGTGCATGCGTGTGCACATGCACCCCCACCATCTAGCCCTAGGCGATATCTCAAATTAGACCTTGCAATCCCATAATTTTAATTTAAATCGTGATAATCGCAAAATATCGTGATAATATTGTGATTATCACGATAATCGCAAAATATTGTCAATTTTCAAAACTGAAATTTGTGTTCTCGATATTTTAAAATATCATGTTAATTTACATATGGGTCGATATATAATATTATTAAAATTTTCATACATTTAATCGATTATACTAAAGAATAAATGTTCAGCCGGAATTGTTCCGTTTTTCTGGGAAAGTGCATGAAGAGCAAACACAGCGAATTGTCCGTGACCCAATGAAAGAAGAAAGATGCACGTAAAAGTCATACTAAAGTTTTTAAATAAATATTTCCTTGAAGAGAATTTGTTAATCCAACCAAATTGCCATTTACAAATAAGAAATTTGTCATTCAATAAATCATTTACATAATGTACTCTTATTAACACTCTGTGGAATACACTGCTTCAAAAAATACCCCTCATCCTTTGATCAATGTAGAGTATGATGATGGTGCGAGACTCATCCTGATCGCGACACAACGTTCTTAAGATTGTTCCGATCGCGACATCTGAAACCGCGTCAGAGTAGAATGGTCGCGTCCTGCATATTATGTGCTTGAACATGCCAAAAGTGATAGAAGTGATAGAAAAGAAGCTGTGGAATGGAGTGAAGCCGTCAAAAGAGATAACAATAAGGTTGAATGTAAATACTGTAATGCATTTGTTAGCGGAAAAATTGAACGTATACGAGCCCACATGAAAAAGTGCCCTGTGCGAGGTGGTAGCCAACATCTTGGCAAAGTGGTGGAATGTGATACAGAAGAAGATATAGGCCCGGCGCGAACCACAGCCTTCACATCGTCTTCATTTCCGTTGCCTTCTGCCTCACGACCCTCAAGTTCTGCATTGTCGTCACTGTCAATCATGGGAACGACTGGAGAGAGTACTGCAAGCGTGCCGCATATTCATCAAAAATTGATGAGGGAATTCACAATCAAGACAATAGAAACTCAAAAGAAGACTTTGGACAGAAAAATCGCTTCATTCTTCTATGCTTGTAATATTCCGTTTAATGCGATAGAGAGCAAGGAATGTATTGAAATGGTTGATTCCCTTCATCCTGGCCACAAGCCACCTAACAGGAGGCAGTTGAGTGGAATGCTGTTGGATGAAGCTGCATTCGACATTGATAGGCGGATGAAAGAGGAACTGAAGAATGCTACAGTGACACTAGTCCGAGATGGTTGGTTCAGGGTTACAACTGATCCAACCATTGCATCAAGTTGTGTACTGGGTCCAAGACATTTCTCGTGGATGCAACAGATGCAAATTGTGCAATAGGATGGGCATTGAAAAAGCTCAGAAGCTTGTAACAGTTTATAGATCTCTTCGAGACAAAAACCAGTGCGACTGGGACTTGTGATTTCAAACAGAGTTGTTATAATTTTAATAAGGAACATTAACAAATCATTTTTGCAAGTTATTCTTAGTACTGTAAAATAGGGCTACTTGAGCCCAAAATTTAATATTTTTTTCTGTTTATCGAGAAGATAAACAGTGAAACTTATGATTTTTGATATTAGATCATTTTGAAAATAATATTATGAAATTTATTATAAAAAGAACAACTTTTAATTACTTTTGCACATGGATGAATTACTTTTTTAAGTTAATTTACTTTGGGTTTATGTTACCCTTGTTGGGTTACTTTTGCTCATGTCTATTTTCCCGTGATTCTCTAAGGATACAATTGTTTCAGCAGATGTAGGATTAAGGACTTTGATGAGACAACTCAGTGATGCTGGGAAATACAAAGACAAATTATATTTTGCTTTATACATTTAACATGGAGAAAAGCCAAAAGTAGAATTTTCAAAATATTTAGGAAGTCAAAACTATTCTTGAGATCAGAGACTTTACAGAAACCTTCCTAACGTACAGTTACTTGAAATGAAGTGAGATAGGAAAGTGTTCCTCTTGATTTAACGGTAAAATGACTGAATTTTGCAGATTAAAGTTGTCCAACAATATCTTTCCATTTTTAAACAAGATATCATTTGCCATATGTTATTTTCAAGCTTTATTGTTGGCCCTATTATGCTATTCCATGATCTATCTTCTGTAAACAGCCACTGGCAAAAGCTAGAATCTTTTTTTATTTTTTGCCCAAGTTACCGTCAGGGGCGCTCAAGTGGCCAATATTACGGTAGATACCTATCCATTATTATGGATGTCATACAATATATAAATTTATTACTAGTCACTGTGCCCTTCAATTTCTGTTTTCAAAACAGACCATGAAATCTATGCGCAAGCATTTACTGGCGATATCAAATGATATGTAAGCCTTAACGTTTGAACATAACTGTGTCCGGCAAGATGTAGTGGAAGGATATCATAATGAAACACTAAAGTATGTAGCACCTCTTCCACAGGTTTACTTTCTAAGGCACCTTAGAAAATAAACCTGTGGAAGAAGTGCTACATACTTTAGTGTTTCACCTTAACGTTTATTTTGTAACATATATTGCTTCTGCAACTTAACCCCAAATAATCACTACCTACCTCCATCATTTCATACCACTAACCAAAATTAATATGTAGTTTCATTCTTAACATCCATTGCTTTTGTGTGAATTGAGAATAAATACTAAATCATTTCTCTTTTTTTTCAGGTTTAATAAGAGAAAATTCCAGGAAATAATTGCTAAGTCAAAAGCTAAGAGTCACCTTAAAGCCCATATGCACTCAAAAAAATTGAAAAAGAAGAAGTAATGTATAAAGTGTAAAATAAATATATTTGTTTGATATATGCCTTCTCTTATTTGAAGTTATGTGTATGCTTTCCCTGCCACCAACTTCATTAGTTTGTGTAATGTAATATGTAAATACATGAGTTTGCATTTTAGGCTAAGGTTGCAAACTTGGAAAATCCAGATCCCATGATTTCTCGGGAGAGACAGGTATGTTAGATATTTTTACTTAACTATACAGCTGAAGAAAGAAAATAGAGAAACTCTGCCAATAGGGCTAGGTTGTGAGCAGCTTACAGACTCGAGGGGAGGGGGGTGAGAAGTTGGTGGCTACACGCAAACTATGCCTTGGTTAATTGAAAAACTCATATCAGGGTGGGTTTGAAAGTATGACACATGGTATAATTTTGACCCAGAGCTTTATCTCTGGAAGTTATTGAAGCAACAAAATAAGAGATACACAGCTGAATTGATATACAAAAATATTCCTAATTTCAATCCACCAGTAGTGGTTATAATAAATGCAGCATTACTCAAACATATGCCAAATAAGTAATAAGCAATTCAGCTCTGACTTTCCTGACTCTTTTTCCTTCCCCTTTCATGGCTTGTGTGCTAACACCCCCCGTCACAAGTCACTGCAGTGACTGGTGGAGTGGTATGTTGATGCAGTGCCTAATTTTACCTCCATACCCTATAAAAGTCCAAGCATAAGTCATAAGTCTCTCCGAGAGGAGACTTTTCTAGGGTTTAGAGGTCCCCTTAATTTCCTTCTACATTTAGGGGTAGCAAAAAAAGAAGAGGGTAAGTCAGCTGAAGGGTTGAAAGGACTAAAATATACATTTCAAATATCAAAAAATAGGATTTTATAGGAATAATATTGCAAGTTATTTTGAAAGAAATTATCACATTAATATGCACAGAATGACACCAAGCTTGATGCAATAGTGACAATTGCAGCTATGCCATCTGCCGATGAGCAGCAGGAAGAAAAGGTTTGAAATGAAATATAATTAAGAAGTGAGAAACAGAATTTTGGTAATACCATAGAATTGTTGTGATGTATTAAATATTCATTTGAACTTTTATACTATGACTGACAAGGTTATGGTTGCATTTTTTTGATTATAGGAGCTGGCTGCCAGTTATCTGTTTCCAATTTTGAAGATGTCTGTCATGTCTCCTGAGGTTGGCAGATTTGAATTTATTATTTTGGTAATTCCTAGAGAACTAGTGATTTCTCTGAACGATTGTCACTGTGTAAATAGTATTGACCGGAACTTGGGTGTGTTCAGCATGATTGGCAGGGCATAAATAAATATCTTTGGGAAGAAATTTATAACTTAAAAACTAAATACGAGGGCTGTTCAAAAGGTAATGATAATAGAGATTTGAGGGAAAATGTGCTGCCAAGAGTAGCAATGCTGCATACCATCATGTAGCCCATTCTGTTTGCCATCTATAACGACCAGTTTCAAGTCGATCTGTGCAGTGAATGAACGCATGTGACGATTCGTGTAACGTGTTAGATATCCACCGACCATGTCCAGCATGGACAAAAAGAGCAACATTGTACCGTGAAATTTTTCGTGAAACTCGGGAAGAACCGAAGAGACGAGTGTGAATTATCCACTATGGTGTCTGGTGAAGATGTTACGAACCAGATGACCTTCTACAAGTAGTATTAAGCGTTTGAGGATGGTAGAGAAAGCATTCCTGACGAGCTAAGAGAGGGATGCCCTTCAACGTCTTGAACAGAGTGTAATTAATGCAGCTGCCAATTAGTCCACGAAGAACGACAAATTACAATTAGGGAGCTCGCCACATATCTAGGCATTTCAGTAAGCAGAGCATTTTTGACTCTGCAATATGATTTGGCCATGCGACAGGTCTTGCAGATGGGTGCCGCGCCTGCTAACACCGGAGCAAATTCAAAATTGTGTCTCGGTGTGCGTGCGAAGCCCCTCGTCGCTCACACTGTAGTAGATTTCTTGAATGCTAGAGGCGTCGCAACTGTACCCCACCTACCATACAGTCCAGATTTGGTCCTTTGCGACTTTTGGCTCCTCTCCTAAGTCAAGTTTCCTCTCAGGGGACAGAAATTCAAGACCAATCATGAGGTTATCATAGCTGTGGAGGCGTGGTGCCAGGAGCTCGAGAAAGATGATCTGGCATTATGCTAAAAAGTGGCAGGAACGGTGGCAGAAGTGCATTAGAACAGAGGGGGTTTACTCCGAAAAAGAGCATGTCAACAATTTTGATGTGAGAGTTGAAATTGAAACAGGACCTATTTTATGAAATTTAGGAAGAGATAAGTGAGAACAATTTCTTCGAAGAGCAATGGAAGGGGAGAGATAAAAGGATGCACTTTCAAAGATGTCATGCCAGCAGCATGTCATAGGTCATGCTCAGTAGATACTTATAGTGAGAGATCAGTTACTGGTACCACACCAGCAAGCGATGATGGTGCAATCTATTGAATGGTTGCTATAAAACTAGCAGTCATGTAACTAAATGGCAGACAACAAAAGAGGGCAGGAATCGTTTACAGAGGAGTTCGCAGTTTTTGCTGCAGGTCACGTAGATTTCATATTTATAATATTACACATTTTACCAATTTAAGTAGGAATAGAAAGGAAGAATGTTCTCACCATGAGATGCCAGAGAACTCAGCATAGAAATGAAAATTATTTGGAGTGAGATGTGCCATAATTTCTTAATGAAACGTAAAATGTCTTGAAAAGCTAGGATTCCTATTTTCTTCTCAGCCATCGGTCAGGGTTCTGCTTCAATCTTGTAAATATGCTCAATATTTTCCCTTTCCTGGTAATTACTATATGTTAAGTTAAAGTGAAAAATTCATCCACGTTTAATTCACAGTCAATAATGTCATAAAAAAGTGTATTCCAGAACTTAGCCTTAAGCGTCAAGTAATGTTTCTACAAATATTGGCCTACAAACGGAATGCCCACCTTGGTTAGATGGTTGAGCTTGCATGAGACATTCTGAATGGGATAACATTCATTCCTTAATTCAGGACATTGAACCAGTCCCCCCTCCCTCTTGGTATTTTTCCCAAAAAGTTATAATTCTCCAATAGAAGGTAATATGTAGAGATGGGTAAATTACTGTCATATTTATTTGGGGTAAATTACCATAATTTTTAATTTTCTGCAATTAAAACTATTAGAGGATTTAATATAAAGGTCAATAGCAAAGGGTTAGGGATATTTCAACCATTGTTATTGCTACATTAATGCATTAGAAATAAAGAAAATTGAAAACCAAACACTGCAGCCTACAAGCAATTTAGCACTTTTTTTGGCATGAGAATTTTTGCTCAAACTATTGAAAATGATATCCCCACAAATATTACATGCATAAAAATTTTCCACAAAAGAGTTGGTCGTGCCTTTATTAATAATTAAGATTGTATTAAATGAATATAGACTTGATTTGAAATGATATGTTTGTAATATATCGGTAAGAAAAATACCTGAGACAAGACAATATTACCGAATATTATGGTAATTTTCAAGAGCTGCCATAAATTACCTAAAACACCACCGTAATTATCAAAAATTACAGTGGTATTTCCAGGATGGCCCATCTCTAGTAACATGTACTAACTTGATTCAGCACTAATTAGCATAAAATAATACTCGCACACACCGTAGCTCACACAGCTTAATATTCCTCTTATGGAGTCATATGATGCTAATATAAATATTTTTCATGAATGTCTTAAGGTTATGAAGAGGTTAAAGCCCTGTAATTAATGAATTAGAATATCTTTCCTCCTTCCCCATACTTGAAATTGTCATGCTAAGCTAGTAATCTACCCTTATCATTCATCTTTTGCAACCCTTTAACTGACCAACCTACTATTAAAAGGCAAGGGTGATGATGTTGAAGGCAGGGAGTCGAACTGGAGCGGAGCGTCCCGTATCGTGGTCTCTCCGCTCTGGAGCACCGATGGGGTTTGACGTAGGTCACCACTCCACTATGGAGCGGAGCGACATTGGATTCTTTCACTCCGCTCCAGAGTCGAACCATTGTGGTGAGCTCTCCGGTTCAGAGCAGAGCGCTTGAAGAAACACTCCAACATTGCACTACTTCAACAAATGAGTATTATATTTACTTGGAAACCACATCAAAGGCATGGAATGGAAACTTATTTCTGAGGCTTTTACAGCTCATTTTGAAAAATCAATATAGAGATTTGATATATTATATCACATAGAGATTTTAGTTGGGAATATATTTCATCCCAAACTCTCCATGTGTGGTTAATGGCTGCTGTAGAGTTAATGCATTTGATACGTCCTTTTCTTAGTGTTAATGTTAGTCCTCTGACGGCTTTAGAAAATTGCTAATCAAGAATTTCACAAAAAAATCACATAAACCTATATGCTTGAATTGAATCTCTGATGCTACGATTTAGTCTTTGAGGTAAAAATTAAAATTGGGGCCCTAATTGGTCCTCCGAGTCCCAAAAAGGTGCTTTTCATGTTACTTCATAAAGATAGGATTTTAATCATACGACATTCTTGAAATTATGCATACTTGAACATAATACTACAGGAAAGGACTTGTACTGTACTCGAAATGCCCTTGGGCCCTAAAGACCCCTCGGTGGGCCATCAGGTGGTTTAAACATGTTGCTTAAATCTTCTTGTATTTATCACATACATCAGCTTAGAAAAATCCCACTCCTGAGTTTCGACTGACAAATATTATGCTTGAAATAACCTTAGATGTCGAAGAAAGTTAAACTGAAGTACTTCTACAATGAGTTTTTGACCCATTTGCATAGTAACAGACAATCAAATTGATGGTAAAAGTTATGAACGCCACAGAATGAATAGAACTTCATTCCAAGTCCAATAGCTGCAACGTGAAGATTAATTGAATATGTCGGAATAAAATTTTAGAGAACATTATTATCGAAGGTGATGGAAGATTATTAATTTATAGTAATGTAGTGTTTGAAAGAATGATATTCTGAATTCCAAGAATTTTTCCTACAATATTTTCGCAACGAACCGTACATAGCCTCGTCTTAGACACTCTTAAGGCATGAACTAATGGACTAGTTCTGTCGACTATTCCATCCCACACCAGACGAAGGGGCAGTCCATTCAACTACATCTATTCTATCCAAAGACTTTATCTTTAGGTTCAACAAGAGTTGTTTGATAATTGATTGATCCCTCATGGTATCCTCGTCCATGCCGCCCGGAGCAATAGTTGCAAGGGGTTCCGAGCGGAGAGATGGGAACTAACGCTCTGTTCCGATGGCGCTCCGACAATCGCTCCGCTCCGACCTTCGTTCCACTCCGAACCGGAGCGCTCTAATTTTTTTCTGCTCTGCTCCAAACCGCCGCGGTCTGCCATTCAAACCGGGTCAGAAAAAACCTCTGGAGCGGTTCGTTTTTTCACCGGTTCAGCTCCGGTTTGGTTCCCTGGTTGAAGATTACATGGGTTTCCCACTGGGACAAACTCTCCATCTTGGCTGATGAAGACCCTGATGACAGTAGACGATTTGTACATTAAAACATCGGCCAAGATGGAGAGTTTGACCAGGTGGGAAACCCTAGTAACCTTCAACAACATATACCGGGAAAGCCTTACATCTTTCTTTGCAAGAATGATGACTCACATCATACTTAACATGAAGAGGATTTTTTCTATTTATTCCTCATGGAATGAATGCTTCATGAAAGACATTTGTGAGAGGAGTATGCTTAGTTGGGCTGGCCATATTGAGAGAAATGGATGAGTCACATAAAATTTAAAAAATCGAATCTAGGAATGAATGGAGACAGGGTTAACAGAGATAATCATGGGTTTATGTTTGCCAAGACATGCTTAATAGTTGGAATAATGGAAACAGTCAAAAGATATAGAGAGGTTGCATGGAGCTACACACAAGAATGTACCATGAGAAAAATGCATATCAAAGGTTAGAACCAAAAGCAAGAAATTTCCATTTTAACCAAGTTCCCTACCCTCAGTACCAAATGATTAAGCTCTTTGGATAATACCTAACCCAAAATGAAACAGTATGTTTGTATATACATACATAGTAGCTGAAGAGAGTTTGTCTCATTTGCCTGAGCAATATTATGGCTTCCAGTACAAGTTGAAAGGCAAGGTGCAAACCTATATACAACTATGATGAGTTGGATAAACTATCAAAAAAAATGTAATTGGCCCAGGCTACAACTACTCCCACAAAAAAGTAAACAATTCCATTCCAGTAAAGTAATCAATTACGAGTAGAAAATTACTTGATATGTCATCACAAACTCAAGGAATATCACTACTCTGGATTCAAAGATAATTACACTTTTTTCAAATCTATGGACATATTTGTTCCTGGCCTATAAGTAATTGAGACATGTGATGCAGATCTTCCCATAAAGCTGTCATATCCACATAGTAATTCATTAAGTGTGTCCAGCAGCAATATCAACGTCTTCTATTTGTTCCAGCTACCCAATGAGTTACCACTGACGTGTGTGGCTGGGGATGTAAGGGTGAAAAACCTCCAAAAAAGAATTCCCCCAGATGAGGCATTGAACAACTCACCAAGCAAATAACTTACAGACTGAGACGCAAAGAGAGGATGCTGCACTGAAATATGCCTTGTGTACAACAGATGAATATGCGAAATTCCCTACATTTTATTGTGGCCTTATGAATATTGTATATTGGTTCTAAATAGAGAATATCAGGATTGTATGCACAAGTTAGGCTCGGGTGCTTGATATTGCGTAAAACATCCCCTAGGGTTACATTGGGTGTGGAGAGGAGAAGGCGTTGACATCATGATAAATTACGAGAAATTCCCACTTAACATTTCAACTGTGGTGTTTTCCATGTTGAGAGGCTTGTACGGTATTACATAAATGTAAAAAGATGTGTAGCAGGGGGTGAGTTATCACCAACATGCCTTACACTAGTCCCAATTAAAATCAATGTAACTATGACTACTGATGCATAGGCAAAAACCATTAAATGCTAGTTTAGATGCATAAATTCACAAGCATGTATACTACATTAAAGATGAGCTAAAAATTAAAGACTGTGGCCCTTAAGGTGCCTTTCAGGGTATTATGTTATATATGAAAGAGATATCTCTATATGTATCTCTCATACATTTATCCCTAAAAAAAATTGAATAGCCATGGTGAGAAAACGTATCCCTAGTGTTGTAATTGAACAAGTTGATGATTTCATTTACATCAGCCAAATATTTGCGAAAGACAGAAGGGTAGATTATGAAGGTGTGAGCATGCTGGTAGAAAAGTCATGGATATTATATGGAGCATTATAGAAATGGCATTTATCCAGAGAAGAAAAAATCGCAAGAGCTTAAGAGTTTTGCTCCTGAATTTATCATTTGGCAGTGATAGGTTATTACTAGGCAGAGTATGTCAGGATAAGCATAAGAGACGGCTAAATGCATTGGGAATGGGGTATCTGAGAAGTGTTTGTGGCAAAAGTAAGATGGATGAGGCTAGGAATATGGGGGTGATGAATGTGGGTTAGGAGCTCCAGTATTATACATACATGAAATGCATGTGCTTCATTGGTTTGGCCATGCTGAGAAAAAGGCAGAGAGCCAAATAGTTAAACAGGTATACTGTAGCAGAGTGAATGGTATGAGTGGAAGAGATAGTTGGAGAAAGTCATGGGTGACTATGGTAGAATGGGCTCTGAAGAGGAAGAATAGTACAAGTCTTGAAATATGATAGTGTGTATGATGCAATGAACAAGTGTTAGGGCAGGGTCAGCAGATTCAGGTATCTACACCTGCGTGGTAACTACCTCCGTCTCGGCAGGAAGCTTTCGCTTATATCCGAGCATGGACGGAAGTGGGAAAAAGGGAAAGTTAGCGAGCCACAACCCCTTCAAGGCCGACACCAATGAGGAATATTGAGGTCAAAAGGACCTCAATTGGGCCCCCGCCTCCCCGAAGTGCTCGTATTAGTTTGGTTACCCAAACAACTGAGACGAGTAGCCGTCGGTCTCGGTTTTGCGAAGAACCTACCGCACATCGTTGAGAACCGGAAGAGCCAGTTGCCCAAAGATTTGGGATTAGGTGTCTCCCTGGCTCCCTATCCGGGTTGACGCCGTGTGGTCTGCCGGAGTACGTAGGGCAGGGCCAGTCAAAATGGCTGGTGATGGAAGGGAAATGAGCTCTATTGAGCTCAGAGCAGGTAAATATTTTAACACAAAATAATTGCTTATATGCCAGGAAAGTTTCCAGTTTCCAAAAAAAAATATGCCAGGAAAGTTTCCAGTTGCACAAAGTGTATTCAAATTGGGATAAATTTAATCATCAAAGTTTTAAATAGTAATTAGCAAACTAGTCACCTTCGGTTACAAAAGAGAAAACATCTTTGTTCCCTTAAATTAATACACTCTCACTAGTTCAACATTTCCAATGGTTCAATCCCATAATGGTCAAAGGTGACACAAGAAAGCAAAAAGATTGCCTGCTTTTAATAAAAAAAGGTGAATGTACACAGACCATTTACTACCGACTGTCATGATAACCCAGAAAATCCTCCTCTCTGCCTAAACAAGCGCTTCCAGGAGTTTCCTGAGAGGATGGACCACACGCATCTAATAGGTTCAATTTTCTACTGGTGCTAGAAGGCCATATTTTGATTGTCTCGAGTTTTTGTGATTTAAGTTTTAATAATTTCAGCGTGATGATGCTAATACAATTTACAGCAAAGTTCTGTTTCTCCATTTATATTAGATTTCATTTATAAATTTCTCTTCATCTAGCTCATGCTAAAGAAATGGCCAGCAATAATAATGGAGAATTTCAAACACAATTTTTCCATCAAAAATTGACTGTTGATATAAACTTACTTCCAACTGATTACACTTTGAACCAGAAAAGTTTTATTTAAAAGGAACCCAAACTGGTTTACAGAATTACATCGACAACAACTGGGCAATGATAATTGTTTATGATGCAATGATTTCCAACATGTTATCGTTGGTATGAAAAGGTAAAATAACCTTGCTCAATTCAGAAAAGATAAGAAACATGGGATAAAATAAATTTTGTATTCACAGTTAAAACAGAATACAAGCAGTGGAGATTAAAATGAAAGAAATTGTTTGGAATGCCATATGAACTCAATCAGAATAATTGGTCACTAAAAATAAAATAATAATTTTAACACTTAAGCTGAGTGCCAACAAAAGACAAATATAATTAGGGAATAAAATTAATCTACTTAGGTGAAAATTACAATGTAAGAAGGGGATTAGTCCATTACAATGGTGTTATGATAATTCAATATGATATCAAATGAAATGAGAAATAAAACAGACTAATAAACAATAATTGGTAAAATGTCTTGGCTGAAGACATTTTTTGTCAACTGAATGATACATACTTGGTAACATTAATCCAAAAACAAGATTTTATTCCATAATACTCCTTAGGCAATTTTTTGCATCTACAAAGTATAGGACAGTGTCCCTAACTCAATTATTACAGCACATGCACATAAATTTTGATAACCCTGAACCCTAGGAGGAGCAACCACTGCTGGCCTTCAAATCTTGGATTTCAACTGCAAGGTGCTTCTTCATAGCCATAGCTGAACAAAGACAAGGGAATAAATACGTAGTTGTCTGTGTCATACAGAAACCACAAGCAGATGAAGGAAGGGAACTTAACCACCAGCCTAGCCTACAGGTTCCACATATATTGGAACACTGTAGGGACATAAATCTAATTGATTAATTAATGAGCAGTGGCATAACTATGGGGGTGATGAGGGGATAGAACCCCCCCAGAACCCCTAACTTAAAAAAAATATTTGTATCACAGCAATCCTACTTGTTCAAAATACAGTAATTAAATGTTTTAGTTTCAATGTGGCCTATCTAATTTATTCAAATTAGTCATGCCATGTTTTTCTAAAATACATTCATGTCATAAAGCAAAATTTCATGTATAATGTGTGTGTGTGTGGTGTGCTATTCAATCTGATCCATTCCCCCCCCCAAAGCCAAGTCCTAGTTACGCCACTGTTAATGAGTATGATGAATGTGTGGCTCATGAAATAAAAATGCACGGAGTTACAAAAAATAGTAAAAATAGATAAGTTTTAATAATGAAAGATTGCTTAGTTTTTAAACACACAAGTTACATCAATAAACAACTTTAAGGGATTAAACACTGAGTTTATTGTAGTAATGTGGTTAAATTCTGTGGTTTCTGAGAGTGGCTGTAAAGGAATCACAAAGGCCCACACTTCTGGTGACCATTGCAAGGTATATACATTATGGATACATGGATGACGGTCCTTAGGGCACCTACTCCTGATATCACACCTTTAGAAGGAGTTTAAATTTTGGATGCTTAATATGCATCCAATCCTAAAAACCATTGAATCAAAGTTCATAGAAATAATTACTTCAAAGGCACCACCCAAAGCTGGTACTTCTGGGGTATTCTCACAAAAAAAAACAAAACAGTACACTTCCTGCTTGGAAATCAATACTTATGGGCACTGGCGAAAGAAATCAACAGCATACTCCTTCATAAACACTTTCAGCCTATACATCATCTCAGTCATACTCCAACGAGGGCTGTATGGATAATCCTCTACCTTACAGGTGTATGGTTTCCCATATTGCATGCCACGCACTGACTGCCATAGATATATGGGCTTGTCCCTTGGGAATTTTGGTGGAAGAGCAACATAAACTAGACAAAGAATATCACCATCATCATATAAAATGCATGCTTTTGAGAATGTCAGAGCATCATATTCAAGAACAGCAGAGCCAAAATCTATTAATAAAGCAGCCAAAAAATCTTTCCTCAAGTTGAAACTATTGGAAACGGATTTAACCTCAGAATCTAACAACTCAATCACTGCAGGGACATAGTCAACCAGGCAGCGACCAGGAGGAAAACATGGAACACGAAGGCAAGGGTAGTAAAGGCTACGTTCTAATGGACAGGACAGCTGCAACCTTGGAGAGAATCTACTCAGTAATGGTCCACCTATTTTGGGGTGAAGTCCAATATCATTTGATGCTGGGAAAGTAACATACAGCAGAGCTTCTTTCAATCCAAGATCTGGAGATGAATCATTCTCCGGGGGTAAGCAAGTGTAGTCAACAGGGAGACGTATTGAAAAGTGAACAGGGGGAGGGCCTTCCTGATCCATTTGCTTCCTATCTTTGCACTGCACCAGCACTTCAACATCATCTTCAGTGATACCTTCCTGGCTGATTACAGATGTATACTCAAACTGTAATCGGGAGTAGTTTTTCAATTGGTCCACCTGTAAATCAAAAAGTATCTTATTTAGTACATCAAACAAAAAAGTATTCAGAATTTTCTACGCAGAATAAGCAATAAAGAAACTGACAGATGGAGATCCAAAGAAGTCTTCCCCTACCTAAAGTGCATTCCATGTTTTCACTTTACTATGGACATTAATGGGGTTATCTTTCCCAAACATTTACATAGGGCTTTTCAATCACAATGTAGCTAGATGTACGATATTACTCAATAGAGATCACATGTTTGATCAAACGACATCATGTAAAGAAGCCTCTATCCAGTAGGTAACTTAAAAAAATTAAAAGTTTCTGAGCTAACATTTTTTTTTATTTTTCAAAATCTTATCAGGATGGCAATTCTCCTCAACATTTTCATTCTAACTGCCATTTGTCAGCTGATTATACCATGATGGCATTTTTTACATTACTTTGCTGTTTATTATCTCTACTTTCCAATGGTAACAAATAAATACCACTTTGATTATTGATAAATGAGAAAATGACATCAATGACTTAAGGCCTGGTTACACGATACGTTAACCCATGAATGTTCATGTACAAGTTGATGTACGAATGCATGAACCAAATAGAGTAGGTTCAATTTTCCTGACTATGCATTCATGCATCCATACAAGTTGGTGTGGTCAAATTGTTATATGGACTTTTCGCATTCATTCACACGCTCATGCATTTACACATAAACTCACACAGGTTAATGTATCATCTCAGCAGGGCTTTAAATGACTGAGTTATTAACCTCTGCGCAAGGATAAAGTTAGCATGCGAGGAAAATTTTCCCTAATGGAAATAACATGAAGTATGCTGCAGAAAATTTTTGCAAAGCATTGAATTCATTTTTAGTGAAAACCCTGTTGCATTTGAATGAGAAGTGAGACAGGGCTTAGTAAACTTAAAGGACAGTGGAAACTCCAGCTTGGTGCTGGCAGTGGTACTCTTGAGTCTCTCATAGGAGTTTTCAACAGATAGAGCTTTTAGTTTTATTTCAGGGAAAGGCCAAGGATCCACTACTCATGGGCTAACTTAATTAGGTAGTTAATACGAAAGGAATTCAGTGTTTTTCCCCAAAGCAAGGGATAAAATTTCAAAAATATGAGTCAATTTGACTAAAATTCACCCCATATTTGAAAAGAAACACTGGCACAATTTCCACAATTTAATTTTCCATCACCAACCATGGTTTCAGCACATTATGCCATCATCATCTGATGATGGCATGATGATGAATAATAATGATGATGGGATAATGTGCTGAAACCATGGTCAGTGATGGAAAATAAAGTGTGAAAATTGTACCCGTTTCCTTTCAAATGGCAGCTTACTTCTAATCCTCTTCATCTCTGTTTGGTGTATTTCAATGCTCTGCAATTGAAGCCTTTAGAAGAAGAAATGATTAATTTGTTAGCAAATGTGTTATCAATTCAAAGTAACATGTTGCAGCAATTAAAAAATATTGAATATTTAAAAAATTTGTCTTAGTTGAATTTAATCGTTAATCCCTCGTACAATTAGCAAATTCTACGTCAGTCAAGGGCTACAAGTGGAGATATTACTAAAACGAGGGTCAAAAATCCTCCCATGCAGCAATCAAGATGGTGTGCAACATCCTGCAGACTTGTGTTCAAACATTCCTTGATCGCTGGGCAGTGGTAATCACGACTCTCGTTTCAGTACCATTTCCACTCAAATCCCGCCTCGTGACTTTGCTAATTACTTAAGGGATTAATGATTATATTGAATCAAGATAAATTTGGATAACTTTTTTAACTTATTTGTAATTTTTAAATTGCCATAATGAGTAAACACCAATTCATAACACCTTTGCTAACGATTAAATTAATAATTACTTACCCAAAAGTTTTATTTGCCAAGCATAGGAATACAATATTAAAACAGGTACAAAGAGGAATAGAATGAGAGAGTTGCCTAAACTACCTTGGGCATTGCGCCTGCAAAAAGACTGTTTTTGATTGGATGTTCTAACTTTTGGCTTTTGTGTTCTGCAGTAAAATAGGGCTAGTGACCAGTAGGTTTTCTTGTGGCACCAGTCTGTAGATCTCAGAGATAACTAGCAAAGATGTCTTCACACTGATCAGTTTAAGGCTAACTTAAGTCAGAGCAGTCACCAAATGTTCTCTAGAACGCTGACTTTAATATGTCTACTTTGCATATCTGTAAAGGAAAGAGTTTTAGCAGGGGATTTGTGGCTGCTTTCAAAATGTGATCTCCATCACCCGCAAGCAGTCTCACATCGTCAGCAATATTACTTTGTAGCACAATGAGATCCATCAGTCATGTCTACGAGTCAAGTGGTACTGCGCTGAGATAAGAAAAGTAGGAGAGGCAATGGTAGAGAAAAATGCCTCAAAAGGATTGAAACCCATACGATTCCTCACCGCTTCCACATGGAGGAATTTCTCACGGCACTCATGAAATGGGTAAAATTTCACACACAAACCAGGCACAAAGGTTAAAAATGCACAAAAATCATTATTTTTTGTCTTGAATTACATTATCTTTTTTTTTTGACATGGCTTGGTTCTTCATTCCAATATATTAAATTTTTACAGAGAAAAACTGTTTATCAAATTCTGCTCAGTAACATGGTTCAATGTGCTGATGCGCTTTCTTGCAGGATGACCCAAAAGTGAGCATTATCCCATCATTTGTGACAGCTGAGGGGGCTCCTGTCAATGTCTCTCAAGGTTCCAGCGCAACTCTCAGTGTAAACAAGTAAACACTTTGAACACTTGGAAATGAATATCTCTTTATGGCTTCCATGGGACCTAGAAATCTAGTGTCATCAAAATGATATTCTTTCGTCTTGAGTCTTTTGCGGCTCCCAACCTAATCCCTCTTAAAGCTGAGAAACACAACATGATCACTTGCAGCAGTTTTAAATGAAGTGCAAAGCGTTCCTTTGTATTACATTATTTTTTGGTTAAATCTTTGTGTCCATGGACCCAAATGCTCACGGCATATTCGAGGTGTGGCCTAACTAGTGCAAAGTAGCACCTCTCTTATACTTTTTCATCAGAGGACCTTCGCATTATACACTTGATAAATTCTAGTTTCTTGAATGCTGTGCCGCATATGTTTTGTACATGTGTTCCCCACGTATGTATGGAGTTAAGGTAATTCCAATTATACGGTTAAACTATTAGTCATTTCAGGAAGAGGTACACTGTTAAGCTGGGATCACAAAAAATAAGATCCAGTAAAAGCAAACCTGTATGCCAACAGACTCAGACTACTGACCTCATAACCTTTTTCCATTGAAAAGTTTTCATTTGAGTGAAAGGATGAGATCTCCTCACAGCTGTAAGTGCCGACTTTTGTATTAATATACATTTATTTTAAAAGTCATCACAAGAAACGTGAAAATGATAGATTCTTGATAAAATGATTCAAAAAATGTTAACTAGAGAATCAATGAAATTACAATACGTATTTCACGTTCGACAAGTCACTTTTCCATAAATAAGGGGTCACATAAAAGTCTTTCAAAAAATTTGACTAAAACTTGGTCAATCGGCTTATTCAAACACCAGCATAAAAGCACATCAAACAAGTAATAATGATCATTGAAAATTCTGCAAGGCATCAATAACTGCTGCGTTTTAATATGTAACACTGAGATACCGTTAGTACACGGGGTGTTGAAACTGAACGAAGACAACCATCATTACCTGGTGCTTCCTGTATAGATGAAGCAGTTCTCCCACTACTTTCAGGAGAGCATTAGGATTTTCAGGATTCCAATTTAACAGGCTAGGAACATGTTCCTCCAAGAAATCGGGACTCGGGTAGGATAAAAACGACGGATCATCAAAGCAGAAATCTGGGGGAAATTGAGGATTGAGAGAGTCGAGAACAACACTCCATGAAATATGTTGGCCAGCAAATGGAATCACAAGTTTGAAGCGGTCACCACAAGGCTCCTTTCCTTCATCAGCCAATCCTGTTTGTACATCACTTATTACTACTTTCGATTCACACCCTGGAATGAAAGGTTAGCTCAGTGAAAAAGTATTGAAATTCAACAACGAACACAAACTAAAATAGGAGCCTACCAAAAAAAGTGCTGGACACCACGGCTTCCACCAGTGGTTGGAAGTCGGAGAATATAGAATCGAGCACAGCCATGTCCACTTAAGATAACAGACCTCTTGCATCAAGAAACCTCTCAGCATTAATTGTTCCCCAAACTATATGCCATGAAGTGTATACAATGACGAAGTCTAAACATTATAGGCAACGGGATCATTGCATGATCGCGAAGCCAAAATGAATCAGTGAAACCCTACACCCTGTTCGAATACGCCATCAACCACTTTTCGCCGGCATATGCTGCCCTTAAAACCTGTTGGAGCCTAAGCAACCTTTTACCAGCCTTTGACTAAACATTCATACCTACAATAACCACACATGAAAATACATTGCTCACCAACAATCAAAATTCGCTGAGATGAGCATGATTTGATTCGCTATCGCAACATTAGCGCATTAGTGATGAACGTCATTTCGAACGTCAGCTGTCACACTTCTCGTGTTCTCCTCCGACCCCTCCGTTCCCACCCGTGTCTCAGCTTTACATTGTGACGAATGTTCAAAACTGCACTAAAGTTCAAAATCATTGAAGTTGTCAAAATGCAAGCGAGTGTATAGAATTTAGTTTTGTTATCAATGTGTAGTATTACAGTAATTTTTCACGAGTGTGGCTTGTTAAAGAAGTTTTACTCAGTAAGATAGGAACAATGTGAGACGATATATAATTGGAGACACTCTGTTCTCAGTTTACGTCTGAGTGTGTAATTTTTGTGTTAATTTTCCATATTTTGTATTACGTTCGTGATCACTAGCTATCTTAGAATTATATTGCGATTTGTGGTGAGTGTGACCGTGGAAATATGCTGCAATTCTGCCCATTGTGTGCAAATTTATTGCGTATTGAAGAGGGAGCGAATTCCCTCAGATACTTCTGCTTCTCCTGTCCTTACATATACAATATAACGGAGAAGTTTTCTCGTCGGCTGTATACAAAGCCCAAGGTACCAATGGTATTCTCCCACAGTTTGTCATTTCTCCTAATTTACATGTGAAGTGCTTAATGTCTTTATTTTATTAGGAATGTGATGATGTATTGGGTGGAGCGGAAGCCTGGGCGAACGTTGATTCCACCGAGGAAACATGTCCTAAATGCAGTCATCCAAGAGCGTATTTTATGCAAATTCAAACGAGATCAGCGGATGAGCCGATGACAACATTTTACAAATGCTGTAATCTCCAGTGTAACCATCGCTGGCGTGATTGAAACTGTATCTGTATGTCCTTATGTAAATGGTGTGTATTATTGCGGTTTGGAGAATATATATGTACTATGAATTTTTAAAATTGCCCAGTTTACTTACTAGGTCCCACTTCAACCATTATTTTTTAAAGTGTTCTACCGGTTAAGGTAGATTTTATTGAATGTCGGTGAATCTCCTCCCATTTTCTACTTCTTCAGGGGCCTATCTTGCTCTAGTATACCCTTTTCCGCCTCAGCATACAATCTAACCTTCATCCTGTCCTTGGCACCTATCCTCCCTCATCTTCCCTGCTTGCCCAACATCCTTTCCTGTCACATTCCTGAGCAATCCCTCGCCCCTTACTACATCCTCCAGCCACCTACCCAGCCAGTCTCGGATTTCATTGGTAAGTTTCCCTTCCTTGCCCAAGCACTTCCTTGTTAGTCCTCTTCTCTGTCTGCCTCACCTCCACGCCCACAACTCAAATGCCTACAGCCTATTCTTGTCCCCCTCTCTAAGGTTCCACATTTCTTCCCCATACAATGCCAGGCTCCATATCAATTTCTACACATCCTTACCCAATTTCCCCATCATCAGCTCTCTTCTATTACTAAACTCCTCCTTGGCTAGTGCTATTCTCTTCCATGTGTCTTTGCTACTATGTCCATTTTCTTCTACCATACTACCTAAGTAATTAAAATGCTCTACTTGCTCGAGTTTGTGTCCTCCAACTTTAATGGCCAGTCTCGCTTTCTTTGTCCAAGAGAATCTCATTTCTTTTGTTTTCTTATAGATTATCTTCATTCCGAATATCCCGCACTGCCTTTCTTAAGGATCTACATGAGCTTGCAGTCCCTTTGAAAATCCACTAACCAACGCCCAATCTTCAGTGAATCTAACCAACTTTATCAGATGCTTTCCTACTTTGATTCCCACCTCAAGTTCTTCCCATGCCTGTCTTACAATTTCCTCAGCATAAATGTTGAAAACAATGGTGACAATGGGCACCCTTGCCTTACCCCATGACCTATAGTTGCCCACCCTGATTCACCATTAGCCACCCTCACCTGTGCCCTTTGCATTATGTATATGTTTGGGATTAGTCTCCAGTCTCGCCAATCTATTCCCATTTTCCAGAGAATCTAATAGTTTATTCCAATTTACCTAGTCATTTTTACCCTCTTTAGGATTAAAAAGGGTGAACTATGCTTGACAAATAGTATTGATCTAGCAAAATTCAATATGCTTAATAGAAAAAATAAATAAAAAATAAGAATCATTTCTCTTACCTACAGCACAAAAATAAATTCCAAATCTAATTATTAACTGCTGTTACTGTTTCCAGCTGTTGCTTACCCATTCCCTTCTACCTTTCTCTAGCATTACACCAGTACGAAAGCAAAAGTCAAACTATCACAGGAGTCAAAAGGAATCATTTTGATGTCAACATGACAGAGGTCATTTCAAGTCAAAGTGAGTCACTAAGGACATCATTTTGTGGGACCATTTTGATGTCGAGGTGACTTTTGCTCTGTGACCCTGAGGTGACATCATGATGACGTTGATGTGATTTCTCATTCCTTCTTCGGAAATGTAGGATGAATAGAGTCAGGAATGAGTGGGTAATAAATGAAAATGGATTAGATTCTTCAGTAATAGGAGTCGAATTATGAAACAGATATATAAGAGTGAAGTGAATGGTGCGATAGGTAGGCCGAGAAAGTTGTGGTTGAATGTGGTAGAGGAAATTCTTAGGAGGAGGAATATTAGGAGTCTTAAAAACAGGAGGGCGTGTATGAAGCAGTGTATGGGGGTAAATGAGGCAAAAGAAGTTAGCAAGGATAGGTCAGTATGGAGGAAATTATTGAAGCAGAGTTAGGTGTACAAATATGTTTTTATGTGAAACTTTGTGATTGTGTCTTCCCTGGAACGGAACGGCATGATTGGTATGTATGTACCTAAAGTGAAAAATAAAAACTGTTCTCTGGATATATGGTGGAAAGATGATTCTGCATTCTCAATGGGTATCATATTTGTCTGGTGAGTTTTATGTCATTTCTCACGCCCATTGCAAAGTGATGCAAATTTGGCTAATTGGAAAAAAATACTCCTCTTTATGTTGTTATTTGGGCTTGCCAGGGTAAATACTAACATCGGTTACATGCAGTGGTCATGGGTTATCTGGTCATAGTCTCAGTGAAGAGAAGGATGGATTACACAAATCAGGGCATGCTACTTAAATGGGAGAGATACATTTTTTTGGTTTTTTGAAACTCCAAAAATATGATATTAAAGTTTAAAAAATGATTTTTATAAAACAAGCAATAATGCTGATAGCCACAGATGAGTTATTTGTTTCAACAGTTCCACTATTTAAATAAAACTATTCACATAGGTTGATACAAAAACAGTAATTATAGTACTATGGTAACTATGTAAAAGAGGAGACAGTATAAATTGTAAATCAATGAATTAGTAGCAAGGTTGCCAGAGTACAAATAATTACAAAACATGCATAAACAGAACAAAAACTTTTATGAATATAAATGTAGTAGTAATAAATAAGTAGTCCGAAGCTTCGGAAGCTGAACCCCCCTGAAGATGGAGGACAAGTCGTTCTCCAAAACGTTGAGCCCCATGGGCCTGCTCATCCAGTGGGAGACCCGAGAAACCTTTATCCAAAGGAGTCTCTTGGTTGGCTTGGCCATACAAGAAATTGGACTGAGTGGAACAAAGGAAAACGGAGAAGAAATAAACATAATCCGCTTTGCAGATGACATTGCAGTCATAGATTGAAATCACAATGATCTTCAAAGGTCATTTAATATAATGAACCAAGTTCTCTAAGAATACAGCATGAAAATAAATAAGACGAAGACTAAAATTAGTCACCCTGAGAGGAGAGAAATTAGAGCAAGTGGATTGCTTCACCTATCTCAGAAGTACCACCACAAGTTGAAGCAACAACGGGATAGGGGGTAGAGGTCTCTCTCCATAAATGCCCTTAAAACAAATTCACTCCAAGTATGAGTGAGAAACAGAAGGTACTCGGGAAACAAACAAGTATATTGAATAAACCACAAACTAAATATGTAAATATATTTCACCAGCTTAAGAATTACAACAAGAATATTGCAAGGGTCAGCCAACCAGTGTTCTGACGTTTTTAAAACAACAATCAATCACCAATTTTAACAAAGTGCCATGTGGGAAGCTTGGCGTGTTCACACCACGGCGATTGCCAACCAAAGAGGTTTTGGCAAGGTCAAAGAGTGGAATTTTGCGAGGGTGTGAATGAAATGCAGGCACGGTAAAAACTCGGTAGCCTTGGAGGGGAGGAAGGTAGTGAAATGAGTATACACATGCTGTGTAGGATTTCAATTGGAGCTTAGGAAACTTTTTCATCTCCAATTGCGGAATCTAGGATTTTGCCTTTGTGCCATGAGTTTCTGCCTTAGCTTGTCCTTGTTGTCTTCTGATGCCAACTGCTATTTAAATGAGAGGTGACCTGGTGAGGGAATGTGGCAACAGGAATTGGGCAACAGGATTTGCTGGTAGGAAACGCTGAGTCAGGATATCGATGGATGTCTCGATATCGATGTCTCAATATCGTTGGCTCACAGATATCGTTAGCGAGACATCGGAGCACCCATCTCTTGTGTGCCATGGGCAAGTCCTTCAGCTAAGTCTAGAGGGTAGACAGCACTCCATAATCTCGTCACCAGGATAGAAGGGGTGCTAGAATATGGGATGTTTGGTTTGGTCACTTTCCTTGACGTGAAAGGAGCCTTTAATAGCACGTCCTTTGACCAAATTTGCTATGCAGCCAGATGGCATGGTGTTCACACACACATAGTCAACTGGATGAAACAAATGTTGGAAGAAAGAACCGTCAAGGTTGTTCTAAGAGAGAGCACGATGGAGGTGGCCATGACTCGTGGGTGTCCGCAAGGGGGAGTCCTGTCCCCACTGCTGTGGAGTATGGTGGTCTACGGCCTTATTTCAATGCTGAATAAGACAGGAGCCTACACTCAAGGGTACGCAGACGATGTAGTGATCCTCATCACAGGCAAGTACCTTGGCACTGTTTCTGGACTTATGCAGAAAGCCCTGGACAAAACGATGGTGCAATGAGACAGGGCTGACTGTAAACCCGGGAAAGACTAAACTCATACTGTTTACCAACAAGAGGAAAAGAGAAGGATTCACACTTCCTTCGCTACAAGGAAGAATCTTGCAGCCTTCACTGATTGTTAAGTACCTGGGTGTCCTCCTGGACTCCAAACTCAACTGGGGAGAACACATGGAGGCGAAAGCCAAGAAAGCATGTGCCTCCCAATGGACTTGCAGGAGGGCCCTAGGCAAAACCTGAGGACTTCAGCCAAAGGCAATCAGCTGGATCAACACTGCAGTGGTGAAACCCAGCTTTTTACACTGTTCAATAGTCTGGGGGAGGAGAACCAGGCAAAGCACTGCCAGGAACAAACTCAACCATCTGCAAAGAATAGCCTGTAGGGGCATTATGGGGGCAATGAAAACCACTTCCACATTGGCACTGGAAACCCTACTGTGTATTGCTCCACTGCATGTGGAAGTCGAGACTCAGGCAAGGATGGCAGTATATCATCTGAAGAGACTGGGACAGTGGAATGACAGGGGGAACCTGTCTGGATACAGAAAAATATGGCTGGAACTCAGGGAGTCAAGCCCCATCTATGAGATGGGCTCAGACATGATGACAGCTTCACTCAATAAAACACCCCCACTTTTCAAAATCCACTTCCCGGAAAGGGAGTGGCGGGCTAAGGAAGGGGACAAAGACCTTCACAATGGGGCCCAGGTATGGTTCACCGATGGCTCCAGGAAGGAAGGAAAAGCAGGGGCTGGGATTTACTGCCAGTGCCCAGAAAAGAGGTTCTCTATCTCTTTGGGAGAATATGCTATGGTATTTCAGGCAGAGGTATATGCTTTGCTGACCTGTGCCCATGCCACTAAGGAATTGGGTCTAAAGGGTAGACCAATTCATGTATGGACTGTCAGCCAGGCTGCCCTAAATGCCCTGGCATCACCATGGTGCAAGTCAAGATTACCACACGAGTGTCATGATGCACTCAATTCACTGAGTATTCTTGGCAAGGTAGTACTCTTCTGAGTCCCTGGACACATGGGCATATCCGGAAATGAGATAGTGGATCAACTCGCCAAAGAAGGCTCAAACCACACTCCGATGGGGCCTGAGCCTTATATCCAAATCGCACCCTCAACAGGGATAACAGAGATCAAGAGGTGGGGCCTTGCCCGACACTGAGATCTAGCGGTATACACAGGGGCTCAGGCAAGCCAAGCTCCTGATTGAAGGACCCAAACCTGGACTGGCAAGAAGATTTTTACTGTTAAATAGAAGTCAACTACACATGATAGTGGGATTCCTTACTGGACACTATCAGGATATGAGGCACCTACATCTTTTGAAGCTAGTGGACTCCGCCAGATGTAGATGGTGCGAAGGAGAGGATGAAACAACTTATCATGTTCTCTGCCATTGTCCTGCTTTGATGAGGACTATAATCAGGCACCTGAGGTCTCATTTTCTGGAACCTGCGAAGTCAGGGGTATCCCCATAGAGGACATGCTGGCCTTCAGCAAGGTCATTGGACTCTTTGGGTGAAACAGGCTAAGTGGTTAGCACAAAGGATCAATAGATCTAGGTGCCCCAGGTCCTTCCTGGAGGAACTCCACTTCATTTTAATGTAATCTAATCTAAGTCTAGAGGGTAAACAGTCCGCAGAGGGTAAACTGTCCAAAGAGGGGAAACTGAACAAAAGTGGGGCTAGGCTCATAAAAATATTACGAAGTACAATGGACATCAAGTGGAGAATAGTCCAAGCTAATAAGGCTTTCAAGGGAAAAAGACAAATGATGCGCTTAAAGAAGATAAGACTACAAATAAGGTAACAGTACATGAAAACATTCGTGTGGAGCATGGCAATCTATGGATCGGTAGCATGGACCATTGGAAAAGCTGACCAGAACAGATTAGAAGCCTTCAAAACCTGGTGCTGGAGGAGGATGCTAAAGATAAAATGGACGGACAAAATAAGAAATAATGAAGTGTACAGAAGAGTAGAAGAGAGAATACAGAGCACCATTGCCAAAAGTACAGAGCAACATGAGCACCATTGCCAAAAGAGGAACAAGATGGATTGGACATACCCTGAGGCACAATGTGATAGTGAAGAATATAATTTAAGGCAAAATAGAGGGAAAAGTCCCCACAGAAAGACCCAGGAATAAGTTCATGGACCAAATAAAGAGGAAAGTACACAGGAAAAGATACCAGGAATTAAGGGAATCAGAATTAGATAGAGAATGATAAAGGGCTGCTGACAGCCAATCTTTGGATTGATCGACCAATGAACAAACTCGTTTTCCGAGATGGCTACTCAAAACGTCAGCAATACAAATGTAGTTAACTTTTCCTATTATCATGTTACTCTATACTAATCAGCATATTTTAATTTTCAAACCTTTTTTTGATATGCACCACAATATACAGAAAAGAAGAACCAGATGGATTCAGCACACCCTGAGGCACAACAGGTTTGTAGAGAACACAACTGAATGAAATTTCCATGAGGAAGGCTAATAGATAGATACATATGAGTAATAAAGTAGATGGTATAAAAGAAAAGGTACGAGGAAATAAATAAACTAGCATTGGATAGGGGAGGATTGAGGGCTGCAGTCAACCAATCTTAGGATTGAGCCACCAATTATTATGGCCACAACATTTATTAATTTACATGACGCCATATTCAAACTTTAAAACAGCAACCGCATTATTAATGGCTTGGTTTAATGTTCTTGGAGCTAAGGGGCTCAGATTTCTTAAATTTTATCGGCCCATCTATTCTAAGATCCTAGGCAGGATTCGAAACAACAATCGTTGAGGCGCGAACCCTGCTCCATCATTCCGCCTCTTTTGACTGAGGGACAGACAATTAGGAGGGACCTTTTATTACCTAAATATTCATCCATTATTGTAGACTTGGAAAATTACACATTACTGGTGAAGAGGACATCAGTCGTTATGATAGTGAAGGAGATGGGAGGATATTCATAAATAGGGTTACCATAGGTCCATCATAAACAAAGACGACACTTCCCATAAAAAAGAGGACACTTCTTATTTTGTCATTTTTTCCACCATTTTAATCATAATCATCATAGTATTCATGTATCTCATTTCTGTGATTTTCACTTTTATGCCATGAAAATTTGGAGGATGAAGAAATCTCCGTAAACAGTTTTCGGTTTCCCAGCAAGTATTCATCAAAGGTTAAGCAGTTGAAGTGATTAAAATTGTACTGAATACACACTACACCTTTCATGTTTTCTATTTTAAATCTGTTCCTGTATTTGGTCCACTGTGCTTTGACAAGTGAAAACACACGTTCTGAATTAGCATTATGACTAGGAATAAAAAAAAAGAATTCAGCAATTATTGGAAGTGCAGAATGGTACACAAAACTAGACGACTGATTGAAATATGCACTCCACACATCACCTGCTGGTTGTTTTTGTTTTCTTTCAAAGTTCTTTAAAAATTTTGTGAAATTACAAAATTACAAAAGTACGGCGAGTTCGTGGTGATTGAACAACCCACCTGTTGATGATTAGTCTGGGTAAAATTACGGTGAGTTTGTGAAATAAGTTGTGGAATAAGTTCATGGACCAAATAAAGAGGAAAGTACATAGGAAGAGGTACCAGGAGGTAAAGGAACTAGCATTAGATGGGAAGGGTGGAGGGCTGCAGTCAACCTGCGGGGCTGAGAAACATGAGGGCTGAAGAAAAGAATCCAATCAACCAATGGATTGAACGATCAATGAATGACCCATCCAGAGTCCTACCCCTCCTCCCATCCATAAAACCTATTCTCTTTCTTCCACTTCCCTGCTTACTTTTTGTCCTCCCCTATAAAACCTTAGCAGCATTAAACAACCATATGCCCATAATTATCTCTCCCAACCCTAATTTTCCTCCTAATCTCATCTTGTAGTTTCCTCTCCTCACCCTCTAAACCAAGCACTTATGTACCTACTCATTTCTCTCTTTCCTTCCACTGCAATTTATCGATTCTCCTGTACACTATTGATTTGAAAGCCTTCAGCCTATTTTTGTGTTTGTTTCTCAAGAGCCCACATGTCTGTACCATTCAATGCCACACTCCATATTAAACTCTTTGCCAAAATCCACTAAGTAAGGAAAAAGCTCTGATAATTTACTAGGTTCCTTTCAATTAGCCTTCTCAACATTGCAATCACATCCTGAGGTGCCGTCCCCTTCCTGCACCCAAACTGCTCAGTTCCCAAGTAATAATTTCATCAGCTCTCCAACCATTTATCAACTATTCAAGTAAAACTTTAGCAGTGTGTGAAGTAGACTAATTATTCTATACTCCTCACATTGTAATGGTTTCTTCTTCAGGTTTGATATGAAGACTTTTTACAAAGTCCTCTGATTGCATTCCTTTCTTGTAGATCCTATGAATAGGTTAAAAGAACATCATTAACATTAATGAACATTGGTTAAAGTCTAGCAAATTCATTGCTTTTAATCTAACTGGGTCGCTGATGCCTTCTGTTGTTTGGTGCATAAAAATGGAGGCATTCTGGTTTTAGCTTCCGAATGCATGTACAGTGTTCTGATCTGTTTTGGATACAAATTTCTCAATGAGGTGCAAAGATTTGAATCCAGTGTTGTTGGTTTCCATTTTAACAGCGCCATTATTATGTACATATATCCATTTATCGTCTTCCTTCTTGTGAATTCGATGACTTTCTCAACAAACTTGCAAATCTGTTGGAATTAATTCATGAGGCAATTCCAAAACCTAATTTGATTATAACCTGTGGCTTCAATTGCAATTTAATGGGACACTGCACAGCTAAACATGACTTTTGAGATCTCCTAACATCTTTTAACATTTGCCCTACAAATAAAGAACCATCCAGACCTTTTAGCAATTCCAAAACTACCTTAGATAATATCTTGACCAATAATTATATTGGGATTGTCCAAACTAAAGTAAAATCTCACATATCAGATCATTATCCTATACTTTGTACAGTAGTAGTTTCTTCTCCCTACTGTTGTAAAAAATATTACAAAAGAGACTTCACTGATCAAAGTACCACAGCTCGAAGGGAATGCTGAATTCCCATGACTAGTCAGATTTGTATATTCTAGGATCCTTCGAGGTTTGCTTAGAGTATTTCTATTCCACCTATCAATATTGCTTTGATATCTGTTTTCCCTCAGTCCTTAAAAAAATCCAGGAACCCTTACCTGGCCACTAACTAAAAAAGTGCCTGAGTGAAATGAAAATGAAATCAGAGACCTGTCAAGGAAAATGAAGGAGGCAGCATTATTCTATAAATAAATGAATACCGTCCAATTGCCTAGAGTATGCAGCTTTCAAGAATAGATATCTTAAAATTTTACTATTGGCTAAAAAAGTCTTTTAACAACTATAGAATTCTTAATGCGATTAACAAAGCCAAAAAAAGTTGGAAAATTTTAAAAGAATCTAAGATCCCCAGCAATCAAAAGCAGGATCTCAACCAACTGGACCCTGCTGGTAACATAATTTCTGGTTACTCAAAAATTGTATAGAGTTTTAATGATTTCTACTTGTCTTATCAGACTCCCTCAAACCATTTCAATCCAGTAAACTATCCTCTGACTCAAAGCTCATCTAATTCATTATACCTGTTTTCCTGCACAGAATAGGAACTGACCAACATCATTAAAAGTTTCCTAGCAAATGCAGCTCTGGTATGGATAGCATCCCTGGTGTAGTGTCTAAAGTCAGTCTTTGTAATCAAAGAACAAATACTCTTCCTTATTAATGAGTCCTTAAGACTGGGTGTTTTCCCTGATGCTCTTTAAACTGGTTAAGTTGTACCTCTCTATAAAGGCAAAGGTAGCAAACAGGATACGAACTCCTACCTGATCTCACTGCTAAACCAGTTAAGGAGAATATTCTAAAAGGTTTTCAATAGCCGACTGACCTTATATCTACTATCTTTTAATTAATTATCTCTCTCCCAGAATGGATTCAGAAACTGCAGATCCACATCTACAGCCACATACCACTTGCTAAATCAATACTCTCTAATATAGACAATAGAACATAAAAGTTGACTTTTTCTTCGACTTCTCAAAGGCTTTTGACATTGCTAATCATTTTGACATTGCTAATCATTTTGACAAGCTACTCTTGTTCAAACTGGGACAATATGGAATCAGATGCATTTCTTACAAGTGGATTGAAACCTATCTGAGCTACAGAAGCCAACCAGTCATTCTATCCAAAAATGGCACTATATATGCCTCCCCACACAAGGAGTAACTGGCATAAGGGTACCAACATTAATAAATGGTAAAAATTGACAAACTATATACATATAGATACTTAAGAAGAGCTAGAAAATGCAGTTTTGTAAGTAAAATTTTCAGGGAAGGGCTTCCCAATAGGCTAGTCCCCAATCCCCATTACTTTCCATATAAAAAATATTCAGGATCCTCCTCGGAGCCCAGTTGTAGATACATCTCTGGCAGCCTCCTGTAAACCCTGAGTAAACAGAGAAAATTGTAATAAGGTATTTCATTCTCCCTTAACCCCTAGAAAGTAGCAATGACCCCCTCCTCCAAACAATAACCTCAATCTGCCTGTCCTCTGAAGGACAATTTAATGACTTAAATGACCCACCTCAAGCAAAGATCCCTTTCAACGCTAAGGCATAAATTGTGATTCCTTCCCGGTGACAAAGTTGTTTTTTGCAAATTTACATTCAGCACGATAAAATAATACACATGTCATTAAAAATTTTAATTTTTGAAGCCTATTTTTTGTAATTATAACTGTTTAAACTTTGGACGTTCTAGAACGTCCTGCGCCAACGGCAAGATTGTTGTGTGGGTTGCATGCATTTTCAGTAATTCCCTCAATTCTCCGAGTCCTCGATTTTACGTCTAATATATTAATAACATTACTTAATAGCCGTTAAACTCATATTTCACGAGTATATCCAGTTTGTAAACTCTTCTTGCACTTTATACTCATTTGATCCTCTCGGTTATAAAATATTGGGCTGATATCAATAAAATTTTATAGAATGTGATTTATTTTGAAAACATCAAAAGAAAATTTCTCATTTGGAAGTACAACTGTCTTTTCGCTTAGTATTTTGATCGTGAAAATACCGAATACAAAATTTTAGTTCAGGAAATGGATTGCTAGCGTCTTTAATTGAGAATTACCATAGTAAGCCATTGGCTGTGTTCATAAAAGTACAAAATTCCTGCAGCCATTTTTAAAACTTAAAATTACGGACAAAAATCATAATCATAAAAATACATCTTCATAGAAATTTGTTTCTGAAACTACAATCAATATTTACATAATTTCAGCATTTGATGTTCCTGAGATAACTTATGAAGCAAAGGAAAACGCATAATGACGGGTTTACCTCACTAGCTGTGCAATTTGTGGGATTATCCGTCCTAATCCCTTGCTTGGCACTCTTGTCATTTTCGATTTTGCGTTATCTATTTCATATTGATGTGGATAATGTCTACAAATTTGCAGTGTTCTACAATTGACAAAGGTGTTCCAATATATGTACACCACAGAAAAATTGTCTTCAAGGAAATAAATCGTCAGATCCATCGATATATCAGTTTAGGGGTGGTTGGCAAAATATTTTTGGGTAGAAAGGAAAAGTGGATGGAAGGGGGAGAGAGGAGAGAGACGTTGGGTTCGAAGGGCTAAGGATGCCGGCGGTTGTGTGAGACATGGGGTGAGGGATGGGGGGGAGGGCTCAAATCATTGACCACACACTGGTCACAGAGAGAGTTGGCCAATGGTGGGGGTGTATGGTGGGTCTCCGTAAAGAGTGGGGCGAGAGGAGAGATTAGCTCAGGAGAGGCCTTCGAGCACGTTTTGCAATGACTGAATCACTAGGGCAGGCCTGAAGAAAGGATGGATGTGGATGAACGGCAGGCAGCGGGCAGGCGAACGGCTAGCGCGAAGATGGAAGGTGGGGATCCCTTGGTGAGGGGTAAGCGAGGTTAACAAGGAGGAAAGTGCATGGCAGAACAATGTCACGGTCGGGGGTGTAAGGAGTCTAGCTTGGAAGACAGCTGAGACAACAGAGTGGTTAACGGTTTTGAACAAAATAATCATGGCATAGATTCATTCATTCATAGATTTGCATTCGGACTGATTCATGAACTGTCCGTTGTTGTAGAGTATCAACAATACTATATAGTATTGAGAAGAGAAATGTCGAACACAGAAATGCATTTATGAGTATAAAAGGGAAGTTGAAGTTTCCCATCAAAGTGCGCCCCGATTTTTTGATAAACAAATGTCAATGAAGACTATGGAGCTATTTGAGGGATGACACGTTTTTTTTAGTTACCTACAATGGCAGTTCTACAATAAAATGAAAATTTTTAAAAATACAACAGAGTAAATGGAGTTAACTATATTCACTTTTACAGGGAAGGGTTTGCCCTGAATTTGATATATGGGTAACTTAATACGAAAGGATTATAGTACCTTGTGCATTAGTTTTTTGTTTCACAAAGACTTTATCACTCCACCATTATGGTTAATTCTTTTGCGTTTAAATTTTAATATATAACAGCTAATTTAGCATGTGCAGCATTTATAGGGGTTGTGAAATTGGAGGTGCACCACTAATGAGTTCATTAAATCGAAGGATCAATATTTTAGTGGAATAATAAAATACCCAATAAATATACTAGCGAATAGTTCCACCTCGACCTTCTTTATCAATAAAGTTTGTATACACTGACAAATGGATCACCTATCTGTTATGAGATCACAGTGAAAAAGGGCTTTACAATTGCAAAGACAAAGAAAATACAATACGTGGTAGACATAGAGGTAAAAATTTAGTAAAATTTAACAGTAATATCCACATTAAAAATACAAAACGATATCTCCACCTGGGAAGCTAAAAAATTATAACTCGCACTAGAAAAGTGACATTGTAATATATTGGACACTAGCGAGCAATTGACAATCAACCGTCAAAAGAAAATTTTTTTCATTTTATTATTTGCTATTATTAAAAATACATTATTTATCATTCACTATATTGTGACTATTTGCTTTTCTTCATTACTGTATAGATTCTGTTAATTAGTAATATGTGTGAATAGACTGAATAAAAATTGTGGACGTAGAAAAATACATATATGAGCAGATGCTATAGCACTCCCTACCGTACACCTTATCAGTGGCTCCGAGTGTTGTGGAAACGGTATATCCAAGTATTGTAGAATGCTGTAGATTTAGCTGCAGATTCAAAAATCATAATTAATTTCATAAATTGATTTATATGTACCGACGATAAAAGTTACACTGAACTATGTCACCTATGGGTAACATTACAGCTACAATTTATACCTCGCAACAGAATTTAAACCCACGGTGTGTCAGTTCAAGGCCAATATTTTATCTGAATCCCGCATTTGTCCAATTGATATTGTTAAATCAAATCTGATAAACCAAAACGAAAGAAATATGTTAAAAACAATAAAGATACACTTCTAATCAAATGATTCAAATCATAAAAATTGAAAAAGTTTAAAACATTGCCGGTATGTAACTAAAAACTGCATTCCAGAACAGAGCACACCATAAAAAAGGTTTAAGCCTAATCTATGACTCCAGCAAAATCGCAACCACCTTACAAGTGACTTGAGTCTGCTGGCCAGCCATAAAGAATGTCTTGAACGTGGACGTTCTAGAATGTCCTGCATCACCTGATAGCACCCACAGGACGTTCCAGAACGTCCTTGAGTGCTGAACGTGTTAAAAGTTTTTTAAATCTTGGGAGCCAAAATTTTGTTTTATCTTTTATTTATGTTGCTATCTACATATGTTGTTGTGTTCAAGTTGTTTTCTGCATTGTTGATCTGAGAGACTCAATAGAGAACGTAATTTATACTTACCTGTGTGTGACTACCATATATTTTGGCAGATAAGATGATAGTTGGATTATTAAAAAAGGCCCCCAAAATCCGGGGTCGTCTTATAGGACAGATACAAAAAAAATAAGGTTGAAATTTATATAGATTAAAGTCATTATAAAATAAAACAAAACACTCACTTCAAATCAATGTATTTAAAATCCTGCAAATCCTCAAATACATTATCTGAGGCAAATAGCTCCTCAAGTTGATAGTTTGGGGGTCGTCTTTTAGGGCTTAAACTATAAAAATTTGACAAAAATTTACACCTCGTCTTATCTCAAGGTCGTCTCATCTGCGGAAAAATACAGTAATTATTTATTATTTTATAGGACAAAGTCTTAATAACTGGCGACGAGGAATCACTAAAGAACTCAATGTGGTAATGTTCACCAGGGCAGTGTGTGAGCGGTAAGAACTATCACTTTACCAGAACCATTTACCAATTGCATCATGTCAGACGAGGAGGAGCAGGAATCTGGGAAAATCCATGTATTCATAGATAACCACCGTGCGATCTCGATGCCCGAGTTCATGAAGCAGTTAAATGGGATGTCTATATCTCCATCATGAAGAACAAGTTCCTCGTGCACAAGATTCCAGAAAACCTGCAAACTAACTACTTGAGCCTCGTTGGGTTTGAGTATGCGGTCTCATCACAGACCTTGCATTCCCTGAGAAGCCAGAGGACATAGTTTTTGACGAAATAGATAGACTCGTGAAAGATCATCTAGAGCCCGTACCTCGGTGATTCAAGAACGTTATAAATTTTATATCAGAAACCAAATCCGGAAGAAACTATTCCCCAGTATATTTCTCAATTACAGTCCTTGGCTCAATACTGTGAGTTCATAGATCTTCCATTTCAAAACTGGTTGCCAATATCCTAGAACCCAAAATTGTGTCAGATGTAGGAGGGACACAACCTTTAGCGAAAGATGAAAAAACTGTTGTTAAAGATATGGGTAAATTATTGGAAGAAAAAATAGTAGAAGCAAAGAAGACTAAGCCATTGGAAGAAAAGGATGTATTTTGTGAGCCTAAGCAAAAAGAACAGAAGTCTGCCAAGCATGAGTAAGAGAAGGATGTGAGAACTCCCAAGGGTGGAATACTGACATCATCCAAAGATGAAGAGAGCAAGTCATTGGAGCTGCAATCTAAAGATGTTAAACCTGAAGAGGTTTCAGAAACTAAAATTGTAGATGAGAAAGGACCAAAATTAATTGAACTTAAGGATAAATCTGACATTTTAAAGTTTGTGAAATAATACCTCATCAAAACAAATACACATATCTCTTTAAGATTTGACCCTGCTGCATACTTCTCATGAATCAATCCCTGAATCAGTCCTTGAATAGAAAGGAGGGTCCAGGTAACTGAATCTCCTCTGGGAATACAAAGGACGTACACCACAGGATCTGTTCTTGGAATAGGAGTGATGGTAAAAACAACAGCTGTTCCTGGGGAAAAACTGATCTGATTTGGTCTTTCTTGAGTAACAGCAGGTCGAAACATGATGCATCTTGGCAGACGCAAACCATCTGACCAAGTGTGAAGATAAAATGCATTTCACTCATGAAATTGATGAAGTACCACGCTAAAACAACAGCATTCACTGATTCCGATGAAAACTCTTTAATTTTGAAAAGAAATTTTCACCATAATTAAGGAAGGAGGGTAATCAATAAAAATCAAGGACCTGGTGGCTGAGGGTCAAATCACATGCGAAGAATTTCTGTGAAGTTAATTCAACGTCAAGGATCTTCAAGTCATTTCTGAAAGGTTTTGATCTCACTCACAAAAAATTGTGTGCGCAGCCTCCTACAGAAACTGAGTAAAAGTGAAGCTTCACGGCAAGATTTCCACTGCTTCATGATGATTTTTAAACCATATAAATTAGAATCTGCATAGCAGGAAGTTGCTGTATTCAGAGGTTTCACAGTATAATGTAACATAATTAAATTTTATATAAGTTTATCAATTGTGTACTTTGACCATCAAGTAGTGATTTCATTTTACAATAAATTAGCATCATTAAAAGATATCAATAATGGCTGAGCTACAAGTCACCATGTTAAAAGATAAGTCTCCCATTTATAGCACAAAATTAGTTGTCAAAAGAGTGAGAACTGGTGTTATTTTATAGTAACATTTTCTTTTGTGGTTACAGCTCACACCAATACACTATAAATTTTTTGGGTGAACACACCCATTTTTCAAGCATGAAGAGAGGAAATCACTCAAAAATTTCATGGCAAACAGTACAATATAGAAAAGTAGTGGTAATGCACCAGTATTACTCACTATAAGTTGTCTCATTTTAAAAATTTATTAAATTTTCCCATCACTTAATAATCTCTCTTCACGTGGATGTTATATCAGCTGTATTGCATCTCAGTATGAGCGTAATGCAACCCAAGATACAATTGAATGAGATATTTTACATCTCTTGGGAATAACTGAAGTACCTGTTGAAAAAAGAGGAACAAATTCACAAATTTATTCTACAGTAGTATGTATCAAGAATTTACAAACTTTTGCAATTATCTCAAAGAATTTCCTTTAGGATGACAATGTTACAGCTGAATTTAGCAAGGTTAAGTCCAAATGCAACCAGCAATACAATTATGCCATGAAGATATTTCCTCATATTAAATAAAAAAATACCTTAAAAAAGACTAGGCATTATTAGTTACTTTAAACTTATTAACAAAGAAGAAATGCTAATCAAATGAATTAATGGATTCACTTAGTTTAGGTGGAATACTTTAAACCTGACCACATTACTAGATGTTTCGTTTGACACAAAAGTAATTGAGCTACCTTATACAGTTTTTTAGATATACCATGGGGACTGAGGGCCGCATCCAACAGAGCACCCTACTGCCGACACCCCTTCACCCAGGCAGTGCCAATCCAAGGCCCCATATTAATTATATTTATATAATTGACTGAATTAGACTACATATCATTAAACATGTGATTAGTCACTGTTAGAGTAATGGAATTGATAATGTATCTCCCTGCAAACGTTGTATGCCATTTCCAACCTGGTTCTTCATTGCTGGACTGATGTTCTAGTCTAACTTTCAGGATACCATGAAAAACCTCAGTATTTCCTTTACAGTCACCCATAGTGCAAATAAATATGTAAATTCCAGAGAAAAAATCATTAGCCATTGACCAGTACTAGTAGTATTAAGTTAATAGGGTGCGTCGACAACATGGTCATTTTGCACCGCTACACGTCATGTTTATAAAAGAAATATATATGTTACATACATTGGTATTAAAATAAAATTGTTAATATGTACTCTTAGTCAAAATTAAAATTAATTTTACATTCTTAAAATACTGTTAAAAAGGCCAGTTTCATTTAAAAATGATAAAACGCGGTTGAGAACAACTGAGTCATCGCCTAGGATCGACTTCATGTCTCCCGCTAACTGCAGCCTGCTACGCAAGCATCAGTATTTGTTACACTCCGTCAGGATATGCCAAACGCTGAGAGGGCAGTCGCAGTCATCACAGCGAGGTGGTCGTTTCTCCTCGGTGAAGAGAAAGGAGTGAGTCAAAGGGCAATGCCCTATCCTCAAACGTGTGATGACCACTTCCTCCCGGCGACTCTTCCTGACGGATGTGGGCCACGCGGACACTACCGATTTCACCCCGCGCAGTTTATTATTTTCTACGTTCCTCCATATATCTTTCCACTCTTCTAGGGCTACCTTTCTCAAGATAGCCTTTAGGTCCTCGTATGGTACCAGCATCAGAGTTATTTCCTCCAAGTCAAGTGCCTCCTTCGCCAAAGCGTCCGCTCTTTCATTTCCAGGGATACCCACATGCCCTGGGACCCAAAGGAATAATACAGATATTCCCCTTCTGCTAAGGGATATCAAAGCAGTTTGTATATCTTGAACGATTGGGTGCATTGAAGAAAAGCTAGAAATGGAGTTCAGGGCGCTAAGAGAGTCCGAGCATATGACGAAGGAGCCACTGTTTCCTTCTATCCCTCCTAGAGCCATTTTTATTGCGAGGAGTTCCGCTGTGTAAACACTACACAGCGGATTCAACCTCGCCTTGATGGCTCCATGGTGGGATGAGACAACTGCACATGCACAGGCAGCGTCAGACTTAGCGCCATCTGTAAAAACTGGCATGATACCAGGGTTGCAGTGAAGATATAGATAAAACTGATGCTGGTATTCCAGAGTAGTGGTTAGAGCTTTCTTGAGCTGAGTAACTCCCATGTTGATTTTAGGAGCGGGAGTTTCCCATGGCGGATGTTTGGAAAAGCTTGAAGGATATACTTCAGGAAGCGTGATTAGATGCTCGGATATAAAACTGTTGAATCGTATGCTTGAAGGCCTAGTGGCTCTGGTTCGACGGTTAAAAAGTTCTAAATAGCAGGGTTTAAAAACAAGGTTAAAACAAGGGTGAGTCCTCATAGATAAAATTTTTGCTACATAGCCGCACATCAGCATATTTCTCCGATGGGACAAGGGCGGTTCTCCTGCATCCGCGTAGATGCTTAGCACTGGACTCGTACGGAACGCCCCGGTGGCTAACCGTATTCCAGCATTGTGAACCGATGTCAGTGGGCGCAAGTATGACTCCCGACCGGAGGAGTACACAAAACAACCGTAGTCTAGTTTTGACCGTATCAGCGTCCAGTATAATAAGATCAGCATATTGCGATCAGCTCCCCAGGATGAGTGACTTAGATATTTGAGAATATTTAACGCATTTGTACATTTTCTTTTCAGGACACTAATTTGTTCCAGTACTAATACCAAGATCCCTCAATATTGCACCAAGAGCTAGAGCCATTTCAACTATCAAGGCATCCATCCCCACAGTGAATTTTTTGTGGCTTCATTACCATGGTCATTTCCAGTATCCTCAAAATTCCTTTGAACTTCTTGTGGAGCATCATATGCCAGGCAGTCTTATACAGCTTTCATTTGACCCCACATAAAATTCATGAGACAGGCACCTCAGTACCTGAAATCGCTACGAAGCACTTGGCACAATATCTATCATGGATAGATAGATTGTTATTTGGGGGAGCCTTCGACAGGAGCTAAGGCACTTTAGACCTTGGGTGGTCCATTGTGCCAACCCCATGTTTAGTGCCACATGCAGACAGGGGACAAGAGCGCCACAGTGAAGGTATGAATGGTCACCCATCCAACGCTCGTCCGGGCCCAACATTGCTTAACTTCAATGATCTTACGGGAACTGGTGTTTCAATGAGGCTAGACCCTTGCCCAATATCTACAGATAGTGTCTCAAATCCCAGACAAGGCCAATGATTTTTTTTCAATGATTTTTTGCAAAGATTTTATAGAGGTTTTCACTTAAGAGAGAATATGACAAATCTTGATAGTACAAATGGCTTGTTCCCTAGGGTGGGCCAAAATGTCTAGTTCAAATTTTTTTCCAATTTAATAGGTCTTGGAGCTTGAATATTTCCATTTGATGCAAAAATAACACATGCAATTTCAACTCCTGGCAACCTGAGCCACAAAGCTTACTATATATTAATGAAGAGAATTGTTTTTTTTTCTTTCTTATTCAATACAAATGGTTTATGTTGATATGAAACCCGGGTCGTAAACAATAAAATATTAGTGGACCATTACTTGTAAGTTTTTGATTTCTGATATGGAGAGGTCCCACAAAGTGAAGCCTGAATTTATTAGTTATATTTCCTGAGAGTAAAACATTGATAAATTGCCACTTATATTGCCTATACTTCGGTAAAAAAAAACATTGGATAGCTCCAGGCAACACACTTAATATTCTTTAAGTTTTGCGACTATTCCCTAACCACCAATTTAAGTACACAAAACCAAAAGAATGTGATAAGAGAAAGACCATAAGGCTGTAATGCCTTTTGGTTTTCTCCATAGTGATGGTTAACCAGGAATAGCATGAGCAGGTGGGTATTCCCTGACCGACCAAAATAATATTTTTTCTTAAAACTATGCAACAAACTAAATTTGATACTCCTTCTAGCCAACTGTTTTTAAACTCTACATTAGACACAGTTTATGCAATTGAAGAATGATAAATGTGTTACATTTTATTTCACTTTGGTCGAATCCCCACCTACACATTCTATTGTATATCAGTTTCAGCTTACAAAGTTTTTGGACACATGGGTTGCTGGTTTAGCAATGTTGTCACCATTACTTCACTACTTTGTATTGCCTGCAACATTTTATTTTTTTCGGCTCTTGGACGCAGTTTTCTTTTTGACTCAGCTGGAAAAGGCTGAAGAGGAAAGAATACACTTGTTCGCTTACGTAATAGCTCTGTTGTGTTCTCTACCCTGCACATTTGCCAGTAAGTATCTCTGTGAGCACCTATGAATGATTTAGATTAGTATTCTTAGTGATTCTTTTATCCACAGTATTTATTTTCAGCAAGAGAGTTCATGGACTTGCTAAGCTTTATCTTTTCCTTTTTTTGGTTTGGAATTAAAAATCCAAGGTGACTTTTTTTAGCCACGAGTGAGCCTGAAAGACAACAAATACTAAAAATGCTTGACAGTGAGTGTGAAGAGGATTATATGGATTTGAGTGAGAATGACGAGGAGTAATCTAACACCCATAATGTATCGCTCTAATCAAGACTCCTATTCTGAAGAAAGTGAGGATGAACAATTGGAAACAATCATATCTATTTCTGGAAAAAAACTGAGTGGCAGAGAGGTCTGCTGTTGAAAAAAAATCTCAAATTGAAAAATGCAATATGTATACTGAAACATTCTCCTGGACTAGTTGTTAAGGCATGCAGCATTACGGATGTTTGGGGTTCTTGGCAACTTCTTTTCCCTGATTCTCTTTTGCCAGATATTGTATCTTTCACAAGTAAACAAATAAGAATGGTGCAGAGTGGTTTTCAGCATCAAAGGGATGCTAAAAAACAGACCTAATGGAATTGAGGTGTTACTGGAATTACTTTACCTAGCCGGGGTACAAAAATCAGGTCATAAAAATGTTTTTGATCTCTGGAAAGCAGATGGTACAGGGACTGAATTTTGGTATGGATCTGATTTTAGGACGTCATGGGCATCAACAGGTTCAAATTTTTGCTTCGAATGTTGAGACTTGACAACATTCATGATAGAAACAAAATCAGGAGAATAGGCAAATTTTCTCAGATTAGGGCTATTTTCAATGAATTTGTAAGTAACTGCAGGAAAAATTACAGCTCGAGTGAGGTAGTTACAGTAGATGAGATACTCCAACAATTCCATGGAAAATGCAGTTTTTGTGTTTACATGCCTAACAAACCCACATGATGTGGGATAAAAATATTTGCCTGCAATGATGTGAAAACATTTTACACCAGTAATATGGAAGCCTATGCTGGAAAGCAAAATCACAGCCCCTATGAAGTTGATTACAGGCCAGATTCTATAGTGAAAAGATAGGTTCAGCATATTACAGAACTGGAAGAAATATCATCCTTGATAACTGCTTTGTCCTATGCGTTAGTACTTGAATTTCTAAAAAACGGCCTAACAGGAGTCGGAACAATAAGGGTAAGATATCACTTATGTTTACCACAAAGTTTAAAGACAGGTAGTTGGAAACAGCATTTTTGGTTACCAAAAATAAATTACACTTGTGTCATAGAAACCTAAAGATAATAAGGATGTCCTACTTTAATCAAAAATGCATTGAGATGATAATTTGGATCCTCAGACGAATAAACCAGAAATCGTTTTGTTTTATAACTCCACAAAAGGGAGAGGAGATATTTCAGATTGTTAAGGAATCCACTTACAGCATCTCTCGCATTTCCTGTAGATGGCTCCATACTAGTCTTTTCACCCTATTGAATATTAGCCTTACAAAGAAAACTGAGGCAAATCCAATCGCAGGGAGTATCTGACTGATATTGGTTAACTATTGACTAGGAACTCGATCCTAAGAAGGGAGAAGCTGCAAAATACTCAACTGTCTCTGCAGAAAATATTAGGTCTTCCTGAGAATTGTGAAAAAGCCAATCTTTCTGTAGATGGTAATGTGCTTACTGCCCATCTAAAAAAATTGGAAAACAAAGACACAGCAATACCTGTAATAGACTAAACCACCATGAGCACTCTGTATTCACTGGTATATCATGTGGCCATAAAGTCAATAGAGATGATGTGTAAACAAAAATGCATTGCACTGAAAATCAATATATGTTGTATATTTTAATATCACCATGATACATTTTGTAAATTTGTTACTTCAATGACAACATAGTTAGTCAGTTAAACATTTTTACGCCACATGTCAAATAAACTCTTTGACTTATTTACTACTGCGTGTCTAGCTGCATGCCATTTGTTGGTTTTTTCCCACCCTGCATACTATCATGGGACAAAAAAGTACGAGCTATTGTGGATTTACCGACCAAAAGTAAACATATCCTGCGTGTTGCCTGCTACCAGTAGTCTTCCAATATTTTTATAACCATTGTATGGGTGACATAAATGGCAATTTATTGTTATTTTACTAACAAAAATATTCACAAAGGAGGCATGTACCAATCACCGGTGAAATACTAACTATTTGTATCAGAAAAAAGTTCTTTCCCTTAAAAATTGAAAGTTTGGAGCCCCTGTGACATGGGTTGATGGCTTAATTGACACCAAATTGTGTGTACATTCATGTTTGCATGGAAAGGAAAAAAAATTAAGCTTCAAGATCCAATAAATTGGAAAAAAATTGAAAATATTAAAATTTTGGCCCACCTCATAGCAGTGGGTTGCACTGCTTAAATTACTCAAGAGAGAGCTCAGGCTAGGGAACTTTAGGTCACTGGGAGTTCAGCAGGGAAAGTGCCAGTGATAATTCATAGAGATATTTGTTTGATCATACTGCAGCCAAGGTGAGAGAGGTTGGACCACATGGGATGTTACATGATATGTAACTGGAAAAGAAATTTATTGGTGAGAAATTTACTTCGATAGTTTTACCCCCAGACAAATGACTATCCATCTTGCTACTTAATAAACTCCATCCTAAGACGCAGGCTTCATCAGCAACTAGATGAAAGGATAGGAATAGCAGAGGGCAATGAAAAGTTGTTTTACAGCATCTGCCATTAATTTTTATAAATTATACAGATCAGTGAAACCAGACAGTGGACAAAAGGCTCCAAATTGCATATCTAAGGACACATGTCCATTCATTGGGAGGAAAATATCAGAGCTCACCAACTGACCAAAGCAATCATACTAAAGCCACTCTATCAGGTAGTTACTTCAAGAGTTTATTTGTACAAGAAAAATGCAATACCACCTTTGGCACATGTCCACATTTATTAATGTCATCAAATGTAATTTTCAAATCTTAGAATTTAACACATTCACGAGAGATCACTGATATCTTGCCATATATGGACGAGAACCTAGTAATTCAATGAGAAATTGGTGATATGATTTTACAAGAATAACCGGTTTTTCAGGGAGATTCACATTATGAGTCTAAACCACATACACTAATTATGATATGCAAACAGTTACATATTGCCAGAAAATAAAATTTAATTAAAAAAAAAACTACTCCCAAGGCAAGAAGGCAATTTAAATTTAACCTTTAAAATCCTTTAAGTGATGCCAAAATCTGCATGTAAAACATCACGGCATTATGACATTTTTGGAGACCACTGACAATAAGGACATCATGTCTATCAAGGATATCAAGAGCCTATGTGCTTTATATAGTTATATAATATTTTATTATTTACAGAAAATATAAACAAAATTAAACAATCCATTGAACCATAAAAATAAGGATATGGCGCATCTGAAAAAAAGAAGTTGAGCAAACAAGAAAGCAATACTACTTTTCTGTACTGTAAAAATCAACCACATTTTACCCAAATATATAAAAACGAAAGCATGTCACATTCTCATAATAGAATATGTTTAATAAAACTGCCTAGCCACAATTGTTACATAAACAAGAAACAAAAATGCATTTTTACACGTTAGTAGTAATATTTACATATTACAATGTATTGCCATAAAACTGAGAGCCCCTTTCCTTGTAAACATAGCTGCATCACAATGAGAGATGGGCATAATGCAGCAGGTAACACGGATACTTAGGTTCTCTGTACTGTAAAATAGTAGCACTAGAACCATGTCATGTTTATCACAAAGACAATCAGGACTGCACTTCCACAATTTCAGATGTCTTTTAAAGAATTAAGACCTCAACACAAGTCCAGTTGATAAATTTCCATGGGCCATTAATTGTTTATAAGTGGTCATCAAAAGTCACACACTGATTCTAGGAGCTTCAACTCACATAAAAATATACAAATCAAAGCATTCACGCCAAAATCTCTGTATTGTTTATGATTCACCTCAGAGGGCATGATCAAGGGAGCACACCTAGGAATTAAGCACCTCAAAACTCCCACAAGTAAAGGCATCTTCCTGTTTGAGCAGGAGTACCATGGCAAAGGGGATGCTTTAAGTATCACTCTTCCACAGCTTAATTGTCTTATCCTTCTCCAGCGCAGCAGAAGCTATGATATTCTCTGTTGGATGGCAAGTTGTACACAGCACCACATCTAAAAACAAAAATTATCAGAGAAATACTTAGTAAAATACAAAAAAACCAATGAAATCTATGTGTAAAACAAACCACTGATCACTAGCATATACAACACAGGGAATGGATATTGCTGTAATTGATGGTTTGTAATTAATCAAATTTCATCTGAAAAAACAATGCACATCTACACTTAGTGACAAAAATTTTTGTGAAACACAATAATAAATACAGGAGATAATATATTCCTTTCATTTTATGCTACAAAAATATCAACAACAGGGAAAGTCCTTCTCTGAGAAAGTGAATCTTTTATTGTCAACTTTATTTCCTCTGTATGTTCTCTTTTTTTTATTTACAAGTCATTGTAGACTGCCATTGTAGGTAATTTGTAAAATGTGTCCTCCTTCAGACAGTTTCAAAGTGTTCATTATTTTTTGTTTATAACTAATCAAGGTGCTCTTTGCTGGAAAACTAAAACTTCACTTTTTTACGCCCAAACACATCTGTACACTTAACATTTTCCTCCTCAGAAGTACAGTTGATGCCCTATGATAATTAAAGTGTGTGAATAATAATATTTACACTCGCATCAGGATTAGAACTCAAATTAGGCCCGTGGTCTTTTAAGGCCAATATTTTAAAAACCAGAATCCCGCATCTGGCGAACTGGAATCGTTACATCAAATTTATTAAACATACACGACAGAAAAATCATGAAGACCACAAAGATGCACTTCTAATAAAACAATTAAAACCATTTCAATTCAAAAAGTTTACAACATTGCCATTGTGTAACTAGAATGCACATTTTAGAACACAGCATGCCGTGAAAAAGATAGAAGCCTAAGCTATGACGCAGGCGAAACTGCAATTGCCTTACAAATGACTTGAGTACACTGGCCTGCCGTAATGAATAGCTTGATCTTGGACATTCAGAAATGTCCCCCATTAACCGTTAGCATCCACAGGATGTTCCAGGATGTCCTAAAGCTACAAATGTGTTAATGGGTAGATTTAAGTAAAACAAAATTGAGCACACCAAATGTAAACACATCCTACCCACACATTTATTTTTAAGGGAATTCTACCCACACATTTATTTTGAGGAAAAAGTGCCAAGTATAGCCCTAGGATGATTATAAGCCCTCTCCCCAAACTTTCAAGTCTCACTTTTGGAAAAAAATTACATCCACTGTTAGCATCTTTCTGCTCAGGTAAAACACACTTATTATGTCAAGAAAGAATTAGTACCTGAATTAGGTACTTACCGGTTTAACTTAAATTGTTTTTAATATCTAAGCAAGACAAGGAAATATTCAACTATCTTGAACTTATACTTTCAAATACACAATGAAATGTCGGTGTTAACTTTTGTAGTGCTCAAAAATACCCCCCTCCCCCAAAGTCACTTTTTATGGCTCATATTTTGTCAAAAAAGGGTGTCTCACACTCAGACAAATACAGCAGTTAAGTAAAAATCTTTTATGTACACTAGGCTCAATCATTAAATTATTTTTACACACATAACATAATCATTTATATTTCCATAAAAAATGTTCCCTTTATATTTAAGATAATTATCAATCTATTCCTGACAGTAACAAATCATGAAGAATTATTGATCTTCCTAAGCCTCCTGCTGCAAAATATCTAGTAACCATAGGTAAATTAACCAAGATAATACACATAAATAACATTCAATCATAAATAGTTAACACACAAGCCACTAGGTACTAGACTAATCAGACATCATACCTGTGTGCCCTTGTAATTTTTGAACTATTTCCTTTGTTTGAAGATTCCAAATGTAAACCATGTTATCTTCGGAGCCAGACACAATCCACTAAAAAAAATAAAAACATTATTTAGGAATATGAATATAATAGAAGAATGGGCTTCAATGCATCAGACATAAAGAAATATGGATCAATTAATCTCATGATCATCAGCTGAGAGTCATAAATATTAGGGGTGGTATTACAACTAATGCAGTTTTTTTAAACATTACATAAAAAAATTAATTACCCCCAAGTAAAGGATCACTCTCATTGGGTCAATAGTATCCAAACATTAACCATTGGAGAATGCACCCCCCATATTTACTCTACAGATTCAGGCTTTACTTTACAGTAGCCATATTAAAAGAATAAACCAAGTACTTTTCTACAGATATTATATAATTGGTACAAAGCATTTTACCAACTTGTGGGAACATCAGGTACTGCAAGTTAGAATCACCCATCCTCAATATATTAATAATATTATACTTAAAACAATTTACTATATTCTATTTCAGTTTAAGAGTTATAAATACAAGATTCTTTCCCTTAGTTATTCCAGAATATAGTAGAACAGAACAACATAGGCATCTGCAACCCGACTAGGAATGCAAATACCTATTTGCTATTGCTCTCCGTGAAAATTGGCTCCCTTTCTAAAGGCAAAATATTCTTAGATATCACATGATGGGGGAAACTGAAACACAGTAAGCTGGTGGACTCATTTTATGTCATCGACTGATAACTAGCTGCTCGCCTGCACAGAGCATTATTTGTGCTGGCCCCCAAATAGAGGCACATTACATGTCCATCCACCTATTCATTACAAATGTTCTTGTTCTTATCCTACTTATTAGCTTTTAACATACCAAGTAAGAGGTTCACTGCTGCATTCAGGAGAGATATTTAAGACCCTTTATCCACAAACCAAAAGACTTCCTGAAGTGGGAATCCTCACTGCTTGAAAACGATCAGTTACGACTTGGACAAGCAAATTTCCAGGATGATTTCTCATGATATTTCCAGGTTTTCAATGTTCATTTTCAACTTCCATGACTTTTCCTAGCAATCCAGGCTAGTGGCAACCCCATTAATGTTTAAAAGCCCAGGTTTCTAATATGAGGTCATTTCCCTATTTGGACATTTACTGACTCTTAACTGATGTCTAAAAATCTAATAAAATTTCTACAGGTTAATATAATGCATAAAACGTCTTTAATTGCTTTTTTAACGTCTCCTATTCATTGTCCAGCAGAATTAATAGAACATGTGACTCTTTTTCACTTTAATATTGTTTTGCAAATTCTCCTGAGGCACTGTTACAGGTACCTTGTTGAGCTAAAATAAACCAGGGTACAGGCAGTTCTTGGCTTTTGAACATTCGACTTAAGTACATTCCAAAATGACACCTATTACTCGACTTTCTCATGCTAAATTCAGACTTTTGGACATTAGTCAGCAAACTATAATTTAGAACTTCCCACGATGATGTCGAAGACTGCGATGAATGGTAAACAATGTGTGCTAAGCATAGACCACGGCCCTCTTTTTCTTCCAAGGACAGTGGAATTGGTCAAATGTTTGCAACACAACAGAGCAAATGCCTTCCTTTGAATCACTGACCTTCTGACTAAATAGCGCACTTCTAACCAACAAGTAAAATCTAAGTATGCTAAACAGTGAAAGAATATCGATAAAGACTTCCGTGATTGTTTTTATATTTGATGATTCTAAGTATATCATCATACATGCATATTGTGAAGTTGTCAATTACTCTGTAATAAAAAGCTTACGTTGCTAAATACCTGGTGTAAATGGGTCAAAAAACTACGTACAAAAATTCTGCTGAAATTGTTATCCATCCACAGAATGCTACATACCAGCAGGTTATCATTCATTTTGCCAGAGCACATTGTTCCATTCCACTGATTCAATGTTCATATGTGCTCAAGAGCACTGTTGTATTCCAATCCACATTGACTTATACACCTTTGACAGTAAGCTCATGGCTCAAATTATGAAGTGTCTTTTGATTTTATTGTTTTTTGTCTCATCTAGAAAAAATTTGCAAAATTTTGTCCATCTTTAATGGCTATAATTTCAATTATATCAAGTATATTTTACATGTGGAATGTTGACTTCAGTTCGGTAAAAATTACAAATGAGCACGTATCTTGTATCGAGGTTTCATTAAGTGCAAAATGCAACTTTTTGGAACTTTAATCAAGATGTATCAATGTAATTTTAACAGTAATTATGTGTTGAAACATGATGGCTTCCGGGAATGCTTCAACATAGTGTCATTTTTTGACTAGTTTCGGGAGTGTTCCAGCTCGCTTCTTCAGGTCGAGGAAGTCACTTCGACCTGAAGAAGCGAGCTGGAACGCTCACGAAACTGTAAAAAAAAATGACACTATGCAGAAGCAATCCTGTAAGCCATCATGATTCAACACCACTCCGCGGAAGCTTTCACAACAGGAATTACGTACTGTTTGAAATACCAGCCAGGTTTCACAAAACATTTTGATGCAACTAGTTTTGATGCAAAAATGTCACCCTCAGCTACCTGAGGATGACGCCTTTGCATTGAAAAAAAGTAATGGAAAAATACCAAGTGTTCTTTGCATCATGATTAATTTCCATGAAGTCACGTCTGAGCCGAGTTTGCAGAACATTTTATTGAAAATAATATTTCCATTAAATAAATGAGGTTATACTATACATTTTATCTCTCAAGGAACATAACACCTATTTAGTATGGGACCCAATTTTTCAACATTTGTACACTTCGCAAGAATGCAATGTGTACTGAAGTCGAGGACTGCCTGTACTGGAGTAGGAACTCATACCCAGGTTTCAAATTCCCTTGGGGTCCACAGTACTCATCATCGATCTTGACACTAAACACACCTAATATGGAAATTGCTAGCGAGGAAACAGAAAGTGTTGAGTCAACCCCATAACTGGTAATTGTTTCAATTGCTAAGTGATGATGGAAGCAATCTGCTACAGCAATTATTGCCAGATGCTGAGAGTGTTTTGGGGTTTACCAGTGGTTGGCTAATTATTTAATTTTCACATTGGGCCATAAATATTTTGAGAGGAAAATATGCAAGGACATGGAAGGAGAAAATGTGAAATTTGAGTAATTACCTTCCCTCCAGTAACAGAAAAATTTGCAAAGATACAATATTTCTCATTCCGATGTCCAGCATAAGTTTTGAGACACTTCCCCTTGCTGTAGTCCCACAACTTCAGGGTGTTATCAAGAGTTGCTGCCAATATATACTTTCCATTTGGGGAAAACTTGACAAAGGACACAGGTGGATTGTCATCATCAATCAAAGTCTTCAGACACTGACCAGATGAGGTGTCCCAAATTCGGCTGAGAAAGGAGAAAAATAATATTAAAACAGAGTCAAACATCACTTGTTGATTGATTGCATGGCCAAAGAAGCTTAACTTTTCTCTAGGAAAAATGAACGAGAAACATGGGATATTATAAAAATATTGTGCAATCCCAGTGAAAAATGCAAAGCCCACAAAGTAATCACAGGCAAGAGGTTAAAAGTTATCAGGTTATGAAAAAAAGTATTCTTTACCAAACCTAAGAACAACTTCGAAAACCTTAGCTCTGGGGTTCTATTACGATAAGTTCATCCCAATACAACTAAAAATCACATTACAATGGCCTGCTATGAATGAAAGGAGTCTGAGAAGTTCAAACACACTTAGCAAATTTTACCATCCAACATAGAAACAGATTCCTTGTGATAATCACATTATATATCATAATGATTTAAAGAACTCACTGGAAGGATAATACCATGCAAAAGCACATAGAAATGGATACCTTAAATGTTTAACATATAAAATAGACAAAAACTCACTAATTAACTGATTTTAACTTTAATAAGAGGAATATTGAAAAGAGGTTATTGGAATGGACTACAACCCTTTAACTGAAGCCTGAAAAAATGAGTAATTCAATGCAACACATAAAAAAGACTCTTGAGAAAAGCATGACAGTGAAACTGAGGCCATAACTACCAAGAAATTGAATATGAATGGATTATCTATACTTCCAGTTTCCCAACTGGGCTTTGGATCCCTACATTACCATTGGTAATCAGAGCTCTACTGTACACTGATCGTAAAGTATCATTCACTGTCATGTTTGAATACTCAATATCCTTATGAACATTTATCATTTTTTTGCTTACCAGAGCCCATCATAACTACTAGAGACAATTAAGGATCCATCACGGTTGAAATGAACAGCACTCACTGGATCTGAATGTGCAGGTAATGTTTTCAAACATTTTCCAGATCTAACATCCCAAATTCTCACGCTTTCATCAAACTGGAAAAAAAGAATTTTTTCTTCAGTTATACTAAATTGACACCTTTAAATAAAAAGAAAACAGGTATAAAACCATGGTTAATAAAAAGTACCGGCAAAAATAACTCACCGATCCAGAAACAATCAAATTTGATTGCGGATTAAAATTGCAACAGAACACATAGTTGCTGTGTCCCTTCAGAGTTTTCAGGCATTTCCCCTAGAAGACAAGAAAATTATATTTAAGTAGTCACTTACAGCAGCACATAAAGGGGTGCAAAAAATGTAAAACCTAGAGTCTCATCACACTAATTCAATGATACTTTCCCTTAATTTTATTTCAGAACAGAGTAATTTGACAGGAGTTAATGTTATACTTCATGTCTATCCATTAATATCAAGCCATCTGGGCATAGCACTGATAATATATGTGAACAATAGTGAATTTTTCTCACAAATTCCTTAGGGTGGTGGGGATAGAGGCCTTTGGAGTGAATTACCCTCCATACCCTTATGTGAGAAACCCAGGCCCGCAGATATCCTCCATGCACTCATTCTAGGACTGCGTCGCATGGCAATAACACCTTCAAGAAGACCCAGCTGGTTTTAAGATTTCAGGGTGAAGGAACCAGTTTTGCGAAGCTAACGATAACATGAATTCCGTGAAGCTAACGATAACCATTAAACAATTTCCCACTCGAAACTCCACGGTTCAGAAAACGCCGTTAATACTCACAGACGGCAGCTGAAGCAGTACCCATATATGACATAATTGTCTGCATATTATTCATTTATTAATATAGATGGCATTTTTTTCTTATTGCACCAATACAAAAATTGAATTCACAGGATAATATGCGATAGTAACTGAGTCGCTACGATTACAACTCAACATCAGCGGCAAGTCTGTGTATGCATTTAACTAAGCATATAAAACTTAGCTACAGGCACACTAGGTGGCTAAAACAGGTTGTTGATTTTGAATACTAAGGACCTGTTAAAGATATAAATTCATTCAAGTTGTGTGCCTAATTTATCAATGTATCTAACAATGATTGTGGTATGGGGAGAATGTTTGTCCATATTGCTAAACCCCACCGACGAGTATTTATTGTCATTGTGACTGTTAACTTTGTTACCCTCAGCAACCAGACCATGACCTTGGTTCCATATTCTCCTCTGGTCTTTTTCTCAAAGGCAAGTTTTGATTTGTGGCACTAGTTGCCGAGATTTTCCAAGCAAATTTAAGCACTTATCCACAAGAACATATGTTGCCTTGTTGTATTAACATCAGTTAAGTTACCATATCTTCCATATTTGAAAAGATAGTGATGTGATTTTTGCTGAAATGAATTTAAAAATAAATTTACTAAAACTTTTATTCCCACATATTTTTTGATATCTCTGAAATTAAGAGCGCTATCGTACATTGTTTGTTTTTGAGGTATTAAATCTCGACGAATATTTTAGAGCCATCTTGAAAATAAGATACCGTTAGCATGGATGATAGCAGAACAAGAATAATACATATCTTATTCACCATTGTGAAAAGTTTCAAATCTCCTGAATCGTTACTAGTCATTGAAATTGGGTGTTTTCATTGTGATAACAGAATACTTCTGAAAAAATGTTTACGTTGCCATAGCTCGGTAACTAAGGAGTTACGACCCTATGTTGCTATGATGATAAATGCTCAAAATCACCTCCCCTACCTCCTCCAGAAGTTTTGAACTTTCCTCCTGAAACACCCTGCATAGTGTCATCCACAACAAACAGTTATGCAATTTACTAAAAAGTCAATCTCTTATGGTTAAAAAATGCAGTGTATTGGTTTCTCAATCATTTTAAATGAGGCCAAAGATAAAAAATTTCAATGCCCACCTCTCGCTCTCATTGACGTCTAGTGGTCATCCCATTACAAGCTTAACCCTTTGAGTGCGGTGTGACGCTATATCACGTCATGGTTGTCTCTACGCTGGTGCTGATGACGAGATATCACGTCATGGGTACTTAGAGTGTTATAGCTTTCACCAGGGAACCTGTTGAAAGTTCCCTAGTGAAAGCTGGAACACTCACGGTATTCTTGACGTGATATAACGTCATCAGCACCAACGTAAAGAAACCATGACGTTATAACACGTCATGCCGCACTAAAAGGGTTAAATAAAATGCAGTGAGACTGTTGAGATCTCCCAGCACTTTACTGCCAACACAAAACATTATCACTGACTTGAACAATGTACAGTGTAATACTGGTAGTCCTCTATCAAAGGAGAAACTGAGGAATTTGCAAGCAACACAGTGTCTGTTGATAAAGTGTATACGTCAACTCTCCAAAAGATACTAAGTAAGGGACACTGCTTTCCCAAAAGCAACAAAGGAAAGGATCACTCCATATTTTATTTAATCATAAGGACAGCAGACATAATTAATTATTAACATAAAAAACTTTAATACAAATCTCACACCATCAATGGACTCACGCTTGCATGTTTACATTCACCGTTCCGCCATATTAATTTTGTCAGTCATTTCTCAGAATATATGGCTTTGTGCATTAGTACATATTTTATAGTTTATGATAAGTAATAAGTATTATAGTTATAATTTCATTTATTTATGAGTTGAAAAAAGTCCCACAATACAATCGGGAAATAATATTTCATCAAAGAGAGAGAGAAATAACCACAAGCTTGCATCTCATTGGCGGCTGAATTTTAAGTTTGATATGACTGAAGAAGTAGTCATACCAGTGGGGGCAGGATTTATTATAAGAACTCTGAACTGGGCAATATATTGCCCACCTCCATTCAGAATACTGATCCATGCAATTCTGACCCTTGGAATATCACGAGCTTGAAATATCGACCCCCGATTCAGAATAAGGCCCGAAGACTACAAATGAGTACTGAAGGTGATCATACATATAACTATTTTTTAAGGCATCATGACAAAAATTCCTGCTCAGAACTATACATTACAACAAATTTAATGCTCCATTGTGATAAGTTCTCACAGCAACTGAACAATGGCAGCATTTGGGCAAGGAGGCAGACTTTTTTAAGACACTAAAAAAGTCACCTAATTCCTCTGACCTAAGTTTGCAAATTAGAAATTTTTTAATGTCTATTGCAAAACAGACTCAGTTGCACTAGTGTTGCCATTACTATGTCACTGAAAATTTTCACAGGTATTTCTCAACACAAAAAGTACATAGATGTGTAATTTCAGCTGCAATCAAAATATTGATCATCTCTTCTGAACTCAATACATCAGATATAATATATTGGAGTCATCTGGCAAAATTTCTTTCAATTCTTCCAGTTTCAAGCAAAATACTAACCGAACTTAATTCCCATATCTTCAATGTTTTGTCATCAGAGGCAGACACAAGCAACCGACTATCGCTGGACCAAGCAACATCTGATATTCCCATCTTGTGTCCAGAAATGGTCTTCTCAAATTTGCCATCATATGCTCCCCAAATTTTTATGAGTTTGTCAGCAGCTGTAACAAAAAAACAAAGAATATAATACATATAAAAATTGAAGCAAAAGAACAGCAAGTCATTATGCAAATGACTATAAATTAATGTATAAATTAAGGATGAGTCAACTCCAAATGTTGATTCTCGATTCCACCAATTCTCAGGATTAGAATAGGTATCGAGAATCGATTGCCTTAAGTTGATTCCAATTCCATCGATTTTAGATAGATACATATTTAAATCAAATTACATTTATCATATTGTATTTGTCTCAGTAATTTTGGGTGTAGGCTATCAATTTGTACTTTTATCTACCTCAATAAGCTTAGGATATATTTGCTATTTGTTAATAAATATATTTTTTGAGTGACATTTGTCTTTGTTATTTTATTTCAGCCAATACTTGAATTTAAATAATAGTTGTATGCTACTAGTATATCAATATCCCACCTGTTATTAAGAATAAGAATCGATGCAATCGAAACTGAGAAGTACGAATCAATTTGAAAGAATCTGAATCGGAATCGAAAAAAAGTGGAATCGACTCATCCCTAATATAAATATAATTATATAACATAATATAAAATTATCTATAGCACACAACAAACGTATACACTGTAAAATACAAGATCAAATACAACATAAAAAAGGAAGAACTTGGAGAAGGAATGCTCTCACTCCTTGATTAACGCTCTTGGTCTGTCCCAGAAAACCTGAGGTCTAATTGAAAGTGTCATTTGAAGCAAAAACTACAAATGGATTAATGCAAATACATAATTTTTTGCAAATATTGTTGCACGATGTGCATAAATACAAATACTATTTCAAAGAGTGTTTCCATATATGCTCAACTGTGGACATGGCTGGACCACAATAGATTCTAATTATTTTGCGTTCACAGGAAGAAGTCTTCCCACTAATTGCAGTACAGATTTGACAGTATATTCCTATACTGTGATACGAAATTTTGCAACATTTTTACTAGCTCTTAATATAAAAAATTGTACTCTGTAGAGAGCTTCAAATGTCTGCAGTTGGTTAAATACAGCAGCCTGCAGCTCTGTACTATAACTACAAAGAATATCAATCTAAGTGTAAGAATTAGATTGTCAAGACAAAGACGCCAATTCTGAGCTTTTAGATAAGTTTTGCAATTTTTTTTAGGTGTTCCACATTTAAGCACTAAATAACAGAGGTAAGACAAAGGGAATTATTTTCAAAAGGAATGTCCAATGTACAAAGAACATCTCTTTGATAACCAGTGACCATGCTTATATGCTTTCTAACAATCTTCAATTTTTGGGACTGCTTGTTGACCATCAGTTACAATGGTGTAATTGTGCTAAATATCCAGGTAAGAAAAATTACTCTATTTTCTATTTTTTCTGTGTTTTAAAAGTACACTAGAGGTCTTTAAAGTCATAAATTAAAAAAATAGCCCAGTTCAAAATACAGAAGGGTAATGATTATCATGCTAATGGAGGGGGAAACTTCCTTTATACATTTCCTATACCCTATTTACTGTACATTTCTTGATTCTCTTACTAGGCATGGTCTCCCATTAGAGATGGGCAAACTCATTCATTTTTGGGACCCATTCCTTTATACTTGTTTACTGTCGTAGAGAACGTAGAGAATGACAATAAATATACTAGTCGTTACGTTATCTTTCGCCAATAGTTATAACGCAATTACCAGCACATTGCTTTATATCAAATTAATGACATTTTTTTAAAACATTCAAAAGGGACGTAAGTTCTCGAGTTAGCAGTAAACTAAGATTATTTGCAGGCGATACAGTTATCTACCGTGAAATGAACGAAGACGCGGACTTTGAAGCTCTGTCATCGTACCATAACAACGTTCATTCATGGTACCCAGAGTGGGGGTTAGAATTAAATATCAGCAAATGCACCACAGTTCACTTCCTGCGAAAGTCATCACTAAAATGCCATACCTATACTGTGGGAGGAGTAAACATAAAATCTTCAGATACAGGAAAATATCTTGGAATTACCATAACTTCTGATATATCGTGGGGATTTCATATAAAGAACATATGTGACGCAGCATTAAAGAAACTAGGTTTGGTAAAACACATAATAGGAAGGTCCTCGGATGATAAAGTCAAAGAGAGATACTACTTCGCTCTTAATAGGCCACATCTCGAGTACACCATTACCATTTGGGACCCTGGTCAAATAGATTTAACCAAAAAAATTAACAAAATACAAAGGAAAGCAGTGCGCTTAGTTAAAAACTGCTACGAGTGTACATAGTGTCTCACAACTTTTAGAGGGATACAGGTGGGAGCCCCTAGAGACTCGGAGGCTACATGCTAGGCTTAGGTTACTTGAGAAATTCAGAACTGATGTTTTTTAGAGCGACAAAGAGAATATTATCATGACTTCTCACTATATCTCTAGGTCTGACAGATGCGACAAAATTAGAGAGATTCACTGCCGAACAGATAGGCACAAAAACTCGTTCTTTCGGTGCACAATAAACGATCACAATAAAAACTGAGCTCCACTAAATACACTCCTAAAATACATGTCACCATTTTACCTCCCAAAAAATCACACCTTTACGTGGCTGGTGATCTAACACCTCCTGCCACACGCCCATGCCCCAGCTCGCAGGGTATTATGTAGATGTAGATGAAAAGTCAAAAATGACTGTATCAAAAGGATTTCTGGGGAACTTGAGGCCCTGTGTGTGTATAAACAAATAGGGATATGAAATATGAACTAGTTTTCTTAATTTTGGGAACTAAAATAAGTTCAACTAGATGACCTGAGCGAATATTTCGAACAGTTTGCATCTTCTTCCTGTTCTTTTACCTGTTTCTTCCCATGGACAATTACATGTTAATTATGTTTGTGTTAGAGACACATAACGTAAACATAAACACTAAACGGTGACACTGTTTGCATGTGGAATGCAAACAATCTAACTAAACGATGTGTTAATAGATTGCGCCTCCTACAGTCTTTTAAGCACGTAACCATTGCCAACATATTAGTTAATTATATGTCATCAGATGGCGTGTTATCAATTTTTTAATGAAAACTTTACTTTTAAACAAGATGTTTATTTTTCATCAATATTGGGGAACATAAGCTTAAAACGAAGTTTGACTAATTAAATTTGATGAATAATTATGGGAGTTATGGTGTTACGACAGAAAAACATCTTTGAGAAATAATTATACGGATTCTGGAGGAACGACTACCCTTGCTCTCACACAACTCGCACATCAGTACAGATGCGTTAGTTGCCGAACCTCCAGGATCGAAATAATATATGTGATTATCAATTCTTTTAAACAAATACATTAATTATACACTTTTTTATTTTTCGTCAAAAAAGTGGAAGATAAGCTTTAAAACAATGTTTAAATCATTAGATTTGATTAAGAATTATGGGAGTTATAGCCTGTCCACAAAAAAACACCTTTGAGAAATAATATATATGGATAGTTTCAGCAATAATGTTGAAAATCTTTTTTATGATGTTCAAGAATTAATGAAAGCTTTGTAAGCTGTATTTAAAATATTCACTGCAAGTCCATTAAATGTTCTACTCAAAACTTACTTAGCTTTTTTTAATTTTGGAACAATACTAGCATTAATGTTAAAAATAAGACAATAGCATTAATGTTGAAAAACTTTTTTATGATGTTCAGGAATTAACAAAAGCTTTATGCAAAATATTCACAGGAAGTCCATTAAATATTCTACGTAAAACTTACAAAGCTTTTTTTTAATTTCGGAACAATACTAAAATGAGTCATTGCGAAGAAATACATTACAAATTTTTAAACTTACCATTTTTACAGCATTTTAAAATGTTGATGTTTCCCTTATTTTTTTTAACTTCAGGATATATGTGCAAACTTATTTTAACAAAATATATTTATTGTCCAAAAGACGAAATATTGAGTCTAATCAACTGAATGTTTTTGATACACAGCTTTCTCAAAGTGGTGGCCTACCGTAAACTGCCCAGTGTGAATGTATGACTTTAGTTTACTACATAGTACAAGAGCATTTTTCTTCAAACTCTGATACATTTCAGTACAGGTGCTAAGAATACTACAATATACCCTACAGATTAATATTGTTATAACATTTTCATAAATAATAATATTGTTTAGAAGAAATGTTACACGTGATCATTTGATCACGCTAGGCGGATACCGTGGCAATAGGGTTTCACAAGGAAGGCAGCGTTACGAATGCTTTTTTCGATAAAGGTAATAAGATACTTCTTATTCAGGACATTGTAATAAAGCGCTGGTGTTTTATAGTTATCATGTCATTATTTTCACTTTATGGTTGCAAGTGAAGAATTGTGTACCGATCATTGTTTGGCGTGTGCAGTGAAGCTACTTTGTGGCACATTTCCACAACTGTATATACTCTCAGCTGAAGCGTTCCAACAATTTCTATCCAGGTGCTATTTTACAATGTAGCTAGTAATGAAATGAGTCATGAAATACTATTATGTAACAATATCAGTTAGAAAGCCATGAAACCGGTGTGTGGAATGTTATAATGTAACATGTGAGATTCATGGTTTTTTTCCTCTGCACAACGACTCGACTGAAATTTCATTACTATGCAGGCACCTTAAGGAGATAGATGCTCATTTCTTCTACTAAAAAGCTGAGCCCTATCAACGCCACGTGCTTTATATTCAAGATTGGACTTGAGGAGTGGGATACGCGTGCATCAGAGAGAACAGACTCTAATAGTATGCTTGAATTTACTATGGTAATTATAATTTAAATGTTTACAAATTATTCATTTAACACGTCTGTTACTAGGGGAATGACTCTTCAAGAAGTCCTATCAGTAGTGGAAGATGACAACAGCGACATTTTAAGCATCTAAATAGAACCTCCAGAGAAAAACGTGTTATCTGATGAAGATTCTGCAGAGGAGGATGGTGGTGGCTTCATAGATAATCTGTCCAGTCGTCAACTTCGAGCGGGTGCTGAAATATTAGTGAGTACTCAATGAGGGGAATATGAAAGTGATGGACTCAAGATAAGTAACAAATGGGTAAACTCAATATCAAAGAGGAAGAAGGTGAAACGAGCACTGACTACTTGGAAAGATGAAGATCTTTGTGTAAAAAATTCATTAGTTCCAGATGCAAATTATTGTGACATTGGTGAGAAGTCGCTGACTGCAATTTTCGAGTTGATACTTGATGATGAATTAACTGATTTCCTAATTTTACAGTCAACAGATTATGCTGAATTTTCCTGATTTGAATATAACATCTGCTGAAATGAAGGTCTTCCTGGGAATTTTGATCCTCTCAGGTTATAATAATGTTCCCAGGTTACATGATTACCGGAATTCATCTGGTGACTTGCGTAATGAATTTGTTGTGAATGCTATGCGCTGAATAAAGAAGAAAAGAATAAAAAAGAAAATTGATGTGACTTTAGATAGTGATCAGTACAGCTTCAGACCAGGAAAAGGCACTCGAGAGGCAATTTTAGCATTGCGACAAATCCTAGAGAGGAGGATAGAAGTTAACAGGAAAACTTATATAGCTTTCGTTGATTTGGGAAAGGCTTTTGACCATGTTGACTGGAGACTACTGTTCCAAGCAATGTGCAAAATAGGGTTGGATTGGGGAGACAAAAGATTGATTTTAAACCTCTACAAAAACCAAAGTACGGAAATAGAAATCAGTGGCACCAAGAATGAAGCAAATATAAGAGGCGTTGGACAAGGTTGCCCAATATCACCTCACTTGTTTAACTTACATAGAAGACGCAATGTCTGAAATGAAAACAAAGACAAGAGGAATAAAAATAAATGGCAAACATATTCATTGCATTCGATTTGCAGACGACATAGCTCTAGAAGCTGACTCAGAGAAGGAATTAAGTCGAATGCTCAAGATTCTAAATAATGACAAATTTCAAGCTATCCGGGACCAGCCACGGAGTTCCAATTTTTACGGAGTCACCTGCAATGCACACATGTGCGAATTTCCACAGAGGAAAACATCAGTCGAGAACATCTAGTCCCGTAAAGGTCACAAAAATCCACCGGGGAAGAGGAAGCCTCGGTAGCTTAACTGGCTAAAGCACTCGGCCGGAAATGGAGGGATCCCGGTTCGTATCCCGGTCAAGGCGGATGATTTTTCCTCCGTGGAAATTCGCACATTCTAAATAATATTTTATTAAAACTGAAACTTAAAATAAACACCAAGAAAACAAAAATCATGGTGGTAGAAAGAAAGAGAAGAGAATAGACAGTGAATATATGTATACACGGAGTGAGGCTGGAGGAGGTGACAGAGTTCTGCAACTTGGGTAGCATATTAGAGAATCATAACAACTGCTCCTCTGAGGTCAAAAGAAGAATAACGTTAGCCAAGAAAGCCTTTCAATTAAAGAAAAGTCTCCTAGTAAATAACAGCATTAGTATTGAGACTAGGAAGAAATTCCTGAAAAGCTTTGTATGGAGTGTGCTAACATATGGATGTGAGACATGGACACTAAGGAAGAGTGAAATGACCAAACTTGAAGCTGCAGAAATGTGGTTTTGGAGGAGGATTACAAAAACTAGGTGGACTGACAGGAAAACTAATGAGCAAGTACTAAATGAAGTCCATACAGAAAGAGAAATATTGGAAACAATTAAAACAAGAAAAGCAAAGCTCATCGGACACTTACTCAGGCACTATAACTTCATACAAAATATTATGGAAGGAAAAATTCTAGGCAAAAGACGACCGAGAACTTCGTACCTAAAAGTATTGGCGATGGAAATGGGATGCACCTCGTACAATGAAATGAAGAGGAAGGCTGGAAAAAGAGATTGTTGGAAGTCGTGGCTGCAACAACAAGGATAACCTTTAGAAGAGAAGAAGAGCTATGGGCTGGGATAGATTTTTACAAATATCTAAGTTTTTACACTGTGCAAATAATTCCCAGCCTAATGCAGAAGACAAAATGTGGAAGCTAAGGCCAATTATGACTCTAGTGAAAAACCAATTTCTAGCTTTGTTCCGCCATGAGGAGCACCAGGATTTTGATGAGTGCATGGTTGAATATTTTGGACGACACCTCAGTAAACAGTTTCTATCACACCTAACAGTTCCTACAGGGAAGCCTTTAGATTTGGCTACAAAGTATTGTCTCTACATCCGGAAATGAGATAGTGGACCAACTCACTAGAGAAGGCTCAAATCACTCCCCGATAGGACCCGAGCCTTTCATCCCAATTGCACCCTCAACAGGGATAACAGAGATCAAGGAGTGGCGCCTTGCCCGCCATTCTGAGATCTAGCAGAACACACAGGGGCTCAGACAAGCCAAGCTCCTGATTGAAGGACCAAAACTGGGACTGGCTAGAAGACTCATATTGTTAAATAGAAGTCAACTACGTACGATAGTGGGACTCTTAACTGGACACTATCACGTCATGAGGCATCTCCACCTTCTGAAGCTGGTGGATTCTGCCAGATGCAGGTGGTGCGAAGAAGAGGACGAGACAACATCTCACATCCTCTGCGACTGCCCGGCCCTGATGAGGACTAGAATTAGGCACCTGGGATCTCCCTTTTTGGAACCAGCTGAAGTTAGGGGTATCCCCATTGAGGACATTCTGGCCTTCAGTAAGGCCATCAATCTCTTTGGGTGATACCAACAAGGTGGTCAGCACAAAGGACCAACAGGTCTAGGTGCCCCAGGTCCTCCTCGAGGAACTCCACCACAATTCAATCTAATCTAATCTAATTGTCTCTACATACCACTGCTGGATATTTAGTGAACTTTGAGGTTTATCGAGGTAGAAACCCTGCATCAAATTCTGAATATGAAAATATGGAAATGTGCTGCTCCTCTTCTGCAAATGCTGGAAGAAATTCCTGAAGAAAAATGGAACTTAGCCTATAAACTAGATTTTGATAATTTATTTATCTACCAGGTTTGAACTTCTAAAAGAGGTTAGGTTGAGGGGTTTGGAGCCACAGGAACTATTAGAGAAAACCGTATTCAAAAAGACTGTCCAGAAATGCCTCAGGATGGAGGACGACATCCTTTTGGTAAAGTGGGTAGACAATTCCACAGTCAAAATGGTTACTACCTGTCATAGCATTCAGTCTGTAGCTCTTGTGCCGCGATTTTCACGGGCAGGAAAGAGGAATGTTCGCATTCCTTGCCCATTAGTGATTTCAGAGTACAACCGTTACATGGGGGGAACAGAAAGAATGGATAAGAATGATTATTTGAAGAATTGAATGTACGCAAACTGGGATGCTATTGCTACGGTATCCACCTAGCATGATCATTCATAGCGCGGAAAAAATTCTGGCTTTAAAGGGTTAATCAAAGACGAACATTCTCGCCCCCTGCGGGAGACTAATTGCTACTACCAGAATTTTACTCTCATGATCCCTGGCATTTTTTCACACCAGTCTTTCTTAAACGTAAATCCATGCTGAGTATTCCTATTACAGAAATCGTTGGCTACGTGTGTGCTCAAAAATTACTCCGGAGTTCGGAGATGATGCCATGGCATTCGAGTGGTAAATTCAGTCATCCCTATTACCCAAGGAAGCTTTTTTTCTCACATTTTCAGACTGATTACACTCAACTTTCTCCACAGCATAATTATTCCAGCTGGCAATAGTTATCATCGAAAGACTCTGGCTTAATTTACCATCCTAATGGAAAGTTTTGATACAATCGTCAAATAAGCCTCTTCGTAAACATTGCCCTTCCCTTCTTCCGTCGCCAACAGCCAAGAAAACCAAAGAAAATACGAGTTCACTGGTTCATACAACCACCAAGTTTGACACAAATTAATTATAAAGGATGACTACTTCTGGGCGCATTTGCTATCAATGGGAAAAAATGCTCAAGCACCCATATATATATATTTATATCGGAAAATTGTGTACCCTCCTCCCCTTTCGCTTGAAAAAAATATCCTGAAAGAGAGCCCAGCTGCGTTCCTGCAGATTGATGAAGAATCTGATAAGTGTTTGGAAGCTTAATCCCTACTAGAGATATTTATAAGAAGAGGACAAGTGGAACCATCCAATGAGACACCAAAAGTCACACCGTCAGAGAGGGAGCAGAAAGCCTCATCAGCATCCTAGCCCAATTGGAGGCACTTTCATTTTTTCCTTTGGTTATCGGACGATACTCACTGAAGGACATCGAGTGCGGAATCGAATTAGCCAGCATCTTTGAGTACGGGCTTTGAGGAAAGGAGTTTAGAATGTTATAATGGCCATGGGCATGGAACTATCAAAACTAAAGAGAAAGAGAAGAGGAATATTGTAGGAGGGTAAGGTGAAAATGATTAAAGTAGTAGATTCAAATTAGTTGTGTAAAAGTAAAACTGCTGCAGCGGAAAAGTTTGGGGTGTCATCACCAAAAAGGAAAAATTTACACGGCTATATTCACTGAAATTGAAAATGAACTTTACGCAATCTTCTTCAGGTGTCGTGAGCAGCATATTCCAGAAAGGGGCCTGATCATTCACCAGAAGGCGGAATTCAAATGATCTGTTGGCTGGCTGAGCACTTTCTAATCTCAATTCAACATTGTGCAACTGAAGATGTGTGGAGAAGGGAGTAATGGAATGAGGTATCCTCAAAAACAATTATTAATTAATTATCCTGGAGAGCAGCAGGGTTCCCTTTTCCAGCACCTGATTATCCTGTTCCTGAGGTGAGACTTTGATCAAACTACCTTAATTGTGAATGAATTCCTGTTAGTGCCAGAAACAAATATTTATTTTCAATGGAAGAACCTGTGGCAGGGCCCAGTAAGGAAAGCAGCGACGAAGACGAAAATGACCAAGTCCTGATCTCTCCCAAAATGAACATGAAGTTTTGCTCGCTCTCAATACATTACATCAATTCCAAGTTATTAATAATATCGACTACCAGTTCAGCTTGCATTTATCCTCATTAGAGGCCATTGTGGAAGCAACTATGGAGAGTAGCAAAGTGCAAAAACAAATATCTGATATTTTTTGTTAAATAAATAATTCCGTCAACAGAAGAACTGAAGTACATTTATAATAAACATTCATTCGTATTTCCTTTTGACTTATTATTCACTGACTTCCTTTTCTGAGAATGTTGGAATGGATTGGAAATGAAGGAAATGTGAAATGGCAATGCCCATTCCCATATTCTTTTTCCCCACCCGGCAATCCCGACCAGGAAAATTCACCCAGCTTTCCATCTCTGCTGCTTCAAAACCTTGGCTTACTCTCCCCCATTACATTTCTTTCTCACTCGGGCGTACTTAGCAAACACTTCTCTTCCCTCCCACACTGGTCATATTTCTCCCTCAAGTGACCATCCGTGTCCCCCTTCCCTGCTCGAGCCCACCTGCTCTACGGGTGGGCACCAGCCATCCATTTCGGACCAAAGCCCCCAGTGCCAGTCCTCGAGAAGATCAGGCCCCTTCCTATCCTCCCTCCTCCAATCCGCTCAATACTAGGTCAGGATGCGATGTCCCCAGCTGACTCTGCAGACCCCCCATACCAACTCTTGGAACCTTTAAGAAGTCCCCCTCCTCACTTTCAAGGAATCTGTGCAAACCAATGGGTCTAACATAGCTAATACAGTAGACCCCCGCTTTACGATGGGTTTGACTTACAATGGACACAACTTACGATCTGAGCTGATTTTGCGCCCACTTTTTAAAATTTCAAATTTCACTGATTTGGTCTTAAATATCGATAGTGTTTTAAATATTGCTTTAATAATATTTTAAATAATTTTAATCCAAGATATTTCGTATGCATTGGCCCTGACACGTACACTGGATGGATTGGCAATGATGCTCATTAAACGGATTCCTCGTCCGGAAATAACACTGATTCAACATACGATGGAATTCACTTTACGATTGGTCCTCTGGAATGGATTAATATCGTAAAGTGAGGGTCTACTGTATATTGTTTTGTGGGGATATCTTGATTCATGATAAAAGCACCCACTCTCCAATGCAGCCGGTTGAGGCAAGGGAGGAGGAAGACAAGATGTGACTATTCAGCATCAAGCCGATGATTCATTCGATTTTTGTTCTTCGGCCTTGGCCTTGACTTCCAGCTAGATCTAGAGCTTGACTTACCCAAGACCATGGGTCTCGCAGCTGTTTTTGTGAGTGGGTGAATGGAGTAACCCCCACAGCGAAGGGGAAAGGAGGGCAAGACAGCGGATTCTGGCTTGATGCATGGCCTGACCTGGAGCTGCAATACTTGGACAAAAATATTCTTGCTTGATCAAAAGCAGAGCAAAAATGATAAGAAAAATATCCCACATGTTAATTCAATCGAATCTTTATATGAAGTCAGAGATTTAATGAATGAAGATCAGGCGACCTAATCTCAAAAGAACCACAACATAAGCTTTCGCATAGTAGAGTGAAAACGAAAATTATTGATTTGTAATGTAAGAATCTTTAGTAGCCGATTAAGTGTGTAGATTGTTAGTTGGGGGAGCCTTCGACAGGAGCTCCGGCACCTAGACCTTGAGGGGTCCATTGTGCCAACCCCATGTTTAACCTGCCTTCCACATGCAGACAGGGGACAAGAGAGTTGCGGTGAAGGTATGAATGGTCACCCATCCAACCCTCGTCCAGGCCCAACATTGCTTAACTTCAGTGACTTTGGGGAACTGGTGTGTCAATGAGGCTAGGCCCTTGCCCGATTAAGTGGGTAAGAAACTATCTCACCTTCACCGTTGAAGTGCGTGGCTTGTACAATATACATTTTAAAGGAAGTAGACATTTAGCTGGACTCTTCTATAAGGAAGCACTTCTTCAACTCCATCATCTTGGAAATAACCACGAACTAATAAGCTGAATCCAAGTAAGAATAATGATTGTTATTTGGCAAAATTAACCGGCATGTCATTTTTTGTACAAAATACATAACATGAATGCTTGGCATAGAATCCACTAGAGAATCCTTTCACTATTTTATCTTAATATAGAGTACACAGATTATGCATGACACAGAGTAAATGATCTTCTTCTATCGAAACTATATACCACTATATCCGGTGCAATGCAAAATATATGCAGGAATCAATATTACTGGCATTGCAATACATCGCTCACGCCTCAGTAACGAATTCTCTAGTAAAGAAATGACATAGAAAAATGCGCTATGAAGCTTCCTAGGCTTTGTCCAAACTGCGCAGAAATTTTCCCAAGATGCTTAATTGACGATTTCCTAATCTCTTGCTAATTGAAAAAAAAATTGTGGCATGGATGGAGGTTGATTCTTCCAATTTTTGCGGTTTCCGCCGCAAAAGATGGACCGATGCAGCGGGAATCCTGAAAATTGGAAGCGTCAACCTCCCACAAGTTAGCAGTATTCAACTTTATGCACCCTGTTGGCATGAATCAAATATAAATTAACTTTCGTTAATGATAACTTCATAAATCATGCGACTACATCGTGAGAGTACGTCATAATTTAAGGAAACAAAAAAATAGCATCATCGCGATTCTCTTGAAAAACACCTACTCGTTCATACACAATTCGGTATTATGAAGTGCCGATTTTTCCGGTCCTGTCGACTTCATAATTTCGAGTTTCTACTGTATACCAGTCAATGTATGTTTCAATGGCAACAAGTAAAAGGTCCTTGAGATATTTACAGGTGCAGACTCCCACCTAACTAAACAATTTCACACTTCATCTCGAGATCCTACCTATCTACAATCTCATCCATTAGGGGCCATTCAAGTATTACGTAACACATTTTAGGGGGTAGAGGGCTTGGGATAATCTTACATTGTCTTATGCAGAGTGAGACAGGGGGTCTAGAACCAATTTAAAATTTTTGTCCATCTTGAAGCATTTTATCGTTTCAAAATATCCTGTGTTTTTTCCATATATCCTGTGATAGTTCACAACTTCATCAACAGTGGTACTGTTTTGCTCTTAATGATAATGAATGTGGTACTCCAACACAGCATAATTATACGATATTCAGTGGTCAAAGCTGTACAATGGCATCTATGGAAAGATGAAACTGTAGAAAGCGAGCACTGAACGAAGAGTGGATACAAATATCTGTATTACGTAAGACTAAGAGGGAGGAGAGGGGGGGGGCTTGGAAAATCTTACACTGATTTACATAGGGAGAGGTCAAAAATGGCATATATCGCCTTACGTAATACTTCAACCGCCCCTTATATTATTCTCTTTCTTCCATTACCAATTTACCTAACGTTCAACCATCTATAATGGCCTTAACCAACCCTTTTCCCCTTATTACCACTTCTAACCACCTAATCTGCCTAATTTCCTCCTGATATGTATTTTCGCTCACATCCAAACTCTTTTCAAAGCTCTTAAATTTTAACAGAATTGATAAACGCATATGTGTGAAGCCCTCCACCTTTTTTCGGCTCTATTAACTCCTCATATGTGCAATGACAGCAACACAGCACTTAACATAAAAAAAACCTGTAGAGCTAAATAGTCTCTAAGAGAGAATGCCTGTACCAGTGAAAATAACATATAGGAAAGGATTTGTATCTAGTAATAAGCCAATAGTAATGGAGCTGATGTTTCGGTCAAAAACCTTGGCTCAAATTTTGTCAGAGTTTGGAAGGTTACTCTATATCACCAAACAAAACAAGTTTTATAACATCCACGCTAACAGTTTATTTAAAACAGAAAGAACATAGTACAGCATTTAACTGCAGTTATTCAGATGAGCAATCATGTTGCAAGTGCATCTAATCACTTTTATGCTTATGTTAAAGGTGACTTCACTAATTATCTTCTCCCTTCTCCTTGTAACAACTGACAATTTAAAGAATATCACCTTGAACTGCAGTAGATAAAAAAGTTTACTGAGACAAGTGAGCCAAATAATCCTATGAGAGGAATTTACAATCCAGTACTTGCGGTTTAACTACATTCTGACAGCCAAGGCATGCTAAAATGTCACAACAAATGTTGTGACATGGGAATAGCTCCTGTTGACTCGACCATTTCCTATGGTTTAATCAATCTAAAAACCATTCCCACAAGTCTTTTTGACAAGGTAAATCATTTGAATAATCTTAGAAAATTGATTAACATGTTTATATCAATTAACATGAACAAATTGAACCTGGAAAGTCCAGTACCAGCAGGATTGACAAATAATTTCCTTTTCCATAATGAAGGCTGACAATGGATTTATTGATGAAAATGTTTTAAATAAATCCTTCTTCATCTCTCATTTCTTCTGCCGCAGTAGAAAATATCATTCCCTCTATAAAAACTCCCATGAATGAGAAAATAATATTAGCTGATTCACAACAACATACGCACTTCACGAAAAACTGACTAAACACAAGCAGTATGTGCCACTAGCTCCGTGGAAGCTTTGAGTTACAGAATAAGGCACAGCAATAGGGTTCATCATCTTTACACCTTCATTTTGTCTTTTACTTCTCAATTTATGCCCTTCATTCATTTTGTTTGTGATTGTTCACTACAGGCTGTGCTAATAGCATAAAAAAATCTATATAATATTTCCATGACTTCTCATTGATAAGGACAATTTTCTTTTAGTGTTCTTATGGCTTTACTGGTGATAACTTGCTCCCTATTCCACACACCCTTGAGATTGCTAGTAGGCTAATACGCAGATGTAGAAAAGGAAATGTACATTTTCTGTTACACTGTTCATTTTTTTTTACATACACAAATTTTTTATGCATACTCGATATAATATTTTTGTTTGTTTTATATTTTTTTGTGCTAGGTTTTGAACATATTAAGTATTAAATGTACCATTTGGGAGTATTTTGTCCTAAAAAAAATCAGGCTAATGACACAACATGAAAGTAAATATATACATTCCCTGTTTAACAGAAGAAAAATATTTAAAAATGAGTTATTTCTACTCCAAAAATTCAATCTACAAATGCAGACATAAAAGCCTTCCAAAATCAAATGACTAAAATTTTTTTTTTAGCTGATTGCTACTACAGTTAAACTAGGTTTTACAGGAAATTTACCAAAATATGTGGAATTAACTTATATGAAACCATAATTTGCATGAAACATTTTGCCTCTATAAAATGATGAGAAATTTACATGAATTTTTGACAGAAAATGGCCCAAATCTCCTCTTTCTGAGAAATATGAGAATACTGCTTGAACTAGGCAGAAATTATTAGACCTTTGATAATTCAATAATAATCATAGTTGCCTGTAAGTTACTAGTAAGGCACAATCTGTAGCATCTCCGAACGTTTGCATTTGAATTTTGGTACAGGAGGCAGGTGCAATGCAACTTGCAGGTGATTCTGACCTTGACATATATGTTTGCATCATTGTTGAGAGGATTGAATATGAGGTAAGAAAGACAGGTTCACTTTCACCATTGCTGTCTGCCAAGAAACAATTATTGCAAAAAGTACTTATTAATTTAGTATGCAATGTAGTGTCATCATGATGGAATTTTTGATACTTGGAAGTCGTGAAATAACAGTGGATTGATGTTCTTCTGTCTTGCATTATGTAACATTTATATAAGAAATGTTGAGCTTACTATCTTTGGAACTTTGATAGAAATCCTTCCTGCATCGTGTGAAAAGTGTTCTGCAATATCATGAGAGAATCTTGCCAGTTTTTAGGGGTTACACAAAAGTTTAGGGAGTTAACTTCAGATTTAGCATTGATTATCTATTATTCCAATTGCTGTTAATTGAACTGGCAAGCATTACTGAATATATGTCATTTATTCAAAAACCTGTGAGCCATAAAATCTTTGTAGTTTGTTGAACTCTTGGTCTCTCTTGTCCAAGAGTGTATGATCAAGGTTTTAAAATTTGATCTGCAGTCTAAGAGGGAAACAAACGGAGGGAGAGAACACTCAGCTCCTAAGCTAGAGCAACTGTGTTTAAAGGGCTGAGTGAATAAGAAAATGAGCCATTCATAATTTACTCCGAAATAGGCAAAATAAAATTATTCCCATCCTAATGGTGCTAAAATTTCTGACAATGGCCTTGTTTCAACTTTTGATTCAACATTCAGACAATCTACTGAGAGATAAAATGATGCATGGTGTAAAATATTGAACACAGCTGTATTGCGTTTCTATCAACATATGCTTTCACTGGCAAAAAGGAATGTTTACAGAATTTACATTAGGTGTTCAAGAAATATTCATGATTTGAGTGAAGCACGTCATACGTAAATATTTATTTCAATTCCTCAGAAAGCCACTATTGACTAGAACAAACATTTTTTACAGAGATTACCCAACCTACTGGCTATGTCTGATAAATCAGCATATTGCTCTTTAGTTGCCACAGCATCATCGGGGGTAAACACAGGTTACATATGTTTCAGCCACAGGTTTAAGACTTTACAAGGGCAAAATTTATTTTTTATCCAGAGGCAAATTTCAACTATAAATTTCCCTAGCACTGTTCTAAATTATATACTAAAAGCTTAACAATATCTCCTCCTTTCCCTTGTGCCTCTGATGTTAAGATTTCTACAAAATCCTCGCACCTCTTATGGTCCCAAACAATATGTTCAGACAAATAAGATTTTTGAACCTTGCCCTAAAAATGTTATTATTTCGATTAGAGGAATTAAAATTCCAAATAAGCATGACTCTTCATGAATGGTTTAGGTAGGTTGCAGAACACAATAGTGCATGCAAAAGCATGCTTCAACCATTAACACCCAGTTACTTCAAATCATGCTCAAAGAACATTAAAAGAAGCATGTTGAATTTCTCCTGCACCCTTTATAAGCACTTAGTGAACATTTCCCACTCATAACTTTTCCTAGAGTAAGTGTATATACACCCGTTAGATAAAGGGTACTGATATAAACATGTAATTCACAAAGGGATGAAATGGTATTCAAAGTGATGTTGAAAAGAGTAAAAGCAAGGTCTAAAATAACACTAAAGAGTAAAAACATGAAAAAGTCTCGTAATTCATTTCCTGTCCTTATAAGTTTATAAAAAAAATGTACTACACTAGACTTATTCTATAAAACTTCATGGTTTTGGGGTCGCATGATTTTATCTCTACTACTATTGCTATAGCCTTCTCCCATTATTATTCAATCTCACAATCCACAGGCAATGTAGTGTCAATGAAGAAGTACATAACTGCCCTAAGAAAGACACCGATATTAGCCTCCTTCCTTGCTGGTTCTGGTACGCCAGTTTTGAGGAAGAAAGTAGAGAAGTCAATGTTGAGTGGTAGCTGATGGGCTATCCTAAAATCACAGCAAAAATGTGTGCTTTGTGGCTAGGTTAGTACACAAGAGTTTAAGTTGCAGGGTAATGTGACTGTCGTATTTCCAATGTTCAAAGGTATGCATCAAGAATATTAAGGCTGTTTTCAAAGCTAAAAATGGTGCCCTCCAGTGTTGAATCATATTTCATCTGATAAAGATTCCTTAGAGGAAAAGCTAACTGTTGAAATAATGTTCATTTATTGTTTTGGCAAATATGTTCAATACATGTTCTTATAGTGAGTTTCGCGACAGAAAAACATGTAAGGACAGTAAAATATATTCTCAAACAGAAAAACTAAGCACTCATTTGATGTTCAATGAGTGTTCTTTTAATGTGTTTGATGACAGAGAGAACATTAAAAGAACACTTCCAAACAGAAAAACTAAGTGCTCACTTCATAATCAAAAAGTGTTCATCTGGCGTTCAAGAAAAGTTCATTCAATGTTCAAATTATATTAATTTAGAATTTCTGCGACAAAGAGAATAAAAAGAATACCAAAAAACATAACTCATTAAAAGAATACTAATTGAACATTGAAAGAACATGAATGAAATACTGAATGAACACTCACTGAAAACTGAATGAAATTTCATTATGGAAGGGCATGCATGTAGGCATGGCAGCAATTTCATAAGTATGAAACTCGGGTATTTAAATATATATAAAAGTAGGTAAAGAGAGGAGTACAACAGTCAAGATTGTCTACGGTACATAGACCACATCAGGGCCAAGGTTTACAATATCAGGTGGAAATCCATGAATCTAGACGGATTAGGGGACTGTAAGTTTTTCAGTGCATTCCTTGAAGAACTACTCATAGGCTCCTAAAGCTGACCAGAGATTACTCTCGAATTTCCCAGACCAATGACAGAGGAAAGCAATAATCCAAACCAATAAAAACACTGACACTTCACACACATACTAGTAAGACAAATTGTAATTCGCAAATGTTAAGTAATTCGTCATTAGACTATTAAGTCGTATCTCCCCATTCTCTTACGCTAAAGCAATAAATTACAGTTTCTACAAAAATCTGAGGCACTTGTCATAAGAGTTCGCCGCTAGCTCACGAAAGAATGTGTAACGGCGTCCAATAACATTACCTCTAAAATGTGATCAAGAACCTCGATGAACCTAGTGCTAAGTGTCGCCTAGAATTACAAAACCAAGATTTCATACGGTCATTTTTCCAATCCAACATAATGCGACTAATTCGAGTGACAAGCACAACATGTGACCCTATTATGCACATACGATTGTGATAATTATAGTATTGGGCAATTGTCATACTTCCACGTACTCTAACAAATAATAACTTGGAAGGAAATTAAGTATCGACAAAGAACGGTGAAGATATTAAAAATAAAATGATATTGGCGCCAAGTGAAAATGGAATATCAATGCGCACAAATGGAGAACAATCTTCAACCAAGCACAAGGGACAAAGGGTGCAATGATTTACCCAAATGGGCAATTAAACGAGGGCAAACTACGTTAATATTATCGTAAGTTCCCAAAACATCGAATTTTCAAGACGAATGAGGGAATAATGCCACCAGCGCGATAAAAATGGATTGAAGTATAACCTTTAACAAAACAACACTTAACTGACTTATAAATGTTGTTGCTGAGAGTAGAATTATACTGGAGGTGCAAAGAATGTTAATAATTGTCAAAATAGTACTTACATGAGCTAGCTAGCCACTCGCCGTTCGGGCTGAATTTCACTGAAGAAACAGCTTTGGTGTGTCCCGCAAGTGTGAACTTCAACGTGTAGTTAGGCTTCTACATAATGCCACATAAAGAACGTAAACAATGTTAGAAAAAGTTTATGGCAATACACTCAAGAAACCTAATCGTGATACTAACCAGACCCGAACTAGACGATTTAGTGGTGCCAGTTGCTTGACCACCAGAATTTGGTACTGCAGATGGTGGATTATTGCAGGGATGAGAAGAAGGCGGCTGTCCTAGAGGCACCATTGTGATGAATTCTACAATAATTTATGTATGATGCTCACTCATTCCAAAATCCTGAAATTAGATGCAGATCCGCTTGATCTAATTGCGCTCAAATCAACTGTCACAACAATAATTAAAACCAGGAATCAACATTACGAACATAAGGTCATGAGCATGACAGCAAACCCAAAACCATGATATAAACTCAAGTTGCAAGGAGAAATATTAGTTTAAGTCGACTATGAAAATAAACATAACTACTTCAAATCTCTAGACGTTTACTAACTTGTACCCACCGCTCTTTTGTTTCATACAGATACTGTCGGTATTCGCCAAATCAATATAACATCAAATGTATTTCAAAAGGACGAATAATGAAATGATAGGACATTAGACGATATAGGAATATATATTATTCGAATGTACACTATAAAAAACACCCATGTGAAACCGCTTTGTTCTTTCCCATAATTCCTACTCCATGTCACGTGACCATCCTCGCTTGTGTTGGTGGAGGAGTGACGCTCCAACGCTATGGCCACGTTTTTCACGGATTTTTGCTAATTTCCTCGAAAATGTAAGACGCGGTTGAATAAAAATGTGCGTGTTCAAGCTGCGAGCAAAATATATTGAAAAATTTGCGAGTATAAACGCTATTTTATGGGAAATCAGAAGGTTCTCAGGTCATGTGACCGGAATGGACCAATCAGAGTATTGGAAATTTCAAAGGATTTTTCACCACTCAAGCAACCCGTTGTGGAGCTGCGTAGCCATTGCTGTTTGAGTTCTTGCTGCTCGTTAGAATTAAGATCCATATTCATCATGGGTATCAAGAATCATCCTACTCCGCGAGGGAACCAGCAATCGTCTTCTGACTCCAGTTCAGGGTACTGAAATAATATTTACAATCTTAGAACAATAAATGTGCGGTTGGGATGCGTACGTGAGTGAGTGGGTTCCGATCCTAGGGAAGGCGGCCATAACATCCAGGGGAAGCGACATTCAAGGCGTAGTGTATTGTTTTGTTTGAATTACTGTTTATATTTCATCATTAAGTGTAAGGTAGGTTAAGAAACTTGGTCCTAGGTACCTGAAGTTGGAGCAGAGCTAATAATTATGTTGCTTAATGATTAATGTGTTAGGATTTTCGGCGGTTGCATATACGGCTTTCGTCCTCGAGTGGGAAGCCCGCCATGTTGAAGAGCTTTTGATCAAAAATATAAAATACCTATTTCTATCAAATTGGTGCATCTTACCCGGTGAAAATCGCGTTAATTTCGTGCAAAATTTTGTCATCTTTGAGTTTTCCCGCGTTTGCAGTTTGTATACACACACCTACTACACGGCTTTACCGTAGCCCAGGCGTAGAATATACCTTGGATTCCACGGCCTTCGTAACTACTGGTCTTATGTTTATACTCTTTATGACTTGACAATTTATAGCTGAAAATCTTGATAATATTTGAAGATATTTGATAATAAAGGTATTTATTAGAAAATTGTGGTCGTTGTTTTACATTAAGTTGCCTATGGCAGAAAACCCTTTCCCTTAAAAAATCAATGAGAATATTCATCACGCTATGAAGTTGGGTTTTGTCGCCTTGTGTAAAGAGTTTGGCGATGAGTAGTCATTATTGCTTCCATGTTATTGATGAACGCGTACTACGTGCAGAATGAGTAATTGTGTGTATTTTTGAGATAATGCTCTGATTACCAAACTTAACTGACGTGGGTTATCAATTGCATGGGGGCATTCCTTGGATCCGAAATCGGGGGGCCCTAGGAATCAAAGATACTTCATGTTAGTGAGGGAACATTTTCTTTTCTGACGTTCTCAGATTTTGATCGCGGGATGCACAGCGACATCAACGGAGGTGAGGGGGTAGCAAAGCGAGGGCAAATGGTGTTGCGGATACATTTTTGACCGAAGACTTGTCAGCATTCATATTTGGTCTGAAAGGTAAAGTATAAAGGGTTCAAAGAATTACTTGTTTGAATGGTAGTGTAGAGTAGTGCCTGTTAGAAGTGGGCGTTTCTCGGTGTACATGCTATGTATGTGACTTAAGGAAATTAGGTCATGATCATCTTCGTTTTCATGTTTTTAGTTACAGTCATTGTTGTGGATTAGTTAAAAGGTTTATATTGCAGTTAATCGTCACCTCAGGACGTGAGGATAGATGCATTTGCTCCATTTTCACTCTTTGTTAAGGATTTCGCATGCAATATCAGCTGTTATTAAATTTCTTTGTTTAAGTTTCATTTGCAATTGATGCTGAAAACAATGCTCATGCTTGTAAGGTCATTTTAATGCATATGATTACTAATATATGGAGAAAAACTTAAGCTAAAATGGTGTGATGATCTCTTACTCTCTGCATGACCTTTACTTTGCTTTGATTGAAAAAAAAATTCTTAATTTGGATTCCTTCATTACCTTGTTTGCATGAGTGTATGTCGTCACTTGATTTAAAAATGCTTGAACATACCTTCTATTTGTGTTATAAGAAAAATGGGGCTTTTATTTGGTAGGAATATTTGAACTAAATTTGGACTGTGTGTGTACACTGTTGGTTCACCACACTAGATAGCCAAGTTGTTTAACTCAGTGGGCATACTCATTCTTTGCTGGCTATTCTGGAGGTACAATCATGATCGGTTATGATAATTTGATGGAACTGAATTCTAACTTACTGTTATATTCATTAGTTTTATTGTGACATATAGGGTGGTGTGATACTAGATCCTCAGGTCATTATGGATTAATTTCTGGAAGAAGTTTCGATTTAAGTGTATCCCCACGCTTTTTCTTCCCTGATGCGCTATGTTAGCGTTCTCTTTGACCGAAGTATCTCTGTTTGAGTAGGTGTTATTTTTGCTTGGCAAAGCTGTTGTGGTTTGAACTGGCTGAGAATTGAGTAATGTCCTTATTAGCTGAATGAATGAAGAGGATGCTATGCAAATTTGAACATCTTGCAAATTTAATCTCTATGACAGCTTGTATTAGACATTAGCTCTGAAGAACTTTTTAAGGAATCACTGTTTATTAATTAGCCTATCATATTTACCATCCCTGCGTTAAGGAAATTTTTCCTTTTTCTTGGGCTAATGACAACCCTTGTTTCAAGCTGTTGGAGTGCTTTGAGTATTGGTGCCAAGCATGCAATTCATTAAATGCCCTTTGCTTTCAGGCAAATAGTTGCATTAGAAATAGGTTTGTGTGATTGAAGTGTCCACAGGACTCTCTCTTTAGGTCAGCTGTGTGCAAATATATGTGAAGAGGTGGATTTCAATACTTTTTGGGGTAAAAGAGCTAGGGCCGTTTGCTGAGATTTAGGAATTTTATTAAATTGATGCTATCCACATGTATTTACTATTGTTGTATTTAGGGGTCTTGGAAGAAATGTGGATACAGCTTAATATGTATGTATCTGGGGAGTGAAGCATGTAAGTGACTGCTGAGTATTTCACCTGTTAAGGGAAAGGTGTTTATTGAGTTCAGTAATGAAAGACCATTGCACAATAGCCATGTTATTTCTTCACCACTCTGCTCATACTGTGGCTGGGTGGTGTGTTTCTACTGTAGTTTGTTTGGCAGTAAATGTATAAAGTAAATATAAGGGTTGCAGCACGTGTTAAATCTTGGTGTGTGGGCCAATCTTATGACTGGTTGTTCACAACATGGCTGGAAGTGGTGGACACTTGCACCACATTACTCTCCAATGTGTTCGATGACAAATGAATATGTTTGCTTGTTTATTGTGCTAAATTATGGTGTTTTGTTCGTTGAATGTGTTATCCATTAAGTGGAAAGATTTTAGTGGTGTTATGTGGAAGTCATTGATGTTATCAATTTTTTCTTAAAAAAATTGTTAGGAAGCAATAATATTTCTGTTTTAGTTAATAGGTGTTGTGTCCTGGTATTAGTATATTATAGATAAATTCCTATTGTAACTTTTGTCTTGGCCATTATTAATTAAATGGCTTATTACTACTTGGAAAATGTATGTCCTATCCAGCATACTTGTTTGTATAAAAGCCCTAAAGAAACTTATCATTAAAATTTTTGGGAAAGCTGGATTTCTCAAATGAGCTATCATTTTCATCCATATTGGAATAAATTAAGTGTAGAGAGTACTAATGTTATCTGATATAACATTTTTTTAAAGCATGAACAGATGTGGAATAACCAGCATTTATTCATCATATAACACTTGCTATGCATCTGAACAGTGCTGGTAAACTAAATTACCAAGGGAATGAGCCAGGTTCTCTCATCTCACATAAATCTATTAATTTTTCAGTTGTATCCTCCGGAAGTACATTTAAGAATAGAATGAAAAATAAAATTTTCACCCTTTTAATCATATCAAAAAAATCTTTTTTATTCAAACATGAAAGTTAAACTTGACTGAAGAAATGAAGTTTAAATTACAGAAACTTCACGATATGGATACACATGAAAAAACTTTAAGACAGAAGGAGACGCATGATATATTATGGGGATGCTAGCTTTTACTATCCACTGTGGTCAAAATTAAATGCCATTGCATACACCTGATGGTAGTGCAAACGCATTGACATACAGTTGGTGCACGTTATAATGGACCGCTGTGGATTGAAAAAGTTAACATTTTTGTTTGGATAGTAACACCCTTCATGAGCAGATTGTGTTATGGGTAATGATAACAATAGTGCAAAAGAAGGTACTGTAACCCCTACCTGAGTGTTAGTTACTGGTAGGGATAGATGAATTGGAAAATAAGTGCAGAAAGAGATATTTCCCAAGTCATTTTAAGTAATAGGGTTTTATGGTACAGAGAAACTATGCCTACCTGAAAAGTATGAAGCAATCTGGAGCTTGTTGAGCATTCGTACAAGTAGTTCATCAGGGGGGATGAGCTTCAAAGGGGCACTTGCCTTAGGACAAGGTTATCTGCATTAGCATTTGAAGTGAGCTGTTTACCAATATTAGTGCTGATTACTGGGAATTCGTGTAAGTATGTTTAGAAAAGACTGGCGAAGAGCCTTATTGTAGAGTATAGCTTTGTGAAGTGCATAAATCTCTAATCAGATCCAAGAGAACAAGTAAAAGTTGGCGAAGGAAGAAATTCATGGTATAGTGGGTGAGGAAAGGAAATGCTGGAGGAGATCAGGTGGGAGCTGAGTTTGTGGACAGAACCAGTGAATAGAGGCCAGGGTATGCTATAGGCAGTGGATAGGGTGGGATGTTGGGTTTGCTAGGGAAAGGAAGAAGAGGCTTAATGTATTGGATGGATAGAGGTAGAATGTACCCTGAGACAAAGAAGGAAATGGTGTTAGAAGATTGGGGTCTGCCTTAATATGAATGTGGAGAAGAATCACTCTTCAAAATTAACCCCCTTAAATAAAAGGTTACTCAATTGTTCTATCAATCATTCTTCACCCCATGCATTCCTAAGTCACCAGAAGAATATCACAGGCACATCGCCTGCTGGAGAAGTAAGTCATGGGAGATTCTGGTTGAATTTTGCCTGTAGCTTGGAGCAGACATTGTTATTGTGCTGCTTCAATTTTCATATAGTTATTTATCTCTAGGGCTTGTAAACCATTTGATCTGCGTTGCAATTATTTTCTGCAATTTTTATGATGGCAGTGGAGTTCTGCATAGAACTTATAAGGATGGATTTTCCTCGAGGAGACACAGTAGAACCACAATTATCAGAGCTCCACCGAAGCCATGCTCCTGATTACCCGAGTTGCATAATTTGAAAAACTTCATTTGAGTGTGCAACGACAAACAGTTTGCTAGGCATGTAGGCTGAATGTGGAGTGAACAAGAGGCAAGGCAGCAAGTGCTCAGTGGTTTGTGTGTGCATCTCTAAATTTTACTGAATGAACTCATTATTTTACTTGACAACGACTAGTCTCAGAAAATTGACTCATCTGAGCTGCATTTCCAAATATGTTAATGTGCATTAACTTTGGTGGGCGATTACAGTGCAGACTCTTAGATGATGATGATGATGGTGCCCAAAAATTTTCTGTTGCACTACAAAGAAAACCATGAACTGTGTCGTTTTTCTTATCATCTGTGAGGTGGTCATCAATGAATCAGGCTCTAACATTGATGGCATGTAGTAATAGAACTTGATCAATGGTGAGCATTTTACTTTTTTTCTTTTTTGTGGTTCGAGATTGATTTGTTTCATACATTCCTTTTAATGCCTGTTTCATTATTTTCCTGTTGCGCCCAAGAATTATGTTTTAATGAAACAGTAAACTTAATAATAATGGTAGAAAATATCTCCATCATGGCTGATTATCTGGTGACCGATAAACCTTTCAGGGTATGATCCAACTGTCATCCTGAAACAACCCCCTCCCCACCTTTCCTTTTCCACCCTCCTCCCCTACCTCCATCCTCACTAACTATCATTATATTTCATGCCAGTGGCAGCATTTAAGTCTGCATAATTGCAACATTTTGCTCAAACATGGTTTTCCTGCAGCAGGCTTTTCTAATACACAGATTACTGTGTTGTATCATTGTCAGTCTTCAGAATCACTGTACTGAGTATGTGTGACCTGGGTGAGAGAGCTTCCTCTATGGCCATTTTTATTGTATCAGTATTGTAATTGATATAAAATGTCTAATAGTTAGCAAAAGTTAAAGATTCATTCGTTACAGAAGTGAAGTAATGTAATGTATTAGTGACAGCTTAGCAATGTTTACACTAAAAATCATTTTATATCAGCATATTGTCATTTATACGCCATTGTTCCTGAGCTACCATTATACATTTTATATTCCTGAAACAAGGTAGATTTTTTCTGATGCCCTGACATAATATGTCATTCATTATTCAATTTGAGCTCTATCATTTGCCCCTCTCCACCATGTTTCCCTTTTCTTATTTCGAAATTGAGGTCTCATTCATTTTTCTATGTTTGACTCAGTTTCTTTTTTAACAGCAATCTTAGCCATCGTATCCTTGAATGGATTTGCTTTTGAAGTATTCCAAACTGTTTTTGAATTAGTGTTTCCAATAAAATGTATGTGTTTCACTGCAAATACTTCTTCAGATTTGAAAACTTGTTGATGACACTATTCACTAATATTTTTCTGGCTGATTCTTTGTGATTTGTGGAAAAGTTATCTGTGCCATCAGTCCCTTTTTCCTTGATATTATTACATGTTTTGTAACAGGTGTTTTTACAAGGTCTACAACTTAGCCTGTGTTGTGCCTAGTTGCCCATTGTCTACCACATGGTGAAGTGAAGCCAAAGTTTCTTCTAAGTGTCATAACCGGATGCATTCACAGGTGCGGGTTGTCTTTCTCTGCGTTTCTTCCCCCGTGCTCCTTTCCTCAAGATGTCCAACAAAAATGCTTTGCTGCATGAGCATGCCACACTATTCCATGGTACATTGGTACAAATAATACTTGGTTCAGGTCGACAAGGCCTTAAAATGTAACATTCCAGTGCATTCCCGTACTGCTCCAAGTAGTTGTACATTGAAAAAAAATTCCTCTATTTACTTTGCACCTGATGATGATTATTGGACCGGAGTTCATTTGTCTGCAACCACTCGCTTACAAAACTATAACTTTGAATCCTAAACTATGGTGATGGCCATTTTTTTATTTCCTTTCTTCACTTGCATACTCCTGAGGTTCACAAAAAACATGCCTGACTGCTCATTTATTCCATTGTAATGTAGTAAATTTCCTTTATTAATGTAAGATAACTCTTCCTTTCTGTTATTCAATGTAAACTTTTCCTTTTCCTCGTTTCTATATGCTCCATGATTTTCTCCTTTGTCCACTATGACTGCTGCTTCATGAACTTTAAATTAGTGGAGAGTGCTCATCTCAATAACGTGGTGGTGAGAACAGGATTGTCTGACACAGATGACATTCACCGAAACTGGTCTTAATTTAGCTCAAATTTGGAAACTAATTTATCAAACTTTTTTTTGGATGCAGTAAAAGATATTTGTGACCATCATGTTCAAGTCTTCAATACAAGCGTGAATTTCTGACAAGTTTTGACGGAGTTGTGGCTCTAGTACTCGCAATATTTTTGTAGCAGTTTGTTGAACAAATATTGTATTAAGACAATAGAATTCTCTCATGCGATCTTAAGAGATAAGTTTTCCTTGGATAAGACAAGGAGCTTATTAAGGATTATATGGGATATTGTCGGTAAACAAGCAGTTTTAGAAAAATTGAAATGGAATCGTCTGTTATCAACCTAGTCCGAAGATTCTGTCGTGCCTTTTGACGTTATAATGAATATTAAACATGGCCACCCGTTTGAGTAGCACTGTTTTTTCCTTCATATCTCCGAGGTGTTTATCAAGCCTAAATACTGGTTTTTGTACTATTTATTAAGTTTGTGATGTATTGATACTCCAAACTTTAATTGAAGACATTTGCTTTAGGCATTTTTAGAAGTGCCGCTCTACCCTATTATTAATTAAATGATGAAAATTTAATTTAATAAAATTGTTTAAATTGAGACATTATTTACTAATATGACTAAAAAGATTTTTCTATTATGTTGCGCCATTAGTCATGGAATTCCTTGATGATTGTCTTTCTTTGTGTTCAGAGATAGTCCATGTGTACTTTGACAACTGCATTGAGGTGTATCGCTTCTGAAATGTATGGTAACTATTGGCTTGGCTGTAAATGATCTTTTTATAAATGCTAATTGGTAGAGATGGGACATTCGAATTCTCGAATACCCCGATCGTTGTATGATGACACTTACATTTTACAAATTCAATTTTTAAAATTGTGATTTCTTTGTTTAATTAAAGATTTGTGATTAACGTAGTAAAATACTAATAATAATGAAATATTGAAATCTTCCACAATCTTATAATCTTCTTTTAAAAAACGCCCATTTAGTATTCGATAGTCAAGTGAGATATTTGAAAAAATATTAGATATTCGAACTCAATATTTGAATTTGAGAAAAATGCTATTCGACCCATCTGTACTAATTAGTGTTTGCAGCAAAGAACTCATCTCATATTGATGGTTGAAATACAGGCTCTTCATTAAATGATATAACGTAAATTATGTAATATTTTAAAATAAAAAAAAGATATGGGAACAGTTGTGCTAAATTTGTACATAACTAGCCATTATTAACTCTTTCATAAAATTAATCTTTATTGAACAAATGGTTAATAAACATAATTTGGGATAATTGAGTTGAGAGCTCATATCTCGCTGTATCATGTACTCTCTGAAGTTCAGGACTAAAAGAGTTTTTTTCTTGCTATCAAATTAAAAAAATGCCCCTATTGACTCCATTGAGACCATGTTTCTTATTTCACTGCATTAAATTTTCACCCATAGCTGGTTTTGCTGTGTTAAATATAGGGCTTGGCTGATGCTGTAAAGCAATTAGTCTTGTTCTACTTGCAATGAGTTATACCGTTGCTGACAGATTTACTTTTTTGCTACAATGAAATTCTAATACGTTAGAAATTAAAAGCTCTCCTTCATAGTTTCTGCCAATCTTTTTATTTGAACTTCATTTGTGTTATTGATGCGATCATTCATAAAATGAGAATCATTTACTTCACAATAATAATAAAAATAATTCATTATACGTATATTTGTAAACTACTCAAAAGATGAAAATAAACATTGGAGAAGTAAAATGCTACCAGAGTTCATTTTTTTAGCGTATAAGGCCTTAAATGAGAAGAATTATAATGTATTTACATTGTTTTTAAGAATTAGTTTGTGTATAAAAACTGCAGATGTGAAACTTCTAGATGTTGAGTTTGTGTTGCCCTGTAATAATCCCACCCGTAATAGTTGGGTAGCCTGTTCGGATCATCAAGAGAGTCTGGATTTCCTAGGTGCTACTCTCTCAGCTTCTCCATTTGAATCAGTGTTTCTATGGCCACTTCTAATCATTTCAAATGAACTGTATTTAAATGAGCTCTGTCAGTTACGCTGATGAAATCTTCTGAGCACTCCTACCTGATAAATCGATATTTTCCTTAGCCAACATTTCCTAAGCTTACTCTGTTTTTGTCATAACACCACGAGGGCAGTGGTTGTGTCAGCCATGGGAATGTCTCTTGTACAGCAACTCATCTGGAGAAGACCCTTTCAAACTTATCACATGAACTGACTTTATGATTTATATCACTTTCTAGTATCCTTCCTATAAATTTAAAAAGCAGTATGAGTTTATTATTTACATAAAATAAATTTGTCATTTGTAACTTCTTGTGTACTCCTAAGTCCTTGATTAGTGCTGACTCAATTAGCTCTTTTTCGCTTATCACCGAGTTTAACTTTCATACCATTTTTTCCCATTAACACTCAAGCTTAACATTAGTGCCCTTCAAAACTTCCATTGCATTTCATGAAAATTCATAGCGATCTCTGTAGCCGATGCAGTAGGCATCAAAAACTGCTGTAGCCATGTCTGCCACTGTTAGTCCTTGAAGACGTCACCTCAGTTGAAATACCACACTTTTTCCTTGATTTTATGTATGATTTTGATAATATATGATTGAACAATTTTGATATCGAAGCCTCGGTATTGAATGTAGCGGCTACACTTCAGGGCAATCTGCTGATCTTAAGATGCCTCATATTGCCATGAAAGTTCTGTTTGGAACTAGGCATTAAAATGGTCAGGAATAAAGAATGTATTTGCCGCAACAAGTAAATATGATAGATGATGTGGTACAGGAAATAAGTTTTCTTCTAGCTCCGCTCATTGATCATGGTTTGGGCTTATGCCGAGGCATTAGATGTGTAGTATCGCCAGGTAGGCATGCACAGGACATAATTTAAACCTCTCCCTTTCATTATTTAAACCCCTTAACATGTCTCAGAGTGGCCTGTGTGGTAATGTCAATTGCATTTGCCCATTTTTGTATCACATAAAAAAGTTCACAAAATTTGCTTTTGAATAAGTGTTTCACTTATTCAAAACATTCATTTTACCCCAAAACCACTTGTGGAACAACCCAATATTCACGCTGCCAAAGTTGCAAAATTTCCACCTTTCTGGTGTTCATCTATTGTATTGTGCCTCATATTTCCTAAAAATTATCGAAGGAGTTAAAACAAAGTAAATATTCCCTCCCATCTGTAATCACCTCCTTAAGCGGCAATTATCTCATTTTTCTCGTGGTGGCCACTTGATACTAGTTTCACTGCATTTGAAACTTTACCATTAGATCAACATTGAGTCACATGCAGCGGTACGGGATGTAGTTTTGCACTAACTTAGAATCTTGGAGCTCTTTGTCTTTAAAATTGATTTCTATCAATGACTAGTATTATGTAAAATGTTGTTTTGCATTACAATTCATAAGAATTGAAGATGAAGCCACCGCCATGACGTAGTTGGTGTGGAATCATCCTTTATAGTAATTATTGCACAGCTTCATAGAAAACAACAATATTGGTAATGAATTATTTAGTATCGCGTTATTCCTTATGAAGGTTTTTGCCTTGAAAAGCACTTTTTCAATTAGTGCCTGAATTTCCTGGAATGAATTAAGAGCATTGAAGGAGGACTCTGTGTATATGCTTACCATTTACAAATGAGAGTGAATTTCCAGAAAGTTATGGTAATTTTTTCCTCTGTATAATCATCCTGATATCTCCTTTCTGCTGTAAAGCTTAACTTCTTCCCTCTTATTAAGGTTTTGAAGTTTTTTTTACGTCTTCATCCTCTTGCTGTGGATGTAATTCTTGATATTTCGGAATTGTTTTAATAGTAAAGTTGAAATCAAAACAGTTTACCTTGTTCAATACCTATACTGAGGGGTCATTAGTAACCCAGCATTGATTTACATTACATGGAAGAATATGTTTATTCAAAATTTCAATTTTCCCTGAGCAGTTTTATGCAAAGTTAGAGGTATCATTTTGTAATTACATCATAGGTGTCTTAGTTGTGATCAATATTGTCTTGGAAAGAACTAGGGTTATGTTTGGAGTTGTCTTCTAAGTATGAAGTAGCTTCTGATTGAAACTACTTTTTCCGTCAAAAACTAGGATACAGTGTTTTTCGTAAATATTTGCAGCTCATCAGTAAATCTTGTGAAATCATCGCAGATACCAAAAGATTTCACAAGATTTAACTAGGATACAGTATAAAATGACAATGCTGAAAATAGTCCCAGTGCGAACATGCATTGCTAAACAACATTTTAAGATTCAAATGTAGTTGGAACACTTGAGTGATGTGAAGGTGTGTCCTACTAATCATTGGTTTTCAATCCATTCTGTTATTGCTGATATTCCTAGGCTGTAATCCACTGCAGAAGTCCTCAGTAATTCTCCACATTTTACTCTTCTCACTGCTTCAAGCTTCATAACTGTATGTTCATGTTTAGTCACCATTCTTCACTCACCTTATCCTCTACCACAAAAACTTGAATGTCTTGTTTTTTATTAAAGAACAATCACAGCTGTGTTCCTCACTGTCTATACATTTGAAAAAAGTCCTTGGGTATTCTTTTGCCTGTGTATTCCTCATCTGACTTAGTATAGTATAGGGTTTTTGCTGAGAGAAATTGGTTGTTGCTTGACTGGATGACATTCTTGATATTCTGAGTAACCAGTGTGTAACAACAAGTGTGTCTAATTTTTAGCTTGTTCACTGCCCCTGCATTTAATTTTTCACTATACATTGTGCCGTGCTACACAGAAGGTGATAGCGTGCTGAAGATAACAGGTAGTGTGCATTTGGGGCACAAGGCAATGGACCTAAGTAACTTCCAGGCATGTTGTGTGCAGTATAAGTGTTAAACATAATTATGAGTCCTATTGGTTGCATTTTTTTGTTCAGAGACATTTGTTTTAGCTAATGATAGTTTGGTTAGCTGAGAATTGATTATTGGGAGGTATTTTTGTACTATCTGGTTTCTGGCTATATCTGGTTTTGATCACTATTTGAGCTTAATGTTAATAGGTTACTTACCAGCAAAACCACCTTTACTTGCTGGGCCCCACTCAAAATCATTCCTTTTGTGGTTGGTTGACATATTTTAGTCATGTAGTTGTTAATAGTTAAAGGACAACTACTACCACCTAATTTCAGTTAAATGTGGAACATCTTTGGTTGATAATTGATGGTGATTAATTGCATCTTTCCATTTCAGGACTGAAGAGGAAATGCAGCAAGTTGAGTCTTTAAATCAGAATAGCACAGTAAGTAATGAATATTTAGCTCCATTTAAAGTGTTAATAGTTAGGAATACTATTAATTTCCATCATTCTGATTTTTCAGTCGACATCCAAGGACCGAGAGAGCAGACTGGGAACCATTAATAAGGTGAGCAAAGTATGTGTCGTTCTTTTTCTTACTTCAAATTCTAGTATTATTATACTTTTAATCCCCTCCCGCTTCTTGGGCTAAGCACTTACAATGCCTAAGTATGTAATGGTTCTGTTTTTCATGTCCCTATTCTCTTACATTGAAGAACTTTGTTATGTATGCTTTCCTTCAGTTCGAATATTTGTAAGCCCTAAAATGCATTTAATGGTCATATGCTGCACACACCCAATCTTTATCAGTCTCTTATTTGTAAGTGGAGTAAATTTAATCTTTGGCTGTGATTGTGTGTACTAGAAGTGTTCATATATATTTTTATATCAATCCCGGGTTAAATCATAAAACTTACCTACCCATAACTAGTGTATGCCAGCTAGTATGTCTCAAGGTCGCAGTACCATGGAAAGTTTCACTTCTGAGTGGCAATGTCTGAAATTTCAAAGATATTGCTTGATTTGGAGCACCAGGATGAGATGAGAATCCTCGCTAGAAAGGGAATCAGGCCGAAGAAAATATGTGAAAGGATGTAAGCAGTATATGAGGACTCAAAGCCTTCAGAACTTAAACTAAAATTAGGAGAAAGCCATTCAAGATGGGCTTAGAGTCAGATAAACCTGTTACAGCAGTGACCATAGAAACTGCCAAGAAGTTGAAGATATTTACTATGTATGCCAATAGAACTCGGATCAATATGAATTCGGACCAATCTGAACATTCTAAGCCAGCTGACTCGGATCACCTGGTTTACCAATGCAAAATAGTTTGAAATATCAATTTTAATCGGTTAATATTGATTTGAAAGAAGCAGGCCGAGTTACCCACTTTTCATATCAATCCTACTAGCCCATTGCTATTTTCATAGTGAGCTGAACCAGCCAAGTCGATCTGAGTTTGATTGGTAAACGTAGTGATTGTATTGGGTGATAGACTAGTATCCTCATTTATCAAGGTTAAGTCATTTTCTGTGGGTACAGATTTTATGGATACAAAGAAATAAAGTGAAGATTCTATGTTTTAGAGTTGTTAGTTCTTTGATCAAGGATTTGTGAATGCAGTCTACAGTTATTTTGAATTGAGAAAAACCTGTAATTTTAGTTCTCTTGAAATACTTACCGCATGGTGGTTAACAGTATTTCCATTGTGAGTGGCCTCAGGGAAGAAAAGCAGAGAATAGGTGCCTCACCCAGCTCTCAAGGGAGAAGTTCCTATCATCATTGCTTATTATCATTGCTCTGGCCAAGTACTCTCTTACAAATCCAAATTTATGATAAGCTTGACTGCTGAATATGTTAACCTTGCAAGAGATCATTAGTTAAACTGAGAGGTGTTTAACTAATTTTGCTGTCTAAATAGCTATGATGTGCCCAACACCTATATTGAAGAGCATTTTTTTCTTTCTCCACAAATTGATTGCATCACTGTTTTTGTCAAATTTAATTCCAGCAGCCACACATCACACCACTTTAAGATTGCCTAAAGTCATTTGTTAGTACTTGCTTCTCATTAAGGCCCTCTACAGTGTTACATTGTCAGTAAATAATCACAGCTGTCAGATACTTCATCAATATCATTAGTATACTAAAGGAAGAAGTGATTTATGACACTCCACTGTGGAACACTTGTTGTGACCCAATTTTGTTGAAGACAGCTCTGTCTAGCAACCCTTGGCATGTGTTTGCTTCAAAATTCTCCTATCCAGGAAATTACACAGTTGCATAACCTGTGACAACTCTGATCTTTCTTTATCTTTATATTTTGATTATTTTTTTTTTTATATTGACTTTATATATTGATTTAATCTTTGAAGTGACTTACTAAGGGACTTTTTATCAAACGGCTTTTTGAAGTCGAAGAAAATAGCATTCACTGGAATTCTATCTGCGAAATCTTTCTTACCTGAGTCTTTGGTGCTTTTTTAGTAAGTTCTGCACATCGAGGTGTTTTATGTGTGAATTTACTATTTTACAGACTTTGGATGACTTAGATGTGAGGATGTTTGGTAATTCGATGGCTGTTCCCTATCACTAATTTTAAATATTGGCTTGAAATTTGCAATTTTCCTGTCTATGGTTACTATGTGTTCATATGGATTAAATAAATATTTCTGACGACAGGGAGCTAATTGTAGGTTGGTGGGATAACTGTGTTTCAGAGACAAGGGATGCGAGGAAGAATTGTCTGTAGTACAAGAAATGTGCTTGTATGTCGACAAATTTGCCTTGATATAATCAGAGTGATGGCTAAATTATATATTTCTGTTATTATATATTGTATATTTCTTTAACAGAAAATATTTATGTGAAGAATGTAGTTAACGTCATGCGATAAATAGAAAAGTGGACTCTAAATTATAGAATTTGTAAGAGCTGAAATCCTACCATACTGCCTGCTTAACCAGCTTAACCCTCAAGGAATAGTCCTATGACCTGCCCGTACAACAAAACTATTTGCCTTATCCTGGCAAAACCTTTTCATTGTCCACTTGAATTGCTCGTCAGTAGTCTCCACTGTCGCTAATCTTTAGAAAGCCTTATCTGTCTCACTTTTCATCCAAAATCTACTGGGTTTTTAATAAAAACATTTTATGCTTGCCAAGCATTTATCTTGCTGTATGTGCTATGGTGTCTTCATTGGGTTAAATTTCCTCGCCAACATCATTTCCTTGTGCGAAGAATATCTGAGGCACCTTTTTTTTTAAGATGATACTTTTCTCAATGATCTCTCTGATTTTACACTTTTTCCTAATATATATCATTTTATTTACTCCATTCTGTTCCTCTTATTATTAATTTTAATGTTCTCCTCTCTTTGCTCTTCTTGAATTTTGTTTTCCCTGATTTTATCCTCTATTTTTTTGAGTCCAAACAGCTATGCTTCATATACTTCTATGCTTTGACTTATGGATTTATTATTTAAGAGCTGACCTGCCGGTAACTCTATTGTCTGATCTTCATCCCAAAGAAACTTGCCCTGGGGCTAGGGTTGACTCTGCCCTTAACACATGGTTTCCCCTCCTCCCAAAAGTTTATTCCCTAGGAACATATTTCACCGACTGTAAAGCAGTGCAGACCCTCAAAGCCCCTTCTCTCCTTTAATTTTTTCCTGATATATCACTCAATCAATTCTCACTCCCTTCTGTCAGAAATTTTGGTGTTAGGAAGGGCATAGTGCTCTCCCAAGCATTGCACCAGGCACTGCTGACCACATCTTCACTTTTAGCTTGGCTTTATTATTTCATTTGAGTGTTGATTGCTGATGCTGTCAAGCAGAGATGAATACATGGAAATTGCTGCCAACTCAAGTGGTATAGAATGTGTGTTAAGTATTGAATTTTGAACTAATATTTTTTAACCATCTCACCCATAGAGGATTCATTTATATCATGCATGAATTGCTTCTGGTGAATATTTTTCTGTTTTTTTACTGAATTTTAGCTTGAACTTGATTATGACCACCATTTTTCTTCAAATTGAATCATGTCTTTTCTTCACTTTGGTTAAAAGGGTCACTACTACTATCCGTTGCAAAATTCTGTCACCTGAGTTTGAAGACTAATATCTCAAAGACGACTCAATCGACGACGGTAAATGCTTGCAGTTCAATGTAGTGTGTTTTGTAGGCAATTCCTCACGCACCTTATGGGCAACCCTCTGACTCGGCAACATCACGCGCCTCTCCCCGTCTCTTCTGGGCATGCTTCTGGCAGTTCAGAGTCCTCTGTTTCCGAAATAAATGTTAATCGATATTGATTAACCAACGAATTCCTTTAAGATTTTATAAGTGGATTCATGATGATGAACTCGATAGCTTGAAGAAGGTTCAAACGGCGGTTTTCAGGGATGCGCGGAACTGAAAATAACGTGGTCTTGCAATTTCATCAATAACTAAAATATTAATGCACTTAATAATATGAAACTTCGAATGATTGTTAAGGAAGATCCTTGCTACAATATTTGTGAAGGAAATTTTGATATCTTGATCTGTATTGTTATTACAAAGCCATACATGCGATGCATCCGTCCGGTACCCGGAAAAATGCGCTAAAATTCTGTTTTTAAGCACACGCTGAAATCAATATAAACAAAAAGTTTTGTAAACCATCACTAAATGCAGAAATAAACAAGCTTCAATTTGATGTACTTCATTTTAAAATCGGTTGAGTCGTCTTTGAGATATTAGTATTCAAACTCGGGTGACGGAATTTTGGAACGGATAGTAACATTTTTGAGCCATCATGAAGGGTAACCTGGTTAGCTACATTTGATATTTTATGGTAACATGCAGATGCTGAGATTGTTAAGAGGCCTACTTGTAAATATTTGATAAGAAATGGAGTTTCTTCTCATAGTTTAGTATTTGAAGTAAGGGTAAATTCATTAAATTTTTAATTTCCTAGCTAGTTTGTGATTCATGGAATAAGAATGGCTTCCTTATGATCCATACAACTTATCCCCTTCCACATACCCTTAAGGTGGCTTGCGGGGTAATGTGTAGAAAATGGCTTCCAAGGCATCCTACAGCATCATTCATTCAATCTTGAGATAGAAATTAGTGAAGGAAGAACCAGGGTAATGTGTAGAAAATGGCTTCCAAGGCATCCTACAGCATCATTCATTCAATCTTGAGATAGAAATTAGTGAAGGAAGAACTCTGATGTGAGATAGTGCTTGCTTCACATTGTAAAGTAGTTAATTGGACATTATGAACTCTGCTGACCATTCTGGCTTTTTCTCTGTGATAACTGATTTAACTTAGAGCATAACCTCCGTGAATTTTGTTACTCATCAGACTGAGAATGTTGCTTGTCAGTAGGCTGCTAGGAGCATTTTCTGCGACCTGTGTCTTTGGTGAAGTGGGTTATGTCAGCTAATTATTATTTAAAGATTTTGATAACTGAATAATGCTGATAAATGGTATTCTGTGGTCTTAAGATGTTACTGGGATAAGTTTAGTGAGAGAATATTCCTTTTTTATTAGCCACATTGCAAATGACACTTTTCTCTTGATTCTCCTGTAGATTAAAGTGAGAGGTTAGGCATGCCTTTTTTGATTATTTGAATTTTCTTACATGAAATGCATTTTTACTGTGGAATGTATAGCTTGTCTGGCCTAGTTGTGATCCTGTCCTCATTGTTTTAATTCATTGAACTTTTGGATTTCAAACTATCAGCAATATTGCTAATGCGTTTTGCTCCCTCATTCCACTTAATTGTCCTTGGTCATTATTTATCGACCTTTATTGTAAAAGAAGTGTGAAAGTTAATATACTGGCATACTATTTTAGAGAAGTCAACTATATCAAATGATTAAATTGGTTCAGAAGTTCATTTTGGATTTTACTGTAGTGATGCTTTCTCAGGACAGCTTAATAAGCTACCCACACTACATGTTGAAGGCCTGTTTGGATTAGCAGAGTCTACTCTGCAGTGAATTGGTACAGGATGCTGTGTATAATGTCTGCCATCGTTCGTTTTTCTATTTTTAGACTGAAACCAGCCCTCCATAATGTCAACAAAATGATGAGGCAGCATACATTGATGGAGTAGCTGCATTCCTGATATACTTTTAGAAATTATTGAAGATGTTGACTTCCTAGCCCAGAAAATTTCAAAGTAAACAAGAGGTGATAATATTGAGAATGAATGATCAGCCAAATGGCAATAAGAGGATAAATCTGAACAAGACTTTATAACTTAGAATAATAGGTTCCATCTTTGACTTTGATATCACTCATAGAGGAAGGAACGTGGTTAAATCCTGAGGAATAATTTTTTAGGAGATCTCTGAAGCCCTTAACTCCTTTGCAGATGTTTTGATTGGATTTAAATCACCTCTGTGACAAAATGAATTCAATCAGGCTTGGTGAGGATTGAAGCAACCTAGTAAGACAACAACTTGCATATTCATTGAAAGCTAGTGCAGATGTTTGCTTGGGACTTGTGTATTTTTCCTTAAAAGCTTAGCTCCATATTGAAATATAAGTGTGTTTAACAGTGCTATAAAGGAAAAGAAGGCCTGTGCTTAGAGAGAGCCCTCATAAATGCTGAGTAGATCAAGAATGTGAAGGCTGCTGGAAAAAACTTGAAATGGATTACACTGATGAAAGAATAATCTACCAGCAATACAAGAAGCAAGTCGTCACAATGCGAATGAGAGAAGACAAATGGAACATCAAATTAACAAAGTAGTGAGAAAGGATGCAACCTCTCACCAGTATTGATCAACATAAACTTTGAGGAAGCAATAAGAGAAGCACAATAAATTAGACTGAATGAAATTAAGATGTACGGAGGAGAAAATAACATTGTCAGCTTTCTAAATATTATTGCAGTCACTTCAGGAATTTGAAGTTGTTTTCAAAGGTTACTAAAGGCAATAGGCCAAGCTATCCAAGAATGCAGCATAAAAATAAACCAGAAGACTAAAACCTTGTATGTGGAAGAGAGAAGCTGAATGCAGAAGTCACATTGAAAGGAGTGAAATTAGAGCAAGTGGACCTACCTCGGAACTACCATCTCGTGGTACTGAAAAAATATGGCATACATCAAGAAAAAAATGGATGAAGCTAGGATAGCATTTATAGTAGAAAGACAATAGCTGTGTTCAATGAAGGTTACACCATAAACGAGGGAATAGTATGTGAAAACATTCATGTGGAGCAGAGGCACTCTGGATCAGAACCATAGACCATTAGTAAAGACTGGGAGCTTTCAAAGCCTGGTGTTGGTGGTGAATGCTGAAAATCAAATGAACAGAGGAAATAAGAAATGGACAAGTATAGAGAAGAGTAAAGGACTATGGAACATGGTATAGGAGAGAAGAACCAGGTGGATTGGGCACACCTTGTGAGGCACAGAGGGTTTGTAAAGAACAGAATTGAGGGAAAAGTCCCAATAGGAAGGCCAAGGGATAAATGCATTGGACAATAAAAGAAGAAAGTACGTAAAATGGTAGATGGGCGACCTTGCTGTCATCATAGTATTATGTTTTGCTCAGGTTTATGGTGCCTCTAAAACCATAGTTGCAGTTGGTTCGTTAGGGATATCACAAACAAAGTATGAAGATTTCACGTTTTCCCAGTGGATGATACTGATGAATTCTTCTCAGGCTTTCACCCAGTTAGATTCTCCATGGAGACTAGCTCGTGTGTTTTACTTGGTAGTTTTGAACAGTTACTCTGCTAATTTCCTACTGGAACATGTTCACCTGCTTTCCATATTAGGATCCAAGCATTGTGAATGCATGCATCAAGTAGTCACGTAAATTACAGCCACCACCATTTATAACCCATTTCTCAACTGCTACCTGGTAGCAGTTTACTCCTCAGTCCATGAGGTCAGTACCGGCTATATTCTTGTTGTAGCCCTCAAATAGTGTCGATTATGACAGCAGTTCTCCTCCTCACAGCAAGTGTGTACCAAGTGACTTTGGAAACAGGGGGTTAACACTATAGGGTGTGGGGGCACTCGTGACAACACCGTAGTCCTCCTATGGAACAAGTGTAGTTTTGTCAGTGCATCATTCATTTTGTCCCAGTGGCTCTTTTAGAAGAGGCAATATTGGTGTGATTGGGCATATTTTTGGCATTTGGATGTCACTTATTGTGCCTGTTCCCTTGCTGCCTCTGCTCCCCTGATCCTTAAGGATATCTGAAAATAATGATGAATTGCAGCATTTTTTAATATAATAGTATTAGTATAATAAGGGTTCTACTGATAGATACCCTAAAGTTACAGTTACCCGTAAAAATGTTGTTGAAAAGGAGACGGCATGAGTGGTGAAGTGCATCCTCTCACATGTTGTCCTCCATGGTTACCATCTGTGCTGCTAATTATTCATAGCAATTATCTTATTCTTCATTTCCTTGGTCTCCTTTCCTTGGCATGTATCACAATCAACCAAACTGGTGTATTTAAACACCATACCTTATTACTGAATCTAATATACTTGTTATAGCTAAATTTCGTATAACCATTAAATCCATAGTGAGTGGTCTTGCTTTTATCTTAGTCGTATGTTTTGCTCAGGTTGTGGAGCTTCATCCATTGTTGCAGTAGGTTCATTAGGTGTATCAACTCACAAAATGTTGTCACATTGATCAGGAGTATTGTTATCTGGAAAATGCCGAGAGCATTGTCTCTCAAGGAAACAATTTCTGGGTTTTTACATACATAAATACCAATCATGCAGTTTTCTTCCAGGATAGGCACAGTCACAAAGTTGCACTCATAAATGCATATTTGTACACCTAGCTCTGCTTCAATAATTTCCTCCATACTGACCTATCCTTGAAAACCTCATTTGCTGCATTTACTCCCATACACTGCTTCATACATGCCCTCCTGTTTTTAAGACTCCTAATATTCCTCCTCATAAGAATTTTCTCAACCACATTCAACCTCAACTTTCTCGGCCTACCTCTACCTCTCGCACCATTCATTTCACTCTTTTTCGCTGGGTTTTTCATTTGAATGAAAGTAGCTCTGTAGATCTTCTACTTCCTCCCAGTATTAGTGCTTATCAAGGATGCTATTTGGTCGTGAGAGAATCAGGATTTTCAAGAATAATCACTTCTATGGAGAATATTAGGCAAAGGGCTGTTGTAGAACATTGCTTGGTGATTGCTCTCAATAACTTAGAAATTAACAGCCAATTCATTTAAAAATACTTCACAAACATCTACAGCATTGTCAAAGATCATAGTAGTCACTGTTGGAGACAAAGGATGAAATCTCATGCGTGTGTTCTTCCTGGCATTATAATTTCACACTTTATTTTACTCCCTCATGTTATGATTTGATGCTAAACAGTCCTTATTTTCTCACCTTTTTCTGGATGTCTAGCTGTTATTCATTCCTGTTGATAAGGTTAGTTAGCTATCCATTATTGAGACAAATATGTTCACTGTTAATAAATCAGAGCTCCCTTGCTGGTATTTCCATCTTGTAGCAATGAGGGGGCTTGCGTCCCTAAGTGAACCTGAGAGCTAAGCAGGTGGGAGGGTAAACCCCTGGTGGAGCCACCCAAGCTGGACAAGTTTAGGGCAGTAGGCCTGACAGAGAGATATCCTGGCCCTCTAGGGTATCAGGTTGAGGATTTAGTATAGGGGTAATGACCCTATCTTATCAAAACTTTCATCTTATGAGGATCTTAAGACAATGAACGTCAGGCTAATTATTACACTAATGACCCATGCAAATGAAAGGTAAACAATAATGGAAATTGGATGAGGAAGATGAGAATAAGTAGACAGAGAGTGGAGATTGTGATGAATGGGCTAACGTTTCGGAGGGGCCATGGTCTAATAGGGCTGTAACACCGAGAGGTAGTAGTAAGTTATCAGATAGTCCTTTTTCGAGCAGTTTTCAAATATACTCTGTAGTAATGCCATTAGGATTCTGATTGTTTATGCTGCTGCTATGATAGCATATGAAAGGATAGGCCTTGGCAATTACCTAAGATTGCCCAGATTGGGCTGTCAAACTTTCCCAGTGTTCCCAATTGCATTTTCTTGCATGAACCTCAATAAACTCTAATAATACTCATTTTGTTATCATTTTTTTCCTTTAATTTCATTAAAAGTGATGGTATCTTTCAGTTGCCTTGCAGTCTTATCTCACAAAGTGAAACACCTACACTGACAGCTCAAACCCCAAAACTTTTGGAAATGGTATGTGGCTGCAAGACTCATTGAAAAATTGCTGTAAGCTTTTAAAATTCTTCTGAAGGAATTGTGAAACCACAATGAGATGGCAAGACCAAAACTTTCCTTGCGTGATCCAATTATTGCAGTTCAGAGGGAGAAATTAGAATCAAATCAGGCCTTCGAAACCCCCTACTGCCATGACTTATAGCACCTGGCTGGCCCACCACAATACTAAGCTTGCATGAATATTAAAACTAGTAAACAAAATCTTCAGGTACAGTAAAATATCTTGGAATTACCTTAACATCTGATATATCATGGGGATTACACATAAAAAACATGTGTGCAGCATTAAAGAAACTAGGTTTTGTTAAACGTATAATAGGAAGGTCCTTGAATAAAAAAGTCAAAGAGAGATGCTACTTCGCTCTGGTTAGGCCACACCTCAAATATGTCACGAGCATTCGGGATCCTGGTCAAATAGATTTAACCAAAAATATTAATAAAATACGAAGGAAAGCAGCGCGCTTTGTTAAAAACTGCTACAAGCGTACATATAGTGTCTCACAACTTTTAGAGGGATTAAGGTGGGAGTCCCTAGAGACTCAGGAGGCTACATGCTAGGCTTAGGTAGCTTGATAAATTCAGAACCGACATTTTTCAGAGCGACATAGAGAATATTGTCATGACTTCTCACTACATCCATAGGTCTGACAGACGAGATAAGAAAGATACACTGCCGAACAGATAGGTACAAGAACTCTATCTTTCCGCAAACAAAAAGCGATCACAATAAAAATTAAGCTCACTAAATACACTCCTATAATTCATGTCACTATTTCATCTCCAAAAAACTTGCGCATTTACACGGCTGGTGACCTAACACCCCCTGTCACATGCCAATGCGGTGGCTAGTGGGGTATTATGTAGATGAGTATTCAGTTGAATATTAGGTTCTCAAAATCAAATTTTTAAAGAGAGTTGGTGTGGTAAAGGTACTTAAATACTGCTGCAAAGAGCTTCAAAACATGACCTGTCTCATGTTTTGGGACTATACAATCTTAAAGAAAAGTTGTTCCACTTAATTGATGATAATTTTTTTTTATGTATTAGGCAGTTGGAAGTGAAGTATTTCATTACAAATATTACTTTGTGCCATTATCATTTCACTAGGATTTCAGTTTGTGTTTTACTTATGAAGTTTAAAGATCGTGGTCTACTAGGAACCTCCAAAATACGGGAACTTTTTTTTCTCATTACTATTAGCAAACAACTTTACCCTGAAAAAAATAATTTGTTTGCATTATGTAATGTAAAATGAAGTAAATAGTTCAATGTTACTCACTCAGATGTAGGCTCACTTGTTAACTTATTATTGGAATCTGAACTGGAGTCAGCCTTATTTCTTTACTGACAGCTGTAGTAACAGAATAAACATTACCATTATCATGGTGAATTTGGTGGCAGGCAATGTAACATTTGAAAACATTAGGTATTGCTGAGTGAGTGTGTGCCAAGGATGGAAAATGGATCTATGCTGAAAGTGGGCTGCAAAACACAGTAACCCTCATAGCTTTTCTGCTTCTAAAGCTATTTTTTGCTTGATACTAGTGTATGGTATAACAGTACAGTAACTTGGCTTATTGCCATCATGTCATACTCATTACAGATTGGTATTCCTGCCAATGACTTGTAGTACGTCAGGGCAGTTTTCAGTCAAGTATTAGCTATATGTTACAATTAAAAGTTTCGTTGGCTATTAAAGAAGGTGTGGATGTGAGTTAATGGGATGCTGTCGCTTTCTATGAGACTGAATTCTGTTCAATAAGTGGTTAAACATCAGATAGTCCTTGTTTTATTATAAGTTTGAGGTAACTTATGGAGATATGTAGAAATGACTTTCTCCTTATCCCTGGATAAGCATTCAGTAACTTTCGAAAGTAATGAGTCTTGCTTGATACTTCGGTCTTTTCACTTACCCTTTCATACATTGCTCTCAATTCCAACACAGTATGAGAGGAATTCTCCATTCATTTTTGGAGATCACTTTTCTTTTATCATCAAATATTTAATTAAAATGTTAGCTAGTAATATGGTGCTGTGGATTTTTTTGGAGGTTAACTTTCAAAGAATTATTTTGGAACCAATATTGGCTCAGTCTGTGATTTTTTAAAAAGTTTTTATTTTAATGGTCTCGTGAAGTCTTTTCATGATGATACATGTTCATTATGTTGTCTGTGTTTATTGTGCTCTTAATTTGCCAATTTGTCTTTGTGTAATGAACTGACAAAACATAAGTAAAAGTTATTAAGTCATATTTGTGAGATCAAATGTGTGCCTTTTTAGCCTTAGCTAAGACTTGTATTGATTTATTCCTTCCTAGGACCAGCACCAAGGAAAGGTGCCATCTTCACTTGACTCAAACAAGGAGGGGGGCAGCGCAGTGGGGGCTACTGGTGGTGGGGGTGGAGCTACTGCAGCCGTGGCTCCACCCCCTGTGTCAGTGGGGGGCGGCGGAGGCCCCCCATCTGCAACAACGCCATCCCAACAAAATCCCCATCATGGGGGTCATCATCACCAGCACTCAATTGGGCCTCCTGGTGGACCACGAGAAGAACCAGTTGTTGAACCTGTTAATGGTGTTGTACAGCCCCCGTGTGTGCCTCCTCCCGGCAGGCCTGGCCGCAACACTAACCAACTAGCATTTCTGCTGAGGCAAGTCCTCAAGGCAGTATGGAAACATCAATTTGCATGGCCATTCCAGCAACCTGTGGATGCAAAGAAGCTCAATTTACCTGTAAGTTGAATGGTATTTGATCTCTTTTTTGTTGATGAGTTATGCAATAGTTACCTTAAATACTTGCGGATAAGCAGATGTCTTGCATAGTCTGACCACTTGATTTTTCAGCTAAAATTTGTACTTCTTCCTATGACTCGTGTGGAGTCAGACCTGATAAATGTGCTCTTGAGTGACACCAGCTCAAGAAAATTTTGAACCTGCCATGAGTAGAGCTTTCACTATCAAATTACATCTACCTCTTTTGTGGACTTAATGGATTCTTACGTATCTCATATTAGGCTATTAGGTAATTAGGCTATTCTTAGGAAATTAGGAATGTGTCAAGCTTCAGAAGTGCATTTACTGTTTTTCATAATCATGAAAAAAGCTGTATTTCTAATTTTGCTCAACAGATCACACATTAGTCAGGCAGTTGCTCTTCTTTGGTGTTACTTCGTCTAAATAAATGATACCTGCATTAAGGTCCCCTTAGGGTGTTAGTGGATGTACAGAATTGACTTGAGTGCTAGGAGTTTTATGACATTAAGGGCTGGGCAAAGTACAGTAGATTCGATTTAATTGGACCACCAATTATTTGGGGCAGCCACTGCCTTGGGGCAAGTCTTGAAAAACAGAACCTAATTGAAGAATATCCCAGTGTTTTCTCTGCTTAATTGGGACAGCATGCTGCTTAATTGGGCCATACATTGACTCTACACTTGCAAGGAAGTTCATATTTTTTCATACCAGGAAACTTTTTTAACATTTTACTTCTTTCGTTTAATCTTATTTTCCATTTGGGTACCTATTCCTGCCTTTAAAGCTCATAGACCAGCCGATAGGGGATCCGAATTCCATTTCTGGACCAGTAGACTTGTTGTTTCGTTTTATAGGGGAGTGGACTTAGGAGGCGGTGATTGGGCTGTAGGCGATGGGTCAAGAGATAAGTATTTTGAGGATAGAAGGGTGTGGGCAACAACCTTCAGTTTTGGCTTAATGTCAGTTCAGGGTTAACGAGAAAGGAGTGGGACACATGTGGTGAGGGTTTACGAGCAGGTAGGGGTGGATTTCTAGGGATTACTGGTGAAAGTCGAGCAGGGGAGACTAGTCAAGTTAAACAACGTTGCTTAGCAAAAGCTTTTTGTTTACAACATCCTGCACAAAATTCAACTGACTCATGCAGTCTATCCTCTCTCCCCCTTTCCATTTTACAACTGAGCTATCACCATTGGCAGATTACAAGGCTTTTTCTTACCTTTCTCTTTTTCCCACCCCCATACCAGGTAGTTAAATAAAGGACTCATTTTTCTCTTCACTTGCAATTAGTCTGTTGAGAACTAACAGTCTAAAACCAGTGTCACTGGTGTGCATCTGTGCTGGGACTTATCTCATGTTCTGCGATCTGAGTGAACATTGAAACAGTGAAATTGTTTTAGTGCCAAAAGTACAAAAACACTTCTTTTCCCGACTAATATGCTGCGGAAGGACCTTTCATTGGCTGAAAAAATTTGCCGTACTGGACAAAATTAAATATTATCCACCCCAATCTAGTCATCGCCATTTAGCAGAGATAACTGGGGTGCCAAAATGGATGGTAGCTTGGCTAAAGCAGCATCAGTATAAACTGTGAGAAGAATGGAATCTCAATGGAAAGCTAGCACCTTCCCTGTAACACAAGCATCAAGGTAGGAATCCAGATGTCGAGGATGCTTTAAATAAATGGTTTTCCAAGTGATCGAGGGGTTTGCGTCAGTGGTCCCATGGTAATAAAGAAGTTTGAGGAACTAGCTTTGAAACTTAGTCGTGATGATTTTAAGTCAGCAGACTTTTGCGTGTCTCTATGGGTGACCAGAAACAAATTAAAATTCAAAAGAGCTCATGGAGAAACTAATAGTGCTGTTGTTGTGATTGCAGAGGAGTGGAAATCGAAACAACTTCCCACATTACTCCAGAATTTTTGTGCGGATGATATTTACAATATTGATGAAACAGGACTGTACATCTACATCTATGAACTGTACTACTGTGCTACACCAAATAGCTCACTTTACTACAGTTATGTGGGACTAATGGGCTCCAAAAAAACAATGGATCGCATCACTGTTTTGTGCTGTTCTGATGTTTAGAAAAGTGCCAAAAAAAACTTCTAGTTATTGGAAAAAGTGCTAAGCCTCGATGCATTGAAGGATTAAAAATAAACAGTTTGCCAGTGGAGTACCACGTTGATAACAATGCATGGATGACTGTGGGCCTCTTTACGCAATGGTTGACCAGTTGGGGTAAGGAAAATACATGAAAATTGCGTTTCTTCTTATTCATGATAATATTACGGCACATCCTAGTTGTTCAAATGATTTAAAAAATATTTAGTTGGAATTTCTACCCCCTATACAACATCTTGGATGCAACCAATGAATATGGGGATCATCAAAAATTGGAAAACTTTCAAAAATTTGTAATTCCGTGGGAAATTAGAAGAGTATATTCTAGAATCTGTAGAAGATAACCTTCTAACTTTGTCATCCACTGCCGAGAAAGTATGTTCAAAGGTGAACACTCAGCAGGGGATAATGTTATTGGCTGAAAGCTGGCGAGAAGTCACCTGTAAAATGATTCAAAATTGTTTTCATTGTAGTTTTAAACATTCCTACGCAGAAATTCCCAAAGCACCTGACAGTGAATTCATCTTGGAACTGCACAAAGTAAGGAACCATAAAGAACTCAATTATATCGACTCCACCATGGACTGCTATTGCACCAATGAAAACAGTGAAGATGATATTGTCGAAGCCATATTGTCCAGGAAACAAGGTGAGGCTGAATGTGAGGACAGTGATGGAGATGGAGACATACCTGAATGTAGCAGAGTGACTTCTCAGGATGCCAGGAAGTTGATGAGTTACGATGCTACTTTATACCAGAAGGCAACAAAGGAATTCCAATATCATCATTGGATGTCTGTGCCGTGCCGTCTTGGTTCGTGCGACTAGGGTGAAGAGAATGCAGTAGGGTGCATTAGACAAATTCCTCAAACGCAGAGAAACAAGTTAAACTTAAGTACTCGCACGTTACTAAAGTAAATGAAATATTCAGGGATCACATATTCTTATCGAATAATTCGTGCATTGTTTTTTAATAGGACTTCGTAAAAGGCAATTATCCAGCTTCACCTGTGGCTGAGAGAAATATTTTCAACAAGAATACAATTCTTGAAAAATGTTCATAAATTAATTATTTTCACTGATTTATTAAACAAATTGATAGATTAATAAACTTTCAGCATTATAAACCTTATTTTGTCTTTTTTTCTTTCAATTCTACATTTGTATATGCATACTTACGGGATACTTCGCTTAATCGGGGCAGCCGCTTAATTGGGGCAAAGTGCGCCTGTACCGGTGTGTCTCAGTTTACCGGAATCTACTGTATTTTTTTAACCATATTCCTGAAATTATCATCCTAAAAATTTCTTATAATTTTATGATGGCTTCCGAATAGCCTACCCTATTCCCAATCCAGCCAGGTGATATGAACCTCAAACCTAAAGATTGCCAACAGATGTCAACCACTCCGATTCTAATTGCAAAATGCCAAAAACGGGCCTATAGTACAAAAGATCATACTAATTAAGTTTGCAAGTGTCATCCAAGGAAATTGTAATGAACTCATTGTTCTGCTTGAATTTTCAGAAAATTTGGAGATTGGTATTGCACTGTGGTGATGCCTTTGGCTTGGGAAAGGCTCATTTTTTCATGCTAAGATTCATGTCATCAAAAGAATGACTAGTGTAAAGTCCACCTCCTGATTATTTTACCTTAAATTTGGTATCCAAAAGTCAGACTATGCACAAGTATATATGGTGGATAGCATTAACCAATTTGTGCTTGTTCCACATTTTTTAAAATGACATGTAAGGCTTTTTAAACATTGGATGATTTCATTTCTTTTATAAATCTTGATTAATTTTGGAGTTGGGTCCAAGATGTCAGTTTTGTTTTGTCAGGGACCTTAGATTTTGCTCTGAAATATTTATCATTCTTCTTTTAACATGGTGCAAAGTACTTTTTATGTATTGGCCTCTGGAATGGTTAATGTTGGTTATAAATTAAAAAATTTGGTAAAAGTCCTCTCTTTTATGCACCAGCAACAGCAATTGCTGAATTTTAATTAGAAATTGAATTTGCTGTAATTCTATCACTATCTAGGAATGTGATTTGATGATGAGTTATTATCATCAGGTATATTCCGTATGTCCAAATTTCAGGCTTGTAGACCCTGGAAAAGTTGTAATCGGAGGTATTTCTTCGAAAAGGAATTAGTTGCGAGTTACATAAACTTAAATATTAAGTAAGAGGAATGAAAAAAGCAGTAAAGGAAATTAAAAGTGACCTGCGCTTTCATTAGTGTATACCATATATTGACTGTGCTTATGTTTTGTTGATTTAAGTAGTATAATGTTTTTTTTGTTTAATTCCAGGATTACCATAAAATCATAAAGCATCCAATGGACCTTGGTACAATAAAGAAACGCTTGGAGCAGAACTATTACTGGTGTGCCAAGGAATGCATCCAGGATTTCAATACTATGTTCTCAAATTGCTATGTGTACAACAAGCCAGGGGAGGATGTGGTGGTTATGGCTCAAGCTTTAGAAAAACTCTTTTTGTCCAAGGTAAGTTAAGCCACATATCTAACCTGTTATGGTATTTATGTGATACAATCCAGCTTTTATATTTGCTTCTAACGTAATTATAAAATTCCATTTTCTCATGATAAGTGCTTTGAATGTATCATTTAGGTTTCCCATATGCCCAAGGAAGAGGTAGAGGTGGAACCGCCGCCTGCTCCTTCAAAAGGCCCCAAGGGTAAAAAAGGAGCAGGAGGAAGGGTTCCAGGTCCAGGAGGAACACCAGGAGGTGGTGTGCCCTCTGGAGGTGGAGGAGGTGGTAGGGGAAGACCCCCTAGTGGGGCTGCTGTTTCTTCCTCTTCGCCAACCACCACAAACTCGACTGCTACTCCGGGTGGCCTCCCTCCTCATCACCATCATCACCATGGTGCAACTCCAGGAGTGCATCCTCTGGCACCAGGAGCTGTACCCGGAAGCACTGCAACTGGCACAACTAATGTTCCCTCAGCAGCAGGCCTTCCCCATGGGACCCACAATTCGTTACCACCACAGGTATGTTAATTTTTATTTTTATTAGTCTTTTTTAAATCAATTGTGAGCCTAACTGTATCTCCAGTGACATGCCTCCTAAGTTTGGGTTATATTCTGTGAAAGAGTTGTTAATGTTGTAAGTCGTTCTTTGTCAGCTTCTAATTATCCCGCTTGCAGTCCAATTACTATGGACATTTTTGTCCATAGCATTGGCCCTTCAGATATCAAGTTGATGCGTATGATTGCCAAATTATGTGCAGCCAGAAATTTAATATTTAACATGGATGTCGGAATTTGTCTTGGTGCATTGCTGGTGTGACTGTTGTCCTGTTTCCTTAGAATGTACAATTCAGGGTGATGATGCTAAGACGGGTAGAATATTGTCCATCTGTAGAGTTTTAAATCTAGGAACCTTAAGAAAAATTATTTAAATGGGTCGGAGTGCTGTTGAAAGGATGCTATTCTTCTCTCGATCAATTCCCAAGAAGTACAACTATCTGCATTGATGCCGAAAACTTTCATTGAAAACTTATTAGTCGTATTGATTATGTATTTCTGTAGACAGTAAGAACTATTTTCCGATGGGTTGGATCAAGAATAGACAAGACTTCATATAAAATCTTGTTTTTACATCGTCAGGCAAGCCAAAAAATTCTTTAGTGGAGTAATTTGAAAGTTGCAAAATTTACTGGTGACAGCAATGCATGGTGTTGTACTTCATGGTATGTCTCTTTATCATTTTTTAGTCAAGAATTTTGTCCTTAAGTTTCTACAAATAACTATGAATATTATCATTCAAATTTCTAATTCATAATCAAAATAATGTAATGTTTCGGTCTCAGGTTTGATTTTATTCTCAATCTATCACATAATTTTGTAACTAGCCTAATACTCTTTTGTGTAAATATGGCAGATCACATAACCCTCTGACTGGGTAGTCTGCTGAACAAGTATCTAAGGGGCAAAATAGTGTTTTTTTTAATAAGAGAAATTTGAATTCAAGAGTTGAGGTTCTGTTGTATTAGTGAATCCACTTTTCAGTGTCAGCTAACAATGGGTTACAGGAGATATTGACCTGTGCTATTTGTATATTTACTCACTGTGCCTGGGAAATTTTTAATAACCAGAGTTACTCTTGAAGACATGAGGGTACACCCATGCATTTTGAGGAGTGCCTTCCATCATAAAATTGATATCGGTGGTGTATTATACTCCAACTCTCATCTTAGTAGATGTACACCTAGTCCTCAATATGGGCCCTTATTTTGTTCCTGAAAATTTAAGTGTTAATTGAAACAGTGCTATTTGAAGCAAAAAGTTGTGTAAGGAATGATCCTGTAATAAATAGTTAATTCCTATGATTCTGTCGAACAATTTGCTACTGTGCAAGAGCTATTATGAGGGGTGACCTTAACCACAGCAGGTTGGATGTACTACTTTGGAAAGTTTGAAAATTTGCAACCTAAGTGACTTGAAGAATGTGGCTTTAGTTAGCTGATTTTTGTTGGTATAATTTTTTTTCAATATAAAATGTGAAGAGCGTTAATCGACTCTAACATGTGGGAAGCGATAATTATCTATGTTATGAGGGTAATGAGTTTAGTTTGTGCATGTGCTACTCACAGTTACTTTGCCTATGATACCCATTTCATCTCTTTTAATTCAGAAGGTGGTGATTGTGAATGATGAACAGAGTTTGGAGAGATAGTATTTCCTCTATAACATTGTCTGTCACTATTAGTTATTGTCACAGAAAATATACTTCAGTTTTTTCATTTTTTATGCCTACCCCTGAAAATTAGGATGTAAGGAAATTTGTGGTGCCTTAAGTACAACAGAATTCCCTGTAGTCTGACAACAGTAATGAAAGCTAAGGCTTGAGTAGGAAATCAAGGAATAAGTTTGGAATTGAGACTGTAGAGTCATCTTTGAGAACTAATTTTGGCAGAGATTTCAGCTACTGCAGTTTGTTTTGCCTTCTGTATCAGGTGCTGCAATCAATCTGAATTTTTCCTCAATGCCACGAGATTTAAACCTGAATGATTTATAAATAATATTACAGTAGACCTCTTAATAACGGAATCCAAGGGACTGAAATTTTGCCAGTTCGTGAACTTGGAGGTCGTACCTTGGAGGTGATTCACATGTTGCATCACTCCAGGAGCAAAATAAATATCTATGGAGGACCGCAAACGTTTATCCCTACTGTTTTCTTAAAAAGAAATTTGAGAAATTAAAGCCCACCATATGCTTTGTGTCTACATTTACTTCAATTATGAAGTCTAGAAGAATATTAGAGTTGTAATAGATTCTTTAACAATTGTTTGGAAGTGTCCACCACTTACGAGGGAATTCAACCACGCTGAACTTAAATGTTTACGGTTGATTGTTTGACACCAGAGGACGCTCAGTATCTTATTTGCCCGGAGACTTCTACATCGCCGCACTACTATGTAGGTTATCCCTCCATGCTAATAAAGAACCTTCTGGCAGTCCTTTCGCTAAGCCAGAATTTAAGCTGCAGACATTATTATTACATTATTGTACAGAAATCTCGTGTAAGTAATTTGTAGCAACGAATAACTGAGCAAACTACAGTGGACTCCCCATAGGCCAGGGCTACCACTGTAGCGGCCACAGCGGCTTGGCTGTTTGTACTTCACCATTCTTCCACAAGAGGCTGCATTGCAGCGGCTGCGGAAAACAGCTTGATTTTGCCTTCTCATTCATTCAGTGCCTCCTTAACTGATGTCCCCAACATGATAGAAAGCTTTTTGTGGACCAATTAAGCGTGAGTGATTTTGACCACCACTTGGCCCGACAGAATCACCGCCAGTGTATCAAATATTATTTTTATGAGATTTTGTGTTTGGATGTATGCCAAAAATATTGCAGTTAATCATGTAAGTATGCCCTTTTGGCCTGAGTTATTGGCCCTGTGGTTTCTCCAGTTAGAGGGGCAATTTCATTTAAGTGAAGTTAACCAGGATTCCACTCAGCCAGCTCAACAGTTAGTACACTGCCAAGGACATTGTTATTAACCCACTGAGGAAGGAAAGTACGTGAAAATTAAGGAGGAACTAAAGCAGTGGCTCTCAACGTCAGCTGAGTAGAGAATTTGGCAACTCTTTGAACGCAAGGAAATAGGCCACTGGAGGCCGTCACAATTTCTCCGCCACCTCCAAACCCTCAGGTTTACATTGGAAACAGGGTTCCTGCGATGGACAAGGTGCTTTCTGATTTGGTAGTTTATGCAAAGACTCTGATTGGCCCTCTTCGCTTTTAAAACAGCAAAAAAGACAATGTCAACATTTTTTTCGAAAAATTACGTTATGAGGAGGTAATTATTACGAGACAGGGCCAATCTTTCATTTCGTTAATCGGGAGTTTTTGTAAAGCAGGAGTTCTCATTAAAGGTATTTTCTAATGCTTTTACATAAGGATTTGGCGGCCCACTAACATTGTTCGTTCATTGAAGTTTAACGTTTAGCGGGAGTTCCTAAGGTAAAGGTTCTACTGTATATGTTAGGTAATGTTTACTGGAAGCAGTGCTATTTGTCTCCTATCTGTGTCCTTGAGGGACTGGGTGTTGTTATTGTGGTGTTATAAAAATTTCAGATCTAATGGCTATATATTTACAGTGTACAGTTACTTATAATTGTCCATATTTTTACCCTCTCCTGGAGTGGGGATCTGAGGTTTTAGCAGCATGCTATGTGGAACGTATTCATTACAGAAGTCCCCACTGCAAATAAGAGATCAAATGATAACACTTTTTTTTACTGTCATGTAACGATGAAGGTGAGAAAATGTCATGTACTACGGTGAAATTTTAACACTACCTGGTAATAATTCAGCAGATTTGCTGCTTGAAAATTGTTCGAAATCCTCGAAACTATGTAGTTTCTGACAATGTTGGGTGACTCACAAGTATCATGTGATCCCAGCATTTAAAACTACATCTTAGCATGAGAAATGATTGTGTTATAATGTAACCACCTCTTATGAAACCATGCTTGGTGAGGGTTTACCTTAATATATACATTACCTATTACCTTAATAAGTGAACTATGTACGGTATCATCTACTTGTGCTGTTTCTGTCTTACATATTCAATATTTTAGGGGATAATTTGTAGTAACAATGAATGAGCATATAAGAGCATAGGAATAAAAAACTACCTCGGAAAAGCCAGTTGTTTGTCGTTTCGATGGGAAACGTTGATTCTAATGACTTTTAAGAAATTAAAGCCATTTGTGCCACGTCCATGAATATACATTATGGATTCTCGACTTATCGCCAACAACTGTTGCCTAGAATTCCGTAACCAAACAACTTTTTTGATTGAGTCACCGTCTAGTGATGAAAGACGGCAGTTAAACGTAAATACTGTCTAAAGATTGTAAATAATCACATCTTAGTGGTTTTACTTACCTGTTATCTTAATACAGTGGATAAAAAATGTAGTACTACACGTGGGACATACTTACACTCTTTTTTAATATTGTCCGGTACACATGAATAGTGGGTTACAAATTAACATCCACATCAATCTATGTAGATCATACCTTCTGATTCCAAGGCTCTCAACAGGTAATATACCAAAAAAATGTAGCTGTAAGTTAATAGTAAAAGATACAGCAGAGAAAAGGCTCACGATGGAAGTTTCATATGCCTCTTACACAATTCATGTAGTAGATATTTCCTCTCTAGCATTTACAAAAGTAGCTGTTTGTCCTCCAAAATAGTCAGTATTATCCACAGCATCAAGTAGTTCATATCTCTTCAATCGTTATTGAATATTCACTCCAGTCTCACGTTAACAACAATGCACAATGGCTATTTGCGATTAGAAAGAGAAGTCTTTTTTTCTAAGTGGCGCCAAGGACTGAGGGAACTGAACGTGGCAATTGAGGCAACACATTACCTAGGCAATGATTCCAAACATTTATATCCATAATATATATTCATGACCACATCTGTAACAGATTAGTTATTTCCCTCAAGTCGAGTTTATGTTTTAGTCTAAAACTAAATTTGACTAATAGATTAATTTTAATAATTAATATTAAGCATCATTTGTCATAACTATTAATAGGCATGCTCACAATATACAGCTCTTGTAAAACAAAATAACCATGATGAGCTGAGCATATAGGGATTATTCTCTAAAACAGACACCACAGGCATCCAAGCGTGAGTTGGTGGTAAAGAAAATTGATAGCCTATCTGTAGGTGATAACTTGAACCTGTCATGAATGGTATATTTGGTGGACTAAGTGTCATAAAAATATTGGATTCCTGGACCCCTGAAGTCATCAATATTGGATTCCTGGACCCCTGAAGTCATCTCTCAAAAAAAAAATGAAGTTTGACCCTGTGGGAAAACTGAGAATTTCAACCTGAGTATTCACCAAGAAAATTAGAAGTTAATTAATTGACTGTCATGTCTAATCGATAAATATATTCCACACAAATTCAAACGAGATAGTAAAGAACCTCGTTGGTATAACCACAAAGTAAGGCGAGAGCTCAGGAAACAAAGGCAATTACACAACCTTTATAAAAATCTATTATCTTGTAACAAAACAATGGAACTTGCGGCGAGATAAATTTACGTTGCCCCATGCTCAAAAATGAAGAAACTTGAAAAACTCAAAAATGAGCAGATCCTCAGTGAATTACAATATGGAAATCCCAAGTCATTCTGGTCTTATGTGAGAGAGCTCTAGGGTGAATCTTCGACAGTAGAGTCCTTATTGGATACAAACAGCAAAATGGTCGCCAACAGCATCGATAAGGCTAACTTATTAAACCAATACTTCGAAAGTGTATTCACTAAGGATGACAGTACACCATTTAGACATTCTGGACGTTAATGAGCCGATGGGGGACATAACAATTCAGTGTGTTGGAATAATTAAACATCTGCGTTCGGTTAAAACTAACAAATCCCCAGGTCCAGAAGGAATGCCTGCTCGCGTCCTTAAGGAGTTAGCACCTCATATTGCACCATTCTTAGAAATTATGTTTAGCAAATCTATATCCGAAGGCAAGATGCCCTAAGACTGGAAAATAGCCAATGTCACGCCGATGTTTAAAAAAGGAAATAGAAGTGACCCAGGAAATTATAGGCCTATATCGTTAACATCGCTTTTATGCAAGATCCTTGCTCGAACACATTGTCGTTAGCAATATTATGGCATTCCTAGATAATCATTACCTGTTACACAGCAGTCATCATGGCTTCCGTAAGGGCAGGTCCTGTGAAACACAGCTTGTGCTCGTCCTTCATGATATCCTAAAATCAGGTGAATCGATTAAGCAAGTTGACACGATATTCCTCGATTTCAAGAAGGTATTCGACAAGGTTCCTCACAAAAAACTAATTTATAAATTGTATTCATGCGGAGTAAATAAAAAAATAGTGAACTGGATAAGGGGCTTTCTCAGTGATCGAAAACAAAAAGTAGTTCTTGACGGTTTTAGCTCTGATATGATTGAAGTCACATCCGGTCTTCCTCAAGGAAGCGTGATTGGCCCTCTTTTATTCATTATTTATATTAATGACCTAAGGTCTCGAATTAGCAGTAAATTAAGATTATTTGCAGATGATGCAGTAATCTACCGTGAAATGAACTAAGACGCGGACTTTGAAGTTCTGACATCTGACCTTAACAACATTCATTATTGGTGCCAGGAGTGTGGTTTAGAACTAAATATTAGTAAATGTACCACAATTCACTTCCTGCGAAAGTCATCCCACTAAAGCCATACCTACAGAGTGGGTGGTTTAAACATAAAATCTTCAAATACAGTAAAATATCTTGGAATCACTTTAACTTCAGGTATATCATGGGGATCACACATGCAAAACATATGCGGCACAGTATAAAAGAAACTAGGTTTTATTAAGCGTATAATAGGAAGGTCTTCAGATGAAAAAGTAAAAGAGATGCTACTTTGCTCTGGTTGGGCCACACCTCGAATACGTCGCGAGCATTTGGGACCGTGGTCATCATGATTTAACCAAAAAAATTAACAAAATACGAAGAAAAGCAGCACGCTTTGTTAAAAACTGCTATTAATGAACATGTGTTGTTACACAACTGTTAGAGGGATTAAAGTGGGAGCCCCTAGAGACTCAGAGGCTGCAGGCTAGGCTTAGGCTGCTTGAGATATTCAGAACTGGTGTGTTTCTGAGCGACACGCAGAATATTATCATGATGCCTCACTACATTTCTTGGTCTGACATATATGATAAAATGAGGGAGATACTCCGCCGAACAGATGGGTACAAATAATCATTCTTTCTGCATACAATAAGGGACCACAATAAAAACTGAGCTGCTCCTAATACACTCTAATAGGATGTCACCATTTCACCTCCAAAACTTTTGATTCTTTACACGGCTGGTGACCAAACACCCCTTGCCACAAGTCCATGAAGCGGCTCGTGGGGTAGTATGTAGATGTAGATGTCTTTGTATGTAACTTCCTGTCTTAAATCGTGCACCCAACAGCAAGATCAAAAGTGTCATTGAATTTCTGTTTAGTGTCATGTGCTACATTCTTTCTGTAGTGGAAATTAAGTCTTGCTATAGACTAAATTGGATGATGCTTCAAAGGTATTATTCAAAATTTCCTATTAAGAAACCTTTCGGATAATCTCTTAACATCCTTAGTCTTTAGAGCCAAAGAAAACTGGAGCAGAGCTCCAGTACCCATAACCTGATCACTTTGGCCATTATACCATCCATAGGTGTATGTATCCTTAATGCGGCTGCCACCAATAGGTTCATTACCATAATGTGTGAAAGCTCGCTATGAAATTAGGAGCTTGATGGTGTAGAGACAAAATTGAACACCCAATATAAAAACACTAGTAATAAGAATCTTCATTGCTTATAATGCATCATTGGGAGTGAACCTTAGACACGTTGACACCTTCAGTCATCATCATGAAGTTACCATTTTGACGTTGACTCATCCTTCATGGGGATTTCTTATTTTCTAAATATTATCTGTTGACAAAATTATAACTCATCTTCTTGAACCTGTCTCTCTTTCTTGGGATATTTCTTGTTTTCTCTCTTTCCTTGAAATAGCTTGTTTCTTCATGATCAAGAATGCTCTTTTAAGAAATACATGTACTTTAGTTTTTTTTTTCAGAGTACATACTTATCTTCTTGATAAAGTTATCTCATATCATGGCATTTATATTGCCTAAAGACTTCTCTTAACACGTTCAGCGCTCAAGGACATTCTGGAATGTCTTGTGGGTGCTATCGGGTGGCACAGGACGTTCTAGAACGTCCGCGTTCAAGCCATTCTTTACGGCCGGCCAGGGGACTCAAGTCACTCTTAAGGCGATTGCAATTTTGCTGTCGTCATAGCTTAGGCTTCAACCTTTTCTATGGTGGGCTGCGTTTTGGAATGCAATGTTTAGATACTTAAAGGATATGTTTAATAATTTTTAATTTTTGTGGTTTGAAACGTTAGATTACAAGTGTATCTTGGTTGTTTTTATTATTTTTTTTTCGTTTTTGTTCATCTGATTACATTTAACAATATCGATTCGACGAATGCGGCATTCAGATAAATAAAATATTGGCCTTTAACTAATGCACCGTGTGTACGAATCCCGTTGCAAGTGTATATATTGTAGCTGTAATGTTACCCATATGTGACATAGTTCGATGTAACTTATATCGTTGGTGCATATAAATAAATCTATAAAATAAATTAAGATTTTTGAATCTGCAGCCAAATCTACAGCATTCTACAATACATTGATAGACTGTTTCTACTACACTCGGAGCCACTGTTCAGGTGTATGGTAGGGGGTGCTATAGCATCTGCTCATGTATATATTTTTCTACATCCACAATTTTTATTCAATCTATTCTCACATGTGTTCCTTATTAACAGAATCTATACAGTAATGAAGAAAAGCAAATAGTCACAATATAGAGAATGATATTATGTGTTATTAATAATAGCAAATAATAAAATGTAAAAAAATCTTTCTTTTGGCGGTTAATTGTCAGTTGCTCCCTAATTTCCAATGTATTACAACAACAGGTATCTAGTACCATTTATAATTTAAAAGCTTCTGAGGTGGCGATTTCATTTTGTATTTATCATGTGGACATTACTGTTAAATTTTATTAAATTTTTACCATTATGTCTTCCACATATTGTATTTTCTTCGTCTTTGCAATTGCAAAGCCCTTTTTCACCCTGGTCTCGTAGCAGATTGCCGATTCATTTGTCAGGGTATACAAACTTTTTCGATAAAGAGGATCGAGTTTGAACTATTCGCTAGTACATTTATTGGGGGTTTCTTTATTCTTCTAAAATATTGATCTTTCGATTTGATGAACTTCTTAGTGGTGCTCCTCCAATTTCACAACCACTATAAATGCTGCACATGCTAAATTAGCTGTTGTAAATTAAAATTTTAACGTAAAAGAATTAACCGTAATGGTGGAGTGAAAAAGTCTTTGAGAAACATAAAAATTAATGCACAAGGTACTATAATCATTTCATTTTAAGTTACTCATATGTCAAATACAGGGAAAACCCTTCCCAAATATAGTCAACTCCATTTATTCTGTTGTATTTTTTTTAATTTTCATTTTATTGTAGAACTGCCATTGTAGGTAAATAAAAAAAACGTGTCATCCCTTAGATAGTTCCATATTGTACATTGACAGTTGTTTATCAAAAAATCGGGGTGCACTTTGATGGGAAACTTCAACTTCCCTTTTTTACTCGTGAACGCATTTGTGTGTTCGACATTTCTCTTCTCAATAGTACTGTTGATACTCTACAACAGCTGATAAGGAAAGTTCATGAATCAGTCTGGATGCAAATCTAAGAATGAATGAATCTATGCCATGATTATTTTGTTCAAAACCGTTGTCTCAGCTGTCTTCCAAGCTAGACGCTTTTCACCCCCGACCTTGACATTGTTCTGTCATGCACTTTCCAAACAAATTTTATTGATATCAGCGCAATATTTTATTACTGAGAGGATAAAATGAGTGCAGAGTGTAAGAAGAGTTTATAAACTGGATATACTTGTGAAATTATGAGCTTAACAGCAATTAAGGTTTGTTATTCATTTATTAGACGTAAAATCGACGCTGGGGAAATGCTGATAATGCATGCAACCCACACAACAATCATGCGGGTGGCGTGGGACGTTTTAGAACGTCCAAAGTTTAAACATTATAATTACAACAAATAGACTTTAAATTAAAATTATTAGTGACATGTGTCTTATTTCATCGTACTGAATGTAAATATGCAAAACCTGAACTGGGAAGGTATCACAATTTAGGCCTTAGCGTTGAAAGAGTTAATTCATCCCTTACTCTAAACAGTATTTCGCTGTTATTACCAGCCATGTATGGTTTGCAATTATTTTTTATTGTGTATCCTAATCAAAGAAGCTTTAGGTAATCAACTATTTTTGATGATATTTAAAGGAGTTGCTTTATACTTAATCTATGTTTACAAGGTGGTTTATTGTCATGGGTTATGCATTAAACTTCACAATTAAGTATTTTTGTTTTTGTGGAGACCAGGCCTGGTTTGTCATTTTGTGGTATAGGAAATTTAGTTTTATAATATCTTTTACCATTCATTAAGATACCCCTTGATCTGGGCCAAGTATTTGCATTGTACAATGGAAAACTTCATATGTGGATTGTAAATACGAGATTATCGGACATACCTCATCTTTTTTTTGTTTTGAGGACAGTTTCAAAGATATATAAATTTTTGTGGCTTGTTGATGGTAAAAATAAGTCAAGATATGTGAACAACTTCAGGATATAGATGCAAGTATTGAAAATCACTTAAAATGTAACTAATTCATGGAAATGAAATAATAATTCATTTTAAAGCAAGTAATTCAAAATAAGTTATGCTGCAGAAATTACATCAATAAAATTTGGGAAGAAATTGTGGATTAGAACACACATGATGTAACCAGATGCACAATTAGTGAATGGAGTGATGTTTGGAAAAGGTTCGTTGTGTATTTACGAAAGTAAGTGTATTTAAGAAATGCGTAATTATAAAAGTTAGCATTACAGCAGAGTATTTAAAAACTTTGCATTATGCATGGTTGTATCATGCCTTTATATGCAATCAACGTGGATGTGATTATCGAAGTCGATTATCGATTATTTTACTGTCTGGCGCTCGTCAACGCTGTGTTTTGTAAGCAGCTGTACAGACCTAGGTTTATGATGGATTGACATTTTATCAGAGCAAAATGGCTACAGCCGGTACTTTCGGTTAGACCATTGATTCAAATGATTGTTGCACACAACAGGTTTGCTTCTTGATTGTGCTGCAGCCATGTCATTGTGTTCTGTATCTGATATTTGAAGCTATTTCGTCTTCCATTCTGTTCCAGTTGCCCTCCGCAAATGTCTGTGTTGCAGTCACAAGCTTCTTTGTGTTTCAGGCTGTTACTCGTTTAGTTAGCTGGTACTTACCTGTCTACCTGTTGCTGCTGATGGAATCATAACTAGTGATGGGTCAAATCTGAATCTTGCATTTGAATCTCCCATTTTTATCAAATCTTTAATGCCGAATCTCGAATCCAAATACTGCTTTCCCTTTGTTATATTTCAACATACTTTTCATTGCCAATACATTAATAAGTATTAACATAATGATTTGCTGTTTTCTGTCTAAAACTGGAAATTTTTATCTGCCTAACCTCAGTGTGTTAGATGCTTTGTAGACACAACCGCAGGATATAAAATGATGTTATGAAGTTTCAAACCCTATCTCCAGTTGATGTCAATCAAATTATTGTATTTTGAAAATAATAACCTTCCCCTGATAAGAAGAGAACCACCTTTCATTCTTTTCATCATTTTGCCTCGCAAGCTTTTATTCCTTTATCTTAATTTATTTTAATTTCACCTTCATATTTTGCTTTGATGAGTGGTTAGAACTCAATAACTCCTTAATGAATGTTTAAAAAGGACCAGTTAAATTTTCCTTACATTTGTGGCAGTATACCACGGCATGATGTAGCAATAAAAACTTTTGAGAAAATTTTATGATATGATAAAAACTATGATTAATAACGTGTTCCATGCTCGTTATATGAAACTTTATTTTTCTACATAAAAAAAATTCGGCCCATCGGTTGAACAAATAATAAAAACATCAGGCATAATGATCTGTGCATGCACCTTGCAATTTTTAAATAAAACTTGTCACAACTAATTGCTAATAAAATCTCTGCTGATATGCATATTTTATGATGTAATGAATGTTCACCCAAGTTACCACAAGTGCAGCTGCATCATAATGATAAATTCTAAGATGAGATTTCTCATGAATTTATGATGAAGAGTTTACAGGGATGTATTGCCAGTGGTTTGGCAAATGTAACCCACAGCGGGATTGGATTGAATCATGAATCCATGGATTCAATAAGATTCAATCGAATTCATACCACAATACTAATGAGAACTGTTAAGTATCTTCTGTGAATTCAAATGTGTTACTTCATTTACATGGCAGATTTGATTTTACTTAGAATACAGAAATAGCCACAATTTTCTGTGTCGATAGATCGCCCATTGTTTGGTGTGCTTCTAGCAGTGTTTTTGCATAAGGGTATTTCACAGAACTGTTGTGTTTTGCATCTCTTTTGGTTGTGATATAGTTGTAATGAAACTGCCCTTAAGTGTTCTTTTAGCGCCACTGCCAACTAAGGTAGTTGCACATGGTTTCACCTTTAGACCTAAAATATCTGTGAAAATGCATGTCTGTATTGCTGAAGCATATAGGTCCTAATGGCACCAACCCTGCAGTGATTGGTGCTGGCATTGTGGGTGAGAAACATTAACCCTAGAGTGGTAATGGTATTTTAGGTATACGCTACTGGTAATGCCTCATAAATTTTATGACTCATGGTTCAGGTTTGTCAATAATATGATAAAATGCTCAGACATGATTCAGATATGCTTATTTACAAATTAAATCAAATTATAAACAACCCTTTATTTGCATTGTAAACTAATAATTCCCTTATTCTCCGCAGTAGGCAACCTCCCTTAATAGCTAATTGTCATTTTTCTCTTCATTGTTGAACATATGACTCATATGGTTCTCTTGTTTTTGTGTTGGTGTGAAGTAAACGTTCAGAATTTGCAAGCTGAAAGTATGTAAAGGTGCACAAGTTACATGACTTTCCTCTCTTGAATATCCGTGGTTAGGATACATTGGGTGGATTACAGGAACAATGTTTTAACTGCTATTTGAACCTCAGCAGAAAACTAAAAAAAAAAAACAGGCTTGCAAGAATGAGGTTTCTACCGCATCATGGACAAAACTCCGGTTCAAAGGTCACCAATTTCTAAATATGCTTCTGGGAAGGTACTGCCTGTATTATAAACCAAAGTGACTAGCTAGGAAGAAGCAAATATTCGATCCTTATTGATATAATTATTTCCATGTCTTGGAGGTATTTGTAAGGATTTCCATTAAAAGACATGGGTTTTAGAAAGTAGAGTGATAGCTTTTTTACCTTTTTTAATGAATCAGAGTTCATGCATAGATTTTGATTCAGTAATGAAGTAACATGTAAATTGCCATTGAAGGTTAGTATTAACTGCTGTACATGAAAGACCCTTAGGGATATTAAGTGCCATATAATTGTAAATTTCTTGTAGTAATAAGGATGATGTGTTTGGGGATAATGTGGTTGCTGATGAGTTAATGTAAAATAGATGTTTGAAGTATGTTTGCAATTCTTTCAGCTCCTAAGTGCCATTGGTCAATGTCATTAAATTACCCGTTGATCCCTCACGAGTTATTAAATGATGATGGAAACTAAATGTTGGTTTCATTCTTTTGAGTCCTTTATGGAACAGTCTGTTGTTATTGTAATCTTATTATAATGATTTCTTTGTTTTCGTAATTGTAGCTGCTTGAATATTGACTCTGGAGAAATAGTGCGGGAGATTTCGTGATAACATTTACATACCTACGTTTCTACATGCATATAAATATTGCCCACTAAATAATACAAGATAGATAGCTCTCAATATAGGATTCTATTTCATAAAAGAATCAGCATTGTGCACTGGTAAAATTTGATTCTACTCGTTAAGCTTTTTGTGTCAATAATTTTTAATGGTTATTTAGAAAAAAATACTGAAGCTTCAGTCTCTGGTATCATTATGAAATAGGTCATTGACCTAATTATATTTTGTACTGAATAGCATAACAATGGGATTTGTAGCTTCATGAACCTGAATTACTAGGATATGGATAGGCACTCGCTTATTCTGTTTGCTGTGCATACTGGTGGATGAAAATTTGCACATTCCAGGAATTCGGTGTAGTATTTAAGATGTTTCTTGCGTTTATCCTCCCCCTCCTCCTGTAATGTACTCTCGTAATATGCTTTGCATTTTCCGTCTTCTACTGCCATTAAAGTGAGAACTGAGAGAGAATTAACTTATCCTCCAGCATAAAATTATCGATTACCCCTCTGCTCACTGTTATATGCTGCTGATTTGATTCTGATGATCTCGTGTATTTACATTACCTTAGTCCCGTTAATACTTTCGTTAGTTTCCAGCACGACAAATGACTGCATTCAACATTGCCAGATATTTTACTGACTGAGGCCTCAGTTAATGTAGACTGCGATGGAACCTCATTCTTGCAAGCAGAAGATTGGATGCGGTTGGACTGGGCAACAGGACCTCGTTAGAATTGTGGGTTGAACTCTTTTCTTGCAATCCACCCATTTGGTTTATCAAACTGACTTGTAGGTTACAAGTATTAGTTACTTTTAAGAAAATATCTACATGTCCTGTGAGAAAATCTATATTTCATGAGTAAATCAGAAGGAATAACTGGAAAAACAAATTTTGACTTGCGATATATTGTGGGCTATGTGTGGGCTAGAAAGGGTAGAAAGACTTATGGGGTGGGGTAGAAAGACTGTTATGGGTGAGAGAGTGGATTAGGTTTTTCCATGAAGATACTTAAAAAATATATAGTTATTATGTCATATGTACTGTAATATGATAGGTGAACAGAGCACCACACAATATTTTCAAATCAAGAACCATAAGTAATGCTCATTTCAAATTCTTGCTTCACTAAATGCAGTGGAATGAATGACTCTTTCGTACAAAGTTGCTGATGACTTGCCCTCGCTAGGTATCTTTTAAGGTAAACTGTCTACTAAAAGTACAATTAATCATGTAGTCGAGCACTTACGTATACCAAGCAATGTTGTTCTGACTCTTGGATGAGGGAGATGGTTAGAGAAACTCTCCAAATATATTGTAGGCTTCAAATACTACCTGAACATGGACTGGATGTGGTCCACTATTTTCACTTTTAAACTTGTAAAGAATTTACTAGTCCTCCATTTTTGTTTGAGAAACCCTTGTCACACTTGTAGAACCCAACTTGTAACTTTCCTGCTTGTGCCCTTGAGAAATAGGTGTATGATGCATTATTCATGACAGAGAGATGGAAGTCTCAAGCCAAGTGGAAACGAAAAGTAAGGGTGACATTTGGTCATTCGGTTGGAAAATATGCAGTAAATGTGCTAGACACCCAATACCACAATGTGGCCAGTTTTCCTTTCTTCTAACAAAAGGGGTAAGGGTCTCAGGATTGTCCTGTCTCAGGATCTTCCTGTCTGGAGCTTGTTAATATGGATTTCAAACTTCCCTGCTGCATCATTACAGTGGGTAGATGGTTCTTTTTTTAAGCATTCCAGTTTGGTATATCATTGTTTTGTGGTGAATGTGTATCAGCAGTGACCTCTTTGTACATATCTGTTACTTTCTTCTTTATGGTTTTAATTGACTGTTTGCTTGTGATCTTCAATTACAATTTATCTGAAGGTTTGAGACTTGAGGAACATGGAGCCTAGTTAAAAAAATATGGAGTTGTTTGAGGGAGGTGTGACTTCGTCAGCCAAACACTGCTTCTGGGGGTTTGGTGTGTTATTAGGTGTCTGGATAAAGTATGAAACCAATTTCTGCATTTGTAGGTTTTAGTTATTGATGCTTATCTGACCTTCATTAAAATACCTTATAGGTGCATAGTGTGTCTTATGAAACCTCATTATCATCAGTCATCAATCCAATGTTTTGTTTTCTTAAAGCTCTTTACTCCTTTCTTATTTTAGGTAATCATTTTATTCTTTCATTTGATCTTCGTTTAATGTGCATCATAATTTGTATCACGTGTTCCATCCTTATTCTTCCTTGATAATTCTTTCCATTCATTTCCCCTTCCTTTCCTTTTCACCCTTTTCAACCCTTTTCCTTTTCAAGTACCCTTTTCAAGCAGTAATAGTATCACCAAATGTGTTCCAATTTAATTTTCAGGTTTAATTTTGGTCTAGAGCTGTGTATATGAGGTGCCTTCTTCGAAACTGGTGTTGTTGCCTGATTCTTTTTCCGGTAGAATTCAATCTTGGCTTGTGCCCCTTTGCTCACTATCTTTCTTGACTTGTCCATCTCTGGTGATCATACTTCCCATATTCTCCTACCAGCTACAGATTTTTGCTGTCTTAGTCTTTAACTTTGTCTTCTTCATTTCTTCCTCCTGCCGTATATGGGTTTCCTGAGAATGATCTTCTGATTTTAATTTCTTTGTGGATTTTTCCATGCAGTCCTGCATTCTTATCAGATTCTCTTTCCCAGAATTGTTCTGTTTAGGGATGAGTCGATTCCACTTTTTTTTAAATTCCGATTCCAATTCTTTCCAATTGATTCCATCAATTCTTATCCCTAATAACAGGGGGGATATACCAATTGATGTACCAATAGCGTATGAATATTACTTAAATTCAAGTATTGGCTGAAATAAAATAGCAAAGACAATTAAGTCGCTCAAAAAGTATATTTATTAACAAATAGCCAATATATCCTCAGCTTATTGAGGTAGATAAACAGTACAAATTGATAGCCTACACCCAAAACTACTGAGAGAAATGTGATGAGATAAATGAAATTTAATTAAAATATTCATCTATATGGAATCGGTTTTAGGCGATCGATTCTCCATACCGATTCTAATCCTGAGAATCGGTGGAATCAAGAATCGACAATTGGATTCGACTCATCCTTAGTTCTGTAATCAGCAAAGTATTCTTGTTGTCTCTTTTTACATTCTCTTAGGCACTGGCCTGCCATGATGGAAATTAGTTACATGTCAATCATGTAAGATCACAGAAGCATAGAGTGGGTTCAACTTTAATTTTGAGGGGTGGCCTCCTGTCGTTTATTTTTCTTGAATAATGTTGCACCTGTCCATATTAGGAAACACATCTCATCTATTTCCAAGGCACATCTGTACACAAGATTTTCATTATTCTTCTTTGTCACCAACTGACTACACAAGCATATATAAGTGCACTAATTGTCTTGAAATGTTTCAATTAAATCATGATTAAAAGGCATATTTATCAGTCATCATTAAATATCTTTTAAGAAATTAGCTTTTGCTTTAGATTTCAAGTTAACAGCCAATGTACATTGTACACTTTGGCAATCCTAAATTTATGCTAGTCGCGTTGTGTCAGAGCTTAAATTCTTTTATAATTTTTTGTTAATTCGTTTGAACATCCTGTATTGTTTATTTGCCATTACTTTTTGGAATCTTCAAATGCAAGTGGTTTCAATGGAAAGTAATCACTTTTTACTTTATGAAACCTAGCCAATTATATCCAGGAGTTAGCAGTTGCATTTATAATAGTCTTTAATTAAAGGGAAGTAATCCCATGATGCAAAAGTTTTATTTCCTCCTTTATTGTCTCTCTATAGATAAGGAATGTGTTGTATTTTTTCTCTTTTGTCATGCATAATAACCATTCCTGTGACAATTCATGAAGCTTGTTAGCAAGATGATCAAAATTGTTACTCTCATGTCAGAAAAATCATTAGGGACTAAAAATACATTGCCTGCTTTTCCATCGACTTAATTTAATGTGTGAAAGATATGTTATTCATCATTGAGTTTCCTGATTAAACAGGTAATAATTCTGTGGAAGTCATCAAATGATAGATTTTAGACTTAATCAAATGATTAGACTTAATTTTTATGTCTTTGTAATTTAAAGCTTCAGAGCAATGCCACTAAGTGGAATATCCATGTATCTTCCTAAGTCATCTGGTATGATTTGAGCATTCAAGCTACTCTTTGATTGAGAATGTTTATTAATTGAGCAAGTCTATCGGATGTGGGTATATAGAATATATACATTGGTATCTGTGATGTTAATTGGATTGCATAAAGGAGAAACAATTGAGTAGCTTCATGGACAAGTGGCCTCTTAGAATGAGAAATATAGCAATTAATATCATATCAATATTTAACTATTTAAGTGGCATAGGTATTACACCAGGGCATTATAAGTTAGTGTGCGGGATATTACTGTGGAAGCGACCAAATTTTGTAGAGAGCATAGGAAATAATTATCTGGCAAATATCTTTGTTTTATGCTTTAATTAATAATTTTAAAGACATGCCTGCTGAAGTTTTAGTCCTGGTTCCTCATTTAGGATGCTCCTTTGTCTACTATTCTATAATATAAACCCTTTCTAATGATTCTCGTTTACTGATTTTATTTTAGAATTTTATACACCTTGATTTCCTTTCTTTTGTTTGTTTTAAGTTCGGTGAGCTTTTCAATTTTTTTTAGTTAGAAGCTCTTGGCGCTGCTTGATTTTAGCTTGTTAATGAGTGTCTATATTTTGTTATTGGGAATCTTCATTTGCTGCGTGCTATGCCTCTTTACGTCCCTGTGGTGAAAAATATTGCCTCAATTATTATGATACGCTAGCAGCAGATCAGTGTCATGAAATTAGTAATCTTCAAGCGCAGGTACGTCAACCGTTTCCTTGCATATGAGTAATCATTACCTATTTGACATTTTTATGCAGATTATCTTTCGAGGAGTTTGTCGCATGCAAAGTTTGCCATGTGTGTTGATATCTGCGGCATTCTTCCCATCCAGTGAAGAGCAAGAAGCTTTGGAGGACTTCTCACCTTCTTTTGTCATGCGGGCACAACAAGAAGTTATGTGACCAGACTTATGAGATTATAATGGGTGGCAGTCTAAAACAGTAAAATTAAGGAGACTATGTGGCTACAATAATTTAATGCTGAAGACTTATTTCTGAGTATCAAGTAATAGACTTCTGCCCGTTTGTGAAGTTGCAGGAAGTGAACGTGAATAGCTTAGGTTGGAGTAAAGTTTTGTGTCTTGGCCTGCACATCATGGGAATCCATGTTACGCTTTTACTACGTCCTAAGCTCAGATTGCTGTAGGTACTAGTTTTTTTACATTTAAAGTTTTTTTTTCATCCTTATCATTGCCAGTCTTTGGTAAAAAAATAACATATGATGCTCTTAAATGTACAGTATAATATATGTTGTTTTCTGGCACCAAGTTCTCACCTTGTGCTTAAATATTTCTTTCTATTTATGTCACACTACCTTTCTCCAATACTTATGAGCTAATGCAAACTAAAGCTGGAAATTACTTGTTTTAGGTAGTGTATAGGTATATGATTGACATTGCATTCCTGTTGCTCTTTTAGTGAATAGCAAATCCTGTACAGTCCTTCTTTTATCTCTACAGTGTAATTACTATTTCTTTTTCTTCTCTTATCTTGGTTTGTAGCTTCATTCCTGCTCCTTAATATAATGTTCTGTGGGGTTTTTACCCATTCCATGTATAATTCTATCAGCTTTTACTTGTCTGGGTTTACTCTTGCAGCAGAATTAGACTGCACATCAAGGAAACTAATAATTGAAAATGAATGTAATTGTTTTTGTTAGTTTGACTCTTGTAGGTCCTTAAGAGATTTTATTAAATGTGTTACAAAGTACATCATGGCTTGATATTGAGTCAGTTTAAAAGATTTTGTGTTTATTCGGAATATCGTTGGCTAACAATTGACCTAATTTCTTCCTGAGGAACTTTGAAATTATCATTTCTATTTTGAAAGTGACTTTGTTTCCTATTGGGATTGCAGTTAATGAGAGTAGAACAGTCATGTCTCTTTTCTAATTTAGTGTACACTTTGGTTTAGATTAATTTCAGAATATTCCTGCTTCACACGTAATTTTATGTAAGTAAATTCGTACCATAGAAAATGAATTATTTATAATTTTACATTTGTTATTCACTGATTAAGCAGAATTGGCTGTGACTTGGAAAATGTCATTCACTTAGATGAAACAATAATTTGTGCACTGTTGATCTCCTTCAAATTCCAGTCATAAATTTATAGATGAATTGTTATACTTTGAATTTATTGTTAAGTTTTATTGTTGACCTCTTTAGCTTGTTTTATTAAATAGAAAATTTATGTTTAATACCTTTGTACTTATCTACAGAGAGAATTATATATATACATTTATCTGTTGAATCATTCTTATTTTATGACTTAATTTCTAGTTAAACCTTGTTAATAGTCTAGTTAACAAAAGAATCTTACTGCTTCAGTCATGTTATAATTATTTGCCACTTTGCCCTCACATGAGTATGTTTCACTAAGTAATGAATTTTATACTTCTGGTGTCAATTGAGCTCTATATTACCACACTTGTTGTGGTGTGCACTTAAATTAATCTCCATTTTTATCATCAGATGTGATCATTTAACTATCAGGAATCCTCCCATCTTTTTTGTTGCTAATTACATTGCTCTTTGGTACATACGTGTCACTTCAGCCTTCGTGTTTTTCTAGAAGTAATTATGCAACATATTAGCCTAATTGTGGTGTAGACTTGAGGCATGGTCACTGTTTATCAGTTAAAAACTGCAAAAAGTCCGAGTTACTTGCCTTTTTCAATTAAAAAATTCTTATAAAATAAATTGATCTCATATTCCCTGGTTGCTTGTAATGTATTTCTAAGAACATATCTATCTACTTATTGCACTCTTCATATTCCCTTATCAGTTTTCAGCTGCATTAGCCTTTGCATGTATGGGGCAACTTTTTTATAGTCTTAAAATGATTCAATGAGATCTGTTGCTTTTTTATGCATCACATGGTTATCACATACTCAGTTATTTAGGCCTACCTGAAGGTGTTTCAGAAAGGGGCTTGGATTAAAGTTAGTTGGAATTGTAATTTTTAGCCAGGAATCAGTAGTGAAAAAGTTTGATGCTATAACCTTGAAATTTTCAAATACTGTTTTTGAAAATTTCTCAAGGCTGTGACATCATACCAATGGCATTTTGGAGGTTTTGATATTGACTAGTCATTCCTGAATTTGGCCCTTCTACGTCTATGGATAGAAATTGACACTGGTTGCCTTGTTAATAGTAAAGGGAATGTTTTGACTAGTTTGTTCTTCAAATTTGTTTTGAAAAAGTAGAGATCTTTTAAACATGATTCTAATCTGGATTTTTTATATCATGGAGATCCGGCAGTTGTCAGAACTAAATTTATTCCCATATATCTGTAAAATATCCAAATGACATACTACGCAGTCGTACCCATGGGTGCTAGAAGAAATCATAGCCATCACAAGACTTACCATTAGAGTGGATTTCATTCCTTTGGTTTATATCTTAGTTTCTGTGCACATGACTGTTTTTCTTGTGATGTGTGTATTCTGTAGTAATTTAAAAATTGTCAAAGGTTTGTTGTTCTGTAGTGACAGTGTCAGTGTTTGTCCTCTGAAACTAGCTAATGACATCAGCCACATCTTACATGCTGAAATGTGGATTGGAGACTAGATTATCTCACATAAATGCTCTGGCACTAAGCCTCAAATTTGCTAATTTTACTACCTTGGAAATTTTGTATGTCAAATGATATTTTTGAAACATATATCAAATGATATTTTTGAAACATAGAATTAGAAATTCTGATTTATCCTGAAATACCCACTGTAAGCTGGTATCTTTTTTCTTATTGCCTCTTATTTATAATTATATGTTGTTAGTTGGTTCCATGGGGATAGACGTTAGTCGCTTAGTGAAATCTTGGTGTAAGTTGATCCAGCACCCCTAAAAAAAAAACTAAGAAATTCACGATTTAACCTTTGTTAACATGAAATTATGTGCAGTTATTAATATCAGACTGGTTTAGTTTTAAAAATTATTAAAAATGAACATAATTTATATGCTTTAGTAAAATATCAGTTAATGTAAAGATTATGAACTACAAACACATTTGTTTGGTGTAGCATACTACTCACTTCATAACGTGACAGTACAGCTGCTTCATTTTTTTACATTTGACCTTCGGTACCAGGAAATGCCCTTTTCAAAAAAATGTGGAATTAGACTTGATGAGCCCTAGGTATTGAAAAAACTTGAATATCTAAGTAACTACATCTTGGATATTCTTCTATGCTCCTCCTTGGTGGTGCCAAACATTGAGAAAGTTTTTAAAACACTCCGATAAAAGGCTGTAATTCTAAATAAGTAATACCTTTGAATTTGATAATTGGCAAAAATCAAAATGAAATATTAAAAAGTGATGACCATCATTAACTGAAAGAAAGCCCCTCATTACTGTTTATGGAATAGTTCTTCAATGTGTATTGATCCATTCATTGCTGTTCATTTGTACTGATGTTTCAATCCATACTAAAAGATAGGAAGCTCCCAGCATTATCAGTTCAGCCTTTGTCAGCTCTAGAAAGCGTGCTTTAAAACAGTTCAGTAGTAGACGAGTGCTCCATTTCCATAACAGCCCTACAGACCGACATGGCATAAGAACCTTAATTGTATTTCTACTATGCTTGCAGTGTTCACATTACAGACCTAACCCTGTGCTGCCCTCTTCATGAATTATGGATTACAATTAAATGCAAGCTCATCATTTCAAACATAATTAGAATCCCAGCATCCATGATAACTTATAATAGTTTCCAAAGTAAATAAAACACTTCGAAGTTCATGAAACACAATATCATCTTGCCATTATCCTTTTTTTCCATTACTTTTCTTTGTATTCCATATCTTATTTACAATTTATCATCTGCAATACAGGTGCCAACTGATATAGTGTTGGAAGGATTAGGAACTCTGTGCATCAGCTATAGGAGCATGTATTCTTACTACTATTTAGGCCTAAAGGTGTAACTGCAATGTTCCATATAGCATCTGCGAAAATGGGGCATTGATGAGCGCTAGGCAGTAAAAGCACTTAGATGATTCCTAATAATATTCTGCTATGGTTTTTGTTGATTTTGAATATAGGTGTCAGACATGAAGTTTGCGAAGTTTTTTTCTAAAATACACATTATAAATTAATTCAATATCCATACTCACAACATTCAGCTGTGACTATGGTGAATACTGCCTAATATCTTATGGCAGATTGCTGATAGTTAATTCTGCCCACATCGCTCCACTTTTTGCAGTTAATTGTTTGCATGTGTTTTTATCTGTGCTTACTTGTTATTTTTGTAACATAATTTACTTAAATTATTTATTTTCAATAATAATTTTTCCTAGATTTCCTTTTGATTTCGTAAAATTTATTATTTTAGTGTTTTTTCGGTTTGGAATTTTTGTCTGAACTTCATAATGTTGCCGTATCATGATCTATTCTATCCATTAATCACCCAGAAAAACTAACAGAGACCAAAATAACCCAAAATGATGGAAATCGAGGTATCCCTTTATTTGCTGTTGTAAGCATGCAGCAGCAGTAGTCAACACCAATTACAGTGTCTCTGTGGTCAGCCAAATGTATCTATTTTATATATTGGACTTTCATATAAGTCCCAATTTAAAAAAAGTGCTTTTTCTCTTTGCTTCCTTTTTAAGTCAGTGAAGTACTGGAGGCCCTTTCACATATATGCTTAAACAAAAAGTAACTAACATCAAGAAGCAATAGAAATATTTCCATTGTAACTAATCATAACAATCTTTTTCTGCTCTTGCCTTAGTACTAAATTTGCAGATACTGCCATTACATTTACTCTTGTTGTAATAGCCGTTGTTTCTGTGTGATGAGGCAGCTGTGTCATTGTCTTGGTTATGGGCATTTCCACCATGTGTTTCCTTTGTTTTTGAGGCAGAACTTGTGACAGTCAGTGGCTCTGGAGGTTATCCGATGAATGTTTTTGGCATGGAAGTATGCCATTAATTATAATTTGGTCCCCAAAGTGTGCTTTTGAATATTATTCAGATAACCTTACACCTGGCAGTTACGGCTTAGTTGAGAAGAAGAAATTAGCCATACTTCTAAATTCTTCTCTGGTCTCCAACAGGTTGCCTGTACTAAACTTTTGCTCAGACCTACAATTGTGAAATGGCTGTCGGAGAACATGGTTGAGGCTATGTGGATAATTTTCCTCAGAGAGGATATTCAATTCGAAGTATCTCATAAATGTAGTGGAAATGAAATTGTATTCGTGAAGATTTTGGCAAGTTGATGCGCATTTATCATTTTTCATGTTTCCTGATGTCTTCCAATCTGCTCCTACATCTTCTACTTTAAAGGGAAGCTACCTATGTTTCTACTGCTGTAATGTCTCTCATGTTGTTTTTTCATGGTATTCCATCTGGATATGGGCCAGGTCAATTCTCAATTCCCCTGATTTTTGAGCTTCCTTATTTTAGGGCATTGAAGTTCCTGCAAAGTAATTATATTCGCACATAAATAGGTGTACATGATTCATTTCTGTCTTGTTATACCCGAGTGAGTAATGAAAGGCATATCCTTATGAATCATTTTATGTTTATTGTAGAAGTCTTTGATTACCTCTGTCTTAGTGAACGTGAGTCTACTTATTATTATCATGATGTACCACATTGCATAAATTATCTATCTTGAATTACTCATTTCCTCTTTAATGTCCCTCAGCACTCATGTTATTATTCAATCGTTTTCGACTTGTCACAGTGATAGTCAGTTATCTCAAAAAATGAAAGACTCCTCTAGGCAGAAATTGCGTCAAATGGTGATCGACTTCATTATGTTTCTCATTGAAATTATTACTTAGCTGCTTACCTTTTCCTGATCCAAGGGGTGTGTATAGCAAGGTGTGCACTGAAGCATGGTACTACTAATATTGGTGTATTAATGGTATCATGCTCAAAGGTACGGTTATTGTGTTTTTTATTGACCATTCCTTTCCATTTCTTCATCCCTGAACTTGGTCAAATTCAATGGCTACCTAGCTGGTAAAAGTATGCCTTTCCTTCTTGTTCTCTTGCTATTTCTCACATTGCCACAGAATGTCTTCTGGTAGAGAATGTAGGAATACTTTAAAATAGTCGCAGCAAAAGAGGCAAACATGTTTTTCAGTAAGATAACAACTTATAAGATAGAATTGCCTGGAAATTCACCCTGTAGATGGTGCAAAAACTACAGAGACCCATGTTTGAAATGAAGTGACTGGCTAACTTAATGGAAGCAGGTTCTGTTAAATTAAGGCTTAATTTATGTACCATAAAGAATATTATACCTAATTTTTTGTTATACATCTTAAATTTTTGTTACATTAAGAACTAGGAAAGTACCTTTATTGGTATTTCCCGGCCTTACTCTTTCTTAGGATGTCCTAGACTTGGATACCTGGAGAATCAATCATTAGAAAGTTGTTGCTGTATTGTGCTTACTAAATGGCTGTATTCGGGAAACATGACAAGTAATAGTCCTGTTAAGGTTAGCGAATCACTGATTTGGAATTGGCCATGAAAGGACAGGGTGAGAACAGAGGAACTAAGAATGATATGAGCTAATGGGAAAAGGTGGATACTCATTAAAAACTGTAGTTTCCCACATATATGACATATTTACTGTGAAGTGAATTATTGTCATTAAGTAAGTGTTTTCAGTGCATGGAGCTGGAATTTTTCAGCAAGGTAGCCTACTGATTATTATGGACTTTCTTCTATATTTGCCATTCATGTAACATGACAGAGTGGCTAAGTTATTGTTGGCTATTTGGTATGGTGAATGCTCATTCTAGCATTAGCTCACAAATGAATTTCAATAACGACCTAGAAGCGTGTCTGTTTTACCCAGTGAATTCTCTGAATGTACTGGGAAAGGATTTACTGTGTTTTAATAGTTCGGTTGAGTGGTAGTTCATATCAATTCTTGGAAACTTTCCTGACAATGCAGGGTAATCGATCATAGCTCTTGGGTGGCGATGGTAGGAGTGGTTTATTTCCGATGTCTGAACTTAGTTTGTTGTGTCATAAATTGACCTTGTTTCAAGTTAAGTCAGGCTGCTTAGGATGGACCAGGAGGATGTAATTTCAACCACTGCCATAGTGTCTGTATTGATGGTAGCATTCACAATCATGTTTAAGAAAACTAAGAGACAGTCCGGACAAGACCCTGGTGTGAGATAAGGAGTAAAGCAATACAAAGCCTGGTTCAAGATGAACTTCTGATAGAGGACCTACTATAATATTTTATATCTCACCCAGTATAGTTATGAAATATGTGACATGATAAAACAGGATTTGCAAGAGCACATAGTCTCCACATAGAAAAATAAGATGAAGTTCAATACATACTGACATTGACAAGAGAATTTGTGACATAAATTATACAAGTTACATTAATTACATATCTAACTCAATGACTGTAGTGTCCCTCATATAGGATGCACCTGCTACTAAGATGCGCAGGATTTTTTAGGTTAAATTTGAAAGATGAAATAATGATAATCTGTCAATGTTAACAACTTGAGTGAAAATAGGGGTTGTGAATTTCCCAAATAGCTAGTGTTATATTCATCATCAAATCCATTTATGTAAATGATTGATGGAGAGCTCAACTTAAGCTCACTTCTGTGATTCTGTTGGAGGTAATATTGATTAATGGCAATGCTAGTCAAATACGTGAAAACATAGCTTTATCCATGGCTCATATGACATTCGTGAGTATACTGTGGACGAATCTTTTAAAAAAAAGTTCCCCTTCAACCCTCCTACTATCACTTTTGAGGCATAATTTCGTGTGAATTTGTTGCTACTTCCACCAGTGACTGTAAACATGGATGCATTGTTTCTACTCAAAATTTTCCATATCCCCTTGTGAATTGGGTACCTCAAGAATGGCAAATCTTTTTCTTCCATACCCAAGAAATAATTCGTCTCTTTTGTCCTCACTTTTGTTTTTTTGTGTATGGGAAAATAGGTGCTTATTTTGTCACTTTTTTCATGTGTTGGAGGTCTTGTAGAAGACATGTTTGAGACATACATGTTCCAAAGTATTATAATAATTTAACTGCCCTCATGTTGTATTTGAATGCCCGTGCATTGCTCCATGTGAGTTCTCAAGTCTCAGACATGATGAGGTAGTTGTTTCTTTTTTATAGGGTGAAAGGGTCCAGAGTGTTCATCCTTCAATTTTTTTTCCTTGGAAAAGCAATATCACATCTTCATCCGAAAAGTCTTTGACAATGATGAGGATCTTCCTCTGATTTCTACTAAGTTTCCATGTGATTTCGTGAGTTTTTATCAGTTGTGTTTTTTTTTCGATTTTGGCATTTTTGTCTGAACTTTGAAATATTAACTCTGCAATGATATCAGCGCTCAGTACTATGGTTTCCTTGTACCCTTCTTTTTAGCAACTTGAAGTATGGTAGTAAATCGTATTGTTCACCTTGTTTTGTTTTCTTTCTCCAGGTGGTTCCTCCTTCTAGTGGTGGCTACCATGCTCAACCTGCAATGGGTGCTGGTCTGGATGGTCACCCAGCCGCCTCAACTACAGCTTCTTCTGCCCTTGGCGCCCCTGGAATGGGTCCTCAAGGGGTTTCTCAGCCACCAGGTCATCCAGCTTCATCTCTTCCCCAAGCCCAACCACCTGGTGGCCTCCCACCTTCAGCAGGATTGCTTGGTCAAAGCCTGCAGCAAACCCCACCTCCAGTCATGCCTCCTGCGCAACCTGCCAAGGTATAGGCTGAAATTCATTGACACATACGTAATTAGCTATTTTAAAATCACTTATTTCATGGAAAAAAAACAATGTTAGTTTTTGTTTATTTTTTAGAGTGATAGATGTATTTATTTTATAACCTCTTAGATATCTCAGTCCAGTTTTGCTTAGTCTAGTGAAAACTGCAATCTATATGATATAGTAAAAAAAAGGTCCACATAAGTTAACGTACACTGTCTTATGTATTAATTTTTCATGAAGTAATTTTCATCTTAAGCTGGTTTTCTACTAAAAAATGTATGGAAATGCCAACCGTTGTGGTTGGTAATGTGGTAAAATATCCACATTGACCCAAGGAATGGGGCTCAATGGTGACTTCACCTGGTGCTCAATCTTGGAATTTGCTGAAGTCCAAATAGATTTTCTCAAGTTTGTTCAGTAGTCTCCATCATAGAGGGATAATCTTACTGTACCTGCTGTTTAAAGCCTAAATTAGTGAGGGATTTATATACTTATTTCACCTGCTCTAGCATTTTAAAAAATTATGTACAATTCTATTCTTTTTACTATTCCCTGTGATGGACCACTTTGACCAATAAAAATGTGCATTAGGTGATGGAAACATGGAAATCAATCTCTTTTCTGCAAAAGCATCCTGTGAAATTCTAGTAGCTCATTATGTAGAGGATGACTGTGTCCTATAGCTGTGCAAAATATTTTAATTTCGACTGACATCGCATTAGCAATAATTATAATTCTGTTTGATCATTTCTTAACCTAGTTTCTTATTTCTGTCTTCTGTAGGTTAAAAAAGGAGTCAAAAGAAAGGCTGATACTACAACCCCGACTGCAACTGCATTTGACCCTCCTCCTCCACCCTTGCCACCCCCTCACCACCACCATCATCATCAACCTCCTCATCACCCCTCGTCATCATCAGGTTCAGTCCCAGGAGGATACCACACAGCCTCCCCCTCACCCCTGTTATCTCAAGACCCTAGTGGTGGCGCCCCATCTACAAAGGTTGCTAAGATCTCGACTAGGAGGGAGTCGGGGCGGCAAATAAAAAAGGTTGTTAAGGATCTCCCCGACTCACAGGTAAAATAACACCTCTTATGCTCTTAGTTTTCATTTCTATATTTTTTGTTCAATTACATAAATGTTATTTTGTAATGTTACCCAGAAAGTCATAAAGATTATAGTGAAACAGACTTTATTGTTTCAATATCAACACCAATTCTCTTTAAGGCCTTCATGATGAAGTTTATTGAATTTAGGCCTAAATATTGATTACTAGAAGAAAAAAATTGTTTGCTATTGATATTTATTTTTACTTCAAATACTTAAGTGCCACTGAGGTGGGCACACTTTAGTCCAAGTATCCTGATTAAGCTACTACCTTGATTTTTTATTTGTATAAGTTTGCTGTTGGAGAGTGATTTCAGGAGGTTTTCTGGGTGTAATCTACACCCACTTCCTTCCAGTTGCAGCGTATACCAGAGGATGGTCACCATGCTTTTGGCCAGGCACAACTTCCTCTCATTGCTGGTGGAATGGCATCTCAGGTATGTCGAGTGTCACTTAACATGGTTATATTTGTGATAAAAAAGTACTCTCTCTCCTGGAATTAAAATGCAAAACAATGAGAGGATTTTTTTTTTTTTTACTTTTTTAGCCTCAGCACAGTGGCAAGCCCAAAGAAAAGCTCTCAGAATCATTGAAGGCCTGCAATGAAATTCTCAAGGAACTCTTCTCTAAAAAGCATTCGGTAAGTTGATAGATAAGAGTGTCAACATACTTTTGTGGTGTCATATGCACACCATTTTATCCTTTTCTTACAATTAATATCATTTTGTTGGCAGTTATTTTAAAATGTTTTCTGATTTGAGGAATGGATAATAGTTAATATGTGTTGGCCTCCTAGTGTATGTGGGAATTGGTCTCAATACCATAGTTGAAACTTTTATTTTTTTTAAATTAGCTTGTGATGACTTCTTATTAATTGTTAATTCATCTCTCCCGAACTCCTCTGCTATTACTTTTGCTGCATTGTAAATCAGAATTATTCTACTTGAACCTTAATTCTATTGCACTTGATTATTCCATATGGTGAAATTATTCATTTTTCATGGTGAAATATGCATGATTTTTATTTTTATGAGAATCACGGTAGTAACAAAGCTATTTTCATTTTTGAAATGTTCACATGTTTGCTCTATTTTTAATCCCATTACTAGGATGTTCAGTTATGTATGTCTGATACTTGCACAGTGCCTGATTAAAGAAGCTCGACTATTTCAAATTGACTCAACTCACTCATACCAAATAGGATATTACCAACCACCAGTTTTTGTGGGCCTGTTGGCGTCACAGTATTTGGTGTCTTCTATCATAATATGTATAATTCAGGAATGCAGTTTCTGAGATATTGATGTGGTTATGTTCATCGATGTCTTTTGTTAATCTTTTGTCACTGCGATTTCAATATTTTTTCTGTCACCAAGCAATTGGTTGGTTTTGTGTTATTCTTCTTTTGCATTCAGCAATGGAGTCTGCTCTCGTATTATATGATGTGTGAAGGCTTTTTTTTTCAATGAATTGTGTTGGTTGTTCTTGATTCAGTATTTTTTGCAATTTAAGTCTCAAAATGTGCTTAATTGTGACCTGCAATTGTATTAAATGATTGTTCATGCAGTATTTAATAACTTTTCGGAAAAAATATTTTCTCCTTAGGGTTATGCATGGCCATTCTATAAACCTGTTGATGCAGAACTTTTGGGTCTGCATGACTACCATGACATAATCAAAAAGCCCATGGACTTGGGAACTGTAAAGGTTAGTTGAAGTGGCTTTCTCTATTGTGTGTTGTTTATTTGTAATATTGCCGATATTTTTAAAGTAATACATTTACTTATTTGTTTTATAGCAAAAAATGGACAACCGGGAATACAGGACAGGTTCTGAATTTGCTGCTGATGTGAGACTCATTTTTACTAATTGCTACAAGTATAACCCTCCCGATCATGACGTGGTGGCCATGGCAAGAAAATTGCAAGATGTGTTTGAGATGAGGTGGGTGACATGGTGAGGAAAAACTGTTTCATTACTTATTACTTCTCTTTAGTTACTTGTGTTTTTCTTCTTGTGATTCATAGTTTGATGATTGTTTCAATTTTTTTCTTGTTGCGTTTAAGTCTTATCATTTACCTAAGTAAAATAACTCTTAATCATGGTGATGTTGCTCTGATGCTTTACTAATCAGGTTTAGGTGCAATAGAATAATAATGCTTACTAATGGCTAAGTTGCTACTTGTACTAATTATAAGTCCATGTCTTATCTTGTGGTGGGAAGTTTTGCATTGACACTAGTTAGATTGGAATTGTATGCATGGTAAGAATTAATGTGCTGGTTGGCTTTCTTATGATAGAGAGAAAACTCTTTCTGTGGTTAAAAGGCTTTTCATGCCAACCATATGTCAAGTTACTGGAAAAGGCACACTACTGAAGGAAGTAGCTGCCTGGGAAAAAAAGTTATGTTTTACCTGATCCATGTTTGAAAATTCTTTGGCATGTGAACTTACAGTGAGGAAGGAATGAACTTTTTTCCTAGATTTTTTGTCCCCTGCTAAACCAAATTACACATGGTTGGATAAGAATTACTAATGTATGCTTTTCATAAGTTTAATGCATGATAGTATTAAGAATTATATTTTCTTCTCCTGTACAGTAATGGAAGATTGATGTAAAAATGTAGTACAGGGTTGCTACAGGCCTGGAAAGTGTGGACAATTTTTGTAAAATGAGAAATTAGTCTGAAAATATTCTTTTACTAGCCTTAATCTAATTGTTTTGAATGAGTGAGGAGCACTATTTCAGCCTCTGCCTGTTGGTTTGTAAACAGGTTTTTAGCACCTTGCCAGAATGAAGCACAGGAGCTCTTAATTGATGTTTAGCAATGAATTGTACTCCTAAGTAGGGAGAGAAAGAAAGGTTAAGAAAAAGTGGCAAATGCATACAATGTTATTAACTACTAGCTAGCAAAATTTGGTCTGTGAGAATAATGCTCAGGGCCGGCAATCTGTCACCCCATCATTGACTCTGGGGATAAGTCCACCACCTTACTGCATTTGAATTTCCCTCAACCTAAGAAAATAGCCATCATGAAGGAAGCTAATTTTCCCTCTGAGTGATAGTGGTGGCATTCATTGGTGAGGAATATTTTTTCCCCATCTCACATGTGTTACGTTTTGTGCTGTTCTTCTTATGCCTTTGAAACTTAAGTAGCTGGATGTTTTCACCTGGAGATTTGAAAATTTTGTCCTGAAAACCTGCTAAGGTACTAGAATTCCATAAGATCTGGTCTGTAGCAACTCTGTGATTTCAGTGTTAAGAAACAAATGTAGAGAACTGTTATATTGGGTAAATACTGTGGACCCCTTATTTTAAATAATTGATAAGGTTGAAGAATTATTTTCTGTCAATTTTAAGTTATTGATGGAATAAAATTATTTGTATGTGTGGGAGTTTGCAGGGTTGTAATAACAACTTCCCTTGTTGTAGTTCCATTTTTTAGAACTATCAAACAGTCCTGGCTTAGGGCATTGTGGTTGTCACTTGTGAGTGAGTTAAAAAGTTATGCTTTATAGAGGAATCAGTATTCCTTTTTGGTGTACCCAAGAGCTGTTTAAAAAATAAATATTCTCCCTTAATGTAGAGGGTAGTTTCAAGCCTTACTTGGTGGAATTCCTTGATATCAGGGATAGAAGAATTAACTCTGCAATTCCATATGGTAAAAGATTTACCTGTGACTTACCCCTCCCTCATGTCTATCCTTTTCCCCCCTCTCCTCCACCTATAGAAATTCATGTATATATAGAGTGTAAAATATGTCTATGGACCTGTTGATGCTGCACTGTGGCGAAACCATTCGTGACTAAATCTTTTACCATTTGGTATTGCAGAGTTAATTCTTCTATCCCTAAATATTCTCCTCTTATATTGGATGTCTCTCACTTTTGAGGGACTTTTATTTATTCATTGATTAGGGACTATTTTCAGGCTGGTGTTGTACTTCATATGTGTATTTGAGGTTGGTTGAGATAGTGGTTCAGTAAGCACAGTGAATAGTTTTTCATGTCTTATTTCAGATTTACTGATAGCCATGTCTTGATTGTTTACTGTTCTTGATGATCTAGATAAATCTTATTTTTCTCCTAATTTATAGAGGCCTTCACTTGTGAAAATTGTTGAGATAGTGGTTCAGTAAGCACAGTGAATAGTTTTTCATGTCTTATTTCAGATTTACTGATAGCCATGTCTTGATTGTTTACTGTTCTTGATGATCTAGATAAATCTTATTTTTCTCCTAATTTATAGAGGCCTTCACTTGTGAAAATATTGATATCTTGCAAATGTTCCTGTGTTTTTACTTTAATCTGGTGGGCTTGGGTCTGGCATATTTGGCCACCACTAATTTCTCTTTATTCTCAGTCTGGATTATCAAAAGATAATTTCTTCAGGTGTTCATTATTTCTTGTTTCTCTTCTAAGTATCCCTTTTCAAGTTTTGCTTGTAAGTTTATGCTGTTATTCCTTTTCCAATGCGTCTTTCTCCATGTGTAAGATGCCTCTCATCTCTGGTGTTTTAAGATGATCTTGGCATGATGATTTTTTCCATTTTCAGAATTATCTTGTCAGTTGTTCTTTTGATATAAGGTTGGAATACATTTTTCATGTCATCTATCTTATCATTTCCTGGTGGTTTTGGTGGTTTGCATGTTATTGTTAATGTAGTTTTGGATGCTTGAAGTTCCTTCAGTAGAATTGCAATTCATAGAGGATTTGCTGGTGCAATAGCTTCGATTTTTTTTTGTTCCAATATGGCTTCTATATGAACTCCGTCAAGTTTGGTCTGTGACTCTTCTCATCACAGAACCTGTAATCCTCTCCCTCCTTTCGTGTTGTCCCTCTGGCATTTTAATATCCTCATCGCGCTCCCCCCTCATGTTTTTTAAAAATTTATTCCTCTTGTCTTTGAAATTGACTTATAGCTTATTAGTTGGTTGAAGTTCCATGCAACGTAACTATCCATGAACAACCTGAAAGCTTTGATGTCTTTAAAATTCGTTGAATTGCAATTGTGTGTGTGTTGCAAAGGGTTGCAAAATGACCGATGTTGATTACTTCATGCAACGAGGTGCTGACTCACCTGAAAACATGTCTCTGGACACTTAAAAGCTTAGGAATAGCAATTAAATAAGATAGGGTCAACTTGGAAAAATGATACCCTAACTTAGTAATAACACGGGAACAGATGAGTTAAGTACTTGATTTTAATTCTTTATCACTGATTGCTAATTTTATAATTATGATCTTTCATAAGAATATTCTGATTCTTATTTTAATCATACTGTTCATTTTATCTTGTATGTTTGAAAACCTTCTACTCCAAATCCTATTCCCTTGTTGCAAGATTGGCCTTCGTTTATTTTGGTAAGTTGTTTTGGAGCTAAATTTTGTGGTCTTATTATTACTCATTTGTCTTCATAAGGTATGCTAAAATTCCTGATGAGCCCCTTCCCATGGTTGGTGATGGGGCCATCGTTGGTGCGGCCGGGGCCAGTGCTGGAGCATTGGTTGAGGGAACCACCAAAACTTCATCTAGTGACTCTGAGTCTGGTTCAAGCTCAAGTTCCTCGTCAGAGTCTGAGGATTCTGAAGAAGAACGTGAACGAAAACTCATTTTCCTCCAAGAGCAGGTAAACTTTTGTTACCTTTTTAAAAATTGTGTAATTCTATCAGAGTATCATTTGTCTCATGTTCAAAAATTATATTTAGAAAAGTGTGTCTTGGCTGAAACAGTCGATGCAATTAAAAAAATTACTAAAAATATTGGATACTTAAAAGGTAGTGTATTAACTTCTTAGTTTAAGTCACCCTAGAAGATGTACCTATATTTCAAATACTATCCAATGTTTGGTATTTTCTCATTTCTCTGCTTGTATAATAATACTTGAGGCATGTTTAAAGTTTTTCTATGTGATGATCCTAAGGGCACATGCGCGTCATCTGATTCTCTTGCAAAATTGTTTTAATTTTGTGAGCATAATGACTTGAACAGTGCTTCTGATGGATTAACTTTAATATTGGCCTCATTGGTGTTGGAAAAAGCCTCTCAGTTTTGTATGTCTATTGAGTATCATTGACAAGGTTGTAACTTGCTCTGAAAATGAAAGGAATACATTTTTATTACCAATGCTACTTTGTTTAATTTCCTTTCAACGTTCAAATTTCCATGGCGTATTAGAATTAGTCATATTCTGGAAATGATATTACAGTGGGGATTCATATTTATCTTAAGTATTTTGGGCATTAATATGTAAAAGAAAACACATGGCCTAGGTAACGTATTACGGAGTAATTGCGTAGAGACTCGGGTTAACATGACAAAAATTTTTTTTTTTTTACTCTGTAAAAGCAGTGTTTTAAAATGCTAGTAAAAATATGGTAGGTGTTTATTTTCAAGCAGATTAAAACCCTATTTTACTAAACCCAATAGAAATACTTTGCTCTCTTGGTTGATCAAATAATAAAAATGGCAGGCATGGTCTACGTTGCGTTTGTTGGTTTACAATATGCTCTGGAAAGTTATGAAGGCAGAGTTAGGCATGCAATGTTTGGTGATTTTTAGATGAAATGTGATGTGGCTAGGAGCTGTAAATATCTGTTGATAAGCATATGTTATGGCATAATGAATGTTCACCCAAATATCCCAATTTTTGAAGTAAAACGGTGTGGAATTAATAAATTCTGAGGAAAGATTTCATAAGATATTACTGTTGACATAGAGTGACATAATGCATATCCCACCCACATAATTAGGGGTTGAATCTCTTATGGAAGGATTTAATTGAATCTCAAATCCATTGATTCGATTGAATCCTGATTTCATCACTAGTAATGACTTTTTTTGTGAAAGTAATGTTTTGTCGAAAATCCTAACAGTTGTTTATTTTTATGACAAAATAATTTAAAAGTGATTTGTTACAAGTTAGAATAGAAGAAATTGCTTATTATACATTCAACAGCTATGCTTCACTTTGTTGAAGTCAAAACTTAAACAATCTCAGAGGTACTAAAACGCTATAGACTGGCTTTTATTTTATTGTGATTATTTCATTCTCATGTTAATACTACTTCAATAAATGAACATAGTTATTCATTATTGGTGAAGTTCGAAGGGTGAAGTTAGTATTCCGTGCATATGTAGGTTAATGTAAAGCAGATGATATGCATGTTGCTTGCAGAAAACAATTTTCTTCTTAGACCATGAAAAGTGAATTTTGTATTTAGTGAGTCCAATGAAAATAAAAAATTTCTGAGCCACTTGTAAATTCACAGCATCAAAGGGAGAGGTAGACATCATCCTTCTCTGAGATCCTTAGTTCTAATTTTAGGAACTGAGGGTTTGCAGGTTGAATGCTTACAATTCTTATTGAATTGGTGTTAAGTTTTGGAAAATATCTCAGATAGTATCTAAGGAAATAATGTTATTAATTAATCATATCATAATATCAGTTCATAAAATGTTAATTTTATTTTACATGTGATAGAGCAATGTCCTTGAGTAATTTTCTTTTATTTTGTCCTTTAAGCTGAAAGCAATGCAAGAAGAGATGAAGAAATTGGTAGATGAAACTAAGAAGAAAAAGAAGAAGAAAGACAAAAAGAAGAAGGGTGATAAGGATAAGGATCCTGGGAAAAGTGGGGTTGGTATGGTTGGTCTTACGGATGGCATGGGGGTGATGGGCATGGTCCATGGTATGGGGCCTGGCGCCAATGCAGCTGCGGCGATGGATGTGAAGCCACCTCTGGGTCTTGTGGATTCAAAGCCACTGGTTGCTGCTGCTGTTTCAGCTGGTAAGACTTTGTAAAGATTTTGAAATACCTACTGCAAAGTGAAAAGTGGGCCTATATTTTGCTCATTTAATTTTATTTAAGTTTACTTACATTTGCCTTGTACCTTGTTGTGCTGTTGTGGAAATGACTATTGTTTGGTGTTATTAGCTCTTCCTCCTCTCTCTCCCTATACTGTATAAACTTCTGTTGAGATATTTTGATTTTTCAGTGAATATGTATGGAATTGAAGGCAATCTATTATAGAACTTTCAAAGAGTTGAGAAAACAGTTTTATTTTAATCCAATATAGTGGCTTATTACTTGACTCGTGACAGTAGTTAGGGAATATCGCTTCAATTTGCTCTTCATTGTTGTTGTTTTTTTAAGGCTGTTAAATGTAAGTATTTAATTATTCATGGCCAAGTTTCCTGCATTACCACTACTCATGTGTTTTCTGGTTTGTTAATATTCTACCCTGTGAAGTAAATGAAATGTGAATGTTAATCGAACATTGCTTCCGTAACATGCTATGAGAAAGCATGGCTTTGAGCTGCCAGTATGGAGGGGAATATTTTCTAACATCTACTCTGCCTACTGAGAAAGCATGGCTTTGAGCTGCAAGTATGGAGGGGAAAATTTCCTTACATCTACGCAGCCTACCACATTACTAAACTTAAACTGATGAACTTATACCTCAAGCCATGTTTAACCTACCATTCTAATTGGCCTGGTAATAATTGAACAAGATTAAATTATATTTGTTTCCACTTGAAGTGCTCTTTATTTAAGGCATAAAATGTTTTTACGGATGATGCAAGGTGTTGGTGGGGTAAAGTCCTTGCCAGCTAAACTGAGGGTCGTGGGTTCGAGTCCCGCCTGGGTAGGTTTTTCACACCCAGAGCATGGATGTATGTCAATTTCTGATGGTCCAGTCCCTGGAAAACCTGATGACAGGCTTAGAGCCTATTGGGATTTCAGGGACATCAGAATCATCCGACAAACAACAACAAAAAATAGTAGGAACTGGTATAAGCAGCAATCCCCTGATATTTCCCGTGCCATGTCAGTTTAAGTCGGGCTTTTATTCCAGCTGCGATCACCTCCCACATTCTGCATAGTTGACCATCAGTGAGGTCACGGATCCTGCCAGTGAGGTCAGGAACCTGATCACAGAGTTGAAAACAATTAGAGAGAAAGAGAGAGATGGGGGAGGGTTCTTAAAATTTTCAAAAATATTGTTTCTTAGTGAAAACCTGTACTAGCGTATGTTAGTTTGTAAGTTAGATAAAGCTTGCTTTGACCCTCTTACTGAACTCCAAACATTTTGATAGTCACAAATATTTCAGTGCAAAGTTTTTGATTGTATGTCTATATTGCCGTGGTTGGTTTGACTTCAGGTGGAGCGACAGGGACTGGGAAAGGGGCTGGTGGGAGGAGTAAAGGTGGTAAAGCAACAAGATCAAATAGTGCTGGAAATGCAGGAGCTGCCCCTGCAAAGAGAGCCAAGGTCAATTCTCGGTCATCTGCTGGTGGGAGACGAAAGGCTGGTGGAGCTGCAAATGCTGCAGCTGCAGCGGCTGCAAGTGGAGTTGCAGGAGGGGTAGGAAATGCCAGTGGTGTTGGTGCTGGAAGTGCTGCAGCGGCTGCTGCAGGGACATTAGCAGTGGCTGTTGGTGGCTTTGATTCCGAAGATGAAGATAGTGCAAAGCCGATGTCATATGATGAGAAGCGGCAGTTAAGCCTGGATATTAATAAATTACCAGGTAAAATATTGAAATTTGCTATTGAGTTTCCATGATATTTTGAGAACTACTGATGCCTGCCATTATTTATTCTCAATGTGAGTCAAATGTCAGCAGATAGTGACGGGTCTCCTTGAACACTAAAATAGTAAACCCTCAAATAGCATGAGTTTAGGTTCCCTGAAATCGTTGCATCTTGTGAAATTGTGCTACATGAAACAAATATGAGATGGGGAGTATGGGGTAAATATAAATTAACATGCCCACGAAAAAAGTGATGAAAATGTAGTTGATATTTTATGGTAATATCACTGCCATGTTTAGTTTCTTGGTTTATCCTGATCCATGCTGTCCTGAAAAAAGTTTCTTTTGAATGAAAAATGTTGAATTAACCTTCTTCATTCGTATCATAAACGGATTCAGCAGAACATAATTGCCAATTGTTGGCCTAGAAAAAGTATAAATATGGAGAGTTTTTAAAGTAAAATTCATTCTACAATGGTATTCTCATAAATTGCTCTATTTTCCCATTTATTTAACATTGCTGTCAAATTACCACGTTATCTTCACTAAACGTTAATATATATTTTAAAGAAAAATCTAGAATTACATGCTTGTCATGAACATGATTTTTGCCTTATTATTGATAGTATTACACCACAAATATGCAAAGATACATATTAAAATAAGGCTTCCTCCTTGACATATTCTAAAAAAAGCTCTATATGCTCATGGAATATTCATTTTATTTCACATATGAACTGCTGTGTGGCTCAAAGAATTTAAAAATGAAATAGGCATCCAGAGATACAATCATCTCATGCTAGTGGATTAATGCCATTTATTGAGGATTAGATAAGGAACTTATATGAATAAAAAATGCCATTGCTTGCATTAAGAATATGGAAAAATGAAATTTTTTGTAGTGGATTCACCCTGTGCTTTAACTAGCATTTTAGAAAAGATCAGAAAGCAACCAGTGGAACAAAAAGCCTGGTAAAAAAACCAAGTGATTGCTGGGAATGAGAGAAATAGTTAAGCGATAATGTCAAACACCAGTTTTTCCTCTGAAAGGCTCTCAGATTGTGTTACTTTGATCGTATGCAACATAGAAGTCGCCAATGCTAATATTGAGCAAATGGTAACCCTATGAACTTTCAGGCTTGCGCAGAGTTGTTCAGGTGGTAGTGAAGGCTTTTTGGGCTATCTTCCACGTGTTTCCATTGTCGTAAACGACAATTTCGACAGCATTGCAGCTGTCAGAAGTGATCTGAGAAAAACACTTTCAATGCTGTTGAAATTGTCGTTTTCGACAATGGACACGTGGAAGAGAGCCCGAATAGCCTTCACTACCACAAGGGTAACCATAGTTATACGTGGGTCAGTCAAAAAGTAATGCCTCCTATTTTGTTCTCCTTTTACTTGTCAAAAATTGGCAAATGCAGTTACATAGGATGAAAACCACAACATTGACGATTAATTTGTCACTTTTCAATATAATCTCCGTCCATTTCCACAGTTTTAGTCCATCTTTTAACAAGAGCATGTATCCCAGCATGGTAAAAAGCACGGCCCTGCCCCCTAAGCCATTGACGCACGGATATTTTCACGCCCTAATCATCTACGAAGTGAATCCCACGATGAGCTTCTTTTAGAGGCCCGAACAGATGGTAGTCTGATGGTGCCAGTTCAGGGCTGTATGGGGGATGAGGAAAGACTTCCCATCCAATTTTCACAATCTCTTCAGTGGTGTGACGACTGGTGTGTGGTATTGCATTGTCATGCAAAAGAAGAACATCCACCATAGCTTTCGTTGGGTGAACTCGCTGAAGACGTGATTTAAGCTTTCTGAAGGTTGTGACATATCGGACAGAATTTATGTTGCATCCCTGCTCCAAAAAATCAACCATAATCACACCCTCTGCATCCCAGAACACTGTCGCTATAACTTTCCCTGCCGATCGCACAGTTTTGAACTATTTCTTCTCCGGTGAGTTTGTGTGATGCCACTCCATTGACTGCCTCTTTGATTCAGGTTCAAAAAAATGAACCCATGTTTCGTCTCTGGTCACAATTTTTTCGAGAAACTCCTCTCCCTCTAAACCGAAGTGCTGAAAGTGTTGGGAGGCTGTTGTTTTTCTTGTCTATTTATTGTGGTCGGTTAACATTCTTGGTACCCACCTTGGACAAACTTTTGAGTACCCCAGTTGTTGAATAATATTCATCACATTCCTTTACTGAGGGAGAGAATGCGACACAATTCATCTGCAGTCATCCACGAATGATGTCATCGACTTGTTGACTGTTGCGTTGAGTCACTGCAGTCACTGGCCTGCCGCTCCGCTTTTCGTCAGCCAACGGTGTTTCCCCTACAGCTTCGTTACAGCGACGAACCCATCGTCTAACAGTTCTGACATCCACTGTTGCGTCACCGTACCCATTTTTCAGTCTTTCATGAATGCGAATTGGCGTTTCACCTTCTGCATTCAAGAATTCAATCACAGAACGCTGTCTAACACGAACATTGATGTCGGCCATTTTCAAAGCGACTGCATTGCTGCCACCTGATGACGCCAAAATTTACTACTGCAGTGGATTGTTAGAAGGTTTCAGGAATAGCTCCAAATTCAATTTTTCACTCAACCAACTTCATTTAAGTAGAAAAAAATGGGAGGCATTTCGTTTTGACTGACCCACGTATATACAATCATAATATAATGATTGTAGTAACTGTCATGGATTACGATCTTCTTTACTCTCAGTTTTGTTTTAATTCAACACGTTTGCTACTTAAATATAGTTCTGAATTCTTAACTCCACAGAGCAATTGATAATGGCGAGTGACCAATGAGTTTGTTCTTATTGCGGTATCAAAAACAGTGTCTTCCTTAGAAGAGTCGTTGTGTCCTGTAAAAGTTGATAGATTACTATACTGGGCCTTATCAAAATCTAATCATTTGAGACTGCTATGTGAAGGTTTACCATGCTTTTTTAAGCCATAAGGTTTAGTTGGGAATGGTTAGGGAAGACACGGCAAGGGAACAAGTCGGGAGTTCGGTTTTTAACGGTTTATTCCCCTTGAATACATAAGGACGCCTTACGTCTGCACTCATACCATGCAAGACTTCCTGAGCTTCCAACCTGCTTGCGGCGCGGGCAACACTCACATCCCCCCGTGACTCCCAGATTCAATCCCAGTGGTGGACAACCTCCGCTGTTCTTTCCTTACCATTGCACTTTCCCACGGAGCAAGCAGAGAGCAAGTCTTAACATGACATTGCATTCGGCGAGTAGGATTACTCGCTGAGTAACTTATACTGGGAGCCAACGAGTGCTGTCCGTGCACGCACACTTACACTTTTATGATTTAGCGTGGTTGGTTTAGTTTCAAGTTGTAAGTTGTTTATCATGAATGCTTATTTTAACGACTTTTCATGGGAAATATGTAATGGCACTTGACTTGCACCTGTGCTTAATGTTCTGGAATAATCTATTGCATGCAACTGTCAAATATTACCTGCATTTATGGTATGATTTTCTCACTATGCTTGTACCAGCCATACAGCCCTTCTGTATTTCTTGATGGATTAAATATTTTTTTCATCTGTGACCATAAATAATTTTATCTATGGACTTAAATGGGTAGTATTATTCTGCTAAACTAATATTTGTGGTTTTTTGACTGTGTGTATTTCAGTCTCCTGTTTGATTATTGGGAAGGTAGAACATTAATATTTCTTGTGTTTTAATCCTTAGGTGATAAGTTGGGTAGAGTGGTTCACATCATCCAGTCACGGGAGCCATCTTTAAGGGACTCTAATCCAGATGAGATTGAAATCGATTTTGAGACGCTCAAGCCTTCCACCCTTAGGGAACTGGAGTCCTATGTGGCCTCCTGTCTTCGGAAAAAGCCACGTAAGCCCTACTGTAAGTCTCCAGGTGTCTATAAATTTGCTTAGTTGCATTAGTGTTTTATGTAGGTTTCCATCTCTCATCCCCATGGCCTAGTGTGTGATGTAGCTACTACTTTAAACGTGGGTATTACTTATATTAATCATTTAATGTTGAAATGGTTATCTGTAGATCTGATAGTGTTGGGTTAGATTTTTGTCCTTTGTTTGTAACAGGGAAGTTTTTTTATATTTTTTTATTGTTAATGTTAAAGTATAATATATGCAAATTGCCTATATTATTCTTGAATGTGAAAATATAAGTTTTTGATTTGTGAAAACAGAAGGCAGTAAATATTAAAATTGAGCTTATCAATATTCTTAAGTTAATTAATTTGCTATATTTATTAATGTAAATTTAGTTTGCTTGTACAGTGTTTTTCTGTATTCTAGTCTTTTAAATGAAGTAACTAACAGCACTCTTAAGATAATGCTTAATAATCACTCCCATGTTGTTTTGTGTGTATGAGCCTTATAAGCTGACTGCCTTTCAATGTGAACTAAATCTGTAATTTTAAATAATTAATAATAACCTTATTTCTATGAAACATTCAAAGCTGAAACTCGCAAAATCTATGGCAAACATATCTATCCTCCATTTAGTGTAATATAGTTGTCATTGAAGAACTTGTGTTTGAGTTACAAGGTATCCAAGTCAGAGCTTTTCCCGCACGCCGTAAATTTCCGGTACTTTTTACGTTATAACTGCAGTAAAAAATATAAAAATTCATCAACAAAATTAAAATTTGCCAGTACATAACATAGAGTTAAATGAGAAAACTGATGGTGTCATTAGGTTTTCTGTAAGCCTTTTCGTTAACTTTTTATTTGTACCCAAACTCAAGTGCACATAATTTCTGCGGTGACAGTAGTCATTGTTTTTATCATTGCTTGGGTTTATGGGGAGATTTTCGATGGGTAATGCATGTGCATAGTACTCTCATAAACTTCCAATGTACCAATTGAGTGGCATGTGCATTTTAGTCCATAGCATTTTCCCTTATAGTGATTAACAAAAAAACTCACGCATTTTGTTTTTGAAAGATAAGGTGTTTCCGTGTTAAAAAAAAATTTCTTAGCCATAAACAATTGTTAAACATTTCCTTTTTCATGCTGCAAATGTTGCACCATTTTCATCTTTCCAGTGTTGCTCATCCACTGTCCTGTGGTTGTGCACCACTAATAAATTTTAGGTATTCTAGGCTAAGTACTGCATCATGTCTGTTCCACAAATAGAACCTGACCACAAGATAGACATCAATTTGGGTCACAGTGTGGAGCTATTGGATGCAATTTTGAACCTAAGTAGAATCTCAAAGCTCTCAGTCTTTATAATGTGTTAATATTAATTGCTAACATTTAATGAAATGTCTATGTTGAACAATCATCTCATATGAAAAATCCTAGAGAATTTAGAATTGAAGATGCGTCGGCTACAGCCAAGTCATACTTTCTGTGGAATCACCCTTTATCATATTAATGGTACAGTTTCATATTTTCCAACACATCTTGGGAATGCATTTTCTTAATAGCATTATTTCTTTTGCAATATTACATTTTGAAAATCACTGTTTCAATTATTGCTTGAATTTCCTGGAACGAATTCCTGAAACGAGTGTTTTAGCTTGGCTATCATGGATACCCACTGCAATGCATAAGAGGCAAAAATATTTTCCTAATGTTAGAGGTACATCAGTGTACCTATTTTTAGGCACAGCTCTGTGGCTTATTTGGTGTTCCCAAGTAAATTGAGAATGTGACTTATCTATTGGGCATTGAAAATAATGGACCATTACTTTCCATCATACCTCACAAGAACCAGAAGCTGCAAATTGTAGGTCAAGGTGTTTTTCTCTTAAGGCAGAGGTAAACCTTATCAGTATTTAGGCTCATAATGAAGAAACTGCTTCAGTAATTGGGAAATTCACCCTCCTGCATTAGAGGAGTATTCAGCAGTTCATAGGAGCTAGCTTTCTCTGTCTATCAAATGCATACTGTCCCTTAGACATTGCAGTTTTCTCTTGCATTTTGCATTACATTCTACTGTGAGTTTGTGCTTTTGAGGGAGAAGCTGTGACTTAATCAGCTTCTTGGCTGATGCATCTATCCCTGTCTTTTACATTCTTCTCTATCTGTCATATTTAAATTGGAAAGCATCGCTTTACATTTATTTCTGCTAATTGCTTAAAATTTCTTCAGTTTATGGAGAGTCGTAACATGATTTTTCATGGACTGTTTGTTTCTTGGATGAGGCAGTGAGTTCTGTAGCCATTTTCTTTCACTTCTCTTCCAAAAACATATGGTATACAGTAGAATCTCGATCTATCGTTCCCGCATTGATCGTTTTCCCACTTCTATCGTTCGCCGTCTTTGGTCCTGAATGTAGTTCCATGCTGATAACGTTAATAATTCCCGCATCCGTCGTTCCTCGAAGTACTGTTTTCCCGCTTCAATCGTTTCCAAATCACGGTCCCCACATCGCAATTCCCGCATTCATTGGTTTTGAAAAAGACTAAACCAAAAATTTACACCGAAGTAAGATTTTGGGATTTTTGCTGCGCTCCGCAGTGGGAAAGGAGGAGAGGGAGGGAGTTAGGTGACGCGCCGCGCTGGACGGAGGGGTAGCCCTTGCCGTTCGAGTCCCTTCTTATCTTTATGGCCCTTCTTAACTCCTTCCTAGAGGACAATTGGCATTCCTCCTTTCCTACCCAAGCGAGTCCCTACCTCGCTCTTTAGCGGCCGCATTCCTTCGCCATGAGCTTCTAACCTTTCTTCCTATTATCCTTTCAATGCTCTTTTACCAGTAGTTGTCATACGCTCGCTCTCGGTACCATATCGAGATCTGATATAACCAATGTGGGTAAATATCAACGGATTTCCTTGGTGTTTCGTATCAAATGTAACAAAAGAACGGACAAACTTCATATAATACTTGTTCTGTAGATTTATGCCGATTAAAAACTAACAAAATTAACTGACGTTCCACTAATGCGCCCCTCAGTTGGTGGGGCCCTTTCTGTGGAAAGGGTCGGGAGGGTCAAAGGTCTTCCACCTGCCCTGCCCCTCCCGGCGGAAAACAGGGTCCCCCAATTATTTGTCTCACCCAATTCTTGTATGTAACCGGTGCATGATTTCAAATGACGTGGGCCACATGGGCTTAAACGGGGGAGTGGCTGAGGGAAGGGAGGGAGGTGGGGTTTCTCGTCATGTGACTCTCGCAGAACCAACTAGAGGGCAGCGGGTGTGGCCTGTAACCTCGGCAATTCAGTCACTCCCTGACCTTCGTCATGGTCACTTCGCGGTTCTCTAGTAAGTGCGGCCAAACCCTACGTGCTCTGTGCTCTTTCATTTTTCTATTTTTTCCATGTTTAGCCAGTTAAAGTAGGTATTTATGTCTATTCATTTTCCTAAAGTATTTATTTCTGAGCCTATAGCCGAAACTGTTCAAAATAGGTGTTTTAAGACAGCTGAAGGTAACGCAGATGTTTCAACCATTAGTTTGTCGTAGTGGAAGTCCTGCGAGCGTGGGCTAAGTTCCTTCTCATCCGTTGTCTGACGTGGGCTTGCATTGCCAGAAATGGTTTTTTTTTTAGGCACCATAGCCCATCAAAATGATTAATTTTTTTGAAATTCGTGTTCATTTGGTAATGCCAAGCCGAACTCCAACCGCCGATATCGAATTCCTCATTTCCACCCAATTGCCCGCTAAGTTTTGCCACTCTGAACCAGATGGCGATAACCTGCTACACCTCTCTTGCTCTATGCCTCGTGGGTTACGCGATTGCTCCAGATAAACAAGAATACACTTGGTAGCATCAAGCTCGCTCCATATTTAATGGGTGGCACTCCTCCATCAGCGGAGCACAATGGAAAGCGCAAAAAAGATTACATCCTTCCCAACAAATTTTAGGCACGCTTCTCACCCTCAAGGATATTTGAAACTAATAAATTTCTATGCTTGGATAGGTTGGTGTGCAGGCTTGAAGATCATCCAATAACATGATAATGGACCTTGTTTATTTACTTTTATCATTCGAGACACCATTGGGATATGTAATACTAATAAAATATTTTAAACAGTTAGTAGTAAAACGAAGAATTAGAGATGCACTAAGTATTTTCTTTAAATTTAAAAATTCTCCCGCTTATAACAGAAATTCCTTTAAGATACCCCTCTACTGTGAAAAGTTAACATAAAATTCTCGCATTTTCATCTCGTTTTGGCTCGCGGGAAATCTTTTCCCGCATTGTTTGTTTTCCCGCATCGTTTGTTTTCCCGCATCCATCGTTTTTTTTGCCCATCCCCTTGAAAAACGATAGATCGAGGTTCTACTGTCCTAACTCTAGGCAACCTTTGGCTTCAAATGAACGCACCATCTCAAGCTGAAGTGATCTGTCATCACTCCAAATAGAATTTTGCTCCCAAAATCCACTCCTTCATCTTATTGCATTGTTTGAGACCCACTGTGAGAGAGACACTTTCTCAGAGGTAGCCCTTTGGTGTGATTGAGCATTGAAGTTTTGTGTGGAAAATGAAATAACATTGTATCTGATCTGCTGGGCTTAAATACCATGGCAAAACAAATCATTAAGATTTTCTTCTGCTGTCTTGTCCATAATTGTGTAACTTTCAATAGTGTCATTATTTTTCCCTTTATCCAAGTGTGGCATTTAACACCCTTCATAGGCAGTAGAGAGAGTGGTGGTCAAAGCCTTGCTTTTTACTAATCTTAAGGACTGTGAAACTTGAAGCACCTTCATCTTTTCTTTTCAATATAATCTTGAAGTTTATTTTCTCATTATCCCTGAAATCTCTATTTTCACATTATCCCTGAAATCTCTTCTTTCATCTCATTTAAGGATGACCAACTTCTTCAATACTTTGCACCGGTATTCAATGTGATGTAGTACTGACTGTGACTAATGACTGTGCCAGGTTGGGCACTTCCTGTGAGAAACTATTTCATAATATACATTTCTTTATTCAACACAAATACTGTTTTCAACAGCATTACATCAAATTTTGAAACTCTCTCCAGCCCTGTGATGCTTTGAAGTCATCAATATGTAATCTTCCTGTGCTAGAAAGAGCTTTTTCTTTTATTGAAACTCAAATAATTGGTATACCACAGACTCATGGACACACTTCGCAGAACCCTCACACTCCTTGTTAAAATGTGATATAAAAGAAAAGCATTCCATTGGCTTTTTTTTGTTTTCAAAAGTCCTGGGATTGTAATATTAAATTCAAGAGAAAGGCAATGGTGCAATCAGGTCCCTATGAACAGTACTTAAGTTGTCCTGCATTAATGATGATGATTAACCGCAACTCTATAACAAACAATTTTATATACATCAAAACTCTTAGAAATCACTTACATAGGTTGAAAAAATGCCATATTCTAGTCCGACAGCAATTGAACCAAAAGTAACATTACAGTTATCCGTGAAATAATAGAATTTCAGCAAGATTCTTGAAAATTGAGCTCTTTTTTTATTGTCGCAAGAGAAAAAACATTTTAATGAAATAAAAACATTGTTATTACTAGTATCCAAAGAAAACAAAGTAGGCTGTGTGTTGACTTAGGTTTCTTTCCAATTGGTCTGGAATTCTCTCTATATTTGACCTCAAACTGTGCTCTGCTTATGTTTACATCTTGCATAGGTTGTCAGGTTAGTGTGTTGGCTGCCATCTTGCTCATTATCAAGTGTTTTAAATAGTGGGATTTTTCCTAATTTGAAACTGTAAATAGTAGGTAAGATTGCATTTGAAGGATTGAAGAATTCTTGAGACCTGAAGAAAATGTGGTGAATCATGGAAAAGAGTTAATTATAAGGGTTTGAAAGCCAGGTTTCATGATATCACATTGAAAATATATAACCAAGTACCTCTACATGGAAAGGCTGCAATTAAGAAATAATATGACCGATTTACTATTAAATCGGTGCAATGCATGGAAGTAGAGGTATTGTGCCACAGTGATCTCCTCAAGATTTCAGAAATTATTTTGCACCATACGTATTGAAATTTTTTAAAATTAATCATAGTAGAAATGTTTTCTGTAAGTGACTTCTTAAAAATATTATGAACCTCAGGTGAAAACTAATGCCACAAATAGTAAATGTGTCATGACAAGATTGATTATGTTGATGGGAAATTGTGTGATATTTCACTGTTGTCATATGATCTGAGGAACTATAATAGCATGACAATGTGAGTCTCACTGTCATGAACCATGACACATTTACTTTTTAATAAATTCTTTAGTTGATAATGAATAGTTTCATTTTCTGGGAATATTTATTTCCCTGTTGAAATTCTTTGTGAACCAATCATGGTCATAGTCAGGATTTATATTAGTGGGTAGGGGGCTGGACACATACCTGTAAATGTAGAAGTGTTTCGTATAAGTGCCTTTAGTGAAGCCATGCCATTTCAGAATGTGTTGCCATACTCTAGGGATTCCAATACCACATGTGGTTCAAATCCTGGTAGTGGCAAGATAAATTTTGATCCCTCAAAGGCAGTCTGGGGAGAATTGGAAGTGCAGTTCTGCTTAGGGCAGCAGATTACCCCTTTCCTTAAGAATAAGCTGTTTCTTAGGTTAGGATCCCCATTATTCATTACCTATATTATTCTTTTCCATACTACCTGTCCTTGCTAGTGTAAATGAACTACATAACCATTATCTTATTAAATTACTAACCTACATAATTAGCCACTGGCCTTCTTTTCTCACTTTAAAATAAATGAATTTTTAGAATTAACTCTTTTCCTTTTTTATTCTTTTAATTCTCAAGTTTTGTATTTTAATTTGCATGCGTAATATTATTTTTGTTTGATCACTAATTTATGGTATTCTTGATGCAAGGTTGTTAATTCAGTAAAATTATATTTTAAGCCTTTTATTTATAACTGGCTTTCAGAGTTTTTGAATGTTTCATGGATTGTCTGTCAAGATTCTGTGGTGGAAGTAGAGAAACTTGGTAGTGCCTCATGAAATTTGATATTTTAACATGAATGCAGTCATATTGAGGATGTCTTTCCTTCACCATTCACTTATGAATATTTAGCATGACAGAATGGAGCCAATGATAATGAATTAATTTCTATGAGTTTTATGGCATACTAAGCATATTTTCCCTTCATTTCTGAATCTTTTCTTACTATGTCCATTACAATCACCAATGAAATGTGCAGACAAGAAAATATCTGGTAAATCAAAAGATGAGCAGATGGCGGAAAAGAAACAAGAATTGGAGAAGCGGTTGCAGGATGTTACTGGGCAGTTGGGTTCAGCGAAGAAAGCACCAAAAAAAGGTATGTTTTAGTCATTATCCATCAGACCTTATGAAGTAGGCATATTATTTTTCATTATGTTTTTATTTTGGAAATACTTACTGCAATATTTGTGTGCCTCCTACTACATGTTGGTAGGGGAACATGTTGGCACTTGCTTGCACTAAGAGTATCGTCAGGAAAGATAGGGCTTGCTTGTAAAGGCTGGAGGGCACACATCCTCTTTCCTCCATCTAGCTTCCTTCTGCCTCCTCCCCATTGTGGTGAAAGGGTGCCCACACAACTCAGGCCACCTCTATCAGTCCATTGAGATACTCCCATTTTAGATAATGTACTACGAGGAACAGTGAAGATATTTAACATGGGAAGTGAATGTACAGTCCAGATGCATGGTATCTCCATTGCTATTTTATTTTATAAGTTCAGGGTCCGTCAGGATGGTCAATGTCTTGAGTCAACGATGTAAATGGGGGTGAGAGGACTAAAAGATGCATGTCTATGTAGTGGCTTCATCAGTGACATCACAACTTGTGACCACATGTCGATCCTCCTTGCCTACCCAATTGGCCACGTATATGCTTGTAGAATGTTACAAATAGGCAGTCTTTTGTTTCCATTTGCATACAAATCATGAGAGAAATCATGGCAACCTCTCCCCACCCTACCTCCCACTGCGATGCCACTCGAACCATTCCGAGCAGCCACGAAGGGCCAGTAGCAAAAAGGATAATAAGGGCGGCTTTCATGGTATTTTGTAGATGCACATGGTCCCACATTATTTTCCAATGAGGGACTAGTGTAATGATTGGTTTTACTTGCTATAAACACAATGAGTTCATCTTAATAAAAAAGTTCAAAATATTTCAAAGCACCTCATTCAGGGTCCAGATCGAAGTTCAATGAGGCATTCCCTTCGAAAGAAAACCTTGGAAGTGCTGGAGGAGAATTCGATGCTGGCATTTCACCCCATAATCCTACTTTCAATGTGGTCGCTGCATCTTCAGAGTCGGAGCTTATTTCTCCGGAAAGGCTTGAGTCAGAACTGGAGTCCTCAATGTCCTTCCTCTGAGTCAAAGTGGGTGAAATATGATTCTTCTCCAAAATCAATCACTGAAATATCCCTGGCTACTTGATGACTTTCCTACGGAAATAGAAATCAGTGGCACCAAGAAAGAAGCAAATATAAGAAGAGGTGTTAGACAAGGTTGCCCAATATCGCCTTACTTGTTTAACTTATACATTGAAGAAGCAATGTCTGAAATGAAAACAAAGACAAGAGGAATTAAAATAAATGCCAAACAAATTCATAGCTCTAGTAGCTGACTCAAAGGAGGAATTAAGTTGAATGCTCAAGATTCTAAATAATATTTTATTAAAACTGAAACTTAAAATAAACACCAAGAAAACAAAAATCATGAAGAGAATAGAACAAAGAAAGAGAAGAGAATAGATAGTGAATATATGTATAGACGGGGTGAGACTGGAGGAGGTGACAGAGTTCTGCTACTTGGGTAGCGTATTAGAGAATCATAACGACTGCTCCTCTGGTCAAAAGAAGAATAACGTTAGCCAAGAAAGCCTTTCAATTAAAGAAAAGTCTCCTAGTAAATAACAGTATTAGTATTGAGACTAGGAAGAAATTCCTGAAAAGCTTTGTATGGAGTGTGCTAACATATGATATGGACACTAAGGAAGAGTGGAATGACCAAACTTGAAGCTGCAGAAATGTGGTTTTGGAGGAGGATTACAAAAACTAGGTGGACCGACAGGAAAACTAATGAGCAAGTACTAAATGAAGTCCATACAGAAAGAGAAATATTGGAAACTAGGGATGAGTCAAATCCAAATGTCGATTCTCGATTCCACCGATTCTCAGGATTAGAATCGGTATCGAGAATCGATCGCGTAAAGTCGATTCCGATTCCATCGATTCCAGATAGATAAATATTCAAATCAAATTTCATTTATCACATCATATGTGTCTCAGTAATTTTGGGTGTTGGCTATCAATTTGTACTTTCTATCTACAATCTCAATAAGCTGAGGATATATTTGCTATTTGTTAATAAATATACTTTTTGAGCGACTTTTTTGTCTTATTTTATTTCAGCCAATACTTGATTTTAAGTAATAGTCGTTCGCTACTGGTATATCAATATCCCACCTGTTCATTAGGAATAAGAATCGATGGAATCAGAATCGAGAATCGATTCGAAAGAATCTGAGTTGGAATCGGAATCGAAAAAAAGTGGAATCGACTCTATTATTATACCCTATTGAAAATAATTAAAACAAGAAAAGTCAAGCTCATCGGACACTTACTTAGGCACGACAACTTCATACAAAATATAATGGAAGGAAAAATTCTAGACAAAAGACAGAGAGGACGACCGAGAACTTTGTACCTATAAGTATTGCCGATGGAAATGGGATGCACCTCGTACAATGAAATGAAGAGGAAGGCAGTAAAAAGAGATCGTTGGAAGTTGTGGCTGCAACAACAAGGATGACCTTTAGAAGAAGAAAAAACTTGACGAAAATGGACATTCCCACAGAAAGGGCCACTGTGACTACCAAGATATATGAAAACATGGAATTCAGGCAGAGAACTGAGAACGATATGTGTGCTTTGAAAATGAATGAGAAAATGAGACGGACGCAGTGTGATCTGATGGGCATGAACAGACTTTGCTCATAATATATGAACGTTATCGCTTTCATACCCTCTAGCTTTCGAACGTCACATGTAGAATCATGGGTACCAGAAACTTCTGAACACATCCACGTCGACCAGCAAAGACACCACAACAAGAAACGTCCCTCGGCATGGCGCGGCTTTGAGGATTGCCATCCTTTCCTATCGAAAAATATATTGTTGCCCCTTTTCTTCAATCCAATGGGAAAAGGGACTTACGCATCCAACTGTGACCGTTCATTTCTATAAACATCGGAACAAGTGAAAATAAACTTGCTACAATGAGGTGTTACAAAGGAATGCGAAAGAAATTGAAGAAACTGTGGATAAAATTAGTTTTGAAACAGTTACTAGCAGTTTCACACCTTTGCAATCACTGAAAAATATCAGGAAAATACCATTACACATATAACCATCTAATATCCTTTTGAGTAATGTGCATCTTGGCTAGAGTGAGCTATGGACCCTAACATGTTCCACTGATGGCAGGAAAATGAACTTCTAGAAGCTGTCAAGAATATTCGAGCATGAGGAGAAAGAGACTGACTTTACCAACTTACCCAAGTATACTTGGACAATTCAGAATTTGCTTGTCTTCGGTGCCCGAGTTTTCTCAGGCGCGTCAGGGAGGTGGTTAAACCATATGTCTTCATTCTGGAATTTCTATAATTTACATTCTATCCATTTGATGATGATTCTTCTTCATATTTTTGGTGTATGTGACGTTAAACTTATCATCTGAGATTTCACATAAATTTCTGTTTGTTTCATTGACGGATTTTGTCGTTCTTGGTCAAAGTTTTGTCTCCAGCATTTTTAATGAGCTCAGAGACAATGTATTAATTACAGGTGCCTTGTCTATAGTTAGACTTTTAACTATGGTGTCAAATTGTGGTGATCTAAGATAAGAATCACCTGATGGTGATGGCTATGGAAAATTGAAACTTATAATTTCATTATTTCAGGTCTGTAAGAATCTTGTAACTTTTTATTGCTTCAGGAGAAATTTATATTGAAAGAGAGAACTACCTATATTGGCAAGTGGTGCATGTATTACTGAGTGTATCAATTTTAAGTCAGCCAGTTAAACCAAAAATTACATTGGTTGGACTTGTGTTAAAAGGTTTTATTTATTTTTTATTTTAACAAATTTTATGAGTTTCTGTTTAGTTCTCTCTGGCTGATCTGCAGCTGTATGTTCATGAGTTACCATTATTGCCTTCTAATAAATTTTTTTTCATTAGAAATATTTTTATCAAAGGGGTATGTTACAATATTGAGAGTATGAAAGGAATAGTTGAAGGAATTATTTACGTTGTCTGTTGGCAAATAACTACATTATATTTAGTACTATATCATTGGTCACAACTTTCATAATTAGATCTTATAATCTAGTCCTATTGTTTCGGTGCTTTGTTGACATGGATTTATCTATTTTACAGAAGAGAACAAGTGTGTTGATGTTGTGGGTGGTCCATCCAGGCTCTCTGCATCCAGTTCGAGCAGCTCAGATTCTGATTCTAGCAGTTCCAGCCTCTCTTCTAGTTCGTCTGACTCCAGTGACTCGGAAGCAGGTTAGGGGCAGGAATCTACAGTGTTTTCTGAAGGGATCGTGTCCTGCTTCATTTATCTTTTGAGATTTTTCGAGAAGGATGGGATGGAAGTAGTCATGAGGGCTATGGGTGCAATGCAGGCAATTAAAATAACATGAGGAGAATTTTGGCAGTCTAGTTGCCATGCTACATGTAGGGGCCTGATGCTTTGCATTTCCCCAAATTTATGCTTCTTGTGACTTTTTTCACCCATCTTTGAATGCCAAATCGGATGGGAAATGATGTGCCACTGAATTTAATGCTGAGAACAGGGGGAGAATTTATTGGTGAAATGTTTCAAAAGCTCATGTAACATTAGATCCCAGTGTAGCTAGTCGAATTTTAAATTTGTTCTTCTTGGGCTCATTTATGAGAAAGGAGATAATTATTGCTACCTAATTTAGGCAGTTATGTGAGATATTTTTGTTGGCTGGTATTTAAACTTTTCATATTTAAATCTTTGATTTTATTGCTTTTCCATCTCATTAAACTGTCTCTCTCTTGAATATTGAAGGTTTCTTCAATAAATTTTCAGGGATCCTAATCGTCAGAACGTTTCCTAAATTCATGTCTTGTATTTTAAGATATTTAAGTGATCTGCCCATCAGTATCAATTGTATTTTGAATATGATGTCAGTATTTTTGGAAACCATCACATTTTCAGTAAGGTTAGGTTTGACTCAATAGCTTCATCAGCTGTGTTTTTTCCAATGCCCTACAGTGGTAATTTCCTGATTTGTATCCATTAAAACTCTCCCCCTGGGAAGTCAGTTAAGTTAACCTTCAACATTATTTTGATAATTAGCCAAAGGGATAAGAACAATGTTCATAAATTTTTATCCCTTGTATAATTACTGCTCAACCACCAGACCTCACCTTTTCCCATGAATATCTGCCATTTTATATTAAAATTTTCCCTTTTTTTATTTCAATTTTATACAAACGAGTATTTCCCACCGGTGTGTGGTGCAATCATGAACTCTGAAGAAGAGAGGCGCTGTGATGTGTGTGTGTTAGGAAGGATTGTTGAGAGAGAATGTTCAGGTCTCTTTCTTGTAAATTGCTCCTTGAGATACAGTGAAAAAGTTGTGTGCAATTGTTTTAGGAGGGGATGGGGGGACAGATATTGATGCATTCCTCGTGTGACGAGGTCCCTTTGCTCTCCTGGACCCATGCTTCCCACTGTGGGGACCTCCTCTTGCTGAACGGTGAGCTTTTGAGGAGAGGAGCTCAATGGGACTTAAGCGTGTAAATGTGGTGCTTGTGTTTGAGGGATGATGAGATTTCAGACCCTCACTTTACTGTGTAGTATGCTGAGAGGATAGAACACATCGGTTGTGAGCTTTTTAATTTTTAGTATTCAGTGGCATTGAGTCATATTAGTTGCCCACTACATTGTCACTGAAGGAAACTACAAACTCAGTTGCTGAAGTGTAGTGTTGTGGTGTGTTTCTGTGAAGTGTTTGTGCATCCCTCTTTTAAATTTACTTTTTATCTTCTTTAGCCTGTGAGTAATTGTTTCACTTTTTTACAGTAACAAAAACAATCTCAGGTGGTTCACATGGTCTTAGGTTGAGGGAAGTATTAGAATGCCCAGGTGTGTCATTCCCTTAAAAGGAGATCACTGTGGGTCATTCATGCAATGTGATGTTAGTTGTTAGGCATGAAAGAGTTGATGGGGAAACTGGCAGGAACTTTATTGCAGGTTGCTTCTTTGACTTTGAAAATGTGTAGCAAGAACAGTTAAATGTGGCACTTGAATCAAGTCATTTAAATTCAGAGGTGCTACTGCAGGGGGAATCGCTACCCTCTTCATCCCTTAATAATTGAGTGAGGCATTCTCTGCCTTATCTTCCATCTGGCATTTGTGGCAAAGTGTGCACAGCTTCAAGTTGAGAATATAGGCAAAGCAAGAAATTGTTTTCAGTCGTAACTGGATCTATTCCTCATCTTCTTATCAGCTCCCTCTCCCATGTGTGCTACCCACAGACTGCATCAGTTCCCTTTGAAGCATGAGTTTTGGTGTCACCCTGGTATTTTGTATTTCAGTGATGGTTTGAATTTAGGAAAGGGTTCTGGAAGTGTGTATATATTTATAAATAAGCCTGGTATGTAATGTGTGAATGGTACAAAGTTAAGAGGTAAGCCCCATACAATCTTGATGTTCATGGATTGGGGTGTGCAAAAATATGGACATTTGTCTTTTTCACGTAGCCAAGAGTGCAGAATGTGTTTTTTTGGGGTCAGCCAGCCATTGGTGTGTTCAAATCATGTCCCATTCCTATTAATGTATTATATAAATTATATAAAAAACATCTATATACATTATTTGTGTATATATATTTATGAAAGTTGATAGGCAGAAGTTTCTCCTCTCCCCAGTTTTTCCTGAGCTACCCTACCCTTGCCATCCTTCTCTTAATTCTTGATCATCTCTTGTCAGCAGGTCTATTACACTCATTTTGTCAGCTTTTTTTATATATGTACCTTACAAAAGTCAAGTGTTCCAAATGCTGGCAAATACAAATATGATCTGTTCAAGAAAGAAAATGTATTAAAAGTACTTTCTCTTTAATAATTGGATTGAGAATTGCTGAAATAGGTTATGATGTTTGATTGCAGACAATGTGAATGGTGGCAGGCTTGTAAATATATTGGAAGGGAATAGATCTGGGGTTTTCTGACTTTTTTGTGCAGTCAATTCTGTGCATTGTTAAAGGAAATAATAATCTTTTTAATATATTAAAATTATGCTTCTTAATGATAATTAAGAAAGTAAGATGATGATCCTTGGATGTAATTCAAGGTAATTTTTAAATTTGATTTTGCATTTATTTAAACTTCAAAGTAGATAGGCTAATTTCAAAATGATGAATCAAATAATTAGAACCGTCATAGAATATACTTCTCAGGTGACTGAATAAGCAATTAACTGATTATGGACCACATTTTATTATCCCTGCCAGAGTGCAAGATGGTCGATGTGCTGTGAAGCAAAGTTGAACCGAAGGCTGATGAATTGTTCTTGAGAAGTACTTAAAAATTCTCTACCAAGCGAAATAAAGCAGTATTGTTTTCTTTCCTTTTTGTTCGTACTTTCGGCTCGCTGGCCTCCAAGCACATTGTTTGCACTCCATGGCTTTTGCAATGAAATTTTATTTATTTATATAAATCTCTTTTAATAGAAAGTCAATTCCACTGGTTTTGTGTATAAAATAAAATGATGATAGACATGTTGAAGCGATTATTCAAGAAAATGTGATCTGGTTTGCTTATTTTTTCCTTCAAAAATATTTATCAACCTGATTCTTAATCCCACCTTTTACCCCATACTATATGCTACCTCATAGTCTTGCTTTCTTTGCTGCAGCTGATATGCACACACTTTCACACACACCCTCATACACAAAGACAGGTTTGCTCCAATTAGTCTAGTCCAATTGCCTAAGAGTTGAATAGAACTCGTGTGTAGGATGCAGCCATTGAATTATTTAAATGTTTTGTCCATATTTTATTGTTTCGTGACTGATTATTGAATAGACTATCAGCTGCTTGATGTTTTAATTTGTAGTTCACTGACCCATATGAAGTTAAAATATATAGATCAAGTCATTGTGCATTTATGTGGCTTCTTTTACTCAAGCACCTTCTATCTTTCGGCTCTATAATTTCTTAATTCGTGACCAGTTATAAAAAGCAATTTGTGGTTGTGTCATGTATTAAAAATAATTTTTAATGCTAATCATTCTGTGCCTACATTACAAAACGTAAAAGAGGGGCATCTTAATGGTGAATGTCATTTAAGTGTTTGTCTTCGCTCTGTGTGGTTTATGGAAGTAATCACAGTCACACCACCCTCATTATTAAAATTGTATTCTCATGGAAGTAGCCGCTGACTTCATTAATGTTATTTCATAATTACCTATTCATATGCACATTGACTGAGTCACTGGTCTGAAATTGGTTGATATTTTCATCGCCAGGTTAAGGTCTTTCAAAATACATAAAGCAATGCCTTCAGAGAATGAGTGGTATATCAATTGAAATTTGAATGATAAACAAGCAAAGAGTAATTGTGTGTTTGTGTGCTGCGTAAAGTTTATATTTTTACATTGCTTCTTTGGCTTCCAAGTAAACCGTATGATTTGAGACTATGTTTGTTTTTATATATCTTTATTTTATTTTCATTCACGTTCATCTTGGAGCCATTTTTATGCCATGTAAATTCCTATCATGAACACTCCTCTTAACCTTCTGCCCATCCCAACTCCTGAACTGAAACAATGGGGAGAAAGATTTCTTTGCTGCTGCTGCATTTAAGTGTGCATCTGTGGGGTTTATGTGTGCGCATACCTAATTGTCCCTATTTCATGGCGTTGATGTGCTCTATTTTGACCTCATCGCGCCTTAAAATTGACCTAAATTCCTTACCTTCTCAAACTTGAAAAGTCTTGTGCCCGCACACACATACAACTCGCACCTCTGTACTTTTTTTATTGATAAAATAGAAATATCTAAAGAAAAAAAACAAAACTGATGAATACAAACTTTGTTGTACACAGTGAAATACTATGAATAAAATATATCAATAGAATCGATTGTATAAAATGCCTTGTCTTTGCATTAAAATTTCTTTGATTCTGGTTTTGTGTACCCCCTGAACCCCATCAAAACACATTCTGCACTATTAAAAAATTGAATAAGTCGGAAAGGATTTTAAGCAAGTGAAGTTGTTCCATAGTTGTCATGGCCCTTATGACATTTATTGCTTTCATGTTGTTTGTTGTTTTGGATATTGAAATTGTTTGTATTTTGTTTTGCATTTAAATGAGAAATTCTGGATTTTTTTCATTTGGGGTGTAAGTCTTGTTTCACTGTAGATGGATTTTTCTAGTAAGTAAGTCAGTTTTCTTCAAGGTCTTTTATATGGCTAGAATCTGTTACGGAAAATGTAACTTCTAACTGACAGTTCACAAGGGCTTTGACAACGGGACACTCTTAAAATGAGAAAGTATTGAAAGGTAAGAGAAGCACCATGAGCACATTCCAGCAGGCTTTCATATTGCATTAATCTGAAATTAATCATTTTAACTATTTTCTTCTATCGTTTAAATTAAATCTATGATTTGAAAATCATCTTTGTGATTTAAAATGGTTCATTTTTGTGGCAGAAATTTTTTGTTAGCTATTCTTTGCTAATCATTATCTAAAATGAGCATATAAGTAATCTGCCAAAGTCATAAAATTGAACAGCTTGAGAATAATTTTCCATTAAATCTGCTGGAATTGAATATCCAGATTTTGATCTGGAGTATATCAAATGTGCTCGCTGTTTCATTCGTAGGTCGAGGTGGCCGAGCACAGAGGAAGAAAGGAAAAAAGGATCACCACCCTACTGCAACTCAGGTAATTCCAAAAATTTTCAGGTCTCTCGCCGGTGATGGTACCTTATGACAATCTCTACATAATTTAGAATCAAAGCATGATGATGTAGTCAGAGGCTTCATTATTAGCATGATTAAATTTAAAGACTTTAATATTCTCTGCCCTTTCATGAAAATATCTAATGTCCATAATTCTTTGAAAGTCTGTCACTTTGGTGGGTAATTCTGCAGTGGTGCATGAGGGGCATGGGAAAATTTAAAATAACGTCTGTAACTCTTAAGGCATTATTTCATTTTATTATTGAAGTATTTCATTTTAATTTTTCACTAATAATTGTTTGTCTTGCATTTCGTATTATTGAGAGGCCGTCATTACTTTTGTCTTGGAGGAATTCAATTCTTATCTGTTCAGCCTTGAAATATATTCTTCACAGTGAGTTATGTATTATCACCTCCATGGAAGTTAGTGCCAAGGGCTCTTGTCTATGTAAGAGTGCATGGGAAAGTTTCCTTCAAGCTGCTCATTTTTTGCATTGCCCCATAGTTACTGGGTAGATGAATTTTGCTTTAGTTATTGCCCTGGAATAAAGTAATAAAAATGTTCCTAATAGGTCTCAACAATTGTGATGTGCCTAAATCAGTGACTTTCTGCCTAAAAAGAGCAGTGCTAAATAAGTATACCGATATTGAATTTTTATACTCTTGGTTTGTCAAAATACTCAGGAATCACCTACACATGACTTTAGATGACATTTCAAATCTAGGCTGAAAGTTTAGCTATGATCTTATAAGGAGAAGAAAAAATAAAGTTTTAGACTTTATTTTCTCTTGAGAATTTTATGTTTATATTTGTGGTCGTGAGATAAGTTCAGCTTGATACAAATTATGAGAGAGCTGACTTTGATGTTTAAAACCATCTCAAACTTTCAAGCTGAGATAAATCATTAGAGGACCATGCCTTTGAGCATATCAAGAAGATATAATAGAAAGCTAGATTTCCATGTACACACATTTGCTTTCTCTCTTGGCACCTTGATACACTTCATGGATTAATAAGGTTAATAAGAACTTTGGCCATTCAGAAAGTCGTCTTTTTACCTGAGGACATTTGTTACTGTAAGGAGTTATAATTTCATGAGCTACTGGTAACTGATAATTTCATATTCAACCAGCAACACTGTAATTACCAGCTGACTTCATTTCATTTGGTCATTCCATGTCAAATAATCCAATGATTGTTGTATTGCAATATAGTTGAAAAAATCCATTTCTTATATACATTTGTGTATGTGATTTGGCATTCAGATGCGATAATTATAAAGTTTTATCCCTTCTTATTTTCTCATGGCTGCCATCATTCCAAGATGGTGCAAGGAGATTTGTGCGAAATTGATTTTTGACTTACTGAACCCTCTCACTGTTGCGAACATACTTATGCATTCACATGGTAGACTGCTGTGAACATATGTTAAAGCCCATGCTCCAGGGAGCGTGTTGTGGTTATTCTCCATCCCTTGAATGTTTTTAAATATACCATATACTGAAAACTTTTTAAAAATTTGTTAGTTTTCTAGTAAATATTAAACAAATGTTATTAATATGGCTGTCTAACCTGTTTTCTAAGGATTTTTTACTCAAGGAAGAATTGTGCGAGGGCAATACGTTTCTCTTGAAGTCACACAGATATCCTCATGATCAGGGACTGGGCCACAGCATGACAAAGAATTTTTCAAAATTAATCTTGCAATCATCATAGGTCATTTGACATAGAATGATCCCATCATAAGGACTCACAACAATTCGTAAAAAACCATTTTTTCTATAGATGAATTTGTGTACTTAATCTTAATGATGAACATTGCAATTCACTTCCCTTAATTCAATGATGCCTAGTATAAAGCTCATTTATGTATTTATTTCATTGTCTGGTATCCCACCTTGTTATAGAAAAGGCATGACTGTACTAATGCTTCTTAGTTGAACAGTTTACAGGTCAAACAATCTTAGGTTGAGGAAAGGCTGGTTCCTTCGTTTATCGTTCAATGTTATCTAGGACTTAGAAGTGTGTCCTTAGGTGTGAAAAACTCCAAATCTAGCTAGTATTTCTCTCATCATGTAGGATAGTGGAGCATAACTGATGGAGACACTACTGCTTATGGCTTGTAAGTTATTAACCATTCATTTTCTTGACTCACTTGATAAGTATTGCTCATCTTGGGGATGGGTGAAGAAATTGATGTTGAGGAAAAGCTTGCAATATTAAATTATTTTGAATGGTGCTAATAACTAAGGTAATCGTAAGTTGCAAAGAAATTGAAATTGTTAATTTTTTAGTTAATATTTTTCAAAGAATTATTATCAAATAGGATATGCTGAGTGCTGAATAATACACCATATTGATCTGTTCTTTGGCTAATTTGCTAGATTGTTGGACTTGTTTCAATGCACTATATAATTTCTTTTGATAGTCTGCCATTCATGTAACCATTTCATCTATAAATGAGGAGGTACTGTAGGGCAGAGCTAGCTTATCTGTCACTGTCATGATCAACGTTTTCATTTAGAAAGTTTATGTTCCTAGGAAGTGATAGAGTTGGATTTGTTATTTGAATCTTGAAATTAAAAAATGTTGCCATGCCCTAAGAGTGTTCCAAGTTGCCCCTAGTCCACCAAATATTGCTAGTAACATTCTCAAATGTTTTATCATAGTGGAATTATTATTTTATTATCTGGGAATATTAAGCGAGAATATGTGAAAATGGTTTTTAGATTATACAGCCACTTCATTGCTCTGATATATTACGAGGAATTCCTAATAAGCAGGTTATGAATGGGAATCAGTATATATCTATCTTGTCATTTAAATCGTCAACATTTTTGTAGGTGTTCTCATCCCTATTTTCCTGCATTTGACTTTCAAGGCAAGAGAGGAAAATGGTCCACAGAATCTTCATTTTACTCCTTCAGAAATTAAGTCACTACTCATATTTGTTGAATAATTCAGAATTTTTGCTATTTTTTTACAAGTTAATAAAGTGGCTGTCATATAAGGGAATGAGTGGAGGTTCCTTGAAATTTTGCATGCAATGTTTTAATTATTAACAACCTTTTAGTGACTTCTTTTATTGCTATGAGAAAATCAACCCATTGGCCACACCACTGATGTAATTGCCAAAGCACTGGAGAAAGTAAGAGACAAAGAATTAAAATATTCTCTTAAATACCAGACCCTCCCAACCAAGAGAAAAGAACCTTTGTTTTTGAGCAAATTGATTCAAACGGTTTCTTGTCATTTCCAAATTTACTTTTATATTTTGTGAATTTGTTAATTGATCCTACTGTAAATGGTATGGCAGAGCAGAACTGTGCACTGACCTTGTTCAAAACTTGTGAACTTTTTAGTTTTTGCTTGGGGCAGAAGTGAAGTCATTTATTTTTGATAACTGCTTATTCAACTTAGTAATAGTACATGCGAGTAGGATCTCTTCGCCAGTTATAATTTTTCAAATCACGAAATAAAGTTTTAAATCCTGTGAACTAATGTGGGATAGCTTGAGAATTTGTTTTCGTGTATGTGACAAATTGTTTTTTACTAGAAATACAGAAGTCCTGTTATATACTTAAAGTAAAAGTTATTACTATGAGGCATTGAAACACATTTTACTGTGAGAATATGGCAGTCTTCAAGTGATTGTGCTGATGTTGAAATTATTTTTTTTCTTATTTGGTCATATGTTAGGATATGTACCATCATATCATTATCATACTACCCTAAGAGCTCATGTGAAATGATTTCTTAGGACGATATGATCATAGCAGTGCCTAGCAAACTGGAGGCAAATTAATGCATAGGGGAACTCTGGAATTTCACGCTTCTTTTTTGTGCTGTAGGCTTTTGAGTACATACTTTTGTGCTGTATGCTTTTAAGTCTCCTAAAAAGTCACCATTTATCTTAAGCCTGCTCTTAATTAACATCTATACTAATAGTTACATGATTGGATGTAAACTTTTTAGTCCTGTTTGAGTAATAAGTTCTGTAATGTCACTCCTCATCAGCTTAAAGGAGTCTAAATTTTAGGATGTGGGATATGATGTGGAATCATGAGTGAATATTTCATGACTCCTCTTTAAAAGCATGGTAATGTTTATCTTCCTGCAGTTAAGTGAGTATCACTGTACAGATTCACATTCCAAGTGTGACATCTCCTTCAGAAACTTAAGTCTAGTAATTTCTTGTCTGTGTTCTTTAGTATTGTGTAAATATTTCTAAAAAACAATGTTAGCTGGAAATTATACAATCTTCAACAACTCCTATTCGCGTTAGCCATTAAAACATTTTCAGAATAAAGAGGTTAAATAAAGTTAGGTGAGAGCTCTATGTGCATGTCTTCTTTTAGTATAATCCAGAGGAAATGAATCATTCTTGTTCATATTAACTAATATCCCTGCCAATTGTATTAGTTAGGTTCATAATGATGCCTTTATCTCTTTTCCCCATTTATAATTATAACTTTCATTAGATTAACATCACTTGCTATCAAGTAGGATACCCCACAGTTCTGAGCATTTTATATGTGCTTAATTAACCATCAATTAGTTTGTGTTAGAAGATAATGTTTTACTTTGGATTTCAAGGTATAATTTTATAAAAGTCATAAGTTTAAATCAAATTTTAGGTAAATGTCTATGAAAAGTTTTGAAATATTGTCCATAACTGGCTGCAGGGTAAAGTTGGTGCTGATTGACTGAAGATGATGTGTGTCTATCATCATCTACCACATTGTAAAGTATTTTCATTATTTCCTTGCATGTATACTATTTTCTTCTAATATTTCCAATCGTTTTGTAACTCCAATATTATAGTGGTGGACTTACATTCGGTAGACTTATAGATAACTTATCTAATTGTTTCAAATGCTTGGCAAGCATGTACCATATGAATTACAATATCACTTGGAATCAATTGTAAGAAAGTTAGGCTCTATCACTCCTAACATAGCATCATATTGTTTACGGCCTATGTGAAATGGAATCATTAATATTCAGGGTGTAAATTTTCAATTCAAGGTTTTTGAGTGAAGCAGCTGAAAAAATGTTTGTAGCAATTTCTTGCTTAAAAGTGCAGGTCCTACTGTTTGCCTTAATGATTCACATCTTGTTCTTTTCTTCATGTTATCAACTTTCTCCTATAAAGTCACCATGTATCTTAAGCCTGCTCTTGATTAACGTCCATACTAATGTTAGTTATACAGTAGGAATCATAGCCGAGTTGTTGGTTTTGGAATTGTTGGACATTTGGATATCATATATGCGTGCTGTTTCCTCTTTTTGTTTATATAAACACTGGTGAATATTATCACATTATAATATATTTCTAATGCTTTGCTACTGTGATTAGCATTATTAAATATTTTTGTAACTTTTTTTTATTATTTGTATAGAGGAACTTTGTTCTCCAGCTGTTACTCAACAAATATTTCCATGATTAAAGTTTCTGAGGACATCTCTTAAAAGGCACAAATATTCCCATATTTCTAATGCTTTTCTTTCTGTTTAGGAATGTTAAACATATCATCTTTCTCATAAGGTTCATTAAATGTCAAAGGTTTATAAAGGTTTATCAAATGTCGAATTTTAGAAGTGAAATTATACCATGAATATTGCAGTATTGCAGAACTGAAAGTAACGGAAACAATTAGGATTGTTGTTTATGAAGTATCATTTTAGCTGTCTAGTTTCTGGATTACATCACTAAAAGACATTCATCTCATCTTAGAAATCTAAAGGAGATCAGTGGTCTGCTCTTCTTCCATATGCCTAATGTTTTAGTTTGAAATTGATTATTGTTGAATGGCTGCATGTATAAATGTGAGTGATTTGCTTTATCTTAGGATGTGAGTAGCAGGTAGCTTAGAATTGCAGGGTGTCCACTGACTGGGAAAATCTGGAATTATTCGTGAATTTTCAGCACCGGGAAACGTTCATGGATTATTTGTGAATTTCTGCTTTGAGTCAGGAATTTTAATAATTATCATTTTAAGACAAAGGAGTCCTTGTTCTATAAATAAAGTCAACAACGATGAATTTAATGTCTTTTATTTGATAACTGTTCATGATGTAATGGATTTACTGTTGGTATGAATAAATAAATCAAAGACTAAAACTTAGTAGAGAAAGTAAAGTAAAAAAAGTTCAGCAGAAAAACTTGAAGTTTGCCTACTTTTGGTTTAGTTTTCTTAAAACCAATATAAAACTTACTACCAATAAAAATACGTACTTGATTACTTTATATATTTAAAATTATTTAATTACTTTATTCTTGGGTTTGAGTTCTTTATTCTTACTTGTGGGTTTAGCTATAAAATCCATATTCTACATAAAACTTGAATAACATCACTTAGGCTCATATAAAAACTGTGATATGATGACCTGGAATTTTGTATAAATTTAGCCTTGAAAACTTGGAATTATGGTTGAATTTAATATTTTGACTTTATTGGACACCCTGGAATTATTAATCATTTCAATTTTTTAAATCAATAAGGGCTTAATCAATGGTGTAACTTCTTATGTATTCATCTAATTTCTCACTGTCTCATTTGAGTGAATTACCATGGTTATTTTACCTAATGATAAGCTCTCAGCTGGTGTAAATATAAAAGCTCTGAAGTAAACCCATCGTGCTCTTCCTTATCCAGAACTTGCCCGGTGGAGGAGCTGCTCATCAACCTTCCTTGCCTCAACAGTCATCACTGCCCCCTGGTGTTCTGCCACAGAGTAATCAAGTCCCAAGTCTAACAGTATCATCATCAGGGCAAATAATCAACAAAAACTCTGCTGTTACAACTGTTGCTGCTGCCCCTACTGCCTCTTTGCCCAGTGCTCCAGTTACCAGGCGGAAATCGAGTGCTCAAGAGCCCTCATCCAATGGTGGAACCATCCCTGGTGGCCATGCACTCCCTCCCCAACCAGCACGACCTTCTAATTTAGCAACAGCAGCTCCAATTAAAAGAACTCCAGTGCAACCAAATGTTAATCCTACCCTACCGTCTCCCCAAGTCCATAAAAACAATTTGGCTCCAGGAAGTGTTAGTGGGGATTCGTCTGGTAAGTTGGTGTGGCATTGGTTGTGGCTGTTTCTGGCAGGATGTGAATGCTCGTGAGTGAATGAGAACTGCATGATTTGATTGTGTCAGTAATGGAAATTAAATTATTATCATTTATGTGCAAATTTTGGGTGATCTGAGGTGAGTAATGAATGTTGATCTAATAAATGGTCATTTTTAGCCCATTGCTGTGGCCTCTAGCCTGACCTCTCACATTAAATCCCTACACTTATCGGTGGAGACTGTAATGAGAGTGGGTATGCCTTGCCTGCTTTTTTCACACTTTCCACCCTTACTCGACTCATACAACATGTACTTATGTATGCCGCACACTTGTTGTCCAGAAACGTGGTGAAAAGAGAAGGGTTGGGCGAAATCTCCAGATTTTCGTATAAACCTTGTACTTGTGACACAAAATTAACAACAGCTCTATAGAAAATATAATTAAAATCACTTTCATGGGACACTGACTAATGTGGAGAAAATGATACATTTAATACGGTCAGCAATTGAATCATAAGTAATCGTGCAGTAATCTGACAAATTTTGGAATATCTTGCTTATTGAAAAATTTTTCTTTTTCATTGCGGCGTGAGATATGGAAGTTTGACAGCAATACCAAAACTTTAATTACATTTATAAAGAGAAATTAAGCAGGCTATATGTGGACATTTGTGGATGGATTGGATATTTGGGGAGGCAACCGACGGCTAAGGTCATTTGCGCCATAGGGGATAGGTATGGGAGGAAGGGTGGATAGAAATCCGGAGTCGGCACTAGCCTACTCTTAACGAAAGGTGCCAAGGGGACCACGGCTTAACGTCTCATCCAACAGACGGAGTACTCCACTTGAAGTGCCCTCCACAACACACTCAAACTGGTTCGTCTGAAAAACATCCACCACTGCAGGGATTTGAACCCTGGTCACCCGTGTGGTAGACGAGTACTCTAACCACCACACCAACCCGATCCCCGTGGACATTTGTTTCATTACAAAAGGCCCGGGCATTCTTTTTATATTCGGCTTCAAACAGGGTTGCATAATTTTTGCGCCAACGTAGATGGTCAGTCAGAACATATTAAATGAGCTGGCCATCATCTTGCTCCTTTTCAAGTATTGTAAATTGGGGGATGTCTTAAAGTAAGAAAGTGTTAATAGTGGCATATGATTGCGTTTTGCCTTTACAAAAATTCATGGTGCCTTAAGAAAATGTCGTAAATCTAGGGAAAAGGTAAATTCTGGGTATGTAAAAGCAAGGTTTCACTGTTTGCTCAAAAATTTGGCCACAACTGTTATCCTCCTGCAGGGTGCTACCTATTTTGGCAGGTTGCTACTTATTTTGCCTGAGCATATTGTTCCATTCCACTGACTCAGTGTAATTTGTATGTTCTAAAGAGCACTGATGTGTTCTAATCCATAATAACTTAGCACCGTTGATGAAAATCTCACTGCTCAAGGTACTAAGTGTCTCTTGACTCTTCTGGAAAAATATTGCAGAATTTTGCCTGCTTCTAATGGTTGTAATTTCAATTGCATCACATGACCAAAAATGAAGCATGGTAATGCTTCTTATTGTATGTTGCATGTATTTTGTGTCAAGGTTCAATCAGGGCAACGAAAATGTTTTGAATGCTAATTTAGACGTAACATCGTGATTGGAAATGTAATTATATATGGCTTGAAATGTCAGCCGTTATCATTAACATAATTAACTGAAAATTAAATTCATCCGCAGTAAATTAGGTTTTATTATACACTTTCAATTATATTGTATATTATGCATATTTGTCAAAGGAACGCATTGTGTACAAAAGTCGAGGATTGCCTGTATTGTAGTAAGAGTGCAGGAAAATGCTATGATGAACTTAAGTATGGTTTTATAAGGGAGTAAATGTGTGTAGTAATCTCAGTGAGTTCAGGCATGACTCTGTGGAAATTAGTCATGATGCAAAGAGAACACTTGGTATTTTTTCCACTGTTTATTGTTTATGGTACAACTAGTTTCAATGCAGAGGTGTCTTCTTCATCTTAAATCTTCAGGTACAAAATTTTCAGTCAAAATGCATAGTATATATAGTCAAGGAAGGAGTGGGGGAGCTTAGGCAGGCATATGGGAAGTGAGGAGGCGGGAGTGGGGAAGGGAGAGGAATGGGATGGGAAGAAGAGGGGGAGGGAGGTGTAGTAATGTTTGTGCTGTGCGAATCTGGGATTTTCATTTTGAATCAAACCGAATCAAATCTCCCAAATTTCGAATCGAAACTAAACAAATTTTTAAAAAATTTGTTAGCGAATCAAATCGCCCTAAAAAATTTAGCTTGCGAATCGAATTCAAATTCTAAATAAAATGCAAAAGTTTATGCAGAGTTAAAGTAATATAGATTTTTCACAATATTTCAGGGCCTTACATTAGCTTATTCATCTATTCTTTTTCTACTTCACTTTTCTACTTACTATTCATGGATTACCAACTATCTGGGCATAGTGTTCCTTCAGTCACCTCTCAGAAAGTATAGGGGTCATTTTTTACTCTTAAGCTGTTCTTCCGTGAACACACAAAATCCATTTCCTCACGTGCTATGTCGTTGGTGGGTAAAATGTATCGCTACACAGAGGTTTTAAATGTAATTGCTCTACGCACCTTTTTCTTTTCCTGTGTCTTGCTGGTCCTGGATTACTGCTGCCAAACCTGGGCTACGGCCCTCTTCACTAAAGCTCCTTGAACGTCCGTTAAATTTCTTCATATCTATTGTCCGCTACCTCCACAAACCTTTCCATAACTTTTCCCTCAGTATGATAAGATCCTCTCTTGGCATTGTAAATCTAGCTGATCGTCGTGTCCTCAATGACAAGAATTTCTTCTTAAACATTATTAATAGCAAATAGAGATCATCTGACCTTCTTTCTCTTTTCCCACTTCGAGTGCCTTTGTGCGTGATGAGGTTGAATGACCTATTTCATTGTTTCACCCCATGCCTTTCTGTCTCTAAACGTTCTTTTCTATTCAGACTCCCTTCTTCCATTAACTCCTTTTCAAAATGTGTTCCCAAGAGGTTGAATGACCTATTTCATTGTTTCACCCCACGCCTTTCTGTCTCTAAACGTTCTTTTCTATTCAGACTCCCTTCTTCCATTAACTCCTTTTCAAAATGTGTTCCCAAGATTGATGCTTTTTTTCATCCCTCATCTATCGTGCACCATCTCCATCCTAATTTTCACTCTACTCCTCTCTCCATCCCATGAGCACTTCATTTCCATATTTGTTACTTGATATTACTGTTGAATATTGTTTTGTTCATTGTTGTCTATGTTTTGTTTGCTATTTATGGGATGTTTTCATTGCTCATTATGTGTCCTTTGTAATTGGCCTTGTGCTGTTTTTTGACTTCATTAAATAAATAAATACATAGTGGCACAAAGAATAGCACACAATAACGTGTGGTCGTTTAAATTTTCGTTTCGCGTAAGGAAAACATGTTCTAAATGGACGGCGCGCAATTCGGGGATGATGATATGTTTGAATGCATGTAACGATTTGAAGACGAATCTATCAGATTCGAATATTTCGAATCATTCGCTTTTGAGGTATCCCGATTCACAGGCGAATCGAATTAAGCCTGATTTGAGTCAATTCAATTTGATATCGAAGCATTCACACAGCTCTAAATAATGTGTATTGTAATATTGACCTCATACTATACTTGGCATTGTAATATTGGCTTCATGTGGAGCATGTTAGTTCTTGAATGTTTTTGTGAGCATCTTAATGAACCTGAAGAAACAAAGGCTATAAGCGGTAAATACTAATTGGAGGTTACAATTCCAGGAGGTATGATGACTATATTTCTTCCATTAGACATTTGCATTTATAGACCATTCAAAACAGACATGAAGAGACTATACACAGTGGTTGGCAGGCACTGAATGTGAAGCAACTGCCTCAAGAAAGATTCATAAAAAAGTTTGCTCTGATCTTTCAATGGATCTTGGCCCCATGATAGCTCATTCCTCCGGGCCTAGGAGCAAAAAGCTTAAAGCACTGTTCCCCTTTAAATTATGTGGGCTGCAAAGGAAATGATGAGGTATGGGTTTAGCAAAAGTGGCAATGCAGTTTTTGCAGGAAAGCTAAGTAGCAGTGATACAAAATTTAATTGAGTAATTTTATAAAAATATTCCTTAATAATTTATGGTTTTATGCATATGAATACTTTGCTCTTGATTTTACATGAATAGTAAGTAGTATTACGTTAAGTATAGTTTACTTCTGTGTGTTCCTTAACTCAGTTTTAAGTTTTTTTCAAATCCTCTAAGTCCACTGTGGTAGAGAAGAGATCAGATAACTCAGCAGGCACTTTCAGCTACTAATGGCATTCTGCTTTTATTTGTGGATACTACTGCCAATGTCTATTATCTTTGATTAATTAACAGTTGACATTTTCTAAGAATGTTAGTGTCCGATATCATTTATTGGTCAGTTGCCATTTGTAAAGTTGAATGATGTGATAGCAATCACTGTGAATTCTATCAAATTATATGAGAAAAAGATACATACAGTAAGAGGCTGTACATTGTGTCATTGGTATCATGTAGCTCATTAAATTCTTAAGAAACATATACATAAACACTTAACTTTTGCACAGAATTTTTAGAGAAGAATTTGTTATGTATGTTTGTATGTTGTATAAGAAGGTTATGGCTCTAAGGCAGAAGATTATTTTTATTTTTTGACAAAAAAATTTTCATCTTGAGCCCGCCTTGAGTATGGAAAAAATCTAAAATTCCCTGAAGTAGAAACTTAAATGTATTACTATATTCAAATCTCCTGTTCAGTTCCTATAAATCAAAATTTCTACACGTGTCAAAAATGTGATGGCACAGATATTCTATGATCCATGTAAATGGAGTCATCATTTCAAGTCTTCAATGTACAATCCCGAGTCAATTGTAATCCTACATAGGATACTGTAAACCTATGAAATACCGCTGTCTGACTGCTTGTTTGATAGTCTTTCATCCAGCTAAATTCTATGTCTAAGAAGTGTGCTCTTCTCCAAAATGCTTCCCTATTCACAAAATGTTCATAACGTTTCTAATTGGATATTGATAATTGATTGAATATGGATCAAATATTCTTAACGTTTATAATTGAATCATTATGGGCCATTATTTTCCCTATTTATTCCCATGAGCCTTGGCTTCAATAATACTGTCGGTTGTCAAGGGTACAGTTTAACTACAATGGGTAATTTAGAGCAATTTTATGAGTGTTTATTCCAAAATATAAAAATTCGTAAGGAAAACAAAATTCGCACACAAGAATCAGAATATTTATTACATTTCCTTTTGTTTGGCATTCATCTCGACTTTGTATGCATTGTATATCTAATTTGACTAAGCAAAAGAAAGAAAGACTGCAAACGAATAATATGAACTCAGTAGGTGTATTTTCATGTGGGAATAGAATTTGCATACAGATGGACTGATGGTTTGTCATTATAATAACAGTGTTAACTGCAACTGTCAGTTTGAGTTGGGAATTGATTACAGTGCATGTGAACCTGAATTATGCTGAATACCATGAACAATTTGCATGTAGAAATGTTATTTTAACCACTTCATATGAAAATCAGATCAAGGAAAATTATAGATTTTTAAATACTTATCAGCCTAAAATGTTGTATTGAAACTCTTTATGTTTTTACATATATAAAGGGGTTATGGATGGTGTAGAATCTTGCACTTGGAGAAAGCAAATAACAAAAGAGCATAAACGGTAGATTATGTTCTCTAAATAAAACCTTCAAAAATAAAATAATAAATGAATTATATGTGGCTCTGCTCTTGAGTTATCTCTAATGAATTCCAACAATCTGAGGACCTTCAGTCAAGCAAGATAGGCATAACATCTTATGGACATATGTGCTGAACGTATGCCTTCTTTTGGAATATGTATCCGACAGCCAATTGGCAGTATCAGAAAAAATTATGATCCCGTGAGATGAAAATTTAAGACAGGTTTTACTGACATTAGATTTGTGAATGATGGAGTACAAATAATGTACCTGGAAACTAAATATCCTTCGTAGTAAAACTGTTAACTGAAATATAGAAACTATTCAGTGGAATTTCCTAGTTTTTTTTTAATATCTCATGGAAGGGATTGTATGTATATTTATGCAATGCTTCATATCATGCTTTTAATTTGTAATACTGTCTTTTCTTGCAGATCTTCCAGTGAAGAAAGAACCCGTCGATCCAGTTGTACCTCATGTAGCAGCAGCAGTAGGCTCTGTGGCATCTGTTCCAACAGTTCCCCCGGCACCAATTGGCAAGGCAGGGGCTGGTGACCAAGTGCCATCACCTCCCGTTGGTGCTGCAGCTCCCCTTCCATCCCTTCCACAGGGAAGTGTGGCACCCCCAGCCAACTCCATTCACCATGTAGCACCAATGAATCCCATTAAGACAGAACAGCCAGACCCTCCTGCCACATCGTCTCCCGTGACGTTGCCACCCAAATCATCGCCAGCACCTTTGCCTCCCAAAGCCCCTTCTCCAGCAATATCAGCACCAACAACTGGTCTTCCTATGGGGACCAATAGTAGCACCCCTCTGGTGAAGAAGGAAGAGAGGCCTACCTTACCAACTCCCCCTCCTGCACCCTCTGCACCCAAGCCAAGTGAAGGTTAGTATTTCTTTAGGCTTTTTCTTGTTGCTGGTCTGCTATGGAGAGATGAATTGTTATCTGTTGGTGTGGGCCTAATTTGGGGATTTCAAGGGGCCCCTCCCCTAATTTGTTGCCCCTCCTACTAATATTTTAAAGTAATAAATAATTGGAAATATTACAAGCTTGAGAAAACCAATTTTGCAAGCATTTTTTTCATTAGGCAATCTTCATTTAGCTTAATGAAGGTAGTGGAGTGACTGACATGAAATATTAGAGGGAAAAAAGAGATTATTAGCAATAATTTTGCTGTCACAAATTGTTTATGAAAGGTCTACTACTTAACTTAAGTCTGCCAAAAATGTACAGTTTTAATGGTGATTATTTTTTGGGCGAGGGCCCTTCGTTGGCCTGTCGGGGATTCTATTTCTCCCAAACCCCTCTATAATCTTTGCTCCACTTATGGAAAAACTCTAATTACATTCTTTATGTTGAACAATTCTCTCTACCCTTCTGTTGTTCGTGGGCTGATATGTCGTACTTGAAAGCAGTTGATTGTCACTTATTTAGGAATTAATATAATTTTATTAATCTTTTGCATTTACTAAATGAATAATAGTCACTATTCAATACCCATTGATGCTCATTATTTATATATATTACAAATAGAATGATTTACTGGTGAGTGGTACTAACTACTGTTGCCACGAGTAACCATAATCAAATAGCAGCAGACCTAGAAAACACTGGCTTTTAAAAAAGAGTTTTGTGATAGGAGGAGATGAATTATATTACCAGTCAAAGATATTAAAATTCTCTCTACCAATGAAGTTACTACTATCAGCAAAAATCTTAATTTTAAGTCCTCTCAAATGCTTTTGAATTGACTAGGTTTTGTTTTGTTGTACTTTGAACTCATCTTGTTCTTTTTCACCCAGAAATGCTCTCACTCTAAGGAAATTATTGTTGGTCAAAGACTTGAAGGAATATTTTTTGAAGTGTCTGAAGATGGACTCTATTTATTTTATTATTACTTCATTCTCTTTTGATTTGAAAGGCATTTTATCCATGGTGTGCTGCAGAATGTGAACATACTCATTTCCAATAATTACTGGTACCATTTTTGGGGCATTCATATTTAATACTGTTAAATTTAAAATAACCAACTGTACTAGAAAGTTGCTGAGTAGGTAGCTTTAAACATTTTTGTTGCCTTTAAAATAGATTCTAAAGCTGATTTTGCGGCAACATTATTTTTCATGACGTAATTACCCTAAATCTTAGAGATAAGTCTCTGAGAAATAAATGAAAGTATTTCTAAAATTTTAAAACTGTATGGAAAACTTGCTGAAGTTGGCCATGTTGGTGTCATCACCCACTCACTACCCTGCATTTGCTTTCAATTACAGGTTTAAGTGTTAATGGTGCTTATGCCATGTATCAAGTGGAACATAGTCATATATTAACCCTATTGATTATTTAAATTATCAAGATATTAACCTTGAATTTTTCAGGCCTAATAAACAACTCTGTGGCAGTTGAAAAAAAGCCAACGTCTCAACCTGAGATTCCTAAGCCAAATCCAGCAGCAAACTTTGCATCAGCTTTCAAAAATAAGGTAACTTTATTAATTGAGTTTTGAAAATATTGCCAATTAAGTTGAATGAGAAGATACAAGGAGATTCTATCTTTTATCTCCTTGTGTGGAAGTGGGGAGAGTTGGCAGGACATTTTTATTTCTTTTTATTTTTTTAAACAGATGTGTTAAAAAAGTTCTAGGATTGTTTGAGTCACATTGCCAGTGTGTTGTGTGGTAGACAGCTTTGTTTTGAGGTGAAATTCTCAAAGAGACCTCCCTTTTCTTGATTTAATTCTTCCCTAGTCCCGGTATACTCTTGATTATACCTATATTGACTTTTTAACCTGTTAGGCCCTGCCCTTTGAGGTTGAAGATTTGAATCAATTGTGAAGATATCAAAACAAAATTTCTCTAGTAACTTAATCAGATTTCAAACTTTTCATTTTATGCAATTATACATGCATTTCATAATAAGTTTATGTTGTTACATAACTATATCTGGTGCATGCTCTAACATGACAGTGAAGTGTATACAATCACAGCTGCAGAGCGAAAGAGGTTGGAAGCAATAGAAATCTGATGTTACTGAAGAATGATGATCAAATGGGCAGAGAGAGAGAGTGACTAAGTAAGAAGTTGTAAAAAGAGCTGGATAGGAAAAAGTGTAATGAAGACAATATTGGAGGGAGAAATGATTTGAAATAATCACTCGGGAAGATCAAGTATGTGATGCATCAAGCACACAATGGAGAACAGCAAGGTGGTTACAGTGAAACCTCAATTATATGCATCTTGATATAACATAGTTTTGAGATTTTATATACTGACAGTGAAGTCCGACTGCGAACTATTGGAAATTTAGTGGGTCAATGGTAAATACTTGTGTTTACATAGTTGCTCAATTTTATGCAGTACCACTTCAGTCTCAAAGGGCAAAATGTTCATGATTTTATGCAGAATTTCCATCATTTTAATATATATTGCCTCCAGAACTTTAAAACTGGAGAGTCAACTCCATCAAGGCAACATCAAAGCAATTCATTTCCCTCTACTGGAGGCCAAATACCGCACTAAATAGGATTTCAACAGGAGGCCCATTGAAGGGCAAAGCTATCATTGAACATGAAAGAGCCCAACCAACAGTGCCACATTTTCATGATCACATAAATTTCCTTGAAATAATAATAACAACGGTTGTCATTCTTTTCTTAAAAAGGAAATTTGACTGAAGAAAAAATAAAATTTAAAATAAAAGACTTGGAAGCTATGAATATTTTGGATAAATCAATGGCCATATCTAATAATATGTACTCTAAATGTCATTAAAATACCTAAGAAAAGGCGTTTAACAATTAAAAATTAATATGACCCTTTTTTATGTAATTAAGTTAAAATATGTAATATGAATGTATAACACGCAGGGTGAATTTCAGGCCTAAATTTGCAGAAAAATAGTGCATGTTATATACCATTAAATGCAGTATGTTGGAATGATGGAGTTGGAGAGTAGAATGGTAAGAATCAGCTAACCATCTTTGCATTGATGACTACTGATGGAGACGATATTTATTCGCAAAATTAAGGTGGAATGAGGAAAAATTGATATCTATCTATCTGATGTCACTTAACCCATGACAAAGAATGTAGATTTAATGTAGCAGAATTTTTGAATGGTCATAACCCTGAAGACAGTCGTGGAGGCCGCTGTCAAAATGCTGGCATCAAATATCTCACATGGTAGAAGACCCAAGAAGACTTCACCAATATGATTTGTCTGGATAAATTTTTTTTTTTGATGTCCTGGAATTGATTTACTCATGTTAATGAAGAACTTGCAAGGCTTTTTTACTGCTGTTTTAACTCATACATCATATAGATAACCAAAAATGTTTCCTATATATTTTTCCTTTCATCTGAGCGACCCATATTTATTGAACTACAGCCAATGAAAAAGATGATGTTGTTTCAAAAGCTGCTTTTTGCGCGCCATTTTGGAAGTGATACACGTGACGTCACACCTGCTGTCTACCGTACAAGACATACGAGATACCGGCGAATAGTTCGGCGAGTATCACCGTTCATTTATCTTTAGCCTCGTGATATTTCGTTGAAATATTGCGTCTGAGTTTCTGAAAGTGTATATGTATTTTGGTGTGCAATACTTTTTATTTGTGCAACGATTTATTTGTGTTTCATCTGCATGGAAGTTTGTGCCAACTCAGATAATCTGCCTATGAAGTGGACGCTCTAGTGATGATGGAATACTTATAATGAGATGCGACATGTAGACATAGTCGGAAATACAAACTATTAAATCACTTCGTTAATTATTTACTGCGATTTTCCCAATAAATTAATATACTAATTGTTTGAAATTTCTATTGCAGTATTTCAACATTATTAGAAATGTGATCTTTTCGAAAAGTTTGATTGTAAAATTTTATTGCGGTTTCATGAGGAAGTATGACATCGATAGTGCAATAGGATGCGTTCGGTAGCAAATATTGAAAAATGTATGCACAGTGAAGTGCGAAATATTCCCGGAACATAAAGTAATGGTAAATTAAGGAAGGAAAGATATATTGTTCTAACGTCCAATTTTTATCAGCTTATATTAAGCCAACCTCTCTCGCCAAATCTTCAATCACAATCCATTTTTTAACTTTAATGTCTTTTGTTAGACTGTCTGAAAAACTGCCGAACAATATTTCTTTACGTTGTTTAATTGATCTCAAGATTAAAACTTTTTTTTCCATTTTCTTCGACTTCTTGTAAATCTCTGTATGTTATTTACTCTTGGCTAATAATCATACCTGGCGCCTACATTTCGTTGTCAAAAAAAAGAAAGTCGACTAGTGCGTATTTTGAGCTGGGTGAATTGTTTATCTGGTGAAGTACACGACGCAACAACAGACGAGAGAAAATAATTAAGTATCTTAATGTTTCACTCTCTTCAACTTATAAGTAATACATAATTACTTATTATTTCATTTATGTTAAATAATATAACCAATAATAACTGGGAATACGAACTGTAACTTGCGATAAATGTTATTAACGCCCACATATGCTAAGTTATCTTGAAGTTTCATTATAAAATTACATTGTAACACCATATATTGTGGTTCAATGAAGATAAAACCAAATGTACATACTATCTTGAATTGTAAGATTTATTAATAACTACCATTTAGAACTCATCCTATTAGAAATACGGCGAAATAAACGATTATATCTTATGATGTTAGGTTTACCCGATAACTCGCATTCGCTTGGCATCTTGTAGCGTATGTTGTGACACTAATTAACTTTTCCTCTCATGTTCAATCATTTGTATAAACTCAAAAACTTTGCACTAACTTTGAAATTGGAAATATTGCAAGGTGCACGCCCAAAATTTATCGTAATCGTCAAAATACGAGTTATGTATGGTCTTGATTAGGTCCGCCATTTTTCTGGACTAGTACAAGTGTTTGGTTAGTTATACCTAAGTAACCCATCCGACTTGTGAAAGTGGTCACGTGACTTGTAACTTGTAGACTTGTAGCTCTGAGAAACAGCCCCCAGGATCTCGATATGGTGCCGAGAGCGAGCGTATGACAACTACTGGTAAGAGAGCACTGAGAGGATAATAGGAAAATAGGGTAGAAGCTCATGGCGAAGGAATGCGGCCGCCAATGAGCGAGGTAGGGACTAGCTCGGGTAGGAAAGGAGGAATGCCAATTGTCCTCTAGGAAGGAGTTTGGGCCATATAGATAAGAAGGGACTCAGACGGCAAGGGCTACCCGTCCGTCCTGCTCTGCGTGTTGCCAAACTCCCTCCTCCTTTCCCGCTGTGGAGCGCAGACTGCGGCACGCTGCAAATCCCAAAATCTTACTTCGGTGTGAATTTTTGTTTTCGTCTTTTTCAAACAATGAATGCTGGAATTGCGATGTGGGGACCGTGATTTGGAAATGATCGAAGCGGGAAAACGATACTTTGGGAACGATGGATGTGGGAAGTAATAACGTTATCTGCATGGAACTACATTCGGAACCAAAGATGGCGAACGATAGAAGCGGGAAAACGATCAATGCGAGAACGATAGAGCGAGGTTCTACTGTATATCTTCGATATTTGAACATCCCGTGCTTTGCTGATAGCTATTTTGATACACGCAATCATTGATTTAACATTGAGATAGTCCAATCTCAATCCAAGTTGAACAACCATGCATTTGCAGGAAATGCTCCCCTCAACCAAAGAGGTGCATATGGCCTGTTACATTGGGGGGATTTTAGCGACACAACATTTTTGTCATTGCCGTCAATCCAGCATTGATGCGAAGAAACCAATTGGGCTTATTAATTATTATTATTGGGAAACCAATGGGGGCTTATTAAATAAAACAATGAACTATCCATTTTTAAATTGGTGTTTATACCTGAAGTTATATGCTTGTCATAAAATTCATCAAATATTTGCAAGTATGTTCAATGTTATGTCATTCAGATGATGCTCCATAACTGTTGAAATGCATTTTATATCATAATTTTACTTTTTTTTATTTTGGGGCTAATCTTTAACGGCTTTTAATCATACTTTTATCATGTGTAAATACGTTAATATTCCATAAAATTCATATTGTCAAACAGTCAGGAAAATTGTGAAAGTAGTCTGGAAAATCTGGAAAAGTCAGGGAATTTCAGCTTGCTACTTTAGTGGCCACCCTGATAATATATGTGTCAGGAAGAAAGGAAAATTATTAAGGTTTTGAAGGAGTAAACAGGAAAATTGAACTTGGAGACCAGAGGCAAAGAGAACTCCAGATTAGATGAAGGAAACCTGCATTATGATAGTTCATTGATTGAATGTAATAGTTATGTTACCTTAGTTCAAATTAATACTTTTTAATTTATTATAAATATGTTTTCATTTATCATTGTGTATCATTCAAAATTGGTGTAAATAAGTATCAAGGTACTAATCTCCTACTTTTGCTATACAACTCATTAATGTTAATTGTATAAAATTTTGTCTTATCTTCCTAAATCATCATGCCCAGAGATTATTTTCCTTGTACTGTATCTTTGAATTCTTACCTATCTACCTATAAATAAAATAGCTGGCTGTATAAGCTGTAATCTCTCATTAATTTTGTGACAGCTTGTGCATTTGATATAAATATTGTTTTAATTGGACAATTTATGTTGATGAGAGCATTGCTGGAACGTTTTAATGTTATTTGAGAATATTCATTTCTTTAGCACCTGCGAAATGCCAGCTCATGGTCATCACTTGCCCAGGCATCAACAAACAGCACAGGATCTGCTTCATCGCTTTCATCTTCAGTCACTGGTGCACCAACTGCTGCATCCTCTTCCTCTGCAGCGGCTCCTGCTTTAGCAGCAGCGGCTGCATCCTCAGTGACGTCATCGTCTGCAAATGCATCCTCTGCCCCTTCCCTACCTTCTACTCCAATGGGACCTAACTCCCCATCAAATCCTACCCCTACTTCTACCTTAAAATCAGCCATGGAAAGCTTTCAACAGTTCAAAAAGCAAGCCAAGGAGAAAGCTCACAGGGTATGTATGATGGTTTATTGCTTGTTGAGTTGCTTAGAGCTTAGTCATGAAATTTCTATCTGGACTTGTCATTTTTTTCTTAAAAAATCAAGTACCATATTTACCTGAATATAAGACCCCTCCACTTTTGAGGCTCAACTTCCAGGAAAAATATAAAACAGGTGGAGAGCGTCGGAAAACAGGCATGATGAGCTGCAACTCTTTTAAGACTTTCTGCTGATGTTTTGAGTGTGTAAACTCGGTATGAAGTTCAAATTTGTTTTGCGATGAGTTTGAACATGCTTAGAATTTCAAATAGTCGTGTTATATAACTTTAAATATCAGTATGGGTTATCCTCCCCATATCCCCTCTGGCTTATCCTCCCCGTATAATACCCCACCCCCACTTTTGAAACATTTTTCGGGAAAAAAGGAGGGTCTTATATTAAGGTAAATATGGTAATATTGTAAAGGGATTCATTAAAACTTAATTTTGACATTCAGTTATCTTCCTAGCATGTAGCATTATCAAATCATTATATTATGATTTACACTGGTAGACTTCGAGCTATCCTTATATTTTCAATGAATCTTAATTTTTACAGCAAAGAGCCCTAATAGAGCAACAGGAATTACGAAGGCATCAAAAAGAACAAGCAGAGAAAGAGAGACTGAGGATGGAGAACGAAAGGAGGCGTGAGAAAGAGGAGGAAGATGCTCTAGAGAAAGCAAGGTGGGTGATGTTTTTGTCTCTCCTCTCATATGATGGCAAAAAGAACAATTGTGAATTAGAGAAGAATGGAATGTACATTTTTTTTTATTTTTGTTGCACTCCTAAATCAATAGTTATTGATTTCCATAGTTGTTCAGTACTTTCTTCTGGAATTATTCAGACATAAAAAACCTGGATCCAGGCATTTTAGTCCAAATCTTAATTAACCCTGATCCTGCTGTTAGGTTTATGTATTTTAATTGCTCCAGCCACTTGGGGTGCCATAAGCAATTTGAGTGCACCTTTATTTTATTTTGCTTATAATTTTGAATTGTTGCAGCAGAATAACTTCTGGTGGATTCGTGTATTTTTTTGAGATATGCATGGAAAATGAAATGAAAGGATGAAGAATCGTGTTGTTAAAAAAAGCTTGGGCACATGTTGTGGGCCCCCAACAGTTCAAATTCTTTCCGCAGGAAAGCTGTTGCTGAGCAACAAGCATCCCGGTCTGATGACCTGTCTTCAGGTGCTAAAGGAGCATCTTCGTTGTCTACTGTTCCTTCTGCCAGTTCTGTACCATCTTTGACGCCATCAAGTCAAGAGGCTCCAAGTCCTGTATCTGTTGCCGGAACTGGAATTCCTGGGAACCCAGGAGTTCCAGTTCCTGGGTCAGTGGGCCCTCCTTTGCCAAACACTCCATCAGGTGGGGCAGACAAATCTGCAGCGGAGAGAGAGAGGCAGCGATTAAGGGAGCAGGAAAGGAGAAGACGAGAAGCTGTGAGTGTATATTTTGTTGTCAGTAGTTTTTAAGTTGATCCTTAGATTGCATGGAAATACTTCCTACCTTCAAATATGGAATATTTTGGTTGAATGAAAATGGAAAGACAGAGTAATGATTTTAGATGGAAGGAAGAAATTGAAGAAATATAATCTGGAAAGGGGCAAAATAACTGTGGTCTGTTATTTACTTGATATTTATTGAAGTGAATTCTACTGACTTCAAGCAAGTTTTATGAGGATTTGTTGTTTCATTTATTAAACTAATTTTTCGGAATAGGTGGCCTCAATACTTCATTATTGGATTAAATTATTTTGAAGAGACCCGAACTACAGAAGTCAGGTGCACAAAACCACACAACTCATGAAATATAGACTTATGTCAATCTGTACTACCTTCTCTTTATTAACAAATGATTACAGTAGAGAAACTTAATTACTGTACCCCTACACTTATAACTTTATTCATGTGCATGAAATATTCATGGTGATATTGTACATGTGATGGCTGAAATAAGGGGAGGGATAGGGAACTCATGAAAGAGACAAATGGTTTGTGGGTTAGGAAAGAGGGAGATTGTTTTTTAAGAGAAGAGAGAGTATGATTGAAGCCAAGAGAAAATTGTGTCGGGAAGCTTTTTGTGTCATGAATAACTTGATAAATAATGGGTGTATTCAACATTAAGAGCAACAAGCATCTGCAATGGAAACACCAAGTCCCACTCTTAAATAAAATTAGCATCATTAAGTTCAACTCAAATTTGGCTGGGTTACCTTCTAGTCAAACCGAGATGTTTTTGTCCCTTCATGGAGTCAGAGCAGGTAAATTCAAATGACCCCTTTTGTGTAAGCATGTTAAACTGAAGTACTACTATTTTTGTGTGATTAGAGATTTCAACCTGGAAATGACACCCATTTACCCATCACTAAAGGATTGCGAATACTAGAAATAGGAAGGTGAACCAGTGAGATCAACTGACAACAGCAGTACTGTGTACCAAATTTCTAATCTTTGACTTTTAGCCACTCAAAAATTAAACCCTTTCTGAGAGTAAAATTAGAACTTAGGATGGAAGTTTGTCCCCGGTGTTTAAGGTTAGCTCTTATCGTGAATTTCGAGGTTAGGCTGCGGTGCAAGCTTCAAGCTTAAAAGACTTTTAGGCTGACTTTGCCTCAGTGAACCCTCTGAACAAAGATTGTTTAAAGTGGAATTGAAAATCTGTGGCGTGTAAATGCCAAAAAGTAGAATGCCATTGCGAGTATTCTTGGAGGATAAGAAGAGGCTCCTAAGGATTGGAATTGCCCTTAACAGCTCAGTGAATCACATCTGGATACAAGCTTTTGGAAATGCTACTCTGTAGTTATACCTTCATACACGCTTCATTTTTGTAATACTATTTATAGCTGTGTATAATAATTATTACCTAACCCTCAGAATGTATCTTAAGGGCTGTAAAAAGCAATGAATATAAGGAAATTCACTGTCAAAAAGATAAGGTTAAGAATATTTTGTTCCTCTTCTCAGTCTATGATTTCAACCAGAGCAGAGCAAAACGCATATCTATCCAAAACATCTTACCTTTAGTCCCTTCCCATAAATGCCTGGTGTTCCAATATCCAATGCAAAATACCCTTGCTGTGGCTCATGGAATATCATGTTGTTGTGGATGTTGAAGAGTAGCTGTCACTTAAGTAATACGATTGATACTCTACTTTTTGGGGTTCTGCCACATTGTTTCTGGTAGAGGATTATATGTTGCCAAATAATTGGTGGCTTTATCGGGTTCTAATTGAATAATGTGGAAACCTCAAAAAGGAAATGTTTTCCCAACAATACCATGAGTAAACTAGCATCACAACTTCAGAAATATTTTATCTCTTAGAGCTACTAAGTATACCTCACAGCAGTTCGTGATGGAATGTCACACATTTCTAGTTGCTTAAACTCTGTGGAATGTTTTTGATAGGGAACTAATGAGTTTGATGTAGTACTTTAAAATATTGACTCTGTCCATTGTTACTCATGTATACCTTCTCTTTTCTTGCAGATGGCAAGCCAAATTGATATGAATTTACAGAGTGATTTAATGGCTGCTTTTGAAGAATCCCTGTAGCTTCATCACCATGTGCAGTTGGCTCTTAAGACTTATTTTTCTACTGTCATGGATGGACTAGATTCTCTTGATGTCAAAGGCCATCCATATCGGTGGCACAAAGTGGAATCTTCTTTTCTCCTTCTATCATTCAGTCAAATAATCCTTGTGGCCCTTATATAGATAAAAATGACTTCATGGTCAGGTGAATTAATCAAGTGTGCATGGTTCAAAGACTGACCACTCTCCCTATCCAAGCCTGGTACCTGCCCGTGTGTTCCTCCCATTACAGTGAATATGGTCACGAGCCTTACTTTTCCCTAGCAGAGACCTTTGTAAGTGTATGAACTGTGGGTCTGCTATCTGCCGAGGGTAGTGGGAAAGTAGGATTCTTTTGCCCTATTATGGGACTAAGCTTTGTAGAAAAAAAGGTGTGCGTGTGTGAGTGATTGTGTAAATTTTGGCTACTGTGTGGTGAAATGCATTTGGAGAAAAGGAAGAAAGGGGGGTGAAGTCAAAACTATATATGCCAGCCCTCCTGTCAAATGAGGAACGTCCATCACTATAAATGTAAGATTCTGAATATCAAATTTGGTGTGGAGGCCTTGCAGTCATATTTGATTTTCTAATGTTTAAGTTATCATTTTATTTTGGTTTTGGGCTCTTCTCCATTCATTGTTTATGCTGTTTATTTGTTTCTTTCATGGTACAAGTTTGCATCAATTTGATTCCCAAAAACCGTTATGTATCAGGTGGTAATACTGGTGCCTATTTGTTATGTTAGCTTAAGCCTAGTGGCATGTGAGAAAATTGAGTCAGTATGTAAAAAAATATGGAATGTGAAAGAAGAGAGGGGCCTGATTGTCTGGGGATAGTGGGGAAGAAAGATTCCCTCATTTCCCTAAGGGGTAACCCACAAGAAATTGTGTTTTGACAATGCAAATTTATGACTGGACTATGATCAGCGTTGTTGCTGATACTATAAGTAGATGTCATGGTGTCCTTTTATGTGTTATTTCACAAGACATTTGTGGGAGTGAATACTGAAGTACAATTGGTTGTGATTCTGCAGTGGTGATGACAAGTTGGTGGATTACAGTTCGATCGTGCATAATTCATTATGTGGACTCTCGGAGAAGGACTCAGGTTATCCTTTTAATTTAATTGACTAGAGACTACAAAATTATGGGAAAGAGAAATTGAGCATTACCATTGTGTATTAAGTGATAGCTGTGCTCTTTGAATGGTTATTGTTTTTGTATATAATAGTTAGGGCTGTAATTTATTATGACAAGATACATTATTGTACCTTCCCTTCGCAAAGTTTTTTTTTATTTTACAGTACTCCCAAATATTTTAGGCCATCATGAAACTCTATTAAGGGAATATGATTTCAAAGATTTTCCATTAGCACTTACATCGATTCATCCCACCTACTTTCGTTGGATACACAAACGTATCTTCTTTTAAAATGGATCTTCATATATATTTTTGTATGTAATTGAGTTGGTCATTTTGTTCCCATTTTAGCAAACTCACATTACTTCCTATTCCACCCACTACTGGGTTGATGTATATATTAATTGGTTGCTGAGTTATTTTCCATGGTACTTCTTTCGGCCTATAAGGAATGTGGTGATTGCCATTGGTACCGATTCTCTTTTGAAGAGCAAGATTTAGTAAACTTGGACCTGTGCTGCATTTCTTACCATGCTATGTGTAATGGCTCTTTTTGCAATTTAGAGTGGCTGGCATGCAAGTGGGCCTATCCTCTTGCCACCTTTAAGTAAGGTGTTATGTTTTGAAACTGTAAATTAGTGTTTGATTGATACTTTTTGTTATCATGTTCTTGGTATTATGGATCCAATTAAAAGAACCTGTACAGAAGTACTCATAGGATGCAAATATTTTTTCCATAGGTGCATGAGGACTTAGGATGTATTGAAAATGCAAAGCTCTAAATATTTAATGAGGAAAAAGTGGAATAATTTAATTAATGACTGGTGTGCATGTGAAATTTTATATATAGCTTGTTTCCATAAAACTTGGCTATTTTGGTTATTTTTTTAGATTGAATCATGTTGGCTTGTACTTTTTATTATTTTTGTTACTGTTTCATGTTTTTTACTACCGTTTGTCCTCAAATTCTCTCTAAAGCAAAATTTGTATTCTGGACAAAAGCATACTGCTGATTTGTTTTTCTCAGTAATGCAACTGTAATTATGTTGAGTCTCCATATGTGTACTTTGAAAATTAGTGATTGCTAAAATGTGACTGTTAATGAGTGGCTACTTGGTTGCTCAAAAAATGTGCTTAAATGCATTAGTTATTTATTATTTTGATAATTGTCACATTCTCTATGCAATAATAATTCTAATATTAAATGGTTAATCATTTCAGATCGAGTAAAAACCATTAATATTGTTGTTGTATGTTTTGTCGTTATGTTGATCAAATGAAATAATGGATGCATATTTCGGCATCTATAGGTGTTTCTAAATTATGATTGGCAATTTATTTGATATTGCCATATTATCTTGTGCACCCCTTTGTACACCTTGGCTATGTTCAATACAGCTACAAAGATGCCAAATTTACTTGCTCATCATTGGAGGGCATTTTCCTAAGTTTCACTGAGAATAAATGGTTTATAAAACTACTGAAATTAGAAAAACACTGCCGTTCATTAATGTATATTCTCCAGATTTTCTAAGGTGTTGTTGAAACCTTGCGAGATGGTTGTAAAAGACTGCAACTGCAGTGTGATGTCATTCCTTTTATACTAATGGTGCTCATAATCCTGTTGAAGTGGGGTGGTGCTTGCTCATTGCGACTCTTTTAAGTTTTCTCACTTTCATGGCAAGCTTTTCTTTTCCTGTCCATTTGTAGAATTATTTCTGAAAGTAGATAATGTCAGACAACACTCTCATGTATGTGTGCATTAGCCGTGGAATGGGAAGTCTATAAAGCAAAATGAAAATAGGCCTGCCACTTGATTTGTTTCAAGTTACAGGAATATTTCTGACAGATAATATTGCAACTGTTATTATGGTGCCATTGGTCAGTGGTATTTATATGCTTTGATGAATTTGAATTTGGACGTATGAAAAAATATAAAAAAATTATTGTTGTAAAATAAAGATTAAAATGTGTGTGACAGTAGATATGTATAACACAAAGGATAGATCAATCACCCATACATATTTTAGTATGCCTTGTGGAATTAGGGACTAAAATCATCAGTTTTCACTGAACTAGCACCCTCTGTGGTGTATTAAATGTAAATAGATATTATTCTGAGATAAAATGCCAAGTAAATTGACTTTTCATTTCCGTTTCTGGTGCACAAGAAAGTGAAAACTGAAAATGTTATCTGACATGCAAATTTTCTCTTTTTTCTATAACTTTCCATTTTGTACATATGATCATGATATTGTCGAGTGTGTCCCCAATGTTACCTTAAAATATTAATCTGTGCCTATTTACCTCCATCCAAAATGTTAATCTTAACCACACATATTGTAACCAATGGTTTTGAATTGTTTTAAACTGTGAAAATTTGACTAGTTAATTAATTTCATTTAATATTTTTCATAATATTCACAGTAAACAGTTATTCAGTCCCAAAAAGTCTCAGGCATTTTGTGAATGTGTGTATGTGTTAAAATTTGTTCATACGAATCACCTCGTATAGATTGGTGTACCAATTCTATCTACTCTTTTATTTTCCCAGAAAGAAAACAATTCTTGCATGAGACTTTTCAATAAAAGGTGCAATGTATAAGAATAATAAATTTCTACACATGCAAATTAACTTATTATATTCTCACCTCTTTTTTGGGGAAAGACTAGCCAAAAGTGATGAAATGGCTTTTCCTTAAAAATGCTAAAGAGACAAGTTTATTCATCATTATGCCTGAAGGAGTGAATAGAAAATATATTTCCATCGTCTGCTAATTAGACATGTTATTTGAAGGTATATTTAGGTTTAAACATGGAACATCAAGGTTGCAGGATGACCTGAAGAGTACTCAAGATGAATGCTTTTTGGTTCTGGTACACTTGATAAAGAGTGCAATATGTTCATTTTGTGGATTAGGCCTTCAAAATTGGACACTATGTGAATATCTCTCATTTATTAAAAAGATTGCCAGGAAAAATTCTCCTGTCAGTTGTATAGGGTGGACACTTCACCATGAATTTTGAAAACCATTAAAAATAAACATTGAATTGTACACATGTGAATTTAGTTTTGTAACTAGGAAGTGAACCTTGGTATGTGATTTCTTGATTATATCATTTAACTGGTTGGTGAGACGTTAATTTTTTAATCCTGTTTTGACTTAATGAAATCCATGTATATATACATATATAGAGGCAACAACTTGACTCAATGGTAAAGTGGACATCATTACCTCTTGCATCCATCCTCAATTTTAGAAATAATGTCAAAAGAAGGTTTGAAATATGTAATCTTTGAATAAATCCCCTCTTAATTCCCCATAATTACCTAATCCTCTTCCATGCATAACCATTATTTTCCCTTCAATATTGCCTTAAATTAATGGCTCAATTCTCCTGCTGTTGACTCTTTATTTACCACCACCTTTCATACACTTCTCCTTTTTCTCACTCTGTCCATCTTGTTTTCTACATTCTCCTTCCAGCTCAAATATCTCCATTCTGGTTTCATAGTCTTTCAAAGGTCCAGTTTTCAGAGCCACACATTCCATATGTCTTATCAACCTTTCAACAATCAACTTTTTCACTTCAATTCATCGTAAGCTGTTCTTTTTTTGTTGTAATTTGTATCTGGATGACTATTTGCATCATCTCAATTATGATGTCCTGTTCTATCCAAACACTAACCCCAAAATGTATATTATTAGCTTCTGTCTTAAGACTCCCTGCTGTAATTTGAACTTTTTTTTTATTCCTGGGAATTCTCATGATTCTCACATCTCTCTTCAGCTGATGCCAACTTCTCTAACTCTGCAAATAGGTTACTCAATGCTTAGCCATCTGAAAACCTCATGGTTATTACCATTTCTGTGCCTACTTACCTTTCTGATTTCTCCTCTAATGCCTTCACATAATGAACACGTGACCCTTAATTAGCCTTGAGTTCATTGGGGTATTTGTGGATCCCCTTTGTTCCATCAGATTTTGAGGTGCACCAAAGTCAGTTTTATGATGTTCTGGGAACAAGTCTGTGTGGTCTTATATGAATGCTCCGCTGTGTGCTATTTCCATCCCTTCTATTTTTCTCCAATCGACTTTCCTTGCTGGACATTTGAAATTCATTCCACCATTCCATCTCTATTAAAGTTAAAAATATGGAAAGACATCTGTATCAACTAATTTTCTGTGAGTGTTGAGTGCATTGAAACAACTAAGCCACTGTTAAGTTTAAACTTTTTCAAGTTCATTTGAATTTAAAAACCAACTTCTAAGATGCTTATCCTAACTTAATAGATAAGTAACAGTACCTTATTTGGGCATTAATTATTTGCCTACCACAAATTTCCACTACATAAAGAATCATCATTACTTACTGAGATATCAGATGAAAGACTGCATTAGGCTGTAAAAGCCATGAAAAGTGATTTTCTGCCTTAAAAAACCATAAGAGTAACTTTATTGAATGAGTTGCCACTTGGCTTTTGCACCATTTCCTCTACATGGGTCAAGTAAGTGCTCTCTGAAGATAATGGATAGTTTTTTTCTTGATATATTTCTGCTTCTCAGATTCTCCTTCAGTCTTCAGCATTACATCAGTCATCCAGTGTTCTTGAAGATCATCACCATCTTTCTCTTCAGCTCTAGAAGGGCCTTTGCTTCCCTCATTTTCGTGTTATAACCCTAAAATCCTCACACAAATAATCATGGGTTCTTCCCCTTTTTGTTCTGCCGCTACATTTGATGGTTTTATCTTTTGTTGTCCTATTTATCATTCCTCCTTCACCCATGTCAAGCTTCCAAATTCATTCATGTCACTATACATATTTTTAACCCGCTTCGTGCTGCCTCCTGCCATTGGTATCAGCAAGAAATGTGGTGGGTAATTTAATGAAATGTATCATCTCAGGAGTAAAATTATTATGAAGTTATTGTTGAAGATATCCATGTGCAGTTTTTTTTTATTGTAGGTATATATATTGAATTAGCTAATAATTATGAAAGACTACTTACATCGTCTAAAATGAAATCATAATTGTATTAGCTTAATAAAATTGTACAATATTTGCACGAGAGCCGATATACATATTGGCTCGCTGCACTTTTTGCCCTAGGTGCAAGAGCCGATATATCAGCCCGCTGCACTAATAGGGTTAATACTATAATGTTTTGCGAAGTCACTCCCCCTCTTGAATCATTCTGCATAGCCACATTCCATTCTATTATTCAGTCCCAAATACCTGAAGTACTCATTTTTCCTAATACTTCCTCAGTATTTCCTCACTCTTTATGAGTGTTTACATTTGTGCTCCATTTTTGCTTTTTTGTGCTCCATTTTTGCTCAATTATTTTCAGTGGAACATATTAACTACGTATACCATATTGACTACCATTTGAAATATTTTGCAGATTTGCTAGATTTATTTAAATTCATGTCATCATCATCTAAAAGTTTTGTAGTACTTGCCATCCCAGTAGATGATACAATTGTGAACACAATTTTCCATTGAAACCTACAAACTTTGCAGCACTTAATTATGCCATAGTTAATATTTTCTAATTCTGATTATGTGAGTTAAAATAGAAGTTAAGGGGTCCTTGACTTTATTTAATTGCACAAATTGTGATTTGAATGGTGCATTTTAAAGTTCAGAATGGCAAATTAGACCCGAATTTGGGTTTAAGCATCTTGAGATGCTATTCTTGCTAATAAATGAGGTACTGTTTCATTCAATTGCAGGGGATGAATACCAACTCTCTCTCTACAGCACAGTGTTGTCCCAATATCAAATTATCACTCACCCCCTACTATCCTTGTAAATCAATGTCGACAATACTTAAATTGTTAACATTGATACTGTGCATATTTATTACCCTTTCTCCTTTTCATATGAAAATTCAGCATTGAAAACCTCAGGCAACTGTTTCATAACACCCTTGGTTTTGTTTCTCTTTCCTCTTGGACCACAGCAGCTTCCTCTTTATATTGTGGTATCATATAGGGATCACTTCCCATTTAAACTTAGTTCAGCAAATAGATTGAATTTTCTAAAATTAATGTGAGGCTAAGAGTTACACAAGTAATCTTGGATGTGTTCTGTAAATAAGTTGGGGCTATAAAAAGACTTTCTTTAACACTTTCGCTGCTAATCCCGTCATTTGACGTGTTTCCTTAGCTGCTGAGAAACATATTCCAACCAACTTACAATTAAAAAAGGTAGAATAATCAAGCTTTAAAGCAATATAAACAGCATTTTCTAAGTAATACAGTTATTTTTCTGTGATAGCATGAAAGAAGTTAAAAATACGCAGCATTCTACCTATCCGGCAGCGAGAAGTGCCCAGCAGCGAGAGTGTTAAGTGGGGCTATCCGATGTAACTTCCTTGAATGATGATAATGCTGACCCTCAAATTTAACTCTGGATTCACTTTAAGTTACCTACTTCTCAGGACTTCTAATATTTAATGAACTGTTAATGCTTACTTAGTTCTGCAGTTAAAGACTAGAGTTTTGAGATGTGAGTAGGCCTTACACTCCAATAAATAATTAATCTACCATTGTCACAAAAATATTTTTACAGAACGCTATGACAAAAACTTATATGAGGAATACATGGAAACCATTTATCTGAACTATGTAGGCATGAAGTTGCTGTTAACCATCACAGTCCATCTTACTTCATTGTGTCAGGTATTAATGTCTTTACTGCTTAATATTATCCACTGCACAAATGGAATGAAAGATAGTTAATCCGTCTCATTCAATGAATAATACCTACTTAATACACTACACAATAGGGTGGATTGAAAAAGTTTTTTTCAAAATCGGTCTGTGGCTAGTGCTTAAAGTTTGTGGTTGGTTGTCCTTATGACCCATAAAAAATTTCAACTCTCAGATTATATCTTCAGGCTGCGCTTTTTAGTCAAAATTTTAAATTTTTAGAAAAAAGTAAAAAATTTGCTAATTTTCCTGATAGTTTCTAGATGTTCCTGGAATGATTTTTTGGCAAATAATTATGTATGTTGCTTAATATTATCGATTGAGTGAGTTTAAATCAGGCAAAATAGTTACATAGTTCGTCAAAAAATGCCAAGTATACAGAAAGTGGCGCAGACGATGGGAGGACTAGGGTGGCGGAAGAAGAGTCCTACCAGTGCAGGATATAAGTAACGCATGCTCTGGATGTTATTAATGTATTTGCATCTACCCATTCATGGTGAGTTTTGGATAGTCGATTAGTCGATGAACTAAGAATTGCATTTTACTTCCAATCCTATTACCTTATCATTCTTGGTAAATTTAAGTTGGTGGGATCGTGTTATTATAGCGGGTTACTGCCTACCTAACATCTGTAACATTTCTGTATATTTGGCTTTTTTTTGACAAACTATTAAACCATTTTGCCTGATTCAAACACACTCAGACGATAATATTAAGCAACATACAAGCAATATATGTAATTATTTGCCATGAAATCATTCCAGGAACATCTCGAAACTATCAGGAAAATTAGCAAATTTTTGACTTTTTTCATTCAAATTTTGACTAAAAAGCACAGCCTGAAGATATAATCCGATCGAGTTGGAATTTTTTATGAGTTATAAGGACCACAAACTTAAATCACTAGCTGCAGACCAATTTGAAAAAAATGGTTTTTCGATCCACCCTACTACACTACTCTGATGAATGGTATCAATACATGCTCAACTAAATTGTTATTTTGTTTGATGAGGTACATGCATTCAAATAGTATTGCACTATTCCTTTGAATATAAAGCATGACGCAATTAAATGGAATTTCATATTACTCAAGTCCATCAATGTTACCATTGATCCTCTAGGATTGTATGTCCATATTTATATTACTATTATTATTATTAAAGAAATTGTTATAAGTAGACCATATGGTCCAGTGGTAACACAGATCGGCATGAACTGAGCAAATCTCAATATACATACATGTAAAAAGTAAAACAAAGACTGCCAAAATACAAAAAACCAAAGTTATTACAATAGAAAAATATAGGGGGAAATACCCTTTCAGTACAACTCCCCTCAATCTCGTCATCAACAATGGTGTTGTACTAGGGAAGGGCTCTAGTACTTCCTTGGGCAACTCATTCCAATCCTTTATCCCCCGATGCAGGAAGGAGTATTTCAATGAATTTGAAAGCTGTCTTGGAGGCTCTATATCTTTTATTTATGGTCCCTTCTCACCAGATAACTAGGCTTATTTAACCTTTTGGATATATCCCTCCATGCAGGATCACCAATATATGCCTTATGCATGCACTTGAGATGTGCTTTCCTCCTCGATTCGAGTGATGTCCAGCCCAATACCCTCATCATCTCCGTTACCCTAGCCTTCCTTTTAAAATTTTGCATCTCAAGTCTTGCGGCTAAATGTTGAACTTTTTTTAGTGGTTTTTTCTCCCCTCCCAAATAAGGGTCCCAGACTGATGCCCCATGCTCTAAAGTAGGCCTAACAAATATCTTATAGGCGAAATCCTTGGTTTTCTTATAGCTTTTTCCAAGGGTCCTCATTAAAAAGTATAACACACTAATAGCTTTCGTTGTAATTTTTTCAATATGCGGCCCCCATTGCAAATTCCTACTTAAAGTCACTCCAAGATAACTACAGAGATTGGCTTCCATCAGTAATACGCCCATGATGTAATAATTATTTGAGATCGCTATTTTTCCTTTCCTGAATCTTATAAGTTTTGTTTTATTTACATTTATGACCATGCCGTTTTCATCCCATTTCTCCAAATTATTTAGATCGTTTTGTAAGATATCGCCATCATCTACTTTTTCCATTACTCTGTAAATAATGCAATTGTCTGTAAACATCCTAACAGAGCTCTTAATATATCCACCAATCTCGTTCTCATAGATTATGAATGGTCAGGGTCCCAGTACACTTCCTTGCGGCACACTTGAATTGGTATAGAATTCCTCTGAGTAAGTATCGCCGATCTTCACCCTATGTGACCTGCCTGAGATAAAAGAATTTATCAAGTTTACCACCCTCCCATCTATGCCCAACAAGCCTATTTTTTCATGAGAATGTTATGGTTTACCCTGTCAAATGCTTTTGAGAAATCAGTCAAAACCCTGTCTATTTGCTTACTGCTATCTATCCACTCTGCTAGGTCCTGATAGAGAGACGCTAATTGGCTTTCACAGGAGTAGCCTTAGCAAAAACCATGTTGCCCTTCCCATAACCAGTTCTTTTCTATTAATACATCCTTGATATAGTCCGCGATCAAGTATTCCATGATTTTGCACACAATGCAAGTCAAACTAACTGGCCGATAGGATTCAACGCTATCACGAGAGCCTTTTTTATGTATGGGAACTATATTTGAATTTTTCCAATCATTAGGTAAATCGCCATTGTTAATTATTACTGTAAATAAATGGGTTAGGAAAGGAACCAAAGCGTTTCCCAATCTTTTAACGAGTTCTCTCGGTAGGCCGTCAGGACCACAAGACGCATGACTCTTAATTCTTTTAAATCTCTTCCTGACATCCCTAAACTTAATTTCAAAAGGTATATACGAAATGATATCCCCTACCTTTGATGATAATGTATTTTTACTGTTATTGACTTTGGAAAAATGTTCCTTAAAAGCTGAGGCTTTTGAAAAATTATCGTTTATAATCCGGCCTTCAAAACTTAGTTATATTTTCTAGAGTATTATTCCCTCCATGTCTCCTTCGAATATATTCATAAAGCCCACTCCACCCCAGTTCCTTAACCCTTGTTGTGTCAACAGTGCCAACCGATTTTCTAGGTACTATGCTAAAATTGCCGAGGCATTTTTGCTGATTTTTCAGTAGTTTAGGAGAAAAATTATGTCTCAAATACAAGTGAAGGTAAGTATTAAAAAACCCATGGAAAACTTTATTATATGTGGTTTCACCTTTTTTATATATTCTTTGACGATTTTTTTTACAAAATCTTCATCTGCATCTGCAATCTGAATTTAGGTGCCATCTGTGAACAATCAGTGAAATACCAGCATCTAAGAGTGACATTGCAGGAGGAGCGCTATCGCGCTTCTGGCACTTTTCACGAGAGACAGGAGGAGCGCGACAGCGCTCCCCGGCACTCTAAGGGTTAAGGGATTTCCTTAAGAATTTATCCTATGCTTTAAATTTTTTCGTATTTAATTTCTTATATGCCTCTTTATTGTTATTCAAGTACAGGCCACCTTTGTTTCTCATCATGTGGAGCCTTCTCACGCTGCTCTTAAACCTTCTAATTTCTATGTTATAATATTCTGGGTCCAGATTTGCCTTCAAAGTTTTAGAGGGAACATAACGATTTGTAACTTCGAATAGGAGCCTTTTGAATTTTTCCCATATTTCATTTACACAACTCCCCTTCCTTACCCATTCCGTGAAACTTTGAGTGAGATAATTATCAAAGCCTACCCTATCCATCCTACCATATTGCTTGCACTTTTTTCCTTTTAAGCCTTTCTTTTCATTCCTACGAGTGACACCCAAGGAAACAGCCTTATGGTCGCTAATGCCTTCAAGAACATCTGAGGAGAAAAACATATCAATTGGTCTCACTAAAAAGACATCCAAAAGATTTTCACCACAGGTGGGGCCCTTAACTACCTGAGAAAATCCCCAAGCCCTAATAAGGTCGTTTACACTCAGCTGTGCCTCACCACCCGTCGCAGTTTGGGCTTCCCAGTCCACATGAGGAAGGTTAAGGTCCCCTGCAATAACCACCGGTTTTTCCCCCATGCTCAAAGTATGGTCCTCATAAAATTCACTAAGCCGGTCAAGGATACCTAGGCCATTATTTGGAGGTCAATAAGCTAACGTTATTTCAACATCCAAATCTGTCCCTGGAAACTAATTTATGCTGAGAATTTCGTATACTTCGTCAACTCAATGCATATGACAAGGTATGCATTCTTTTATGCACAGAAATAGCCCTCCCCCTCTGCCAACCCGGTCTCTTCTGTGGATCGTAAATCCACTTGGGAAAACCTCATCATTTAATATATCCTCCTTTAACCAAGATTCAGTGCCAATTATAACATCTGGTGAGTTTATTTCAACTAGTGTGCTGAACTCAATTGATTCGGATGCGATACTTCTGCAATTTAATTGTAACAGTTTCAAATAACCATTCAACAAATAAGCCTTTTCTACCGATTTTATGCTGTCCTCTTCCATCATATTTGAGTTACCACAGTGAAAGTTTATATCACAATCCAAATTGTGTGAAGCAACCTGGCTTTTCTCTTCTTCATTTCCGGAAACACCTCCCAAGCCCCTTAACAGTTTCCCTGGTCTATAACCGAATTTACCACGTTGCGTAGTAGTTCGCCAAACCTCTTCTGTTCAGATGCAGTCCATCTCTACCCAGATCATGCTCCTTAATCCAGCAATTTGGATCAACAAAGAGCAGCCGTTGTTTCTGACAAACCCACTCAATACCTTCATTAACATAATTGATTCTGTTTACACTGAAATTCCTTCTCCTTATTATGCCACTAACAATGATTTTTGAAGTTTTAAACTTATGTCTTGCTGCGGTACACAAATCCCATTTAAGACCCACCAAATTATCGCCAGTTTTTACATGTTTAACATCATTCGTACCAACATGTAATAAAACCACCTTTTCAGTTTGCTGGTTGTCTAGATTGTCAATCCTTTTCTGTAACTGTTCTACCCTAATTCCTTTAACCCTTTTAACCCAAGAATCTTTCGGACACATATCACCAATAAATCTCAGCAATGAGTCTCCCATGAGAAGTACACTTGGCTCATTTCCATTTCCTACTCCTCCTCCCCTCAATGATAAATTAGCACCATTAACCTCTCCATTACCGGCATCATCTGCCTCACTTTTTGGCCTCGATACTACACCAATTGCACTCGCCAATGAACTTTCATCCCCCACGGCATCGGTCACATCTATTCCTCCTTCTGTGGCTGAATGAGAATATGAGCTCATCCCTCCTTTCAACCTCTCTCCATGAGTCTTACCTCTCGTTTTGGTTGCTGAAGCACTAGGATTTTTCCCTCTCAGCCTGCTGTTCTCTGCTGTTAACACATCAATCTGACTCCTTGCACAGGCCAGCTCTACTGTCAGCCTCGCAATCTGATGTTCCTGCTCACTTATGAGCTGTCTCTCCTGGGCTCCACATTTCTAGCAAATCCATCCATCCTGGATGCATTCCTCCAATTTGGAACTCGAGCAGTTAAATTGGAACCAGCAGCTACACAATCCACACTGCACTCCATTCCTTAGGTTTTTATGACATACTGAGCATTTTACCCCCACAGTAACTTCCGACTTCCTGGTCTTGGCCATTTTAAGACAACTTTCACTTTTCCACTAGCTACGGTGGAACACGTCTGACCCTCACAACGGCCCAGCGATTATTGACCATTTCATCGCACTTCTTTATCGTAAGTATATAAGATTCTTATCAGGTCATGCAAAAGCTTTTACATTATTTTGGTATTTTTGTCCCTCCTATTGCCAGTGGGCTGATCTAATTGCCTTAAAATGGCCAAATAACATTAGACTTTACTATCCTCAAAATGCAGTGTAAATGCACTACACTTCACCATGCTATTTCCAAAGGTACACTTAATCTTTACCAAATGAATTTCACAAGAATTTGACTCGGGTACACAAGAACTTGACTATGTAAATACATCAATATGGCAGCCTTAGGTAGGATTTAGTATTAGCTAGCAGGATTTTTACCTAGCGTTCATTTGGGCTTAATTTTATAGGACATACTTATTTTGCTAATATTTGCATGTAACATACTTCGTTTATAATGAATGGCACCCATTAATGCTTTGTGGTGAGTAAGTTTGTGTCATACTGAGCAATGGCATGGAGGGTGCATTTTCATTTTCATTCCAGGGACAACCTACTCAAGAAATATGTAATTTCATCACAAGAGTGCAATGGAAGTTGCATCATGCCTATCTAAATTTGTTCATCATGTGGCAGACAGTTCAACTCTCCAGGAATCTATGCTGACACAGCATGCATTAAAAACTCCAGTACATCTAAAGCTGATTCAAGTACAATGCTTAGTAAGAGGTGCTTGCTCTTTTTCATCCAAGAACATTATTTTAGATTTCTACTTTGAGTTTCAATACAATTATTTTGCTATTCATAAAATTCCATCTTAAGAGACCTGGTAGCAAATAGCATTCATGTTTGCATTGTAACACGTAGTTGGTTATAACAATAGCATCCAAAATTCACACACATGTATCTCTACCATCTTCAACATAATTGGCCCAATTTTTCCTTTAATATGACTAATATGATAATCGACAGGAGAGTCCTTATTGGATACAAACAGCAAAATGGTCACCAACAGCATCAATAAAGCCAACTTATTAAACCACTACTTTGAAAGTTTATTCACCAAGGATGACAATATACACCAATTATACATTCCGGACTTTAATGAGCCAATCGTGGACATAACACTTCAGCATGATGGAATAATTAAACAACTGCGTTTGATTAAAAGTAACAAGTCCCCAGGTCCAGAAGTAATAAGTGCTGAAGGACGACGCGATATTCCTTGATTTCAAGAAGGCATTCAACAAGGTTCCTCACAAAAAACTCATCTAAATTGCAATCTACATCTACATACTACCCCGCAAGCCGCCTCAAAAGGCGTGTGGCGGGGGGTGTTAGGACACCAGCCGTCAACAAAAAAAAATCAAAGTTCCGCCTAGCATTTATTAAAGTCCTTAATTGTTCGGGGGAAAAACGAATTCCCATACCTATCCGTTCGGCAAAATATCTCCCTTAATTTATCGATTCTGTCGGACCTGGAAATATAATGTGGTTCTAATATGATGTTCTCCGTGTCGCTCTGAAAGATATTCATTCTCAATTGCTCAAGCAATCTAAGCCTAGCGCGTAGCCTCCGAGTCTCTAGCGGCTCCCACCCTAAATCTTTCAAAATCTGTGTAACGCTTTCTGTACGGCCGTAGCAGTTTTTCACGAATCGCGCAGCTTTCCTTTGTATTTTATCAAGTTCATGGACTAGGTCTTTCTCCGCCGGATCCCATATGCTCGCTGCATATTCAAGGTGTGGCCGGACGAGTGCGAAATAGCACCTCTCTTTCACTTTATCATCCGATAATCTTCCCACAACACGCTTGACAAATCCTAACTTCTTCAGGGCTCTGCCACAAATATTTCTTATGTGTGTCCCCCACGATAGGTTCGAAGTTATCGTAACTCCCATGTCATCAATCATGTGGAGTTATTAGAAAAATAGTGAATTGGATAAGGGACTTTCTCAGTGATCGAAAACATAAAGTAGTTATTGATGGTTTTAGCTCTGATATGGTCAAAGTCACATGTGGTGTTCCTCAGGGTTGTGTGATCGGCCCTCTTTTATTCATAATTTATATTAAGGACCTAAGTTCTCCAGTTAGCAGTAAATGAAGATCATTTGCAGACGATACAGTTGTTTACTGTAAAACAAGCGAAGACGTGGACATTGAAGTTCTGTCATCTGACCTTAACAACGTTCATTCGTGGTACAAGGAGTGGGGGTGAGAATTAAATATCAGCAAATACGCCACAGTTTACTTCCTGCGAAAGTCATCACACAAATGCCATACCTACACTGAGGGTGGAGTAAACATAAAATCTTCAGATACAGTAAAATATCTTGGAACTACCTTAACTTCTGATATATCTTTGGGAACACACATAGAAAACATATGCGGCACAGCATTAAAGAAACTAGGTTTTGTTAAGCGTGTAACAGGAAGGTCCTTGGGGGAAAAATTAAAAGAGATGCTACTTCGCTCTAGTTAGGCCACACCTCGAACATTTGGGACCCTGGTCATCAAGATTTAACCAAAAAAATTAATAAAATACTAAGAAAAGCAGGACACTTCGTTAAAAAGTGCTACAAGGGAACATATTGTGTCTCACAACTTTCAGAGGGATAAAAGTGGAGACCCCTACAGACTCTGGGGCTAAATGCTAGGCTTAGGCTCCTTGAGAAATTCAGAACTGGTGTCTCAGAGCGACGCAGAGAATATTATCATGACGTCTCAATGCATCTCTTGGACTGACGGAAGCGATAAAATAAGAGAGATACATTGTCAAACAGATAGGTACAAAAACTCGTTCTTTCCACACACAATAAGCAGGCAAAATAGAAACTGAGCTCCTCCAAACACTCTCTTAGGACATGTCACCTCCAAAACTTTTACATCTTTACATGGCTGGTGACCTACCACCCTCTGTCACTCGCTGTAGCAGCAGCTCGCGGGATAGTATGTAGATATGTCATCTAGGTGAAGTGGGAACAGGGCACAACTGATTCACTAAATGAAAGCTAAATATATATGGTGTATCACATATTTGAATGCCCCTAAATTTAACAACTTGTGGAGACTTCTGTCAACAATGAAAAACTATTTTTATTTTCCATAATTGGAATGCCCTGCTCAGGTTACTGAGGGACGAATGTCCATTCAAAATAAAGCCACAATAGTAAATTAAAACTTATCATGTTCATCAATCGTGTAAAATTGTTAACTAAATGACATTTAACAGAGTTCACATTTTTCCTGAGAGTAATAAAAATGCTGGGACAAACCTTTATTTACCACAAAGAAACAATCAAAATTTCAACAGTAAGTCTTTCTTTATTCAACAGATAAGGACAGCTTGACAAATGATTCTTCATCTCCTTCAGACTCAGGACACATGAACTAGTGAGAGCAATTTCATCAGTAATATGTACATTTAGTCTTATACAACCGTTCTCCAGCTGTTCACCCAGTTATTTGGCCTGATGATGACACATTCAAACAGTGTCATTAGTGTCTTCTCAGACAAGTGAGTTTGGAAGGAAGACCTCCCATTGGAGCTGTAGCCTCATTCATTTCCCATTCTTTTAAGGATACAACTTTCAAGAAACCGTCAACCATATATGTCCTAATTTATAATACATAAAAGATAGGTGACAAAACTAAAGAATTACCTATTGATATCTACAACATATTCCCTAAAAAAACAAATTTTGCATAAAAACAAGAAACAATTCACAGTTCAAGAAGTAATCAAGTCAATGCTCTCATATGAGAAACTTTTTTACAGAGACATCCGTCTTATAAGTTCAAAAAATATACATAGCCATATTCCTCACCCAACATTCAATATAAGTTACAGGCAAATTAATGAATTTAGGCCATCTCTTGAAGCCTAAAAAGAATATAACAGTGCAATGTAGAAGGCCAGGAATACTAAGAATATTATCGTTCACTATGAAAATAGGGATATCATCAGTCATTCTAAAAAAATCTGCAGTAACACATGGTTCATGAAGGATTACTTCTGATTTCATCAGCTACACAGAATAGCTTCGCGTCATCAGTTGTCCCCTGTTGACCTTGGTCACCCAGCACAGTTGCAATTGGTGCACTGTTATCACACTGGCGGAGGTGGTCCAGGGGACGGTCTTCCTGTCAGTGACAGTGTTCAGTAACATCCACAACAACTGACTTCTTCCATCCAAATAAGAAGTAGCCAGTGCCTGCCCCAGCCAAGACTGCTATACACAGCCATACATTGTAAGTCATGAAAATTAACATCAAAAAATATGAAATGACGACTTGAATGATGTGCAGACCGGTTTGCAGGACATGAGGCCAGCTTAGCATTGTGGGCCTGTTCGGCCAATAAGAGAGAAAAAAAGAATGAAATGATTAAATAAGAAAATACGGAGGACACCTGCATTATACGTATTCACTCAGTAATTATGCAAAAAGAAAAATAAGGCACCATACTACATCAAATAAAAACATTTTAAACTTGGCTTGTTTCTTTCCAATTCTTCTTTCAAGTCCTCACCAAGAACAAGTGATTCAATCGTAAAAGTAGATAGTCTACTATGCTGTGTGAGATAAACCAATAAAGACAATGGGTATTTTCAATAAGACAATTCCATGTCTAATGGTCCAATAAGATTTAATTGGTTTCAAAAATTCATTTTTGCAACCAATGAAACCATATTCATTGACAGTTCAATTTATCAAATTTAAAACTTGATTATCAATTTCATAATAATGGTATTAACTCTATTCATAATATTTCATGGACAAACAATGCCAGAAGAGAGATACTGAAAACACTATTTTAAACCAAAGAAAAGATTTACATTAATTAGAATTTTTTCCTTTTACATTTTTCCATTGTTGAAATTAGCCTTGAAATCAACATTTTTTTCCTTAAAAAAACTGGTTTTTCACTTAAAAAAACAAACAAATAAGGAAAGTCTCAGATTTCAGTGTCTTTGTACTCAAAGTATAAGAATGTTCTCCATTATTGGTATACCTCAAGAAACATGGCCAGAATGATTCCTCATGGATTGACTTAATATTAAGAAGGCAAGGCCAAAACAATGATTTTTTTGCGGAAAAATAGTAGACAAGAGAAGCTCAAGTCAAACCTCTGAGAAAGACTCTACCAGAAAATCTACATAAATTAGGAATAAACACAAGATAAAGAGGGGTTCAGAGAGGTAAAGAAGACAACTCAAATGGAATGGAAGCAGATGTAAAAAGAACTTTTACAACACTTATGAGGATTTAGCAAAGATCCAATGCAAGAGCAATGAGAGGAAAAACTGCCAAAGAAACTAAATTAAATTTTGCAAAATAATGGCTGTCCCCACATTACTATAGGGATCAGAAGGCACCAAAAAAAAGAGACTACAGACAGATTGAAACATCAGAAATGAAATTTCTCAGATCAGGACCACATAAAAAATGAAGAAATAAGGTATGAGTTTTAAGTACAACCAGTGACAGACATAGCAACAAGTTATAATGAAAGCTGAAAATATCATGTAGAGTGCATGTCTCAAGATATGATTCCCAAATATATTTTAGCAAGTCAACTTTTAGTGAGAAGAAGTAGGCATTGGGAGACCGAGACTATGATACTTTAGCTGGAACATGCAACATGCCTAAACCTGGAAGGTTAGAAGATGAAGACATCTGAAATGCAATTCCAGCAATATCAGCAATGAGCTGACATTAACTCTAGTTTCTAAAAACATAACCAAAGCCAAATTATCAGTAATTGTGCAACAACCACCACTCACAGATGACTGCTCTCATCCTACCTATTGTTATATCCCACACTTTAACCCTGTTCAGAAGCTTCAACTTTGTAATGAACGTCACCACTAAAACTAATATGATCTTGTTTGATTTAGTATAAGACGAAAATGCAATCATGAACATGAGTCATAACTACATATGCAAAAGCTCTGCAATTAGCATCCATTTATGCGATTCTCTAAAAATATCTGCACAAATTATTTCACCCCTCCAATGTTATCATACATAGATTTTAGAGCTAGATGAAAGATTTTGTCTAGTTCTGCAATGAAACTTAGTGGTCATAATATTTATGATAAATCAAAAAGCTAGATGATTGGTTTTAAAATTTCATATGTCAGCCCAAATTCTCATTTAAGCCTCAAGGAAATGTGAGCAATGCATCTTATTTGCTGTTCATGTCGAAGACACAGCCATTACCTGTATTCCTCGTTCCCATGGTATATAAAAGCTATGCATGAAGCACTGCTTTCCAAAGGCACCTTAACTACAGTTTGAACACTTAAACACTTGGAAAGTCACTCACTCTAGCTTTTCCTACTCTCATTTTCTCGTATTCTCGTCTGCAAAAGCCCTTCTCATAGCCACCCTATGGTAGGGGTTCATATATATCTTCAACAGCAATCATTTTCACTATAGGTATATAGTTTCACTAAAAACTATTTCACATAGCAGCAAGAAAATATACCTGCTTGGCAAAACCAGTGACATGCATGTTACATTGAGTTTATGATAACAAGTCTATTTGCCATGAGTGGCTATACAAGTACAAACAGTTGTCAAAAAATGACAACAGAAGAGAGAAACCTTAATCACATTTGTTAAAATTACTGAGAAATCATTATTTCCTCATTCTATTTCCTACAGTTGAATTTCTAATTAGAAACTAATAACTATTCTAACTAACTAATAAATATTCAATCTAACTAATAACAATTAACTAATGACTATTCAATCTGAAGAAGTAATAGGTTATTTCCAAAGATGATAAAGTTAAATTTAGAGTAAGCATATATAATATGTTTAAGGTATGACTGATTAAATGAAGTTCTTGGTTATAATCACTGATTAAATTAAGTTCTTGGTTATAATCATGACATGCGACAAAATAACACCTATTTTGTACTACGAAACTGTAACTACTGACCAGAAACATCTACTACTTCAAACAGCAGGCAACTACAACTACTCAGCAATATAGGTGCAAATGAGAAAATCTGTTTCCTATTACTCACCTTTTCTTACGTATCACTTCACCTACGACACTACACGATGAATGGACATGGGAGAGTAGAAAAAGTTTAAGAATTTTGATGAGAGAACATTTTAAGTGACACTGAAATTTTATCATGTATTTCAGGACTACAGACTATCTACCTATGCAAAAACTATTTTATGCTTATATTCTGACAACTTCCTACCGATGCCTTCATATTAAATCTGAGACGAAGAGGATTAAGCATAATTTCCCCGATCAGAACATACAGGCACTCACATTATTAGGGCAATGAAGAACATAATTAGGGCAAGCAGTCAATTTTTCCAAGCTTGAACCAATTATAAGAGTTTAACAAACTATGTTCAAGGCTCAAATGATTTTTAGACACAAATTTTAAAATGAAGGAATCAAAATAGCCTTCATTAATAAAGTGCATAAAAACTCAAGAGCACAAAGTATCTGAATTAGAATATCAGACCTGTGAATAAACAACTGCTGATAAGATAGGTAAAAAAAATTATTTCATCATTCAGAGGAAAACATTTAAGTCTAGACCTGTCTCAATCAATTCCTACTAGGAAGCAAGAAATAGGAGCACATGGGGAAGACAATAGAAAAATTTCAAAGGTGGCTGAAGGCAATAAAAATGGGACAAGAAACGTTACTAGATTTTAAAGAGCTGGTTAGGGAAATTCATGTAGATTGGAACACAAATAACTTTTGACCAATTAAATTATTTCATCACCCAAAATCATCACATTAATTTCTTTGCTTCACTCAATTAAATTAAAATACTTACTGAACAATCCTATGATCACTATTTCCGATGCTCCCTTTCTCATCAGGAGTGGTCACTGATCTATATTGTATGGAGTTGTATGAGCGCCAAAATAAATATTCCCTGAAAAAATTATTGATTAAGATAATTAATTACAAGAAATCACGCTCAGGGGAATTTAAAATCATATTGAAGAGAAGTATGAATCACAATTAAACCAATTTATAAATACAATCAAGAAAGAATGAAAGTAAAATAGATCAGCCAAGTCAGACAGCAGCATATTACGTACAAGCTTAGAGCCATGCCAAGGGTGAGGGTCATGAGGATCTCACCACAGTCTAAGAACCGCAAGGGTGCCAAAAGAAATACTATAACTGACAACATTTTATATTTTGCCTCCATTATCCCAATCCATTTCAACAAAAGACAGAAAGAATAAAAACATAGTCATGACACTGGCAATTTCACCCTAAACAGTGGTAGCTCAAGTATACAATCATGATAATTTAACCTTACAGAACAACGTATCCCCATACTCAAGACATGTTGCCATTAGAGTGAAATTTCCACTCTATCATAGTGCCTCACAGGAACTCTAGCCCTATCATAAGCAAATTGTCATCTGACCAAGGTGAGGATCTTGACACCCTAAACTGCCTACACCTCCTATAGACTACAAATGTTTATGCCAAGAAACAATAAGTAGTAGTTAGCTTTTCAAGATGAAAATGTTGCAAAGTACATTTTTTTTAGTCGTGACCACAAAGCCCCACCAAATTTTTTCCATTCAATGAGCAATTTGAAACAATACCAGAGGTATATAAAAATAGTCACTTTTTTAAATTTTCTAGGGCATGGTGCAATTTTTCACTCTTTCCCTGGGTACTATGGCTTAGCATGTCTCTACTAGACCTTATCTGAAAGCCTGTGGCCAAAAAATATAAAATTGCCTATCAACCAGTGACCCGGTGTCAGTACACCACATATACTTCCTAGAGGTGGGTTGCGGGCAACGGTATGCTTGCTCCCAAGGTAGTCCTTTCAGAAGGAATCCTAGCTTAAGTAGAATAGTGAAAGCGAGCCTAGGGTATTACTACGCTTTGGTTTCTCTAGTGGCATACTGGAAAAAATGTGCCAAAACTGACCAGTAGAGTGCCGTAACTGTTAGCAGGGAAAGCTGTACATGGTGCGGGTACTGCAAAGGCTGGTAACCTTGCATACTCTATTAATCCTTACTCAAAACAGTCAAAGAGTAGCCTCGGATGGCCGAAGCCACGATGGGTGGTGAAAGCTGAATAAGGTTGGCCCATCAAGATACGGAGTGGAAACGAACTGGACTCTCAGTACTTGGAATGTGAGGAGTGTATGGAAAGGAGCACGAGTTGTTGAATGAAACGGAAGTGAGACGAAGGATGTTTTGTGGGTATATGAAACTAAGCACAAGGGGCGACATGTTATTATGGTAGATGGCGGTGGTCTGACACTGTGGTCAGGAGTTGACGATAATTTACACGGCAGTCAAGGAGTAGGACTCATTCTTAATAAGAGAGCTAAGTTACTATGTAGCAAGGAAATACAAGTTAGTATCTCCTAGATTGCTCTGGTTTTGTATGAAAGTAGGAATTAGGAGAGTTGTGACTGTGGCATGATATGCACCAGTGGATGGGGAGAGTGACAGCATGAAAGATTAGTTTTGGGAAATACTGAGAGAGGTTTTGAATGAATGTGACCCTGGTGAGAGAATAATTGCACTAGGTGACATGAATGGCTGGGTTGGTGTGAGGCGGGATGCATCTGAGAGAGTGGTTGGGCCATTTGGTGACCCTTGAGTGAATGATAATGGTGAATACTTGGTGTGTGCTTGGATAAAGGATTGTTTGTATCGAATACATTGTTTAAACATAATAGAATACATATGTATACTTGGCAAAGGGGTGATTGTAACAGCATGATTGATTTTGTTGCGTATGATGAGAGATTGAGGGAGTTAGTGTGGGACACGAGAGTGATGAGGGGTGCTGCATGTGGAGCAGACCATTATTTGGTACTCTCCAAAGTGAGTCTGGGCAGAAAGTGGGTGCCAAGAAAGAATGTCGCACGTAAGCAGCTGAGAGTAAAAGTGGAGAGGTTGCTAGACAGTGAGGTAAGAATGCAGTATGGTTGCATACTTGAGGATGCTCTATTCTTGAAGCAGAGAGAATGGGACGAGTATATCAGAAACAAGAATGTGAATGATGCGTGGAAGTGTTTAAAAGGAGTGACTGTAGAATGTGCTGAAAGTGTATGAGGAAAAGGAGTGGTCGGAAGAATGAAAGGCGATGCTTGGTGGAATGAATAAGTGAAAATTGTAGTCAGGGAAAAGAAAGAGGCGTACAAGAATATGATTGCTGCCAAATCTTAGGAAGAGCATACTAAAGCATGTGAGATTTACAGAAAGAAAAAGAATGAATGCAAAATCGTTGTGAAAAGAGCAAGGAAGGAATGCATGAGGATGAAGCTAGCAAGATGCAGAGCGATTTTGAAGGCAATGAAAAGCTGTTTTTGAAGCAGGTAAAGATTGATGAATGTGATAAAGAACAAAAGTGGAGAGATCGTGTGGGATGAGAGCATTATCAGGGACTGCTGGAGGGAGTACTTTATTTATTTATTTATACTCACAACCCCGAAAACAGCACAACAAAGGCCTTTTAGATCGGGTGTTTTAACATTAACAATAGACGAACACACACACCCAAGCCCTGGGCAGATAATATTTTACCCAGGCGGGACTCGAACCCACGACCCTTGGGTTAGCAGGCGAGGACTTTACCCCACCGCCACCTTGAAAAATTATAGAATAATGTAGCAGGCATGTTGAGCATATCAAGGAATGAGTGCCTGTCTAAGGAATCGAAAATCGCCGTGTACAAAAGTGTACTTCTCCCCACTTTGTTGTATGGTAGTGAAACATGGGTATGTCAGGATAAACATAAGAGTAGACTAAATGCTGTGGGTAATAAATGAATGTAGGTTAGATGCTCCAGTAATGGACATATATGAAAGGAGTGTGCTTCGTTGGTTTGGCCATGTGGAGCAAATGGAGGAGAGTCAAATAACGAACCAGATATATAAGAGTAAATGAATGATGCAAGAGGTAGAGGTAGCCCGAGAAAGTTGTGGTTGAATGTGGTAGAAGAAATTCTTAGGAGGAATATTAGGAGTCTTAAAAACAGGAGGGCATGTATGAAGCAGTGTATGGGGACAAATGAGGCAAAAGAGGTTTGCAAGGATAGGTCAGTATGGAGGAAATTATTGAAGCAGAGTTACGTGTACAAATATGTATTTATGAGTGCGACTTTGTGACTGTGCCTACCCCGGAAGGGAAAGGCGTGATTGGTATGTATGCTTTTCACCATGAGGATTATATCCTGATCTGTCTCCTCATGGCGGCATTAATGATAATGAACATTATTTCTAAGGATATAAGGAAGGTTGTACTTCCACTCCTAGTTTACTACCCCAAAAATATAGAAAAAATCATGCAAAACCATAAAATGGTTGGAAGAGTCCTCACATAACAGCAAGGAAGGATAAGCAGGGTATGGCAGGATTAGCATAAAATTTGACCAAATACAGTAAGAATAGGGTAACTTAAACTGTGTAATAAAGAAAAAAATATGAGTAATACAATGAGGAATGAGCACATGATATATGAGAGAAGATTCTTTGCACCAGTAATTATGATGCATGAGAGGGTAATGCAAACTTAGCTTAACTGTGATAACAGGATGGACATAAGAAATAATTAAATATAATATTAGTTCACATACAAACTGTATCAAAACAAGGCATAGAGCTGTGATGCCATTCAAGAATATCAGTGGTGCAAACCCCCACTAGGTGAATAACCCAATATACAATACCGTGAAACCCTTCTTAATGACCACTGCTACAAGCAACCACCCCTCTCAATGACCATTTCTCAGCAGAACCATAGGTGGTCGCTTAATTCAGGTTTCACTGTATGTGCACAACAAACTAACATGCATTGAATTTTCCCAGGAGCATTAAATTATGAGGAAATGAACACTTTCTGTGAAGGTTCTAACAAAACAATCGCATTAACAGTTTTTCAATTTTTCTAAAATAAGCCGCCCATACATTAGCATAATACTCCTAGAAACTGAACCCCTGTCAAACGACCATCCCTCTCAATGACCATTTTTCATCAAAACCGTTGACGGTCCCTTAATACAGGTTTCACTGTATTTTAAACCCCCCTAGTTTACCTCGAATCCCATTCCCTCTGTATTGAACCTCTCAAATTATTTTTATGACATGATTAGCATCATCACCATCTTTTCTGGGCACCAGCGATGAGCATGGTAAAAGAGGAGCAAATGATGGAAATACACTAGCATAGAAATCCACGACTATTTACATAATGGACGAAAGAGGCAGATGTGTACTAGGATAAACGGATGTCAATAAAATTCCACAAAGCGTTGCCTGTATCTAGAGCTAAGGCGAGCAAATAGGAATTTAGACTCTGCCCAGCAGGGTGAAGAATGGGGAAAAAAGCATAGAAGTATGAATTAAGGCTTTCCCGGTGAATGCTTGGAATGTAAAGCTCTCAGTTTTCCAATCGGGTGATGGTGGTTTGTAGCACCGATGTTTCGAAGGCAGAGTCTGCCATCGAAATCCGAGAGCTTTACATTGTAAGCATAAAAGTATTTTTCTTATGTTTCCTGAGGTCAGATGCTGAGGCCAGATTTATGAGATCAGGGAGGGGGGATGCCCCCCCATAATTCCTCGAAAGATAGGAGAATTGGTACTATGTAATAAGATATTATATTACGAGTAGAAAGTAGAGCTATGCCACCCCCTTCCCAAACAATGGTCTTAATCTACCCCTACCATGGGTCTAATCAATTGCTTCATTCTATTATTTGAAGTCCTATGAACAAGAAGTCTCCTAGTTATAATGGAAAATGTTGTCCACTAACCAACAGATGCAATGGTTTCCCAAAATTAGAATGAAGCAAAGCATGAAATAATTTTCCACCTTTCTAAATGACATAAATTTAGAAGTTAGTCAAAGTGCTTTGTGTACCTGTAATATTTCAGTCCTTCATATAAGGCAGCCATTATGAATATCCCAACCATAGAACCAATAAGTCCACCAATATTGGTGATTTTCCAGCTCTCAAAAAGCACAGTCTCTTTATAACCAACATGGAAGTACATCTGCAAAATGGAGAAGTGCCACAGATTCACATTTGAGACAAAAAATTGAGTCATTCTTATGAGCCAATATAATTTTTACATGAATTAAATGAGCACATGCTCAAATAAGCTATAATTATCGACAAAGTTACCTTTTTTGTAATTGATAAGTATGGTAATTTTGGAAAGCAACATTAGGTACTATGATTCCAATAGAGTATCCTTCCACTAACTCATGTCTAATACTCTGTAACTACAGAGTGTTAACTTAAAAAGAAAATATTCAAAGTACAAAAACTTGCCATCATTATTTGATTTGATTAATAGTACCAGTATAATTATAATTAGTACTGAACAGCATGAACAAATCAAACAACTGTACCAAATGGCAAGCATAATTCAAAGGAGTTAACCTTGAAAAATGTACAATGGAACAATTACCCCTATGAAAAAATTGTATAAAACCCGTATAAAAATTTATACAACTTATACAGGTTGTATACAATTTGTACACTTTGTATACAAATTGTATAAACTGTATAAAGTCACATGCTCTATACAGCATATACAATTGTATGCAGTGTACACAATTGTATACAATTTGTATACAGTGTACACAAATGTATACCATTTGTATACAGTGCAATAGTGGTTGCACAGATTCAAAATTATGTTTTTTAAACAACTCAATTGGTGATAATAATAGGTTCAAGCTTAGTAAATAACACGGAAATATGCCGTTCTGTCAGGTAATGTACTTTTTGTTTGAATGTAACATGTTAAATGCCATGAGTTTTAGTGTGACAGCTATTTAATATCATTTAAATAGAGAATCTACCTTGATGGTATGGGGAAGCTCTCATAGTAACCCAGTATTTAAAAAAGGTTCCAGCAAAGATCTAAAGAATTAACATGGAATAGCAGTAATACCAGTGGTGTAGCCAGGAGGGGGCATAGGGGGCATGTGTCCCCGATCACACCAATTAATTTTAACAGAAAAATATTAACCTATAAAACAAATTTATTCTACTCGACCAATACTAGGAAGCAAAACTAATATTGACTATTATTTTTGTGATGCATAATAGCATAAAATGTGATTTCTAGAGATAAAAAGTTCGCATTTTCTGCAGAGGGGGGTTCCACCCCCTGACCCCCTGGGTCATCCCCCCACAACACATTGTCCTGGCTACACCCCTGAGTAATACTCACGATTGGCAGAAACTGCTCTAGGTTATTAAAAGACCTGATTGAGAAATAAATAAATGAAAAAAAATTGGAGTAACACACTGGATTCAGAGGAGAAAGATCCAGAGCATATAATATTTTAGGAGGGGAACTAAAATAGGTTAATCTCTGTACAGGCTGTATACAATCTTGTATAAAGCCCATATAAAACTTGTATACAGTTTCTATACAGATTGTATACGACTTATATACAAAAATGAGTGTATATAAGTATACACATTATACAACTTGTATACAAGTTTTATACAGGTTGTATACAAAAATTTTAAACGGGTTTTATACAATTTTTTCGTAGGGGTACTTCACTACCAAGGCCAAATAAACAACACCAACATGGGGTATGATAATAAAGTTCCATACTGTATGAGAAAACATGTTATTGCAATTACTTGTTCATGAAAGATAATTTCTGCCATATTAATTTTCATAAAAAACAGAAAATGATTCACATAGAATATGATTTTGGACAATGCAATGCCGAAGCTCCTTAAGTGCAAAGAAACTATTCCAGCTTTTAGGTAATCATTCAGCGCAATCATTACTTAATCATTAAGGCATGTAAAAAGCATTCTTAATCCTAAAACTAGTCATAAAAGCCCACATTTAATGAGAAATAGGAGCTGCATATTGAATGCAGAAAGGAAATATGATAGTGTGCGAAGCTGAAAAAGAATTCAGCACTCAAAAATTATATAATTTACATGTAAACCACTTTCTGTCACATAATTAACAAATATTGGGAAGGGCATGTTTATGTAAATACACTTTGTAGTATAGATGTGCATGCTTTGCCCACCAGAAATTAGAGATTGGGAAAACAGAGGCACACCAGTTTTAAGCAAAAATTAAGTTGATCGTATAAAGGCAATATTCAGGGAGGGGATCTTTTTATGGAGAACTTAATGAACTTTTTAACTTCCTTAATTGTAATGTTGAGGTTTGACAACAGTATTTCAATTAGGCATTTCCTTCACTACTACACATTAACTACTCTTGGCAATCTATATGGGCTATCCATAATAAAATTATGGATAACAAAATAAAATTGATAATAAAATAAAATATCCAAATTTTCACAATTTCTCTAAAACAGTGTAGACAACTATGTTTTGGCTCTTACAATGGACGCATATATGTAATTAGTACACCATGCATTCACCCATATCACTCACTTTCGTCAGTCTCACTTGGTGGTATTCCATCATTAAAAAATTTTAAGATGTCAACTTTTACTAGAACCACTCGATTTATTAAACAACGACCCAGGTTTCGATGTGCATTCACATCATCTTCAGGTGACATCTTCAGGACCTGAAGATGATGTGAATGCACATCGAAACCTGGGTCGTTGTGTGGTTCTAGTAAAAGTTGACATCTTAAAATTTTTAATGCATTCACCCGTTAGGTTTAAGAAGTAGTACATTAATAATTCATAAGGACAAACTAGTATCCAGATTAATATAAAATAACATGATGAAACATTAACCCTTTGAGTGCAACAAGATGTGATATCATGTCATGGTTGTCATTACTCTTATGCTGGTGCTGATGATGTGATATCACGTCCCTGATGATGTGATATCACGTCATCAGCACCAGTGTAAAAAAATCATTACATGATATCATGTCATGCCGCACTCAAAGGGTTAATTAAGGTTCAAACTTTCAAGAATTGCATACTTTCCATGTGAAAATAAATATACTATTTCAGGGTGTATCTTCAAAAGATAAAGGACCATTGTGATCATTCCAAGATGACCAAAATATTAACTCCTGTAAACCTCCACACAAGCACAAACTTTTAAAAAGATTAAAGTCACATTAGGGAAAAAATTTCAGAAACGGGGGAAAATAAAAACAAAAAAATGAGAAGTATACAAATGCTGCATTTAAACAGTTCATTCATAATCATAGCAAAGATTTCAGGCTACCATCATCATATCGTGCATAGCATGGGTTTGTGCCCCTCCATGATCCATAGATCCATGATCCATTGTATGTTCGTGTGGTTCTTGTGTCGCACCATGCCCTAGATGACCCATCATATGATCATGTCCTTCATGACCATGCCCCATATGATCATGTACATGTTCATCTGCCATTTTCTACCTGTAAAAATCAAAATAAGCAAATAGGAAATAATAAATAAAAACAACATATCACCAATTTCACCACAGTATATATAAAACTAAGAAAAGGCAAAGAAACAAGAAGATATAATAATACCTACCAATAATGTTTATTAACGGGCACAGATAACCCATTTCAAAGTTTACATTGTTTAACAAAGCATAAGTAATACTAACCATAAAAATAATATTAAAGTACAGTCAAAGTGTAAAAAAATTATTACCTCACAAAGACTCTTCGTGATATAAGAGATTTATGGTAACATTCAAGATTGCACCGAAGTATTAAATGATAATTACCGTGTAAAAAAGTAATAACCTCACAAAGAGATTATCTATATTATGAGAGATTCATGTTAGCATTCAAGATTGCACAAAAATGTAAAAGGATAATCACAGTGTAAAAAAAAAATTCTGCATAAAATACAATTAGATGATGCATATTTATATTACCACACCAATATAGTTACCACAGCCAATATCACAAGTTTACATGATAGTATATAATAAACTATCAAATGGAATAACAAACTGGTAGTCGTTAAATCATATATTTTGTTAATTTAAAATTAATCTCCCTTCCCACCGTAGCTTTCTCCTCCAGCACACGGGGAAAGCAGGAGAAGGGGCGGAAGGGGAAAGCCTAACACAGCACTCCCACGTATTTGACGGAGGACGGGTTGAAAATGCATTACAAGGGTTCATGAGAACGTTCACTGTTACATTATATTATATAAATTTCAACATTTTCATGAGCCAGCATGGAGATGAATGATTCCCATTTAAGAAGAGTGTAAAGATATTTAGAAATATCCGTCGTACGTCTCATGGCGATCACCTGATTTCCGACAAATTCACGTTAATTCATTGGTCCAAAGAGTTATGCACAGAGGGAAAATTACGACACTCATTTTAAGTATTATTCCTTATTCTAGAGGAATGCGTAAATAGATTCACTTTAAATAACAAATTAGAGTTGTAACACAAAAGCGGGTATACGTCTGCACAGCCCTCTTAACTGACTAACTTTGCTTCTGCAGCCAAAAATAGCTTTCTGAACATACGAAGTGCAGAATTCCAGGATTTTACGTTTATTTCCATTTAAAATATCTTAAGCAATTCAAGCAAAAGCCATAGAAATTACACACGGCAAATACCAATGCAATTCAACTTCCTATGCACAAAATCCCTGATCCCCTCCACAAGGCTTATGTCCATACATCCCATACCACTAGCCCCTTTGGCGACTCGCAGAGTGGTCAGCAGATGAACCGACACTACATACTACAAAAGAAGGCAACATGAGATGAAATTAGGTCACAAGAAAGAAGTCGCGAATACTCCTGATGAAAAGGAAATATGCAACAGGGGAAAGGCTTGAAGTCCTATTCGACATAATGGTCTCTTGAATTGGATACCACGAAGCACACGATAATATTTCGGATCTACCACCTCCTGTAGCCTCAAGTCCGGGCCATCGACAAGAAACGACATTTTTCAATCCAACACATAAAATCTACTGCATGAAAACGCCATGCGGGCCGCGACACGGAAAACTGAAAACTAAAACGAATTCTGCCGATACCTTATCATGCCAGGCTTTACTCACGGATGGAGGAAATTTTGTCATTTCGTTATAATAACTCCAGACCTATCGCGAGAATGCAGTAGCAGGGTGTCCAGCAGCTGGGCATTTGATAATTCCTTGAGATTTCCAGATTTTCCAGACATAACTTATATTTTTCCAGAGGAAATATTGATTTTTTTCTCGTAAATTATAAGAGAATTTTTGGCATGTTTTTTGGGTGGTTAAACGTAAGGATTATTTTTAAATTTGCATATCACGTTCTTTACGCCACTTATTTACAGACTATGACCAATAAGAACACAATGTACCTATATAGAAAACATTGTACCTACTTTCGGTGATTACATGAATGAAAAATGCGACAACGTAAAGGAACTTTGACTTAGCAACTTGCCTATAAAGGCACATGGCTTCCGTTGCTACTTTATACATTGACACCACAGAAAACTCCAGAGTCAATTCGATATTTCCATGAGATTTCCCTGATATTTCCAGTGAAAATAAAATTCCCTGAGATTTCCCGGTCTTCCCGGTTTTTCAGAGTGCTGGACACCCTGAGTAGGAAAATACACGCCACTACATTTAAGGGATTCACCATGCGGAAAGTCGGGAAGACCTAGAACGAAAAAGTGTAAGAGGGATATCACCACTGCCACATCTTCAGTACGCCAAACGCACCTGGGACACAAAATCAAAAGATTTAACGCAGGCGCCCAATTAAATACTAAGATTAGCAGCGCGTTTGGTCAAAATCTGCCGATAGCAAGCAGAGACTGTGAAACAACAACAGTCGACCTTCAATAAATCGAAATACCCCCTGGACTGAAAAATGCTTCGAGATGAAATTGCGACTCACGGAAAAGTTACTTACGAAAAATGCAAAGAACAACAATGAAAATTCAGTCGACGAACTGAAAGATCGAGTTACATAAGTCTAACTGTTTAAGGATAAGACCGTGGGGATTCGAGGAAACTAGGCAAAATAAGCAGAAAAAATTTCAATCAAGATTCACCGTCATGCACATTCGAGAATTTGAGGAAAAGATTCGAGATGGTACAAGAATTCTTGTCTCCGCGCCAAATAGATGGTTCCGACAGAAACAGATCGATAGACTAATTCTTCAATGTAAATATCTAATTCTGTGCAGTACCTCTTCCCATAACTTTCCCTGAAGGTAACCTACTATTCAGGCCCGCGACCAAACAGCTCCTCCTACAAGCTCTTGCGGTGAGTTTCGTATTATTAAACGTCGGTGCAGATAAACTCCAGCGTTTCGTTTCCGCTCTCAGCCACGACCCTCCGGAACCTCCTCCCCCAGCACCGTAATTTAATGACCATCAAGGAAAGAGAAAGGTGGAGGTGAACTTACGTCACGAGCTTCAAGCCGGACCTATTTTCCTTTCTAATTTTTGTTTTCCGGGCTTCGTTGGGTCAGAATTATCTGGGCTCATAATTTCCACAGTCCGTACGTTGGCTCTGTCTGAAGCGCACGATCATAATGTGGAGCATTCTGGAAGTATAGGAGAGATTTTTCCCATAATCACGACCTAACTCTAATCCCACCCAAACATATTACAGCCCTTGGTCGAATTTTATATCAACATTTAAGATGTTGTAGGAAGTATGAAGTTAATACATTTCAGTGACGCGAAAAGTTGGTTTTGTGCAATTGAACTACTCAGGAATTAATTGACTAAGTGTACATCTGGGAGTATTGGGTTTGTTTCACGTCACGTGATATAAAGACTTCACTATTGGAGTTTTATTGCGATTGATACAGAGAGAAATAAAAACTTTATTTTAAACTAGTACAGAAATTATCTTCGGCCTTGCCGAAACTTAAATACCCTACACCACTTTCAACTTTGAGTAAGTCTGGCTGTGTGGCCAGACCTACTAAAAAAGTATGTTTTTTTCTTTGTTTGAAATGTATGTTTACCTGGACAAAATATTATACTCCAAATCTCAGATCGATTATTTGAAAACTTTTGAGTTAAGGAAGGAAATTACTTTCACTTCCAAAAAGCCACATTGTATGGGAGGTGGGCGTGGTTTTGGTCCGATCCAACCCAATTGAGAATTGTGCCATCTGTGGACTACTAGAGGCTTATGACCAAAATTTCAGCTCGACATTTCAATTTTTACGGCAGTTATCGTGCGAAGAGACAGACAGACAGCTAGATTGACTCGTTAGGTGATGCTGATCATTTCTATATATACTTCTCCATTCCTGCCACGCCTCCTTCAATGCGTTAAATTTCAGCTGTGACAAAATCAATATACCCAGACCACGTAGTAGTGTGGGGTATAAAAATAAAGGAGACATCATACGAACCACTATCTGATACATTTCTAGTACAATCTTTGCGATAGATTGGATTGAATATTTGGGGAGGCGACCGGCGGCTGAGGTCATTTGCGCCATAGGGGACGGGAGGGAGGAAGAGTGGATAGAAGCCCGACGTCGGCATTAACCTGCTCTTAACGAAAGGCGCCAAGGGGACCACGGTTTAACGTCTCATCCGACAGACGGAATACTTCACATTAAGCACCCTCCACAAGACGCTCAAGTAGGGATCGGGTTTCCTCTGAAAAACATCCGCCTCTGCAGGGATTTGAACCCTGGCCGCCCGTTTGGTAGGTGAGAACTCTAGCCACCACACCAACCCGATCCCCCTTTGCGATAGACCTTTCTCAAATTTGGACTTTAGTACATTAATAACTCCATGGGTCCTACCCTCCTTTCGATCAGTCGGTCCTTCGTTCCTTTCGGTCCGTCGGTCCTTCGCTCCTCTCGGCTCATCGTTTCTTTCGGTCCGTCATTACTTTCCCTCCTTCTTCATAACACCCCAAAAAATGCATCAGCTAATGCTACCGGTGAAATTAACAGCACCTTTTTCCTTCATATAATCGAAACCTTTTAACGAAACCATGTAAAAATTTGGCAATCTTACCTTTTTTCACATTTCATCAAATATTCTTAAACGCAGTCAATACTGTATACCAGATATTTCAACTTTATTTTACATTCTTTAGACCCTTAAAACATATTAAAAATAACAATACATGACCACCGATAATAAAGGATCGGTGAACGAGTTAAAGGGAACGCAACCCAAAAAGGACCGGTCCAGACTGAATGAGTTCCCAATAATGAACGGGTTTTCCCATCTCTAGTTGAAAGCCGCATGTTAGGGGGGAGCAGGGCACCCGTAAGGCTGCCTGGCTTCGTATAGAAGATTTGGAATTAAAATTCTCGTGCATGGAGGGGGAAGCAGCTACCTCCCCCTTCCTCTCCCTGACTACGAACACGGCGAGAGCACTTTTAAATGCTCATTAAAAAGATCTATTAAAGAGACGAATAGACGAACTTGGTGCGAATTATTTTAATCAGGACGATAGTGGACGTTGTTCAGCCGTAGATGACGCAGCAAGTTGCCATGGCAACCTCGTTCATCAAAAGATTCCTCAGATTCCTTTGCCCGGAGAGCGCCGATCCAATAAAAGGCCGAAATTCGCAGAGTCATGGCGATGCCGACGTGGAGAACATGATGATGGGAATGCCGCTCTGAACCTTCTCCACCGGATGCCCTGCGGCAGAAGACTGAGGCCGACTATGAGGGTCAGAGATGATTATGCACACGAACTCCAACGCTCAATAGCAGGGCTCGTGGTATTAACATACTAGCACTTGGTCGGTTGATTTCTTTCACATTACTTTCCATTAACTAAATTCACTGATACTGACATTAGTTTAATGATTAAAAAAAACGGAAAATTATCTGAAAACCTTACCCACACGTTCTTCAAATGAACCTACCTCTTATTTTAATGTCTTCATTAAAAATGGTGTAAAATCACGTGGATGACTCCCGGAAAGATAGTATTTCACTCACATTTTCGGTAACACAAGCCTGCAAATTTTTGGGTCTTGACTGCTCTATCCGACGTAATTTTGTGCGCTGAATCCGAATCTACTCACGAAAATTAGCTATCACATCAGGATTTTGAGATATTATAACCTTAGAGGGTCAAAATGGCAATTTTTAGTTTTTTGGGCCTGAATATCTCAGAAACCAAAGGTATTGAAGTAGTTCTGCAAACGGATTCGAAGTCTGGGTTGAAAATTTATAGAATACACCCGTGAAATCTAGAAAAACTATTGCCACCATAACCTGTATTAGCTTGGCAACTATCAACAACTTTATTTATATTCAACTATACTATAATTTTGAGTGCCCAAATTTGAAATATACGATACAGGTTACGGAAACAATAGCTTTTCTAGGCGTCATAGTTGTCATCTATAAATATTTTTACGCAGACTTCCTATTCGTTTGCAAAATTACTAAAATACCTTTGGTTTCTGAGATATTCAAGCTCAAAAAGACCTAAAAATTGCCGTTTTAAGGTTAGAATATCCCAAAATCCCGACGAGATAGCCTATTTTTACGAGTAGATTAGGATTTAGCGTACAAAATTACGACGGAAATGGCCCTTAACATCAAAAAAGCATACCCTTTTTGGCCTATGTAATCGTTAACCCTATTTAGTATACCATCATAATTTAACCTTGCCTCCTACACCCCGTTTTCTCCCACCTACCTTTTTCTTTTATCCTTTCTTAGTTTAACGTAGGTCCGGTATCACGACGCACGCTATTTGGACGAACAAAGGATCCTTTCCTAATCACGGTTTCAACCTTCTTCCCCTCCTATACTTACTCCCGACCCCCCCCCCCACCAACTTGAGTTGGGAATATATCTATATACCAGGTGTTTCAAAATGAATATCGGGGTTTTAAGGCTTTGCAGCATTTATACCATTTGACTTAATTATAAATGACACATCAAATGATAGAACAACTCAAACAGTTTTGTTTTACCTACAAGTGTCCAATGTTAGTACCATTCCTCACATATCCAGTCGATAGGAGAGTTCTTCCCATACTTTGATCAGTGTGTCTAGAGTAATTGATGCAACAACTGATTCATGATACAGTTGATACAGTTTCTTAAGTCGGGTAGGCCAGCTGGCAGCCTGTATTTGTCTGTAAATGTGTATATATTTGTAAATCAAACTATTTTTGTTTTACCTACAAGCACGGGCGATCCCAGGGGGGGTATCCCACCCCCCCCGGGATCCATTCAATCTAAGCCCGAACCATTCAATTCTAAGCTTAGAGAACAAAACAACAATTAATAATTGCATCAACTACTTCTACACCGATATATGTCACACACAGAGAGACGAGGGGCGGTTTATAGATAGTCTGCTAAGGCAAGAAAACATTTTTTTTTTCAGAAAAACAAATTTTATTTCTCAACATGATCTTTGAGTGCTATAAATGTTGTCCAACGATTCTCCAATATCTTTATCCCCTCCGAATAATACGATTTTTGAAAGCGCTCAAAATAGGCCTACGTTTGAGCGATAGCCAAATCTCTAACCACCGAGCCATTTATTCAAGTTTGGAAACGCATGATAGTTGGATGGGGACAAATCAGGAGAATATGGAGGATGAGGAACCAATTCACGGCGAAATTAGCCATAGCGACGGTCGATTTGTGCGCCGGTGCGTTGTCATGGCGGAAGAGCACCATTTTATTCGCTAAATGCGGTCGCTTTTATTTCAAATCTGCATCGAATCGGTCAAAAAGCTTTGCGTAATATACTCCCGGGATCATTTTCCTCTTTTCTAGGTAATCTATGTGAACAATACCACTCGCATCCCAAAAAACTGTGGCCATTATCTAGTAGGTCAACAAACATATGACGGCTTTCTTCCGCTCCGATTCACAGGGAGCTGCTCAAACTTTCGACTGCTCCTTGGTCACAGGCCTGTTGTGATGTATCCATGTTTTGTCCATGGTTACGAAACGGCGTATAAAGTCCTTCCAACAGCGGTTACACTAGACAAAACACTCCTTCGAAATAGTCCCGCACATTTGTTTTCGACAGAGAGAAAATGCTGTAACCATCTGGCGCATACCTTCAGCATTCCTAATAATTTATGTAAAATATTAAGTACCCGTTCGGTCGAAATGCCCACAGCCTTGGCTATCTTTCACTTAGTAATTCGTCGATGGTCGTTTCCATGGATTTGATCGATCATTTTTAGGGTTTTTTTTAACCAATGTATACATTAGTTTTACTCTTTTCGAGAGCATAGTGTGTTTTTGTTAGAGAAGGTAACCTTTAAACAGGTAATAACCTTTTAAGTTAACCTAAGCATCCCAATTCATGTTATTGCCGATATTTTTGTACCATTGTTGGATACAATAAATATCTATCTACCTATCTTTTAATCTCATTGGAACGATCCGGACGCTCATCATCAGAAATGTTAGTACGATCGCGTCGAAATTCAGTTGTCCAATATTTTGTTGTTGATATCAAAGGCGCAGAGTCCTTCCTCCTAGTCATTGCTCAGTGCGATGTTCACCTCATCGTTCGTTTCCTTTCCAAAAAACAAGTATCTAATCACCGCACGATATTCGATTTTATTCATTTTTGTAAAAATGAAAAAATGTTCACTTCAGTAACTGTCAAACACCAACTAAGAGACGAAGCGGGCTTAAAATTGGAAAGCAGTCATTTGAGGGTAACTATCATGTATATTCATGGTAACTATTTACGGATAACAACAATGTAGTGATAATGGTGACGTCACTACTTACCAAGGCAAACTAATCATCAACCGTCTCTCGTACAGTCGCTGCTTCACGAAGCAGTGTTTGTTTTCGTCCTAAGCATCATCCTCGAAGTCATCCATAAGAAAGGCAGGCTCTGCACTAATCGTCAGTCAACGTCTCGGTATACCGTTTCACGACGGAGACATGTCTCGCCTTAACATTTCTCATAATTTTCTATTCTACGTATTTGCGCAAGTTCTTCCTAAGCTGACAGATTATCACCTCAACGGCAGCTGTTTTGCGTCGCGTGCTAAAAAGGGCGTCACTACCGAGGTTTGAAAGCAGCTGCAGCAACAGCAACTTTGAGACACTTTAAAAAAGCGGGTCATTCGCCATTGTTTAAATATGTATGGATAGCCAATATTTATCCTTTCTAACTTTTTAATTCTGCCATACTACATATACAAAATGCCTATCGCTTAAACTAAAGAACGCGATATCACCCAAAACTCCCTCGTTTATATAGTTATTTTTCATCTAATCTAAATGTAAAAATGGGGGGAGTAAATTATATACTAGTAATATTGTTTAGTGAATGAACTCGGAGTAATTGTCACTACGTTTACCAATCGAACTCAATCGATATGAACTCGGACCGATGCGAACATTCTAAACCAGCCGACTCGGATCACCTGGTTTAACAATGCGAAACCGATTGAAATATCGATTTGAATCTGTTCATATCGATTTGAAATCTCAGATTGGCAGAGAAACCGGGCCGAGTTAGCCTACTTCTCATATCCATCCCACTAGCCCTTTGCGTTCACCATACCGTGCTGAACCGGCCAAATCGATCTGAGTTCGATAGGTAAACGCAGTATCACTGAAGTAAAAACATAATGCACATTTTTCTTTTCACCAATATTTACTACGGTACGGCTAGTTCAACGCATCGTCATCAGGTACAAATTTTAATTCAGGTTCGATGGTATTTTAAATCAGAATCGGTTTGAAAATGAGGGAGGGAATCTATCCTCCCCAAACCCTTCCCCATTCAATAAGCGCCAACCAAAATCCTCCCACCCCTATGTACACACGAGTATGTACACATGTACCACGGAACGTGACATAAAATATGATGGCACTGATACGTTGAAACCAGTCGTGCCATAATACACTTCGTTGGAAATTAACATTTGTGTTTTTCTTACTTCAGTAATGACGAATTTCCACAACGTTCAGCTTAATATTTGTTCGAAGAGTGTCTCATGTCTTCCGACGGTCGAAGGAGACTTACTCATGTTATCCTATTCCTTACAAGGGAAATCAATGCCGATAACCATTGAACTTTGCAGCTTCAGCGATTACCTGAGAGTACAAATCACTGCCCATTATAACCATTCTGATATACATATAATAGCAATGGAACTGAGATCAATTCGAAATAATGATGTGTTCTATTATGAATATTCATGAAGAGGACTTTCCACTCGGACACATATCTACAGCTATATCTACATACTATCCTGAGAACCGCCGAATGGGCGTGTGGTAGGGGGTGTTAGGACACCAGCCATGTAAAGATGCAAGGGATAAGGTTTTGGCAGGTGAAATGGTGACGTGCATTATGGGAGTGTCTTAAGTGGAGCTCAGTGTTTTATTGCGCGCGGAAAGAACGAGTTTTTGTACCTATCTGTTCGGCAATGTACCTCTCTTATTTTCTCGCTGCTGTCAGACCTAGAGATGCAGTGAGGCATCATGAGAATATTCTCGGAGTCGCTCTGAAACACACCAGTTCTGAATTTCTCAAGCAAGCTAAGCCTAGCGTGTAGCCTCCGAGTCTCTACGGGCTCCCACCTCAATCCCTCTAAAAATTGTGAGTCACTATATGTACGCTCGAAGCAGTTTTTAACGAAGCGTGCAGCTTTTCTTTGTACTTTATCCATTTTTTTGGTCAATATTTATGACCAGGGTCCCAAATACTCGCGGCGTATTCGAGGTGTGGCTTAACCAGAGTGAAGTAGCATCTCTCTTTTACTTTTCATCATTACTGACGAAAGAAAAACATGAATGTTTATTTCGATCAAAGTGTATTATGGCACGACACGTTTCAAATTATCAGCGCCATCATATTTTAAGTCAGGGTCCGTGGTGCACATGAACATCCTCACGTGTGGAGGTGGAGGAGATAGAAAGTCTAATTCAAAACGCAAAAGATGCAAATCCTCAGCCTTATCGTGGCAGTAAATTCAAAACTAAAAAATATAAAGCCTTCCATTACCGTCATTTGAGCGCTGTTGCACCATTTGAAGCTTTTGTTTAACTGCCATAACATCCTAAGACATGGAAGGAGATAAAGGGACGAACGAAGTCCCATAAACATCCGGCATGAGAATTACAGGTTATAAAGATTTATACCCTTTTGCATCGCTCGGCCTATTCGCAGCGTCAAATTGCTCGGATGAATGTAAAGCCCCAAAACCGGTTCCAATACACCCAGAGGGGGCGAGCGAACAAACTTAGAATCGTAGATTAAAGGAGAGAGCGGATGAAAACACACGGCGACAAAGGACTGGGGAATATTTAAGCCATTTACATGCACAATAGGCCACATTTAATGAATCAATAAGGTGAAAAAAAGCAAATATTAGTAGAGGATACAAGCAACCAATTACGGATTTATGGCTAAGGTAGTAGAACCGTTCCATGATGAAGGTAAAAACCAGATATTGCAGTTATCCTTGCAAAACTCCACCAAGACCTGGTACATTGAAACTTGTCGTGAAGTGAAACCTTATTACCCGTAAAAACTGCTACAGCCGTTTTTTACCTTCATCAACAGAAGTCAAATTTTCGCGATACCAGATTGAGTTATCAAGAATAATGCAAATTTGAAATACCTTACAAAGACTGCGTTACTCATAAAATTCATGGAAATTGTACTATGATAGCCAATTTAGGTGGCTCATCCTTTTTTTTTTAAAAAAAAAAGGGATCCCATTGTGCGTCCAGACGGCATTTACCCTCTCCTTTAATACTAGCTTCATTTTAATATTCTACTAGATAATTGGTAGGTTTTCGGGCCGTTTTTTTCTACTGGCACATCGTTCCGTATTCCCGCAATTAGATCCCTCTTGAATTCCTCATATCGCCTCCCTCGCCGTCCAAAACTCTTGTCCTCTTCCTTCCTCTTCCCCGCTTTTCCATTGTCCTTTCCTGTCTCATTATCCCCAACATACCCTCTCCTTTCAATACGTCCTCCATCCATCTCTTCTGCTTCCTCCGAATCTCCGCCACTATTTTCCTCTTCTCTCCAACAATATTTAACTAAACACGATAGCGTTAAAAATTAAAGAGCCATATATTGCATATAGGGCAGCGTATTCAATACTTTCCTCAAGCAGAGAGCAAAAAAATGATATCTAGGCGTTTGTATAAAAAACTTTACTTCCGATAACATTTGCGTTTCTCTAAAAACCGCCTACGGATAAATTTTACAAACACGCAACGGCGATTAATTGACGTGTGCTTAATCATCTATTAAATCCCAAGAAGAAATCGATAGACAAATATACCATTCCGTTTTGGATTAGCTTGACACAAAGAGAATAATCTCTGGCGAAACTTGGAGAGTAATACCAGAACATCAAGCATTTTGGAATTAACAAAGTCATATGGTAATGACAGAAAACCTTCAACGCCCAGGAGTAACATCGATAAGAGTCAATACGAAAGCCAAGAAAATTGCCAATTCAAACTGAAATTTAATCAGAAGTTATTATTGGGAAATACGAGTACGAGATATGAAAAAAGGATATTTTTTCTTAATTCGAAGACTGTCTAAATTAACTGTGGATAGAACTTTAAGAAAACCAGGGAAACACGACGGGGGACACGACAATTGGATGATAAAGGCCGGTGACACTACTGGTACAGGGAAAAAGTACCTGGTGAGCGTAATAATCCAACGGGTCCTCAAAAGGCCTCAAGCGAAGGGCTTGATTGGGCAAACCTGAAGGGCGTTACAAAGTTTCTCTAATTTTTAAAGCTAAATTTTTTTCGCCATTAATTGCATTGAAATTCCGTTAACTTTCCATCGTCTTCCATTATTACCAAACATTATTAAACACCTTCACTAGCACCCTAAACTATACCCAAAATGGTATACGTGGCGGCGGGTTATTTTGAAAAATCAATGCACGCTTTTAAAATTCTTCGGAACGAAAGTCGGAACCATTGGGGGGAAGATTGGAACGAAACTTTTCCTTGCCTGGACCGAAATCGGAACGGTTCATTTTTCGTTCCTGTGGATTTTCGCTCAAAATAGTTTCGTTCCAAATTCGTTCCGGAACCACTTTCGTTCCGGGACTTTTGTTTCTGCTTTCGGTTCGGTCCCGAGAACCGAAACTTGATCTGAACCGTTCCGGAACCATGACCTTAGTTTCGTTCAACATCTGTTACAAACTGTGGTCATCCTGATACTCTGATCGCAATATAAGATTATGCCCACGCAGGTACTTAGTTTGAAGGCAACCCATTAAAAGTACTTTCGCGCAGGTTCGCTCCTTCATAGCCATGTTCTCTATTTCAAAATTTAATAGGATATGGATCAGGATAGAGAACTCGGCGGTACCCCAAAGTCGCCTGCAATAAAACACGTAGGGAATGTATTGCATTAGGTTTACCGATCCATGGCCAAAAATGCAGATTTGTTGTTTTGATACCACAAAAAGGCTGTAAAATGTGCCCATAAACCATCTTAAGTTTAAAACGCGCTAGCAAAATGTTCACGAAAATACCTGAAAATTTGAGATACTGAAATGTCTTCTGCTTATTGAAGCACCGTGCGGGAACGACTTGCACTTTCAGCGATAAAAGTCATATATCATTCCACCTTGCAGGATTTAGCGAATAAGACAAAACGAAAAAGTTTTCCTGATTCCAAAGATCAATTGTGAGCAATCGATAATCGGTTGGAGGTAAGGCTCAAGGTACTTGAACTTCACGGGTTCCTAACCAATTTTAAGTCACTAATAAACTGCGAAGTTAACTTTCTTAAAATTGATAAATATGAGTTCTTGTCACTTTAAATACTTAGTTCATTGATTAGTATTCGTCCAAATGTTAACATCTCATCTGATTAACGAAACGCTGGACCTGGGACCCCCGAATCCTTTTCCCCAGCCGAAAAGTTGGGACAAGGATTTCAATGAAATAGCTCCGCCTTCAAACCCAGGCCCTTAACATGGGAAGCCATAACTCAAATTCTACACGCCAACTCGATCCCCACCCAAAACCTTCCACAGACTCAGGAGGCAAAAAATAGACACAATTCACCGGCCGCACAGCAAATTGATCGACAACGTAGTGAAGGTGAAGGACGAACTGGGAATAAATACTCCGGGAGTCTATAGGATACAGTGCGAGTGCGGAGAGGCGTATGTGGGTGAAACCGGAAGGACAGTGGTGACGAGATTAAAAGAGCACGAGCGCTGCATCCGGCTGGGGCAACCTGAAAAGTCTGCTGTTGCTGAGCATAGTCTCGTCAACGGCCACAGGGTGGACTTGGATTCAACGAAGGTCCTTTGCCGCGAAAGAAGCTATTGGGACCAGATTGTTAAGGAAGCCATTGAAATTAAACTGGAAAAAAAGAAAATGAACCGCGACAGTGGTTTCCACCTGAGTACCGCGTGGAGACCAATCCTGAAGTCGATAGAGGAGGAGCGACATAAGAGAGTCAATCTCGAGATTGCGCGGAAAAACTAGACGACACCGGACTCGTATATATAGCGGCCGATTCCCTGTCATCGCCACTTAATCCCTGAAGATGGTAGCAGAGTAAGCTGCCGAAACATGTCGGAGATAACTCCTTTGACCAGGATGGAAACCCGAGAAATCTACCTCCATAGCATTCACTGGGAAAGCCTGAAATCATTCATTTTCATTCACCTTCACTCCAACGCACTTTTTCACTCCAACGCACTTTTTCACTCGCGATTCTCTCAGTCCAAATTATTCTCATCACTTGAGGTTCGCTCTGGTTACGCCACACCTCGAATACGCCGCGAGCACTTGGGACCCTGGCATTGAAGATTTAACCACAAAAATTAACAAAATACAAAGAAAAGCAGCACGCTTCGTTATTAACCGCTAGGAGCGAACATGCAGAGTCTCACAACTTTTAGAGGGATTAAGATTAATTATTATTAATATATTCGAATCAAAGATTAATCTTTCTTTGGCGCCGATTTTCAGCGAATTGTGACCTCATTTGAAGCGATATTGACAGTTCCTGTAAACAGGCAATTTTGAATCGTCCATACGAACTGATACTTCTATAAAATATTCTCAATTATGACACTGGCACTAATTGGCAATAACTTGAGAAAGTATATTGGCCACACATCCGTCTAGAAAACTCTTCAACGTCACAATTGCCGATTCCTTATTGAAATGAATTTTTATGAAATATTGGCATTCACGAAACATTTTTCGCGTACGGCATTTCAAAATTTTGGTAAACATTAATACAACTGAATGTTTATTGATCAGAGATTTTTGCCGACTCACTACATGCCCTTCGTCTCCACAGTGCGTCGAAGACTCGTCATCTCGCGTTAATGAGAAGGCATAAGTTCCAATGTGGCACTCCTGATGCGAATATCTGTCAAATGTGCAATCCCAGGGGGCGAACAACGCATGTGCCTTTACACTTATTTCTATAGTTCATTTTAAGTTGCATGGCGCACCGTCATCCTTCGAGTATTCGGCAACCACGGGTTTCAAAACCGTTATACTGGCCTGGGACATCGCACGGGTTGTGCAAATAGATAACCACGACCACCACCGCCGGATAGATGGTTGCCATGCTGTCGGGTCACACGCAACGTATAAGCGATACATGCTTTTTACACCAGCTAGGTGGGGCAGTTCGGGTTTAGGCTGTTGGAATTCGCGCAGGTCTATCGCCAATATCGAAAAATAACGCAACACCGTACAAAATAAAGAAAAGAATTTAAGAAACATAAATTAAGCCAGTCCCGATGCGATTTGTACTCTACAATGGCATGAGTTGGTTTACTACACAAAAGATAAACTAGAATATAAACAAACTAAGTAAACTAAATAAGGGAAATGGCTGCAGGCAGGAATGACAACAATAAATTGCGACGATAATTATAATCAATCATTAATTAGTTACAATTATTAATCATGAACGTTGGAAATCTTCATAGTGAAGCCTCAAGGTACATTTAGCACTGTAGATTATCTACTTATTCTCTCATTCTACGCAAACATATTACCCTGTAAGCCACCTCAGGGGTGTTTGGTAGGGAATTAGTTAACACCAACGAGCACTACAATGTACATGTGAATTTCACCAACATGCACTGCACTATAAAAGGAGTACACTAAAGGTATAGGGTCATTGCAAAAGTCAAGAAAATAATTCGCTTATCAGTATAATTACATAAGCTACCACTCATGGATGACATGAGTTCCTTGATATTTTTCTACAAATATATCGGTTCTCGCATTAACATAAGCCTCTTTGCATGCATGTTTGGGCCATCCTAAACTATGAGGGAAATAAATCGGTGGAAATAATAACTCAAACAAGAAATCAGAGATTTTTGACGAGCGCAATCAGAATGATATAGCAGCAGGATACGTTTTTAAAAGTTCCATTCCGCAAGAAAAAAAATAGCTTTCCACGAAACAAAGTATGTATTCCGACGCGTTTCATCTTCAGTACCGTGAACTGAGTCAAATGGTGATGAATTAAACATTCAAAAGCGTCGAACAGAATAACACGCAGGGTGAAAAATATGCCCCCTTCTCGCGAGTGTCGAATGGTGCCCTGACAAAAAACATGTAGGTAGGATAATGACACAAGACATGAAGAATGACAGTTATAAATTGAGACGGTAAATTACTACGCAGCGTTATAAAGAGACCAAAAAACGTGACAATGTGCCCTCAGCACGACCAGTTATCCTATTTGGCCGTGAACGGAGGAATGGGAGAGACAAAAGTAAAGGAAGTGATGGCAACAGGCTGCTGTGCTCCACCGGAAATACTCATCTCGGCTACGGAGTGATATAGATAGGACGTACCTAACGGAAAACGCAAAAGAACTGAGCTGCGATAACCTCACCGCGTCATACATTCTAAGAGTTCCCCTCGCTTTGGAGTAATGGACATTACCCGTCAAACATTCGAGTTAAAAAACATCACAGTAAAATATGATTATCCTACGTTATAAAACAGACTTAACTTTCCTCTCATATTCCTTAAGTTTCAACACCAGAACAGCCAACACATTGCGTTCCCAACTCCATTATCTCCTGTTATTCCTCGTCCCCGTCGAGGTCATTTGGGCAGGTCCAGGAAGAGGCGGAAGTTGTTGGTACTTATTTCCACACAGCTTGGAGTGTCTACGAGGAAAATATGCCAAACTCGCGGCGTTCCATACTCTTTTCTACATCTACATACAACCCTGCGAGCCGCCGCATAGGCATGAGGGTGGTGGTGTGACGACACCAGCTGTGTAAAAATGTAAAGGATAAGGTTATGGAAGAAGAAATGGTGATGTGTATTATGGGAATTTATTTAGTGGAACTCAGTTTTTATTGTGGTCGCTTATTGTGCGCGGAAAGAACGAGTTTTTGTACCTCTCTGTTCGACAATGTATCTCTTCTATTTTATCGTTTCTGTAAGACCTAGAGATGTAGTGAGGCGTCATGATATTATTCTCTGTGTCGCTCTGAAACACGACAGTTCTGGATTTCACAAGCAACCTAAGCCTAGCGTGTAGCCTCGCGAGTCTCTAGGGGCTCCCACCTTAATCTCTCTAAAAGCTGTGAAACAATGTTCTCTCGTCGCAGTTTTTAACGAAGCGTGCAGCTTTTCTTTGTATTTTTTTGGATAATTAATTTTTTGGTAAAATCCATATGACCAGGGTCCCTGATGCTCGCGGCGTATTCGAGGTGTGGCCTAACTAGAGCGACTTGTGTTAACTAAACAAATACCCACGGATAGCAGCTTGTAAAGGTGATAAATTGCCAGGATAATGTGCGGAATATAGGGAAGGTGGATTTAGGTAGATGAGTGAATTTTTTTGATGAAGGGAGGAAGAGTGGAGAGAAACCCGGCGTCCGCACCAACCTACACTAAATGAAGGCAACTTAGAACCCACAGTTTCCCGTCAAGCCTCACGCGAAATGCCCTCCCCCCACAAAAAGACGGAAGCCAAACACCTCACCAACTAATGACCTCGAAATGTTGGAAATTCGACACAGAAGTGAGCAACAGAGGAAGAGGGAAATGCGTTAAAACTGCCAGTGACGCGATGCCGTGAAGACTAGTATGTAATGACTTAACAACAGGAGGGTATGGAAAGAAAACGCATAAAATCCGAAATTAACCAAAAGAAGATAAGTAATGAGAGTTTGAGGGGATGGACTACTAAACGCATGCAACAGGAGTTGTTGAGAAGGTGTAAAAATTCAACCACTGACGTCACGAAAACAAGATCATTAGACATATTCTGAGACAAAACAGTCTCTCGAAAACAATCACGGAGGGTACAGGTAATGCGACACACGAACAAGGATGACCAAGGAGGGAATTCATTACATAAATTATAGCTAATTTCAAAAAGAGGCATTGTGAAGGAATGTGGCGGAAAGAAAAAAAGATGCTGGGGAAAAGAGACGCAGCAAAACAAACTTTGGATTTATAATAGCAGATGATGCTGAAGTTCGCGGAGATGCGATATTTGGTTTGAGAAGAATTAGGAATGAAGAAGGAAGCACAAGATGAAGAAAGTAGAAGAGGAACGGATTAGTCAGTAACATAAACAAAAGAAAACAATCAAATGCTTACTGCTTGGCTCTAATTTTTCCGTGATTCAGCTGTGATATGTGGGCTCTCCATAACTGAACAACTTACACATAACAAAAGTCCCGAGGTCTTGGAATAGATGTAGTCTTGAATGAGAAGTTACTTAGGAGCAACTGGAGGTAGAACGGTTATAGTTAATTTTAAGCTTGTTCAAGAAGTATTCAATATTTCCTATGATAGCATTCTTAGTGTACTTGGCATACAAATTTTGGTCTTTAGATGCATTATTTCCGATTTGGTTGTCCTGTATAAAATAATTAGAGGCAAAAATGACCGTCCAGAAATACTGAGTCTCACAAAATTCAGAGCACCGACATATTCCACTAGATTCCATCAAGACATTTTTTCTGAATGATCACACAACCAACTATTCTTACAATTCTGCGATGGCTAGAATTCAGAGATTAGATAATATCTATATGGACTTTAATAGCATTATATTTTTCAAACCAACACTTTGTATAATAAGCGGATATAGTACTCGCCTGATATTTAAAAACATTTTGAAAAATTTTCTCTGAACTGTATGCATTTTTCATGTAACCGTATTCCGAGATGGTAATTCTATTACATTTAGCATATAATCTGTATAACTGAATCACAATTCTCTCCATTGTAATTGAAAGCGATACGAGAACTATTGTACTACAACACGAAATGTAAATGGGTTATTACCCGCAAATAGTATTTAAATAAAAATAACCAAGAATGTTGAGTAAATAAAATCTTGAAGAATTAACTTACTGAAGGAGGCTCCACCGCGACATTGTTGCTTCAAAACAATAACTCAATTTTACCCTTTTGATCGTTTAAAAAAATGATGCTTTTACCTATGAGGATCCTAATGCTATTATAACAAGTTAAGGCAAAAAATACAATGTGGGATTTATTTATAATGGACACTCTCTCAATCTCCCATTCATGCGACCCCACTGCAGAGCAATTTCTATTTAAGTACCCGCATATTAGACTAAATTATTTCAGTTATTTACTAAATTACGAAAAAAAAGATGAAATGAGCCAATATTTCATTTTATTGCATATTGCCTAAGAATAATGACCAATTTTGAGCAATTACTCGCGAACATGGCGATCATATGAAAGAAAAAAATTATAATTTCCCCCCTTAAAGTTTTACGCAAGGCCATTTTAAGTTCAATTTGAACAAAAAATAGAGAGAAAAGGTACGATTTTGTAGTTCATATCAATTACCATAGCCATAACGCGAATTAAATGACACGCAAGTCATTTTGCCACGGTGTCAACAAAAAAGAAACAGGTTATTGAAGGATACGATCAAAGACAGCGGGAGTATGAACAAAGAGGATGAAGTAGAGAAGAAATAGTAAATAAATTGAATTGATAAGCTGCACAAAGCACTGCGGAAACGAAGGTTTTCCTCAACTATAGATTAATACTTATTTATTCCACATAATTAAACATGAGGAAATTTCACATTCATATTTTGCAAATATTTCCTATAGTGCGCGTTTGAACTTCTTCTTTCCGTAGGTCCCATTCCATTTTTCCCCATTCGCATACATTTGCCTACCAATTAGGCATCGAGTAGGTTAGGGCATTCACGCTACAGTGAACATAAAATTACGGTAGATATCACACAGCTCCAGTACCCCCTACGATCAGAATACGGTGAATATTATCACTACTATAGAGGTATCCATTACTGCACAACAATTCTCTGTATTCAAGGAAGGTATTTTAAGAGACCATAATGGCTGCGTTAAGACTGAAGTAGGTTATTTGACAGGTAGTGTAGCTGATGGATTCATATGCGCACTAATGCATGTTTCTAAAACTGCCGCTAAAAGTAGTGCTAACACCATTTTTGTTCCCTACATGACTCTAGTGTCACGATAACATATTTACTTTATAGATAAGTTAAGTAGTTTCTGTATCATTTGTAGCATACCCATAATGTGGTGCATGTTGGAGAAAGAAAATGTATTCACTCTAGTTCATGTTGGTGATAAGTCACCTCCGGCCAAACACCCTCGTGGTGGCTTGCAGTAGCTGTAGGTACAGAGCATTTGACGTATTCTGACACTTCACATGATTTCTCACCACAAGAGTTGCTTATGCAATGACGATAAAGACCGCAACCCTCTCCGCAGCTACAATGGTTCGTGTTCCATGACAATAAAGCCTACCAAGGAATACATCAAAGATTAGCAAAAAATACGGGAATACAAGTTTAATAGCCACTATTGATTAGAGTCAAGGTTTTCTCGCCTCCAAAAACAGTTTTGGAGGCGACCGCAAGATTATGACTATCACGGATGTGGTTAGAATTGCGACACGTCTCGAGCGAATTCAGGACTTCCCCATTCTAGCACAGTGACATCACGCTTTCCCGGCAACCTGGATCAAAAAATATCACAAGTATCACAGAGGAAGTCTCCCTAACCACTATTATATCACCTTTATTTTAAAATACCATACAGTTAATGCATGAGACAATACACGTAGATGAAATGGCAGACATTTGCATGGAAAAAGAAACTTCAGACGCGGATGACATTACTTATTACGATACCGAATAACCCACTTCAACAACTGTTAATCCGAAGACTTGTTAATTTCAACGATGGCAGATTTGCCGATAACTGCGATTGTTTCCGCCATTATCTTCCGACGGAGGGAAAGGAATTTATTTTAATCTCGGGTTTGAGGTCGATTGCTGTGAAATCTTTCACCTGAATACCACTCGTATTTCAAGATTCAATATTTATCTTTAACTAAATAAATTGGCACATGAGTATACAGAAGAGAAATATATCTAACCGAAAAACATGAAGTAAAATCGTGGATTCAGCGGACTGCAACACGCTAAAAAAAAAAGTACGTCTGGCTCATGATACAACGAAGGCTCTCCTTAACGTAAGTAATGTCATCGCTGAACATTTCTGAGACAACAGAATTTATCAAATTTGCTCTTTTAAAAAATACCAAACTTAACGATTTCATCAGAGGTAGCGCTACCTTTAAGATAACAAAGAGACACATGAAGATAAACACGGCTCATATTCTAATCCGTATTATATAATTTCGAACTATTTACAGCGCAGATTCAGTATGAAATTGAGCGATAATGTTTTCGAGACACAACAGTGAAAGAAGTAATTGTAATAAGAGTATATTTAGGACAATATCGCCTGGTACGCGTACTATTTGTAATTTTAACTTTTCTCAGAACAAATATTTTCTTGGTGTGACAGCCGAGGTAAGTGGGTTCTCAAATCGACAACGCTCACATCCAATAGCCGACGGTCATCCATAACATACAAAACCCAAGCACTTAATAGGATTTTCAAGTAATAATATCGTTATATATCATTAAAAAGGCTGGAAAAGGAAAAGAAATCCATTTCAACATTTCATATCTGCCGTAATTGCATCTACAGAAATCAACCTTTACGTAATACTTTTTCTCACGAATTACATAGATGTTTATTAGACAATTGTGTGAACACTAGCGGGTGACTCCGTTAAAGTTACCCCGCGGCTAGTTCCGTAGTTCTTTGAAGATGTTTATTAGGTTTTAGGATGAGAATAGTAAGTTATGAAATTGGGCATTGCCTTAAAAGAAGAGCATATTAAACCACAGAAAATGAAGTCAATTACGGGTTTGAAAATTATGTAAACAGGTTGAGTGCACCTCCTTCCGTACTTGGCTGTGAGAGTTATTTGGCCATTTCCGCCCCGTTCTTTCTCAGAGTCGAATCGGAACTTAAACATTTCCACATAGTACTCCACAATCTAATGTAGGGATAGCGTGATATAAAATATCAGAAGACGAGAGATAGATGATACGAAGGTCAGGAGAATAGTGTTCTAGAAGGTAGAATCTGAGAGCAATGCACAGAAATAATTGAAATTCTGTAGCAGAGGACGCCAGAAGATTACAGAGGTTGAAGCCCCACATATATGAGTAATTGTCAGAGAAAAAGTATGGGATGGGATGGGATGGGAAAAAGTATAACCCACTGGGATGGAAAGTGGAGCCAAAACCTTCCAATGCATTAGGATATATCAGATGGAGGGTAGAACAAAAGTAACTCTGAGGGTACATCGTTAGCCTATAGACAACCCACGTTCACATACAAAAGATAACAGAGGGAATTTAGCGCGACATTCGGCTTAGAGTAAGGCTTGTACTCCCAGGTATCAAACAGACATTCCGTTTAGTTAAGTTCCGACAAGTTAAGTGGAATACGTCGGCTAAAGAGTGAGATGTCTAGGTATATTGGTCTAAGAAGTAATTGTAAGTCCGCGCATAGATAATGGAGGTATCACTCTCACAAGAACTTCACGCAAGTCATTCTTGTACACCCTCCAGGGACTGTAAGGGACAATAAGCTTCTCAGGTGAAATTCAACTCATCTGAATACTTCACACCTCTCAACTAGCGTAATAACATGAGGCTAATGACCTATTCAAATAATGTTGGAACCCATTTGCTATCGCAGAGCTTAAAATACGAGAGAAGAAAAGATTTCGTAGTCCGTAAATGACTTCTTGGAAAACCTCCTTAATTTTAAACAAATTGGTAATTTGACTTCTCCCCGAAAGACTGCAACAATGTCAAGGCAATTCCCGAAGACCAGAGTAAATAGATGAATACTTCGTTTGATAAATCCTGAGATAATTGCAAAAGCAAAATGCATTAATGATAAAAAATAATGATAAGTCTACGCGATTTAGTCCAAGAAGAGAGCCCATAACATTTGTTTCGCCTGAATGTAATCAGTTACAACAACAGAAATACAACCACCGACATTAATATTTCTCATTCATTTTAAAAGTTGGTGCATTATCTGAGAATTGTTGACGTGAAGGCTTTCCCGGAATAGTGCAGAAGATGAAGATCTTCAGGGTCTTCTCCGCGTTGATTCAGCTTATGACGACACTTCTTACAGGCATTCGAGGTTGTTTTTCAGGTCATAAGTGACGTGTGACCTGAAGACGCAAGCAGGGACGCATACGAAACATCGTCAACAGATGAATCAGCGTAGAGAGAACTAAAGATCTCCAGTTCAACAGCTATACAGATTACACCAGAAGAATCTTTGTGGAGTTCATAAAACTCACATATGGCCCTGACGTGGCAGTGAAAGTCATTTAAAAGCATTCCTGCGCTTTGGCGAGTCGTTCCTTTTATCAAGGTGGAATTCAAATGAAAGGTGGAAGTATGAGTTACCTTCTAAATGGTTCATTTGAAGGCATGACGAATACTAACACCAGTAATTCAAACATGTCCAAGACACTTGTGGGAACAAAGCCAAGATTTTCTCCAGGGGAGGGTTAAATATTCTCTCAGCTGATCAAATCAAAATGCAGAATTATTTTCAAAAGCAAACGTTCTGAATCCTTCAATAGGAAATGTAATGTGATGTTAATAGATTTAATTCTTAGTTCTCACAAAACAAAACTTCTTTTACTTCTGAAATTTTCTAAGTGGCATGAGACATTACCTTGGGTATCATAAGGAGGAGTTTTTCGCAAGCAGATTTGCAAATGGATGCGGAATTTTCACTTTAAGTTATACTCTGGACGCATATACAAATATTAGAGTGTCAAGCGTCCGTGTTACAACACGATCCTACAGCCGGTTGCGGATGGCCTACAGCGAGGAAGTGGAGTTTCAGGGGGATTACTTCCCAAACACACCAAGCTACGCTCCAGGATCGTCTAGTTAAAGCTCCTACAAGAAGCTCGTAGCGTGCGGAAAACTCCAAGGGATAGAAATACTGTGTATTTCTGGGGAAGCAAGGTCGTTATCTGAACGGAAAAAGCTTCCACGTGCACGAAAACAGGGCAAGAATCTAACTGCTCTGAGGCGACTAATATCCAGCTCCCTGGAATGCCGACTGACGGATTTCGAGTCTTTCTTCTTCCGCCTCCCTCGAACGATTCCTTGTAATGTCTTGAAATGCCCCTTCACTGCTCTCAATAAGAAACCTTCGACTTTCACCTCCCGTCACTAAAAATCCCGAAGAGAAGGGAAGTGACTGTTGCCCTCGCGATGTTGGCACGACGGAGCTTAGCGCCACAGATAATGGCCGCCATTCGGGAAAAAGAAAGTTGACCAGTAACGGGACGAGGATCGGAACTGAGGGAAACCATGGCAACGGCGCGATTCGGAAACAAAGTGAGAGGACGAAAGCGGATCAAAATAATTAACGAGGGCGTGGGGCGTCTCACCTTTCATTCACGACGGCAGCAAAATTTGCAAGTAACGGCGACTGATCTTCCAAAACTATGCTGCAACACAAGAGAAACATAATTGGGAGAACGTTACTCCGTATCTTGTAAGTGGAACGCTTTTGCCACCAAGCGGAACACATGGAGCGGAGACAAATGAGTGGCAGTGCCAATTGAGCGAAAGAGTAGAAGTAGGGGGATGTGGCGTGGGATTCTATCTCAAAGTAAAGTACCTGATCCCTCATAGATATACGAAAGAATATTATTGAAATGGAGATCTTAATGTGAATACATGGTGGTCAGGTTTGCGGATTTACAGCTGACAGATTTTCAGTGATTTTCAGTTCAGCTGACCATCTCATTCCCTTACTTTCATTAACCCTAATTGGTCACATTGGGTTAAATAAATCCCAACCATTTTTAAAACTCCTCTTAGTCTCCCTTAATCGTGAAAATGAGCCTCGTGACACCATCTACCACTATAATAGAACGTATTTGCACAGGATTTTTGTATTATTATGATTATTACTCTATTAATTTAAGAATTCGTGCAAAATAAAGACCCATAGGCTCGTAGATATTTGTACCGATTATCAAAGTATCATTCCTACTTACTCCAGAAGATATTACTCAATTCTTGGTCGGCGAATCTACTTCAATAAAACGATTACACACGGTACAGAATGTAGCATGAATATGAAGAAAAATCATTTAAAAATGAAACTCAAGATAGCGACATAACTTACACCGACACAAATAGTTATGAAAGTAACGATGCCGAGACATTATGAATAAAATGGAGATAAATTATCCACACCATATCTGTAGGACTCCAAATACTGACAGTATTAATTAGGTTACACTCCAGGTAAGGTAGGGTAAATATAACGCAACATTTACAACGTAGCTGGGCGATACAGCATCACACAAGAAATAAATCGGCATTTAAGCACTAAAATTCTAGGAGATGAAGACTTACTTTTTTTGTAATATGACATTACATTCACGCATAGCAATAACACGCAATATCTCCTGCCTTCTGCAGATAATATGTCGAAATTAAGCGTCTCAAAACCTTAATTCAAAATCACTATCATGATACAAAATCCTTCACTATATTATACGAAACTTTACCACACAACACTAATACTATACTACACGATAGGGTCGAGTATCACTTCTTCGGAAAGCATGATATTTTGCTAACATGGGCGTGGCAGAAGAACTCATAAAACCTGACGACTACGAGTGCACGTATTTGGCACAAAAAACGAATGACGATCTCCGAGACCATATCCCTTCACACCAATTACAGCAACATATATTATCGTTAAAGGTGGCCTCAGGAGTCTCTTGGTGGAAATTACATTCCTCAAACATGATTAAGGAGTAAAATACTTAGTAAATTCCACACATTTATTAACAAAAAATTGACTCGACCCGACCGACGAGTCAATGCCTTGAAAATGGTACATATGAGCCGAAACCATGGTCGTCTGTTTATTAAATATGAGTGGAATTAACTAAATATTTTACTCCTTAACCACGATTGCGACATATATTAAAGTTATAGGGCGCACAAGTTCTACAACGAACTCGGTAAGAGAACCAAAGAGAGGAGCGAAGTTGTTTCTGGAAAGAGCGTTTCCAAAAAGTTGCAGGCATTAAACTTCCGCCCATGAAAGGGGCGGACGAATAAATTATCTCTGGGAAAGAAAAACTCTTGGCAGTTCAGTCATTGAACGAAATTCCCAGAGAAAAAAGTAATTCGTCTGGACTAGGACATTTAAAGTTAAGTGACAAATTTGCTGTAACATTTAGCTTTAATCCCGGTTATTGTGCTCACGGGCTGCAAAATTTGCACGTTACTTCGTCCAAGCATTTTATTCTAATTAAAAACCTCGAAAAGATTCGAAAAGTAGAAGAGTAAATCTACATACTACCCCGCGAGCCGCCGCGTGGGCGTGTGGCAGGGGGAGTTAGGACACCAGCCGTGTAAAGATGCAAGGGATAAGGTTTTGGGAGGTGAAATGGTAACATTCATTAGGGGAATTTATTTAGTGGAGCTCAGTTTTTATTGTGGTCGCTTATTGTGCGCGGAAAGAACGAGTTTTTGTACCTCTCTGTTCGACAATGTATCTCTTCTATTTTATCGTTTCTGTAAGACCTAGAGATGTAGTGAGGCGTCATGATATTATTCTCTGTGTCGCTCTGAAACACGACAGTTCTGGATTTCACAAGCAACCTAAGCCTAGCGTGTAGTCTCCGAATCTCTAGAGCTCCCACCTTAATCTCTCTAAAAGCTGTGAAACATAATGTTCCGTCGTATCAGTTTTTAACGAAGCGTGCAGCTTTTCTTTGTATTTTAGCTAATTGTTGGGTTAAATCTTTATGGCCAGGGTCCCAAATGCTCGCGGCGTATTCGAGGTGTGGTCTAACCAGAGCGAAGTAGCATATCTCTCTTACTTTTTCACCCGAGGACCTTCCTATTATACGCTAACCAAAACCTAGTTTCTTTAATGCTGAGCCGCTTATGTTTTGTGTCCCCGCACGATATGCGAAAAAGACTGGATCAATACGAAAATGTACCCCTGGAGAAATATTTAAGCTCGTATTCGCTTCTAAATGAATATTTTTTTTCACCGTGAATTTCATATATTATCCCACTGACGGTAACACCCATAGAATTGTCATTCTTTAAACCTGGTCCATTCACCGTCAAGCATTACACAAGAGGGTGTTGTATGTGATTGACGACTTGTGATTAAAGATCCATGGATGTACTCAAAACTAATTGTAAGCGCTAGGAGGGAGAAATGAAATCAGTTACGCGAGAGCTCGCTTCCCGGCGGAGAGAGCGAACGAATGAAACAACTCGATGGCGAAGACGGATGTACCTCGTTTATAAGTTACACCACTGTGACAGCACTCAATCTCATATCACTCAACAAACTGCGCATTCGTTTCTAGAATGAAACACCTTTTTCCTCTCGACCTGCACTCTTCTAGCGTCAACGGTCCTCCACTTGTCTCTGGCGATAGTCTGTTGAATATCTACATCTACTTATCACCGTGCAAGCCATCACAAGGGTGTTTGGCCGGGGGTGACTTATCACAAACATGAACTACAGTGAAGAAATTTTCTTTCACTAACATGCACCACACTATTGGTATACTACTAATGCTACAGAAACTACTGAAATTATCCATAATGTAATTATGAAAACGTGACACAAGATTCATGCAAGTAACATGCAAAACATGGTGTTAGCACTATTCGGCAGAATTAGAAACATGCATTAGGTTTAATATGAATTAATCAGCTACACTACCTGTCAACTAACTTAATTAAAAGTCTTATCGCAGCCACTATGGTCTCTTATCGATCGCAGGGAAAACGACATTCTAAACCTTTCTGTTTTACAATCTACTTCCCTCATTTTATTCTCATGATTTGATCTACCGTAGTATGTTGGAGTTCGTAAGATATTGATAACTTCGTCTGAAAATAAGTCGGTTTTAAAGTTACATAAAAGATTGAGTCTAATTTTCAATCGACGGTCTGCAAGCCATTCCCATCCCAGTTGTTGCAAGAGGTCAGTGATCTACATATGACCCTGCGAACCACCGCAGGGGCGTCTGGTAGAGGGTGTTAGGACAACAGTCATGAAAAAGGAAAAAAGAGAATTAGATGAGGACATGAACGTAAATCGGGAAGCTCTCTGTAACAGTTATAGTCACAAATGGTGCGCAGAATAAGGGAATTTTAGTACTCATCAGTTCGGCACTGAACCTCTCCAATTGTGTCGCTTCTGCCAGAACTAGAAATATATTGAATGGTTACAATAAAGCCCTCCGCGGAGATACTAACAGTATGAATTTCCCCACTAAGTTTAGCCTATCGTGTAACCTCTGAGTCCCTAGCATCTTATAATTATTGCGAGATGATAAAACGGAAAAGCGATAAACAACTCTTCCAAGGCTAAAGAAATCATCTAATACGTAAAACTAAGAAAATATCATAGAATATCATCATCACGTACATCCATATTGACGCAGCGCTCAATTTTGAGTTAAAGAGGTCTGTGCTCAAGCTCATCGAAAGCCCAAGAAAATGCCACGATAGAGGGCGACAATAACATGATAAAGCAATATTATTTGAACTTTTGAAGAACTCTTGCTTTAAGAAGACAACACTAACACTGAATCTCCACTAGATTTTTGGCACACGTGCACTTTAAGACGAAGCAAAAGTGATTTAGCGCCCAAATTAATGAATTGGGGAAATTAACAAAAGAGATCTAATTTCTTGAACACGCATTTACATGGAGTAAAGGCTGAAAATAATAACAGAAATTAAGCCTATGGTGTTATGTTGAAAATTTCCAATATGAAATTCTGGCATTTCTTCTTTTTTGCACCAGAATCGACTAAATAATAATTTCTCAGGATTTTCAAATGATCGGGAACGGTTTTGAAGTAAGTGGTCATGCCCCGAAGAGTAGAAACTTATCGCTATAGGCTCGCGATTCGGAATCCATTGTCGCGCCCCGAGAAATCACGGAGACGTCTAGGCACGAGTTAAAAGTTAAGTCCGCCAGCCCATCACGGACGTGTATTCCTTCTCCATTCCCCCGGCCGCTTCATTGCGCTCCAATCGAAAGGTTAAACGTTTGAGTGCGCACAGTCTCGGACGTCGAAGTGAGGGGAGGGGAACCAAGTCGGAGCGGGGAGGGAAGAGGACGTAGCCCGTGAGTGCGGAGACAAGAGTGCACGTCCGCACGCCCCGCATAACTCCCAGCTAAACGAACAAACGAAGGCCAAAAATATTCTGCAAGTTTTTGCGAATTTTAATAATCTGGTTTTTAATATTTCCCGGATGCCTCGTGTTCGGTCGCTTTTTTCACCTGAAACGCCTTTTAGATTCATCGTACTAATAGCCTACTGCATGTTGTTTACGTTATTATATGTTACCTCCGTAGTTGGTCATTCTAGTAGTAGAATTTATTCATTTTTTCTATAGTATCCCAAGTATAAAATGTCATAATTATTATGTTGATGAGTGCCGAAGGTCTAAAGCACTGGAGAGCCTGGTGGTATCTATACCCCTGATTTAATAAGCCGGTCAAAGAATCTGTAGTGCTACTCCGGTACTGCAAAATGTACCGGAGGAGCGCTCCAAGCCGCTACGGTTAAGATGAAGCCTTGATGTAATAGATCCTGAGATCACGCACAACTGGCACGATATCGTATTCGCAGGGATAATCTTCCCGTCATGTTTTTTTGAAGAATTTACTATCATTTTTCCGGAATAAATACAAAAAGTAATTCCTTCCGCCTTTCTTCACGAAAGCGTCGTTAGGAAAAGTATAATGCTTGGGATCCCAGAATAGGCAAATAAACCAAACGAAGCTATACTTTAATCCGAAAAAAATACACGAATCAAAACCTCTAAATTTCTTTCGATTCGATCCCTCGGTCATACTTCATCATCAGGTTTAATCATCTAGTTAATACAAAACAGTATCCACCAAGGGGAGCACACGAACCGCGGGAGGGCAATTGAACTCAACTTTGCTGTGTCGTAAGTTAATGATCATCAATTAAATATGCGGCAGCGAGACAACGCACACTTCGTAATTATCACAGAAAAATGCGATTAAAATTAGTCAATAAAACATGACGGGATCATTATCCCTGCGAATACGATACCTTACCAGAAGTGCGTGACATATGACACCAGGACATTTTAGCCGTAGCGGCTCGGAGCGCTCCTCCGGTACTTCTTGCACTAGAACTACAGAATCTTTTATCGGTTTATTCAATCAGGGGTATGAATACCCCCCCCAGACTCTACAGTGCTTTAGTCCTTTGGTGCTTCTCAACATAATAATTAAGCCATTTTATTCTAAGGATACTATAGAGTAAATGAATAAATTCAACTACTAAAATGACTAACTACCGAGGTAACAAATATAAAAACGTAAACAACATGCAGTAGGCCATCAGTGGGATGAATCTAAAAGGCGTTTTAGGGAGGAGACATATGCTGTTTGGAGAAAAAGGTTAGCATAAGTATATTTAATGAACAGCGAATTGATAAAAGATGGGATTCAGGGGAAAAGACTTTTTGAAATAAGCAGATGAAAGTGAGGTTTGTGAAGAAGACTAGCTGCGAGAATATGCTTTCTCTAACTAAGAGCATATTGTGAGGAAAGGTATTCTCTTGGCTTATCTTTAGTCTCAACCATGTGTCAACAACCGAAGAACGACGTTCACCTGATGCTTAAACCATTGTTGAGGGACGAGCTCATAAATTACCTAGTCCATTATTTCACGCGCGCAAATCACGCATAAGGATGAAAACTGCGGGCGGCTCCTCTCCTCGTACCTCCTATGATTTAGTAGGCAGAGCTAATAACAGGATTTACATCTCCATAGGTGGCAGTTTACGCTTCGAAGCGAAAACATAAGAGTGATACATTATGGAGTAAATGGTACAAAAAATCTTCTGAACACGGTGATCATCCGTCACGGTGATCATACCATCAGTGACCATAAAAAAGCAGAGCAAGGAATAAAAACGCACCATTGACACAATTCACTTCTCGTCCTGAACCTCTTCCGATCTATCTTTCATATGCCTTTAAAATTTACTGGTTGGCCGAGAAACAACCCAAGCCAGACGCCCCTCCAGCGTCTATTGACCGGAAGCATATACAGGTAGATTAGCACTATACCAAACAAATCGTAAGCGCATGGACAAAGCTGTTTACAGCAACTGCGAACCTGGGGAGTTGGCTCTGAAGTTATAAAACAATCAAACTTTTGAAATATGTGTTCCCTTCTAAATAGTTGGCATTATTTCCTCCCTTCATACCGTCCGAGATTCGTATATCATCCCTTCCCTTCGGTTTCCAAACTGTCCTCCCTCTATCGCCATATTCAGAACGTCGCTGTCCATCAATACTAGTCCAATTATATTGCCACCTGATTTCCCCATTCTGCCTCACTACGCTTCCTCATTTAAAAATCCACCTCATTTTCCTTCCTTCCAGTTTTCACAACAACCACATTTCATGTAGTAGTTTAAACTAATCATTTTTTAAAGGATGTACACTAATTTCTTGTCAACTTACATCTCTTCCTGAACAGTATTCGCTAACTCAATCCTTCGCTTTGTACCCTCACTAATGAAAATATTTTCCCTAGGAATAGTCTCCAGGTGTGAGAATGCTTCACCATCTTTAGTTTACTCCCCCGATCATGCTACATAACCAAGCCTTTCTCTACCACCGATAAAACATGAATAGCTGGTAGACAAACCTTATGGGCTGAAGACCGAAAGATTTCATCATCAACCAATCTTGGGAATCAACCAATCCAAAAATTGGTGCACTACAGCTCTCCACTAAATTAATATTTTTTCTCTACTAAATTAATACTAGCACCAAAACCTAAATTTACGCATTATAGCAAATTTTGTATATCTTAAGAAAGTAGTCCTTCGAAGCGCAGGTTCCTCCTCAAATAAGACTTTTCCGTTTGGCCCAAAATAATAGCTCCAGCCTAGTACGTTGACTCCACACAACAAACTATTTCGTCCTTGGAGCTCGCCTGATAACTTAGGCAACACCTGTCAGACACCGTTAGACTCACCACTGAGGAGGAAAACCGTTTTAAGTGATAATATCTCCACATAGAAAGGCATCGAGTGATTGGGCATGACATCCCCTTCATTTGTCCATGAAAATCTTCCGTTGCCCGAGAGTTTCTCAACAACTACGAGAAACAGCTGATTAGATCATGTTTCCCACGCTAGTTCCAGATAATCAAGCGTCAGCCTTCCACTCCTTGACCCACGGACTGAAAAAAATCCCCATGTCCGAATTTAAAAAGTAAAATAAATAACATGCAATAAAACAGCTGGCCGGTAATAATGGTCGGATAACTCAAGAGATAAAATTTTCGAATAAAAACTGACGAAAAAAATAAGAGGCGATACAAGTGCTTCGGATAATGTATACGTGGTTATATTAAAACATTGTATAAGCACGGACATTAGCTAATTTTTAGCTCAAAGATCATAATTGACTATACACTTTTCCTAATACTGACGTAAAGTATTCCCAGCTGCAGGCAACTTAGCCTCACATTTTTCTTACCTATAATGAGGCGATGATGGTTGCTTTTGATATCACCACAATTTCATTCCGCTGTACTTACGGCACAATTCAGCGAAGGAAATTAGATAAATTACGGTGCAATTCTCATACCAAAGAGTACTCTGTTTCATCTATTGAAGCAAGAAGATTATTCTATACAACTTCCTACCTGGCACAGAGAGGACTTTTTAAAAAATTTGATGCTACACTCCCCTTTAGGATTATAGTTACCTCAACTCACGGTAAGACGTATCTATTTCTATCTTTCAATGAGTAAACTCAAGTTACCAGCGACAAATTAACTTCTTAAACCATTTGACCCTTCATTCCCCACACTGAACAGAATATCAAAAGAGAATTACATCGTAGCGTAATTACACACAAAACTCAGGGTAATTAAGAGTAAATGGTACAATTTTTGAGGGCTTGAATGACCAACCGACATCCAACGTACCATTCAACTTTCCCTTGTAAGAAACACTTCGAAAAAGTCGAAATCTATCGAAACTGGGATATCGGAGCTTAAAAAGCGGAACAGGTGGGCTGGAGGGAAACGAACTTTTCAATCTCATGCTCGTGACCGGCTCTCTACTCGAGGGAATGAACACAGTTGCTGGTCGAAAAACACAGCCAGTGCGAGCGTGGACATTCCCAATTTACATCTTTGCCGTTAATACTTGAGTTGGGGACAAGAGGAAATAATATGAAAGACCAGAAAGAAGGATGTCATAAAAGCTTCTTCGTCCGACGAATTTAAAAAGATTATGTTAAGTTACTGCCATCAACAATCTCGTACATTACTCGTTAATAGTTGCAAGCCTGTTCTTCAAGCGAGTACCAACAGGGTAACTCGTAAGTTAATGTTTTAACAAGCTCTTTTATAAACATTTTACGCACTTGACACAACTATTTCACACTGACAATATGAAGCATTGAAATTGAGGATAGCGGTGCTTAGCGGGAAAGCAGAGAGAAACGAAATTACGTAAATATAGGGAAATTTAGAGAAATAACATAAGAAAACCCAACGGTATGTATTCTTCGGTTTCCCCATCCTCCTCTTCGCATATAAGAATGCCGAAAACATTGCTTCCCCTAATTAAAATTCAAAACCAGGGTTTATGTTTAGCCAGTTTCCTTACACTATCTACTCCTCTCTTCACTTGGACACAAACAATGGACTGCTTGCTATTCTCCAAAAGAACGAGAGCAAATGAAGAAATACAATAAGCTATCGAAATTCAAAGAGCTTCCAAATAAGAGCACGGGCAAAATAAACTTAGGCAATGATAACACATACATATTATCACCATAGCATATCATGCGCATACGGCAACGCATGTTCGTGAAATTTCTTTCGCCTTTCCGAAAGTTTTATCAGGCCTTTGCTAAGGCATCAGTAGTCGTAGTTACAATAACTGTAGTAGGGTACAGTGTAATGTGTATTGGTGTTGACTCAGACCCTGCAAGCCACCATTAGGGTGTGTGGCATGGGGTGATTCCACACCAGGTACACAGGACTCATCCCAGTTAAAAACAAAACCTCGCACGTCCCCAATCAACAATCAGTCAGGACCACAATGCGTGGTGACACTGGGAGCTAGGAGAGCACTACATAGACGAACATGCGGTAAACTTGATAAAATACTACCAAAGTTCAGTATTATCATTGCTAATAATACCGATCTATCACGATTTATATTTTCATGTACAAAACAATAAAGAACATGCCTGGCATTTCAAACCAGCCCAGTAGTTAAAATTGAGGATTGGTTATTAGAACAAGAAAAAAATCTACGTAATAGGGTTGGGAATTACATAGAACTGATCTATCGCAGCTATTTATTGTAAGTGGAAAAAAAGAGATTTTCAATCTATCGGCTCTGCACTCTACTAAAAAAGTAGTTCCTTCATCTTGTGCCTGTGATCGTTTCTACCGTTATAGGCTGGCTCTTACAAAATACATGGAACTTCCGGCAACAAAATGGATAACTTCAAACTTGCGCAAAATATTTAACCTATATTTTCCCCTCTGATAAGTCAGCGGTAAAGGTCCAGGGATGGCTCGCAGGGTACAGTGTAGATGTAGAGCATCGTCCACTGTTATACAGCCCGCGGTAGGCCGTGACTTCCTCTACTGTACTTACTATCTCCTCTTTGCCTCCCCCTTCCGTCTAGCAAATCCCATTACCCTCGGATCATCATCAAACATCTAAATCCATCGCTTCCGTGATCTGCCTCTCTTTCTGACCCCTTCAATCTAGGCATTGAGCAGTTGTTTGGGAGTCCACCCATTCTATCTACGTGGCCCAGTCATGTTGGCCGCAGTGATTTGGAGAACTTAACTATATCATCACCACCTAATATTTCACCCTTCTCTCAGTTCATTCAAAATCTCCATATCTGTCCTTCCTTCACTGGGCCAAAATTTTTCCTTGTTGTTCTCCGAGTCAATCTCCTAATCACACCAAGGCAGTACTCTAAAAATCACCTCAAGGGTGAGTGGGAGGGGTTTAATTTTCACTGAAACATACATGAAGTTATATCATACGGAAATTTAGAGTATGACGGGCGTCAATCAATTGAGCACGGTCAAAAACGACGTGATAAGAAGATTTTCGAGATCAAAGCATACATAAGAGATGAGCGGTCGCAGCTCGTTGGAATAATAACAAACAATCTTATACATAATATATAAAAATACAAATAACTAGCCCGCCAATCGGACAAGACATTCTAAACGCTTTCTCCGATTTTTCCCGAAAAATGACATGAATAAGTCCGTCCAGCATCCTGGTTCCCGATTTTTTTCTCTGATCTAATGGAGCACATCGAAGTAAAATATTTTTGACTTCGTCATAAAATAGATCCACCCGCGCGGACAGCTAGCTTAAACTGAATTTCAGTATTACACGTGTGCATATCTGTAATCACTGAAGAAAAACGTGCGGAAAAAGCATTGACTTTGATAAAATAAGGAAAAAAAGCTATTTACTCCCAAAGGAAGGGTTACACGATTCATTAACCAGCACAAGTTCAAGCGTGAATGCATTAACGCGTGAATGAACGGAATAAGAACGAGATGCTTCGTGGCCATGTACTCACGCATTCGCCCAATTTGTGGAGGTAAAAAGATGGATCTTTTATACGGGTTCATGTATCGAGTAACCAGGGCTTTGAAATGTACAAAGAAGCGTACGTTGTACGGAGTAAAAACCTGGGCGCTCATGAAAGAGAATGAGAATAAGTCGGGGGCGTTTGAAGCGTGGGTGTGGAGGAGAAGGGAGAGGGTAAGAAGAACAGAAAGGAGGGCGAACGAGGAAGCTGTGAATGGTGGATGACGACAGGTAACTGAAGAATGTTAGCATATGGCACAGTATCTCGATGGATCATATAAGAAGAATGGAGCTGATGCTGAAAACCTTGCGAAGGTAGTTTGAGCGAGATAGTTCCCTAGTCATAATAGAGACCATATTCGCATTAAACGTTTTAATTTCACTAGCAGTGGGAGACATGAATTAAACGTTGTACTATAAATGGTGTAATAACACAGTTTTATACTACAGTAATTCCTAGTAATTAAATGAAAATATCTTAATAAGTCTTTAACTTGACTCATTTTTTTCGCGCGGTACGATAAAAAAATCCTTCAAAACGGGAAGTTTTTCTTGATCCCGCAGAAATTACTGCGGTGACAACATGGTTAACGTTAAAAAATTGTTGAGAAAACATAAAAACTACAAACCAAATTTTCTGACGAGATCTAGGTGTTATAAATTCCTCATTTTTTAAATACGGTCTTTATGGGGTGCATACACGTACCATTTCCCATGTAAATGGGGTGGTATTTTTCGTCAAAATTATCGAAAAGTAGTTCGGTAAGGAGCTTATATTTATTTATCTTTGGAATGGTGAGATATTTTTCTTTAAAATGAGACCAAATTCATTAATATCTAGGAGAAAAATTAGTTCGCTCAAACTACCATAGGGACAAGCGAGGATTGAAGAGAAAGAAAATAGACTTTGTGGATGACATTAAGATGGGAGATGTAGGTCATTTCAGAGTTGAGGAAAGAAATAGTGCCAGTATGTAGGGCCCTGCAGTGAATTTTGAGATAAGCAAAGATTATCTTATCTCAATCTCGAACAACACTAATCGATACAACTACTCAAACAATAAATATGAATAGCCCAGAACAAAATATAAAGAAACAGTACGAAATATATATTTGATTAAGTTTCAGCGGAGGCCAAGTAGAAATGAGTTAAACAACATGTCAGTTACATGATCATCATTATGCATGCTAGCTGCATCGAAAACTGGCAAGGTAATTTCGTCTATTTTTTGCACCCCGGGCGTTACGCAACCCGCGGAATCTCCGTGGTCAGCCAGGTTGCATAATACGAGTTACTGTAGTAAGTTCAGTACATCAGTAAACAATTGTGCTATTGAACATATTGATACTAATTGCCTGTGTCATGTACAAAAAGAGAAACGGAAAAGCACGATACTTTCGATTTTTCAGAAGGTAAAATGAATAGGAGGAATTTCAACGCCACATGATGCATCACTATGATTGCTTATTGCCCTCAACGATGGAGGAGAACACCTATTTACAGGCATTTCAACAGATATTCATTAAATCCCTGTAACTGAAGATTCAATTTATCCGGAAACGTATCTTATCGTTCCTAGATACATTTAAGCACAAGTTCCGCGATAAGCATTTTTGCCTCAGAATATTTCTAACTTCAGATCACTTTTAGGGCACTTATTCATGGAACCCCGAAGTTACCTTATGGTGTCACCAGATATACGCATAGGAGAATTAAAGTGTGCTGCGAACTAGCAGTGAAAGTGATGGTCAAAAGTGACCAAAGTTGACCGAAACTTTTGGTTCTCTATATCATGGCAGGTAGAGATACTGGTACAGAGGGGAAGAGGTGCTGCAGGAATGAAGTGCGGATAGAAACCCGGCGTCGGCATTAGCCTAATATCATTTAATGGCGCCAAGGGGACCACAGTTGAATATCCTCTGCGTTATGAGGAGTGCTTCACTTCATCTGCCCCCACGATACACTAAAGAGGGGAACGGGATTCCTCTCCGAAGGTCTACGCCACTGCCGAGGTACGAACCCGACCCTTTCAAATGGGAACTCTATCCTCGAGCCATGGAACCTTATCCTCGACCCACTACATCAACCTGAACCTTCGGTGACAAGGGCGCACTAAGGATTCGCGTAAAAAAGTATGCAAACATTTTACCAGTTCCACGAGAGATAAAGCTATCACTGAAAAAAAGGAGACCCATGTCCTCATCCTTGGCACCCGTCTCTTCAAGGTAGGTCCATTGACAAGTAGAACGCTCAGACAGTTGATAATAATAACCATCCTTAGTCTGTACCACACGATGTGAATATTTATGTAAATTAGATCACATATAAATTGACAACGGCTGCTTCGAGAAAACGGTCCTAATGAGATAAAAGAACACAATATAACCCCTTACGTACACATCTTCATTCACATCACATTACGCTGTATTTTGGGGAAATATTCTTAGTATACTTATCGCATGTGCAATTATCCTTCAAGTTTGGCTATAAATGAAAAAATATCCTAGAAATATCAGCCTTTCTACAAAGAAGATGAAATGACAATCCATGGCATACTTCAAATCCTGAAAGTTATGAGTTTACCACGAGAAATCCAATTCAATGATGATGGCAGAGTAGAAGCAATACAAGTGAAGTTAGTACCTGCAGCAGACATGTCGTTAAGGATCGTTAAGAGTAGCTAGTAGAGACACTAGGCAAGGGATTTATACTTATCTTCCCTCCACCATATTCAATATTCCGCATTCCAAATGATCCGCCGATTCACTCATTAAATAGTTCCATAACGTGGTCACCTCACACACGGAACTTACTACTCTGATATCAATGCTAAACTTACAATATGCAATATATAATTCGGCAGTAATACTCCAGTTTCATCAAAGGCGGTAATAGTAGAATAATTTTACATTCGGCCGAGAGAGTGGGTCATAACATTTAACAGTTCATAATGAAATAGAACGATTTTCACCACACACTTAGATCTATATGACTACAAATCTACTAGAGTAGATATAAGTAAAATTACAATAGCATCAAAGGTTGTTAGGGGTATTAGCTTCCGCAATGAAGTGCAATATAACCATACTCACGTCTAAATAACGATGTGGCCCAAATTTATCTGGAAATAAGCGACAGTTTTCCGGGATTACCAGGACAGATGGATGTACCTTGTCGAACTTATCAGTAAGCACACCTACACTACTTTTTGATACCCTAGATTTAAACGTGCCTCTAACTTCTTAACTAGAGGAATGAGCATTTAGCACAGAGTAATCCACAACACATAGCACAAAGACGACTGCCCCCTCCGTTCCCTCCACAGTGGCGACACTCAATGTTAGAAAATGAAGACAGCCAAGCAGACGACGACGGACGACGGCCCGAGACAGCGCTTCAGGTGTCCGTGTGCCTGAACCTCTCCCTTCCCCTACCTCCCCCATCCTTTCAGTTACCCCTCCATTCCCCACCCCCCTACCTACTATTGCTATGCGGGTTGCGTTCTATGGGGTTATAAGGGGAATCATAGAAATGAAATTCACACATACAGAAGATAAATATGCCAATTTATTGTTGCACTTTCAAAACAGTCACGCCAACGACTAACATATAATACACTGCAATGTACAAAATTTGACTAAAGAAATCACAAAAAAGAACAATGTACAGTGAAAACTTGAAAAAGTACCCAATTTATTAAATCTAAGAATGAGCCATAGATATAGAGTTAACGTAAAGAATAATGTGAAATCATAACAATGTAACCAGGAAGTTTATAATGTAAGATGAAAAATTGCAAAAATTTAAAAAGAAAAGCGAGCAAGTCATAACTGCAAATTTTCAATGTAATACCCTGCAATGAACAAATTTACTTGCTTCAAAGATGGAAGTAAAAAAATGACAAAGAAGAACGATAACTTTAAAAATTAAAACAAATCCCAGTGACAATTAAAACTAAAGCAAAGAACAGTGTGATGACATAACCCCAAACACTACACTCTCAAGATCAAAACCTACAAAAATACAATAACAGCATGTACATAAGGATGAAAACATAAAAGGACACTGCACTAAGAGATTTTTGTGCACAAAAAATCCAGGAGAGCCCCTATCTATCACACTTTGAATGCAAGAGCTAATCAAATGGCATTGTTCCAAGAGTGCAGTACAGCTTATCCCAGAGTTTCATACTAGAAAGGCAGGCTCCTGAGTCATGTCCTATGGCGAGCATTTGCTGACTTAATTTTCATGTATTACTTGAATGAATGAATGAAGAATATTACATAATAAATGGTGTCAACTTCACCATTTCTTAGCCTTAAGCCTGAATCACACAATCATTTTTTTCCGTCCCTCTGAGGGATAGCTCCAATGATAGCTTTTCAGGGACAGTGACAATGATAGCTTCAGCTATCATTTTCTGAATCACACGGTCATTTTGGCCATCCATTTCTCCATCCCTCTACTCATACTTACTGTTTACTACTCTCAATCCATTGAAAGCCGAACGGCATGAGAGTCGCTCTTTGCAGCCATGCGCACTGATTGACTAAATGTCAACGATGCCTCCAGAGATGGAAAAAGGGACATGTCCAGTGACAGAAAAAGCGATAGGGATCCCTATCCCTGGAGCCATCCTTAAATTTGTTCGCGTCATGTGATCATTTGAGCTATCCCTTGAAAGGGACAGAAAAGATGAACGTGAGATTCAGACATTAGTTGCTGTATGAAATGAAAAATCAAGTCAGTAAGATCACCATGCATGGCAACTCATGCTTGAAACAAGCATTTATCTATAAACTAAAGTGGACTGAGGCACTTAGATTTGTTAAAACAATGTGCAGTTGCAACCATTTAATGGCTAGAGTCATGAAACAGAAGACTGATCTGCACAATCACATAACTAATCTCATCACCAGATATTGTGCCTCCAGATAGTAGGAGCAGGAAAGTGTCTCAAAGACTTAACCCCATCAGTATGCAGCAATGACTATAGTACCTCCAGAGCTTCAGTACAGAAATCCATGTCTCATGAAGAAGATATAACAGTGCAGAGGCTTGTCATTGAAGACTGTCGAAGTTATCCCTCGATGCTGCTGAAGCTGAGCAAGTCAGGTCTCTTGACAGCTTTTGCCTATAAGCCAGGGACATCTGGAAAAAGTTAAGCAAGTCCAAGAGTTAGATAATGACAAAGAAAAACTTAGGGGATAACTTATGTTGAAGTAAACAATGATAAAAAAAGACTTACTAATATCTCCCAGCTATTGCATGAGTGATAGTCTAGCTGATGGAAAACCCGTGAGAGGAAATTCAGTTTCCTTTCCCTCCATACAGAAGTTCTCAGTCTTAGGAGTTAACTCTCAAACACCAATGAGACGTCACCAGTCAGCCATCTGCTCAACTCTGAGTGACGAAGAAATAAAGAAAAAAGAAGAAAATTGCAAAAAAACTCTTATTACTTTTCTTACATAAAATGTAGCACATAAGTAGTAGTATGATAAAAGATTACATTCTACCAACCTTGTAAAAGCTATCTTTTTCATAGCTGCATTAGGTGGCTCATTCACACATCACCTGCAGAGAATTAGAAGATCAGTCTGTAGCAGCTGACACTCAAATATTCAACCACAGCCAAGTAATTCATTCATATATTATTCTTTATCTTGACATTCTTCATAATCTACCTGTAGTAGCACACATATGGAAGAGTTTGAATAACAGAAGTCAGAGCACAAAAAAGATAATGTTAAAATATCAACTAGGTAATTTAATGACTATTATTCTACCTATACTAAGCCAAATCAATAAAGTTATTGTGATATGGATTATATGGAGTACCCAGATGTAGGTCAGAAAAAATCGATGAATGTACTCCCGATTTATTTGGTCACGAACATTATATTTTAACATGAGCATTTAACATTAGTGAAGAACAAATGCTGTGGAACTAACTTTACACATGATCATGGTTATTCACTTGAAAAGTGATAAGATTAAAAACAACTTTGCTGTCGGAATTAGACATCATAAACTGTATTCTTCAGAATTCTCCTATACTAATCAAAAGTAAAACGTAATCATGATATTCACCAAGAGTAACTTTCATCTTCATTCATTCATTCAAGACATCTTGGCTACTGGTGAAAATCCATTGGTAATCGATGGAAATAACAGGAGACTGACAGATTTACCCACCAGAAGTACTGCACGCCTCCCCTCTGGAGTTGCCATCCAAGAAGTACCGGACATAGATCTCACTTCCGACATATTTTCAATGCCTGCAAGACAACAAGCACGATAATTTAATTGAGGCTAAGATTTAACTAGTGATACATTAAGTTTCCTGGTTCCCGACCAGATAAGTAGAAATATCTTGGTATTGAAGTAACAATGCTCACTGACCTGTCTCAGGTGCAGCAGAATAGCTGGCTTTCGGCTCATCGTCCATTCACAGCCATCGCGGAACAACATACATTTCTTCCAAAGCATCACCATTTACTGGATAAGGTGACCAAATTACGTACACACTCAGTCGCGAATGGTATTTCCATTAATTTTAATTCAGAAAACATTTTTGGCGAACGTTCTCTGACATTCACATGCATACACAAAATCTAGACGGGCACCACGCATCCAAACTTTTATGTTGAAGATTCCAATTGATATCGGGGGTCATCTTGAAGACTTTTGAGGCGAGTTCAACACCGGAATGTAGAACACTTTCACAGCGATATCATAAAAAAAGAGATTCCTTCACAACACATAGACAAAAAACTTACATAAAAAGTTACGTTGCGCGTTCAGAGCAATGTTTTCGTTGATATCAGTTTATATTCGAATAATTCAAAGCAATACTGCGTGCTTTCATTGGCCCATGACGGCGCGCTGTGATTGGTCCCTTTCACTGAGAGAGAGATAGTGAAATAGTTGTTAGAGAGAGACAGATATATGACAATTAAATGTTATTAACTAAGAAAGTTAATTACCTTAAAAATCATCAATTATTTTTTTGAGTCCTATCAAATACATAAATTCATTTATTACTGTTCCAAATTGCAACTTACTTCACCGTGAAGGCTCACAAATTTAAAGGGCCACTGTTTACATTCGGGAATGGGAGTGCACGGTCTGTGGTTCCCTCTTCGTCGACTGAAAGAGAGCTTTCCAATCGATATATGAATTCTAGTCGATCTAGTTATTCGAGTGTCATATATCGATTCATTTACACAGGAATCGATCATCTTACACATCGATAGGAACGATTCATCGATATCAAATGTTGTAAAAATGGGCGTAAATCATCTGTCTTCACACTACTCCACCTAACTAAAGTAATTTTAAGGCGTGGCTTATGTCTTCTTAGTTATAAAATGTTTCCATTTCCGGGTGGAGGAGAAGAAGACGACGATATGGACTTTGTGCCATCATCAAGGTACCATTCCTCATGAAGTGAAGAATAAGCTCTTGTGTAATATACCTCGGATTGTGGCTTTGACCCTTACCTTTGCCGGGTCCCTTTATATTGGCTTGAAAAAGATTGATATAACATTGGAATTGCAGTGGGATACGTTTAAAATACCTAATTATAGTCATGTGTGCTTACAAAGCGTGCCTTCATAAGGTATTGATCAATCATAGTTATGGACAACTTCGTCTGCATAACCTGGTCACTTTCTGTAATACAATTAGTTGGTCCTTTGAATCAGTCCTAATGCTCTTTATTGTTAGTTGAATTTCAAATGATTTTATACTTATTGTGATCATTTCACTAATCAATTGTTTCAAATTGCTTCTTTTAGTTCAAAACTAGCGTCCCTTTTTGGTTTGGAGAGGCCCGCCGAGACTGGAGGAAATGCATCATTGACTTACACTGCCCCGAAACAACCTGGAACTTTGAGGAGAAAGAAAGGACATGAATCAGGGGATGAATCTGGTGGAAAGGGTGGCACTGGAACCAGTGAAAAGAAAAGTTACCAGCAGTCCCATCAGAATTCTCCAAAACTTGATCTCATATCGGCTAAACCTGTCACTACTTACAAGCTGTGAGTGTACATTACCCCCTCATCCTTTTTCAGAAAATGATATTGATTATGTCCATGATAGTGCCAGAGTGGTAAACTGATATGAGTATAGGTGCAAATCGAAGTGACCAAAGTAAATAGAAAAGTAAAAAGAGGTTGAGTATAGAAACTTATTTCTCTTTCATTCTCATATGGATGCATTTCGCCTATGTTGCTGGCTTTCAGTCTTTATACTTGCATATTAATGCTGTTAGTGTCTAGAAACTTTTAATAAACAAATTTTCGGGGTGGAAAATCTGCTCAAGTTATCACTGAAGGATTTAGATGAAGTATTCTTTATATTTTTTTTTAATCTTTGGAAACTAAGCATCAGGCCTCCATCATTTAATTCTCTTGCCCCGTACATTTTTTTTATTTTTTTAGTTTTTTATTCGTATGATTAGTGAGTGTTTATATTTGACATGACCAATTAGGTAATCCTAAACGTGCAAGAAAAATCCTATGATACCCCACTCAATCTTAATTGCAACTATTTGTCAATACTACACCTCCGTATGTTTTTTGTTTCATCTTGTCATTTCATTGGTGATACTTGTTATTGCACTCTACCCTGGAAGGATATTACTATGGTGTTGAAGATTATCAGTGCATATTTTGAATGTGTTCATCTCCTTCATTTTTCGGGCTCCACCGCGTCTTTTTGTTGGATAGCGACAACAGTTTTACTGACACTATTGTCAGCGTCTTCAGGTCGAAGAATAAGATAAGGAGAGCCAAACTCATGAACCGGTATATTTGACTTGATGACGCTGACAGTAGTATCAGCGAAACTGTTGCCACTACCCAACAAAAAGATGCGGTAAATCCCAAAAAATAAAGGAGATCATCGTAGAGCACCGCGAAAGCCTTCATTCTCATATTTTGAATATGTTAATACTTCTTCATAGTTATGCTGGAATACATTGAGTTCATAACAGAATTTCCCTATTTTCATGACAATGAATATTTGGTTTCATAGTTTGGCTTTTATTTCTGTGGTCAGTCAGTTTTTGCACGTATGCATTGATACTTCTATATAAAACACACGCAATCCTTCTCTAATGTGCCAAAGGCATTTCAACAAATGGACTCTCCTCAGTAATTTCTGGAAACATCTATTTCATAAATTGGATTTTGGTTATAATGTTATCTCAGTGTTGATTTCAGTCTCTTCACTTGTGGAACATACAAATGGAAAATGAAGAACCATTTGTATTTTCTGCATATAAAGGCTTCATATGACCAATTTCCAATATTGTTCTCAAATTTCTCTGTAAATCAGGAATTTCTCTAGACATTCAGGGATGAAGAAGATAAACCTTATTTATATGTGAGTTAGACGCTGAATATTAGGATGATGTAGGTTTGTTCTAGGTCTTTCAAAATCCACTCCATCCCAGACTTCCATTGTTTATAGAAATGTTATGCCATCTTGTCATACCTGCAATAAATGCGATAATCATTCTTGTATGTGAATGTGATAGCCAGTGAATATTACAACTTTTTTGATTATTATAACTTTTATTGATTATTATAACTTTTATTAAGCATGACAGGAATTTTCATCTGCTCTATGATCTTTATCGTACTTCTGTGTACGCATGCTCTTATTCCTGTATTAAAATAGAAAAATATTTGTCGATAATTTCTGTGTAAAATGCTAGCACCATAATCAACTAATGATTCATTGTATAGAATTCATTTCTCTGTTAATTTGATGTATGAATTTCATATTTCATTTGGAGTAGACCAATGCTTTTCAGTATAGTGGAGTGCTGATTGTCCATCGTCTGATTATCTGATGGGCAAATCATCCATCCGTCACAACCCCAAACTTTTCTTTTTTTCCGTTGCCCTCCTCACCTACCACTAATTTTCTTCGCACTTGCAACCAGGGGCATCACTGAAGTCTACAAAATTGCTATGTTTTGTCCGCACTCAAGGTTTTTCTGCTGCATAATTTTCAATTGCACTGATGACAGCATTTTATTATTGTGGGTACAGTGTTAGCGTGACAGGGGCAGGCGAGCTTACATTGCTTCTGTGGCTGGTTTGTTAGTTTTCTCCTTTGTAAGATTTTTACATGAAGTCAAAGGTGGTTGAATGGGCATCTAAGGGAGATTTTTGCTTGCAGTGACTCGTGGTGAGCATGCCACTGAAATGTGGAGGCTTGCCTTTTTTACTTGTAGAGCGGGCTGATTGAGCACAAAGATGAGGGACTTGGAACTCGGGGGGGGACCATTAATTGCCGAAGAGGAGACATGTGCCTGGGTTTGCTGTAGCTTGGGGTGTAGGAATCAGACTCCAAGGAGCTACAATTGTGCCAATGTGCAATAGCTTCTTCCGTGTGAGTTTATGAAATAAATAAAAACTTGCAGCAAGTTTTGCCTCTTCAACGTCAGATTTCTTACAAGGAGTGTAAAGGCATGTTTACATGTGGCATGTACCCAAACAAGCTTGTGACTGCCCAGATATGTGAACAAATGATCCAATTAGAACAGGCTATTTTCTGGCCCCACATTTGCATCAATTTGAGTGTTTACGCAATACAAATTTATCGGTGATTGAGTTCTCGCATGTACTCCCACATTTACTCTCTTCTACTCGCTCGGTACTTTTATCATATTAACATGGCTTAATACATTTCGTTCATGAATTAAAATTCTTACATAGGGGCAAATATCACTAGTAGGTAGGTAAATACGGAACACAAACGTCTGAAAAAAGTTTAGTCACTAAATGTTCCACGAATTGCTGGAACATCTTTACTGCAAATTACCAACAGACATCAATTTTAGGCGGCAAAATATTACGGAAATGTAAATGTAAAGAGCGATTGCCTGATAAATGAAATTATATAAAGAAATACGCAAATTTAATCACAATATGAGTTAAAGAGTTATAGAAGGCATGGCACTGAAGCCAAGACCACTACTACCTCACAATTGAACATTGTCATTTTTGGGTATCCAATTAGGCTTCCCCTTCCATTAGCATGGATGATTGGCACTCTACTGTATTAATCTACTCTAATTGGACCACTGAAGTGAATTCCATTATGAAGTGAATTGATCTCTCTTGGCAGGGTTTGAGAGTTGCAAGTGACTCTGTAGAAATTAACACTGTGGCTTGTCCAGGTGAACTTAAAGTTTGTGAACCAAGTTATGGGTATTTGGATGTCTTAAAACCGAGTTATTCATATTTATGTCTATTGTTCAATCATTTAAAATAGTTATTTAGATTCTGTCGGTATGTGATAATCAATTGCATGATACATGTCGAGTGAATGGGTAGTATGCAGTATAAAAATGCAAGTTCCTTGGTAAATTTGTGTTATTCCATTTTTCAGAGGATTTAACATTTACAATGCCTCATACTTTTAAAAACACATGACCCGGGTTTTAATGCTTAAGCTTCGGGTGACCTGAAGATGACGCTGAAGGTGATGTGGCCACCTTAAGATGATGCTTAAGTGTTGAAACCCGGGTCATGTGTTTTTCCAAGTATGTGGTTTTGTAAATGTTACCATTAAATCCTCTGAAGCATGCAGTATTTCAACAACATCATGTGATAATTTGTTATGATGAATTATCATGGATTTACATTCCATGCATCTTTTAATGATAATTATGGCATTTTATTTATTGACCTACTGAGGCCAGATTGGCAAGGTCCTCTGTTACATTTTATATGTTAGAAAATAGAAAGTTATTAAAATTTTCCGGTAGAAAATTATTCAATGGGTTAATGGAAATAAAATAAAACACCTATGTTGATATTATTTTAATACAAAGCAAAGTTTCCCTGTCCGCCCAACTGTAAATTCACCTAAGGAAATACCTTTTTTTGCGTTCAGATGAATCCCTTGCATTCTTTTTTTTCTGTTCAACAATTGGATTAAAAATGCTAGGCATACAAATGCCAATTGAAAGGACACAGGGGTGATGATCCCCTTCAAAAGCTATAGTGCAAACACCCACCAAATTCCCATTCCCCTCCCTAAAATTTTGCATTGTTTCAAAATATTGCCTACTCCCCTTCCTCCCCCCTCCCAAAAAATATTTAGAATGTTTCAGATAAACTTTTTTTCTCACTTGTCAAGATAATGGTATAGCTTTTTATGTATAATATTTTATTTATTTTCTTCTTTCATGAAAACATATTTCCAAATCTTAAATCCGAATCTGGTCATCCAGATTTTTAAATTTTATTTAATTTATTTTTCTGCCTTGTTATTGAATTAATTTTTCAAAATTCCCCCACACTACCCAAAAGTTCAATGGTGCAACCCGTGCCATGTAACACCTGTGTAGGCACCCTTGAAAGGAAATATATATCAGTTTCTTATTCTTTCATGCAAGCATTTGCAGTTTCACTGTGAAAACTTTGATATAATATTGTGTAATTGCTCAAAATATATATTTTTTCTAAACAGTTTCCTTGACAATCTTTAGTATAGTTGAATTAGCAGAAAAATTTTGATTAAAAATGCCTTAAAGGCTGAGGTCATTTCACTCATTCTGTCTGCCACTCACAAAGAAGTGCAATAGCACTCAGATCAGTAGAAGGATCACCCTCCACTAGCTTCGAGCTGGGCTCAGTGCTTCGATAATTTAGCTTCCATTGTGGCGGGCCATTGCCAGTATTGTTGTAGCTGAGTTTAATTAGCTTGTATAGAGAATAAAATCCCTTAGCAGATTAACTGAGAATGATGAGAAGCTTTTGCCTTAAGGAAAGCTTATCCTGAGCAATGGAAAATTAATTTAGGAGATTTCTAAGAAGGACAGATACATAGAATGTAGATGAATGAATAATAGTCATACAGACCGTCGGGCAGTGGAATTATGTTATGGTCAGTGTAGTCATTAGGCAATGGTCTGTATCCAATTTTTTAAATCATTTCTATCTAAAGCTCTATCTTGCTAGGGGAATATAGGCCCATCTTAATGTAAGTTGTTGGGCTGCCATTAAGGAGAAACCTTTACTTTATGCCTGCCGAATAATCTCCCTTGATTTTTACATATTTTAAAGTAAGACTTCTACTATAGAATGATGTAAAAATATTAATGGGCTATTGATCATTTAATGAAGAAATATTAGTTTTCAAAAATGATGGAAACTTGAATAATGAAAGAACAAATGATTAATTTAAATATGAGAAACATTACCTTAACCCCTTAGCTGGGGACGGATTTTTTCCTTAACCTTCAGCTGGTGGGGAGCAAATCCACGGATTTTAATGGGACAAAAACCTATTTTTATGTTTTTACATGGCTCCTAAAACATAAATCAAAGGTTTTTACCTTGAATTTGTCAAACAATTTTTTTTTTCATTTTTAACGCATTTTTCCTTGTTTAGATATTGGTAAATTGAGAGATATTGATGGAAAACCCCGATGTAGGCATACTTGACATATATAATGGATAAATAAACCTTGTTATTGCATTTTTTATTAAAAATAGGCAATGAAATACACAAAATGTTCGCACAATTTTTAACATATCAATATTTATACTATTATAATTGCTTTGAAATTATTGACATTTGCTAGCATTCGGTCATATTTTCATTATATGATGTAATTTATTTAGCTGTAGTAATTGGTATGAAAATTTCCACAAATATATTACAACAAATTGCTACAAAATATCTACAAACAACACTTCCAAACAAAATAAAGAAAAGTAATAAAATTATTTTAGGTTTAAATGTTATAAAAATTCATGTAACTTTGGTGCCACACTCGCAAAAAGACTGAATAACATAGTTCTAACTCTTTATGATTATTGAGGCTTCTTTTCAACAATATTTCCATGACAGGATCGAAAAATGTTTATATTGTACAATTGTTTATAAATTACAATGTTACAATGCTTAAAACTATGTAACAAAATAATTTCTTTTTCATGGAAATAATCATTTCCCCTTTTTGATAGTAAAAATGGTGCTGATTTTTGTTAGTATTAATTTTAAATTATTAACTAGCCATTAATGGATAATTTTTATGTAAAAATGATCAATTTTCAAGTATTTCAATATAACTGCATTTAAAAACGTTCTACTAATTATAATGGCGTCTTAGAAGGCTCCTACTGGCATTATTCAAAATATGAATTGGCACTGACAGAAAAATTGCACGAGAGATATCGAAATATATTTTACAATGATTTGATGAACATTTTTACAAAATGCTTACAACTATGACTAAAAATATTAACTTTTATTCTACCCTATCAACAATTTTTCCTTCATATATTGCAAATTGAGTTCATTGTCCTAGGAGTTGATGGGTTCTTGAACAAACAATATTTTAATGGTTTTTTAACAAAAAAACATTATTGGTAGTTAATTTTGGTGTGATAATTTTTAAAACATGGCGCCGCACAGAGAGGAGCATCACACTCTTTACACACGAAAATTGTTTCCTTCCTTTGTCTTTTTGCAAGGCACACAACACATCGTCTAACACCGTGTTTCCTCTTCCCTGTAGGTGGATTGTAATCAGGGAAATGTCGCCCTACGAGTCTTCCTGGGGTTTCACTTGTTGCCCTTCTTTCCCTTACTTGTTCATCTTTTTCTGCTGCGGATTTCCCGTATTTTAAGAACAGTTTCTCAATTAGGTCCATTCGGAAATCAAGTTGCGAGAAACTTCCGCCTTGTTTTTTGTAAATTACAAAAGCATTGAACACTGCTACGTCTAACAGGTGCCTAAATATCTTTTGATAATATTTTTTTAGTCTCTTTCGTGCGGCACTGTATGTTACGATGCATTGATCGGACAAATCCACTCCTCCCATTGTATCATTATAATCAACGCACGCCTGCGGTTTTATCTTAGTTCCCTGTCCTCTGCTTGGAACATTCACCATTGTGTCGTCATGTAAACTGCTCAATATGCACACGTCCCTTTTGTCCCACCATTTCATTGCCATTAGTTTTCCACGATAAGCCGCAACTACCTACCTTTTTTTCAGCTTTTTCTGCATTACACTTTGCGGGAGGTTTTTTCTATCCTTTCGCACGGTTCCGATTGCATCGGTCTCAAATCTGACTAAAAAGTCAAATAGCTTGGGGCTACTAAAGTAATTGTTAATCCCAATAGTATAGCCTTGCTTCAGCAAATCTTTGGCAAGACTGAGGACCAATCTCGAAGGTCTAGTGAAACCTGACACGTCAACGCCTTCAACTGTTTCAACGAGTTGTGTGTCTCTTCCTGTGTACATGAGCATATTCCATACGTACCCGGTTTTTGAGTCGCATAATTTTTATGATTCCATACCAAACCTTGAACGTTTTTTCGGTATGTAGACCTTCCATCCAAGGCGCCCTTTCCACAGCAGAAGGCTTTCATCCACAGATAGCAGTCTATCGGGAATATAGCTCTCACGAAATTTTTCCACAAGATGGTCCATAATAGGCTTTATCTTATACAGCTTTGCGGAAACTGGACCTTCTGGGACATAATCCTCATTATTTGCAAAGTGTAAAAATTTGAGCAGCAGAAAATATCGCTTCTCGCTAATCATCTCGTGAAATATAGGAGTAGCAAGGAGCTTATTTCTCGAAAAGTAATGCCCTAATTTTGGTTTCTGAATAATTCCTTGTAAAAGAAGGATACCAAAAAATAACTTCAACTCCTCTTTGTCAGTATCCACCCAGTCCTTCTCCCGACTTCTTCTTTTCATCTGTCGCCTCCTAATTTTTGCCTCTATTTGCTGACTTGCGTACAGTTAGTCTGTGCGGCAATTTCGTCACAAATACTTTCGTCAAAAAAGTGTTCGAAAAGATCAATAGGGTTTTTTTTACACAAAAGTTCACGAGTCAAGGATAAACCGGAGAAACCCTTGCTCACATGTTAGGGTCTGCTGGCCTCCCAAGTGCGAAAGAGTTTTTACAATTGTGGGCAGGGCCAACGGCAATGGGATAATTCCCAGTTGACCCAATTGCCCACAAACAAAACCTTGCTTGAAAGCCGAAAGCCTTATTGCCTGTGACAATGTGTGAAAAAATCGGTTACCCTCGCCCTCTAAGAAAAACGCCAAGCCTTAGAGAAAATTCTTATTTCTTTATTATTATTTATACTACGTCCAAGCAAAGAAAATGCGGACGCAAGCCATAGTATTTCCTTTCCTATAATATATTTGGGGATGAAGGGAAGGAATTTCCAAACAGACACGTGCATGAGTCCTTGCACCAGTTCACACAAGAGACCCGCTAACGGCCGGGAAATCCAAGCTACTCTCGCCCGCCTCTGTTTATTGCCTATACCCGTTATCGCGACCGTCTGCGTGATGACAACCCCCATTCAGGCCCGACCGTGCCCTGCCGATGTTGCCTCTATGGCGACGCACGTCAAAATTCAGGGGAGGGGGTTCCGGGAAACAACAGAGCAAGAGGGTTGAAACCCCTCCGCAGACAAGGGGAAAGGGGCAGCAGAAAGTTTTCGTGAGCAAAGCCCGAGAAGCCGAAGCGGCGGTCGACCGGCAAGAAGACAGTCATTTGTCCTCCCATCTAAAGTACTGGCACTAAAGCTCTTAGCACTCCTCTCCCACTGAAAGGAAAGAATCTTTATCATTCTCTCTCTCTGATCCATCCCTCCGATGCAGGTCTCTGCTTCACACCTCCTGAAACATACCCTTCCTCTCGAAACAAAGAAAGTGAAGGCTGTGGTAGTATAGCAGCGGGCACCCAGATAAGAATCAAGGGATGTGGTGGGAGTGAGTACCAACGTCTTTCCATAGTGCTCTCCTTCAAATCTCAGTGCTGTGTAGCTTACATTGACCTTACATTTCGTAGGTATTGTTTTGGGATCTTTTTTGGGTAAATAGAAGTTTCCAGTTGCGAGTTTTTCTTCTATCCATATTAAAAAAAAGCATTTAAAATAAAATTGAACATGAGTGTTTACGTGGTTAACTTGGTTTTCATTGTAGAATATATACTCATAGTATTAAAAGCAACAAACTGTGCTAAAATATTGAAATATGTGCATTACGAATGTTTACTGACTTGTTAGCTGAGATAAATTACGTAGCAACTTATTCCGAGCGCGCCAAAGAATGACGGGGCATTTAAAAATTTATCGTGAGAATGCGGTAAGTAAAACAAAACAAAGTGATAGCAAAAAAGCGCTAATCAATAAGTGAGCAATGAATATTTCAAGAATATGTCGAATATCTTACGTCGAACACGCAAAAAGTAAAGTTAGAAAAACATATTTCTGGAATAGCAAAACTTTTATCATGGCCAAAACGTCTTTTTTTATCTTTCATTCGTAAAAAAAAAACATTCAAAGCAGCTTAAAAAATAGCCCCTTCGTAGATTAAAGTTAAGTTTTTAGTGATAAATGAATGCGGAACGCATGTGCGGCGAGAAACAACTTCAAACGGGAAAAATTTTAAACGGAAAATGACCCCAAAATATAAGATGTTCTGAATTTATTCTCCAACATAAAAATGAAAAAAAAACGTTGCTAGAGTGAAGAAATGTGACAATTGCATTACATAGCACATCATAGAAACATAAAATATCCCAAGAGACGACTATAGTTGCCCTTCCCACTAGGAAACTCATTGGTACGCGGCGCGCGACTATTGTCGCGCTCTCCACCTGGGGAGCGAATTTCCTTTGCGACTATAGTAAGGGGTTAATGGCTGTGTATAAGCATCTCTTCACATAACTTTTTATCTCACTTTCAACCCAAAAAATATTGTTCGAAAACTTGTACAACATACTTTTCATATTGACACTCATAATATATTTTTTCAGCTTTGATCATCAATACTATAACACAAGTGTTTAGGTTAAAATAATAGATTTCCAGTTTTTATTGGAGCATGTAGCCGACACATTGTGTGGACGATGAATATGGCAACTTTGCCTTGGGAAACTTGTGCTATTTATTTTGTATACCAAATCTGTTGTTCATTTTTATCATAATTAGGTATTTAATATACATTCTAAAATTGTTTTTAGCCTGAAGATAATTATACCCTTTGCTTAGTTTGTTAAAAAAATCATGATATCAAATCCTGACAAAATAGCTATGGGGCTGGAGTCTGTATAATTACTGTTTTTTATGATGTCGTAAAAGATTCAGTGTAAGCCTTTGTCCTACAAGATTTTTCCAGGAGGAATATTTAAATTTCATTTCAAAAATTGTAACAGGTAGCAAAAGGTAGCTAAGGTAGCTAAGCCTAAATTTATTCATCACTGCAAATTTTGTGCATCTTAAGAAAACAGTACTTTTAACTACAAGTTCATCCTATAAAGAGATACATATTGCTTTACGTTGGAAAACAAATGTTTTGTATCTATATAAAAATTCAGCATTGTTAAAGTGTACATTCGATTATTGTCATCACGATGGAGTTCAATGAATATATAGTTCAGTTATGTATGATTGGGGTTTTTACTAGTAAATTTGGAGTACTCATTTCCTATATTCAATGTTTTTAGGCTTAATAATAGAAATCCATTGTCTTTGTAGTAAAGGCAATGTATTTTTCCATATGAGGTTATGTGATCATGATGCCATAATCTTTTTTCACGAAAAATGCCCCAGTTATTTATGAAAATAACCATGGTAAATTTCAATTACCATGGTTATTTTCAGAATGACCCATATCTAGTTATAACAGCTATTCCCATATTGTCCGTATTGCTCTCCAATTGGTCAAGACTATCATTTTGTTTAATGCACATGGATATTGCCTCCCATTTAGATAGAAAAATGTTAGATAAACCTTTTTTCCTTGGCATTGACAATTTAAGTGGTCTTCTTCTGATTCCAACTCCTTAAATATTTTAAGTACTTTTGGCAAAACATTGTGATGATAGGTATGATATGTTGTAGTGTTGATGGTGTAAAGAACCGTCATATATTAGTCAATAAAGTTCTCAAGATGATTTACGTTAGCATTCCTGAAACTTGCGTTGAAGCTTCAGCAGTGAACATTATCATTGAATAAACTTTGGAATTTTGTTTCCTGCTTAGTTTTCCTGTTGCTAATCATAACAATTTTATTATTTATATGCAGTCTCATAAGCAAAGCTCTGTTAATGTAGAAGAAGTTTCTTTTCCAAAATGTCCTGAATTGGTATGAAAAATACAGAAATAGGGAGTGTTTGTGTATGCTTTCCTTTTGCAAATGATTTTTCTTCCTACCTATTCCTATTGAAGGAGGATTAATTTACTTTGAAAGACTGTAGGATATTGTTACATGTCATCAGGATGAATTAACAAAATCTATACTGAATTTATTCTAGAACATGACCTAACCTACTTTGGTAGGTATTATGACTGGCAGTGGGAGAGGTTTTGCCTCTTTAGTTGTTATTATGTAGAATCTGTGGAGTTGATTTTGCAGAAACAGCAAAGACATATATCAGTAATGTGCAGGGATAAGTGTTTAGGATTAGGAAGAAAGGACATTATAAATTTACGACACTAAATCATTGGTTTTTCTTTAATGTATTCTGTTTGTGGTGTGACTAAAGAAAGCAGACAATAATTGAAAATAATATTCTTGAATCTTTATGAGGGAAAATTAACAGGTCCTATTCATTGTTATTATTGCTATCGTTTTGGAGCTCCTAAAATTGATTATATGTGGTCTTAATTTCTTATGCAAAGTCTCTTTCGTAGAAGAAGCCTCTTGATCCCCAAGGCATTCCACCAACTTAAGTATTTGATTTTTCTCTCCTGTATTTCATTCCCCGGTAGTACAAAAAATAAATAGTAAAAAAGGTCTCCCAAGTAATTTCTACCCTTGTGTTTTATATTTCCTTTAGAGAGAAAGAAGGCTACACCTCAAAAGGTATGCTTGGAGTTGCAATTCAGGGCAGTCATCGACTGGGCATTTACCACTTAATACTGTATGACAGAGAGAAGTTGCGGGTGACGGATGTGAAGATAGTACCCTCATTCCAGTTTACGGTAAGTTTAAAAAATGAATGATGTCTTTTCCAATTCATTAATTTTTTATGTATGGGTGGGCCACTCATGTAGTGCATTGTCAATTGCAACGTGCACCAATTTTCAGCATTGTGCTAGATTATATCCTCCGATGAAATGCAGCAAAACTTATGACTAGTATTCAATTGAAAAATTGAAGCATTCATGTTTTCAACAAATAAAAAGGTACATTAAAATGGTGCAAAAATTCCTAAAACATATAGAAAGGAATGAGCTTTCACTGAAAAATATGTTTTATTGTCTTATTAGACCTGTATATAGCTGCTTTTAATAAAATGATAATTTTATTCCCTTTCATATTGCATAATTGTAATATGCATTTGTCTTTAGTAGTAGTATGCACAAATTGTTATCACTTAGACTATACCAAAGTTTATACATAGTTCTATTTCTCAAAGTGTAATTTACATTCTCAGCTATATCTTTTGGTAGAATGGGTGATTGAGTTTGCATGTGGCTTGTTTATGCGTCTGTTGGTGATGGTCATTTTTCTTTCACTTAAAATTTTTATCTCTCAATTTTTAAGTTTTACCTTTATTCTCTATTTTCCTTTGCCTGTTGTTATTCTGAATTGGTTGTTACAGTTTAAAAAAAATGGATTTCTCATCTCTGTCTCAGTGTTTCAGAAATTCCTCTTTGTTCTATGGCACTCCATGGCAGTTTATCATATCAACTTTTGAATGGCATTAATGAACTTGGCATTCTTCAAAATGATTATTTATATGTTGATCTTGAATTTTATAAGGCTGTTGAAAGAAAATGATGCTGTTTGATTTTATATATAATTTCTTGTAAATCACTCATATTAATTACAATCATGTTTTCCCTCTTTAATTTATTTAAAATTTAATTAGAATCAGGTTTGTTCAGACCTCTTAAGTTTCCAATATGAAGGAAAATATTACTGTCCTACCAGTGGCGTAGCTACTGGGAGGAATTTGGTATAGTGCTCTGGTGGGCCCAAGAAACAAGAATTAAAAATATGAGGAAATTAAAAAAAATCCTTTTCTGTATTGGCTGGAGCATATCTATATTCAATACTGTTAAAAAGGTATTTTGGCTCATACTCTAATAATGTCGGAATTGGGGTAGGGGATTCACAGGCTCCACTTAATCTGCCCTTGGGCCCATGGGACTCTCCAGTCGCCGCAGAATTACGTGCACGCGAGTTTGGGAACGAATGAAATAATAACGAAAAGACCTACGGAAAAACTAATCACACTATAATTTAGAACACATATTTAATTCTGCATTTTATACTGGAAAACTTAAATTTTTTAAAATATTTTTTACTACAGGTGCAACACAAAAAGTGCCAGTTCTAGACAGTGTGCAGGCCAAGCTCCTACTTTGATACTTCATTACTCAAACAAAAGTTCTTAAATGATTAACATATTTCAGTAAATGGTGGATAGATACATTTGCAATAGCTTGTGTTAGTTTCATGTTTGTACTTTTAACTGAAAAATGTTATTATTAATTTTGTAAAATGATAGCATTTCAAAACTGGGGCATAGTACGATTTCGTTCTTGATCTTGTTGCGAATCGCTTGACTTGAATGTTTCCAATATGTAACTGTCCAATACATCAATAAGCTAAATTAATTTCAATCGAGTGGTATTTATAATGTACGAAGTGAGTTTGTTTGAGTTATGAAGTATCAAAGTCCGAGCTTTGCCCGTACACCCTCTTAAACCAGTGCTTTTTATGTTACACCTGTAGCAAAAAATATTAAAGTTAATTTAAAAAAATTGAAGTTTCCCAGTATAAAATGCAGAATTAAATGAAAATTATGGTGTGATTAGTTTTTCTGTATGCCTTTTTGTTATTATTTTATTCATACCCTAACTTGAGTGCACATAATTTCTGCACCACTGCGTCCAACCTGTTATCATGTTCTATATGTGGATTACATTTTTCCAAGTAGTATTGAGTGTTTTCAGTGTCATTTGGGTGGTCATCATCAGCAGCAGTCTGAAGATTGGTTTGCTGCAGCTCTCCTCTCGATTTCCCTTCCTGCAGATTTTTTCTCCTTCTTAAATTTTCATTTCAACATTGTCTCAATTTGATTAATGTATTCCTTCCTGGGTCTCCCTTAGTTAACCCCTTCTTTTGTTTCTGATGATTCATTTGATCAAACTCTAGACTTAAAGTATATCGTCACAAGCAGGCAGGACTTCTAAAGTTAAATCATTACTTGTTTTTACTTGATGATAATCATCATCATTGTGTGTCACTAAGTCCTAATATAGGTTGGCTGCAGCCCTCCACCCTTCCCTATCTAATGCTTGTTCTGCCTGTCCTGGTAGATCATCCTATGTACTTTCCTCGTTAATATTAGGTCTATGTATTTATTCCTTGGTCTACCTCTGGGGACTTTATTTTCCTTCAATTTAGTTCTTCACCCACCCATTATGCCTCAGGGTGTGTCCAATCTGACTGGTTCTTCTTTTCTGTTCAGTGGTCCATGTACTCATTCCTGTATCTTCCTCTGGGGACTTTTCCCTCTATTTTCAATTATGTTCTTCACAAATCCATTGTCTCAGGGTGTGCCCAATCCATCTTGTTCTTCTTTTCTCTATGGGGCTCCATATGGTCCTTTCCTCTTCCACTCTTTTGAAGACTGGGAGCAAAAGTTACACACCTGAGAGAGGTGTCACAGCCTTCTAGAGCCAGGTTCATCGATCGTTCAATCCTAGGATTGGTTGACTGTAGCCCTCCATTCTTCCCTATCTAATGCTAGTTCCCTTACCTCCCGGTATCTCTTCCTATGTACTTTTTTCTTTATTTGGTCCATGAACTTAGTCCCGGGTCTTCCCCTGGGGACTTTTTCCTCTATTTTGCCCTCAATTATGTTCTTCACAAACCCATTGTGTCTCAGGACGTGTCCATTTCACCTGGTTCTTTTCTGTAAGGTGTTCCATATGGTCCTTCCCTCTTCTACTCTTCTGTATTCTTCATCATCTCTTATTTTGTCCGTCTCTTTTATCTTCAGCATCCTCCTCCAGCACCAGGTCTTGAGGGATTCTAGTCTGTTCTGGTCTGAGTTTCCAATGGTTCATGCTTCCAATCAATGAAGTGCCATGCTCCGCATGAATGTTTTTCATGCTGTTTCCTCATTTCCAGTCCTGTTCCTGTCTTCTTTGAACACAGCAGTTGTTTTCTCACCATGGATGCTTTCTGAATGATAATTGAGATACATGCATTTTCGTTACCTTAAGGGTCTCAGAAGCTATACAATGGCTCAAAATGCAATGCATAATAGTACTTTATGTACTTGTCCATTGCCCTCTTTTCGAATTATTTATCAGTGATGGTTAACTGTATATGAATCAGTGGGAATACACTTATGGTTTTCTGAAAAATCCTAACCCTACAAATAATACAGGATCTTTCTCATTTTCTTTGTAATGAAACCCAATTGTCTGATGCAACTGATGTTTGTAAAATGATTGAAAAAATACTAGTATCAGCAATCATCAACCTGACATTAGGTTTGCTGTTGTTCTTTGCCACATTCTTTTTCCACCTTTTGCTTAATTAGCCCTTCTAATAATGTCCCTAATAATGTTTGCAGTTTATTCTAGCCTTGATCTTCCTGGTTTTTCCCGTTTGTCGCACCTTTCCATACTATTTTCAGGAGGCTGTAATGTCTCAGAATTCACCCAATAATTTAGTACATAGCTCTCAAAATTTTGTACAATATGCCTCTTGCAGGTTGTCCAACTTCTTATACCAAGGAGCTTCCTGTACCTCTCCATCATGCTTCATGAGATCTGCGTGTTAACCTGAAAGATGCCAATTGTATAGAGGGATGATAATTCATCCTGAGTGGATGAGAGAGAGGAGGGAAAGAAGGAATCCGGAAAGGGGTTAACATGGAAATTTGTTATAGTTTTTTGGTGTTTTGAAATGTTTATGTTGTGGTTGTGTTGTGCTCTGGGATAAATTCTTGAACCGAACTGTTCTTCCGTCCCTATCATTCTTTTACTATGATCCAGAAGCTTATTTTTGGGCCAGAATCATAGCATCATCAGTGCCTGTATTCTTTTAGTCGTTATCTCTGTTAAGATAGCATTGAGTCATCCCATATCTAGAAATACTGCTCCTTATTTCCAACCTTTTAATAATTTTGTCCTCATAATTCTCTTGTTGGAATTTTTCGTGGAATAGATGTCTTAACCTTGGCTTAGTTCAGTGCATTAATCATTTTTTCTTATCTGGATTCCAAAGCTGGCGACATACACAGACTGCAGACTAACATTGTTTGAACAGCTTTTCTGATTAAATTTTATTAATATTTTATTAATTGTTAAAATTAAACTATATTTTCCTACAATGTTGTTACAAACATTTTTCTAAGCTATCATAGTGAACCTTTCCCATGGACTACAACCTTGATGTGGTGGAAGAGCTTGCATGTCCCAATGACCCCAAGAGCTGGACTGGTGGAAGCAACTAATATTGCTCCCAGTAGGGCCACCCACGTTAGTTAGGTCGAAGGGTAGGGCCACCCATGCCAGTTAGGTCGAAGGGTAGGAGCCAGACCAAAGGTTGTCACATAAAAAACCCTGTTTGGAAGTGGGGGTGGAAGTCCCCTCACAAATAGTTACTACCCAGAAAAATGAATATCACTCAAAGAGATATGAATCCTGGCAACTACGGTACACTGCCCAATGGTCCAGGTGTCGGGTCTGGTATCGGGGGAGGCAAGGCCCCTGAGGTCATCATCTCAAGAAATCCTTGCACAACAGAGTCATCACGTGATACCAGAACCAAAGGAGATATGATGAAACAGAAGAGGAGAAGGAAAGTACCGATAAAAATAGGGACTTGGAACGTTAGGAAAATGATGAGGGCTGGGAAGCTTGAAAATATTAAATAGGTAATGGATAGAGGGAATATAGATGCCTTGAGATGGAAGGACAGCGGGGACTACTGGAGTGATAGTTACAGAGTAATTTATAGTGGTGGGGTTGAGAGTCAATGTGGGATAGCTATAGTATTGAATGCAAAATTGGGGATGAGGGTAGTAAATATTGACCAGGTGAGTAACAAGATACTAGTGGTAGAAATTAAAGTGTGCCCCACAAATTTTATCTTGGTCCAGGTATACATCTCCACAAGCAATCATGGGGAGGAAGAGGTGGATAGGGTGTATGAACAGCTGGAGGAGATAATCAGAGAAGTCCCAGGCTAGAAAAACCTAATAGAAATGGGTGACTGGAACACAGTAGTGGGGAAAGGGAGAGATGGTTATGAAGTGGCAGGGTATGGACTAGGAACGAGAAATGATCGTGGTGAAAAGGCAGTTGAATTTTCTAGGAGAAATTACTTAGTAGTGACAAACACTTGGTTTAAACACCATCCTTGGAGGAGGTACTCATGGAAGAAGCCAGAACACTGGGAGATATCAAATTCACTACATGGCCAAACAAAGATTCAGGAACAGTGTGAAGAACAGTGTGTTAACCTATCCAGGGGCCGATGCAGAATCAAATCATAATATAGCATTGATGAATTGTGAGGTTAGATTCAAGAAGCTTGATGGAAGTAGGAGATTGAAGAGATGGAACTTGGAAGCATTGAAAGGGGGAAATAGGGAATACCAAGTGATGGTGGAAGGGAACATGGGCAAAGATAGAGGAAGTAGGAACAACCAAGGAAAAATGAGAGAATATAAAAACAGGCATCATAAGAGCAGCTGAGAAAACAGTTGGAGCAGTGGAAGTAAGGAGGCTAAAGAAGCAGTGGGTTATGGAGAAAATGACTAGGAAAATGGAGGAGAGAAGGCATTGTTAAAAGTCAATACTGACATAGGAAAGGCAAAATACAAAGAGTTAAATAATCAACTGTGGCAAATAACCAATCGGGCGAAGAAAACTGGTGGAAAAGGCAATCCAAGGAAATGAAAAAACTTCAAAAAGAAGGGAAGTGGGTGTGTTATTTGCTGGAGTAAAATTGCTATTGGGGCCTAAGAGAGGACTAACGGTTCCAAAGAAGGACATAAGAGGTAAGATAATGATTGAGCGGGAAGATATTCATCAAAAGTGGCGGGAATATGTGGAGGAGCTTTATATCAGTGATAGTAGACCAGCTTATTTAGCTATAGAGGATGATGGAACACTAGAGGAAGATTACCTCGGGCAAATGATACTCAACAGTTAAATAGAGAAAGCATTAAAAGAGATGAAGGCAAAAAAGCTGTAGGAGTAGATAACATACCTTCGGAGCTGCTAAAGAATTTAGGAAAGAAAGATAGGCAAGCTTTTTTCAAACTTATACATGGGATCTACGAGGAAGGAGTATGGCCAGAGGACTTGGTGAAAACAGTAATGATTCGTATCCCGAAAAAGAACACTGCATCAGAATGCAAACTATAGAATGATCAGTTTGATTTCACATGCTGCAAAAGTTTTACTTCGAATAATCAATGGAAGGTTGGAGAGTAAGGCCAATAGCTACTTGGGCGACGACCAGTTTGGGTTCTGGAAAGGAAGGTCAATGCAGGATGTAATTGCAGTGATGAGAACACTTACAGAAGGAAACATAGAGTATACCCAGGACGTTTTTGCATGCTTTATTGATTTTGAAAAAACTTTTGACAAGTAAATTAAAATAAAACAATGGACACACTCAGGAAAATGGAAATAGATAGGCAAGACTGGACACTAATCCGTAACTTTTATATAACGCATAGGGTGCAGGTGAGGATGGTTGATGGTGAATCGTGGTGGGCAACTACAGGTCACGGGGTAAGGCAAGGGTTCCTGTTGTTGCCATTGCTTTTCAACATTTATGTTGAGGAAATGGTAATACAGGTATGGGATGAACTTGAGGTGGGAATCAAAGTAGGAGGACATCTGATAAACTCTGTTAGATTCGCGGACCATCAGGCATTGGCTAGTGGATTTCTGCTTGAGGCTTTCGCAGCACTGTAGTGCAGGAATATCCATGATTTCCAGGTTTCGCTGCATGTCATTATCAAGACGATGACGTGTCGTGGCCAATACTGGCCACGAAACTTCATCATCTTGATAACGACTTGCAGCGAAACCCGGAAACCATTGATATTCCATTGGCTAGTGGATCTTTGAAGGGACTGCAATCTTTGGTAGATTCTTTAGAAATACAGTGCTGGATATTTTGAATGAAGATAAACTATAGGCAGGCAAAAGCGATAAGGTTCTCTAGGATGAGGAAAGTGAGGATTGTGACCGGAAGGCTGGTGATTAAAATTGGAGGAAACAAACTCGAGCAAGTAGAGCATTTTAATTACTTAGGTAGTACGCTAGAAGAAAATGGAGCTAGTCGCAAAGACATACAGAAGAGAAGAGCGCTATCTAATGAGGTGATTAGCAATAGAGGAGAGCTAATGATGGGGACCTTGGGTAAGGATATGAAGAAGACTATTGTGTAGTGCCTGATATGGAGCGCAGCATTGTATGGGGCAGGAACGTGGGCCCTGAGAAGGAGGATAAGAATAGGCTGCAGGCATTTGCGATGTGGGTGTGGAGAAGCATGGAGAAGGGTAGGTGGATGGAGAGGAAGACTAATGAGGAAGTGCTTGAGATGGTGGGTGAGGAAAGGAAACTTCTGGATGAAATTCGAGATCAGCAGAGTAGGTGGCTGAAGAATGTAATAAAGGGTGATGGGTTGCCTAAGAAGGTGATAGAGGGAAAGATGTTGGTCAAGCAAGGAAGAGGAAGAAAGAGAATAGGTTTCTTGGATGGGAAGAAGAAGGGTAGATCGTATGCTGAGCCAAAAAAAGATATACTAGAGTGAGAAAGCCCCTGAAAGTGTAGAATACAAAGAGGAGATTCCCTGACATTCAACAAAACCTGCCTTGACCAGTAGAATACTTTTTTAAATCATAGTGAAAATTTTCTACTTTCTTCATAGCATGCACCATTTGTTTTATGCAATTGCTTTCCTTATCTTAAGTCACTCTTATATGATGCCCAATTAACTAGCTAAAATTTCTTTTACAAAGAAGGTGTTTTTTTCTTCAACCACTCGATTTTGTGCCAATTATTTTTTTTATTTTCTGAATAGCTCTTTTGCTTATGTCTTTTTTTTCCTTAAGGGGGGCATTGGTATTTTCACCAGCTCTGTTCATTTGCCTTTCTAATACCTTATTGCTTTTCATCATACTTTTTCTCTATGTTGTGCATCTTTTTGAATGATTGTCACTGCTTTAACCCTGCATGTAGCTCAGCCTGTGACATGTATGTGTCAGTTAAGCATAACTGAGTATGAATGTGTATGTTGTGGCTCCATTATTATATTAGCAAAATTTAATTGTATTGTGGATGTCTTACGAGCATTTTAACCAGTGTAATACAGTATTGTAGAAATAAATATAACCAAAATTATAATTGCTAATGTAAATGTTTGTTATCACTTGAAAGTAAATCTCCACATTTGTTTTTCATCGCTTTTGCATTTCACTGCTTTTTTTCTCAGAAAAATATTAATTTTGGATATTTATCAAATTGTGCTCACCAGAGAAGTAACTAAATGGTAGTGACCATATTTGTTTTAGTGAGTTATTGCCATAATGTAAAGAAACGAATGAACAAATGAGGAAAACGTGGTAATTGTCTTAAGGACAGTGCACAGTGTTATTTAATTTACACCCTCTAAGTACTCATTTGCTGCAAAGTAAACTCATGGCTTTTAATGTTTGTGTTTACTTTTTTGTGTATTTCTTTCATCTAATATCTTATTCCTCTTATTTGGTTTTGTCGTTTTCTTTGTTCCATTGGTTGAATATTTTTCTATTTATGCTTTACATCTTGAATTATTTAACTCACTGAATGGATGACTTTTGTTATAAAAGTATCATTTGAAATGACTAGATTAAAACTCAGATCTCCTGATTGCTGGTCAGATGTGTTTAGTGGTACCTCCACCAAGGAATCTTGTCACTGGCACACCTGACCATTGATAGGGAGATCCAGGTTCAAATTCTTGTCATGTGATTTTTTTAGTTGTTAAAGTTTTCAGTTTTGAAGAAAAAAGATTTGCAAATTTTATCTCTAACAATAAGTACATATTTCATGCATTTGTGCAACTGTGTGTATTGTCATTTTTATATTTTTCTGTGATATGAAAAAAACTTAATTATTCTGTGTAATGTGGTCAAATCTGTTGTTATCAATTTTTGGAAAGCCTTGGTTGATTTTTTATTACATTGGCAGCTCATCTCTGATAATCTGCCAATACTGCTTTGCATTTTTGGTATTTTCCCAAGTATGTATCTGCAGTCAAGAATAGTGAATGTGTATGGGGCTCAAAATTAGCAATCTCTATTGCTAAAATTCCCCTGCTATATTCTATACAAAAAATTGGTATATTCCTTTAAAGAGAAGTATAATTTTTGATTCTTACCATTTCTTTCAGTAGGGAAAGGGTTCATTGGCCACCCATGCTATGTGGGATGTATTATTTTCCCTGATTATTTGACAGGATTTTTTCTATTCCACAGGTCCAAGCAAATAATTATGCAACATTTTATGATGAAGATCTTCAAAATTGGTCAATTATGTTTTTCTCCACGGAAGCTGCTGTTGATTTTGCTCGAGAGGTATGGACTTATATTGTTGTTTATTTCAAATGTTGCAAGTAGTGTAAAAGACCAGTTTAAGATAGATATACCTTATAAACGCGTGTAAGCGGTGTACCCCTCTTTTTAAGTGTCGAAGTTGAAGAAAAAATTTTGGGGCTTTTTTTTCTCCTATCACAAGGTTTTGCAGACCTAACTTCGAACTTTCGACCATTATCAAAGCCTTCTAGACAGTCACACCGAGCTCTGATTTTTAATGCCGTTTTCCCCCACTATTTTCCTCATCCTCAAGTCGTAGTCGCTGTGAGTATGGGTCTTTTAAACTGTATTTAACTTTTACAAATTATATTTTGCTGTAAGCGATTACGAGCGGGAATGCGAACACGTTAAATACAAGATACCCAAGCGTCAGCCACATAAAAAACGAACGATAAGGCGTAGATATGACATCAAAAGCTGAAAAAAATCATACTTTGAAAGAAATCATAACTGTCTATGGAATTTAAAGCATTTATTTCAATATGGTCGAACAAAAATAAATTCAATTCAATTAATACAAAATAAAACAATTGCATGATTCACATAAAAAATGGCCCCGTTTACATTACTAGGGTTAGAATGTTAGTTAATATGGCGGCTTAACTAACTTGCATTTACACGGCATTATTTAACCTTTGTTAACATGCCGGTGGCTTCTGGTGGAGAGTCAAGAAAGTGATGTAGTATAACAAACATTGCCAGTTGCGTTTCAATTGTTTCCTGGGCTATTCAGCTGTATTCACGGAACTTGTATGGGCGAGAAAAAGGATTGAATATGCAAATGTTAATACAGTCAACCTCTGGCGACATCTGTCTTCCATATGATAGGCAAAGAACATCCATCATTACTCGTTTTTGAGGTCGCAATAGTTAAAACGGTGACCCTTGCTCGCTAAAAATCTAACTATTTTCGGAAACTACGGGGGCGAACCGTGCCGTTATGAATTTGTTTCCCCCTACTGCTCTCCTCCACCTCTGCGACAAAGTCATAGGAGGTGGAGGGTGTGAGTGCTTTCGTCTTATGCTCACGGACACTTTTGTAATCTCCTCCCTAGATCACTCTCGTCAGACTAGTAAGGGGCCAATCAAGTATTACGTTAGACATTTTTATGCGAGCGGGTTGGGATCATCTTACATTCGCTTCAGAAGAGGGGGGAGATAAGTTGAAACATTATACTAGAATTGAGAAAAAAGGGTGACCCAACGTTGCTTGAGAGGCAGAAGCAGGAGTTCCTCAGGGGTAAAAAATTTCCTCCTGGTACGGTTCGCGTCTATATAGTTGGAAAATAGTTAGATTTTTAGCTAGCATGGGTCCACCATTTTAACACTCTCTCTGCTGGGCACTTCTCGCTGCCGGATAGGTAGAATGCTGCGTATTTTAAGCTTTATTCATGCTATCACAGAAAAATAACTGTATTACTTAGAAAATGCTGTTTATATTGCTTTAAAGCTTGATTCTTCTACCTTTTTTAATTGTAAGTTGGTTGGAATATGTTTCTCAGCAGCTAAGGAAACACGTCAAATGACGGGATTAGCAGCGAAAGTGTTAATGATTGCGACCTCAAAGACGAGTAATGATGGATATTCTTTACCTATCATATAGAAGAAAGATGTTGTGAGAGGTTGACCGTTTTCGAATTTCAGGCTGAGAAGTGAGTTTTTGTTAGCCAAAGTTCAGGTAAGTTTCCTCACTAACCCAGAGGGTTAAAAATTTTTCTTTTGCATCGTCTTTTGAAGTGATATCTTTTAAACCAAATAAAGAAAACCTGAAGTCAATATCTTGAATAGTTAACCCACAGTTACACGTAGTGAGTGATACGTAAACACGGGTAGAGTGAAAATGCTTTTAGCGCGTCTTATGGACAATCCTCTGACTGGCCCCCTCAACCCCAACAGCGCGCGCCTCTCCCTTTCTCTTCCTGGCATGTTCCTGGCAGTTCAGCACTCTCTTTTTCCAAAATCAATGTTAATCGATATTGATTAACTAATGAATTTGTTCAAGATTTTATAAATGAATTCATGATGATGGACTCTATAGAAAATGAGCTAACATTCTGTTTTTAAGCACACACTTATCAATATAAATGGCAAAACGTTTTGTATACCATCTCTCAACGCAGAAATAAGTAAGCTTTGATTTGATGTTCTTCATTTTAAAATCGATTGAGATGTCTTTGAGATAATAGTCTTCAAACTCGGGTGACATAATTTTGCAACAGATAGTAGGGACGTAGACGGGGGTAGAAAATTTTGGTGCTTGAACTTGTCGCACGGCCAATCGCTGTCCCCAAATTGCACCCCACACCCTCACCTTGTCAAGATTTAGGTGACTGCGTCCCCCCTAAACAAGCGAGCGAACGACCCCCTCCCCCTTGATGACTCACGCTGAGCACCAAGGTCACTCAGCTCTCCGGGGACTTGAGAGTAAAGCAGGCAGATAGAAAATTCGTGCAAGAGACGCACCGTCATTTTTGGCTGCGATTTCTGGGAAAAAAGGTGCGCCTCTTACACGATTTTATACGGTAGTTATATGGCATTGATGTAAATTTTTATTAGTCTATGACTTTTATATGGGATTTATTTGCATGTTGACTGGGATGACAGCAGTTTTACTGATGTTCCAAAAGTGTTGTCATCCCATTCATCATACCTGGCATTGATCTGTTGTTGTGTCATCTATACTTTTTAATGTTAGAGATTTTGAGTACATATATATATAAGCGAGTTCTATACAGCCGTCGGCCGTCTCTCGCATCCTCTTCTCCAAGCCTCCTTGTCTCTCCAGTCTTCATTCTCTAATTGTCTCCTTTTCATATCTTGGGTGAATTGCTTTGTCCAGTCTTCTGGTGGTCGTCCTCTCTTCCTCCTTCCGGGTGGTTGCCAATTTAATATCTTTTTTGGCCAACGTTTCTCCTCCATTCTTTTTACGTGTCCATACCATTTTAGCCGTCTTTTCTCTATTTCTTGTATAATGTTTTCTTCTACTTGCATAATTTTTCTTATATTTTCATTTCTTATTCTTTGTAGTTTAGATTTTCTGCTGCTTCTTCTTAGAAAATCCATTTCTACGACCTCCAGTCTCTGCCTATCCCTTTTGGTCATTTCTCATGTCTCTGCTCCGTAAAGGAGTATACTCTGAATAATTGTTTTATATATTTGCAGTTTTGTTTTCCTACTTATGTCTTTTGACCATAATATGCTATTCATTTTATTTATTGCGAGTTTTGACTGATGGATTCTATTTGTTATCTCTTTTTTACTGGTTCCTTCTTTTCCAATCATTACACCTAAGTATTTATACTCACTACAGACTTCGATGGCATTTCCTTCTATTTCCAGATTCTTTGCCTTCTCATTAATTACCATATATTTTGTTTTGTTGAAATTTACTTTCAGGCCCGCCTTATTGTATGTTTCTATCAATTTCCTCATCATATATTCCGCATCGTACTTATCTCCTGCAATTACTATTTGATCGTCAGCAAAAAGTAATGTATATAGTGAGTCTCCGTCTATTTTTATTCCCATTTCAGCACATTTCTTCTTCCAATCCTTCAGAGCTTCGTTAATATAAATTTTGAGTACATACCTCATGCAAATGTTGCTATGCATATTTGGTCTAAACATCTTTCTTTAATCAATTAATTAGGAATTTTTAGTGAATTCCTTGTGTAAAGGTCATGACATTATTATAAACCTCGGATTACTTGTAGCTAACATAGCTCTTCGATTCATTCATCTTTTCTGTCAGTGGTGCTCGAAAAATCTAGTTCCCATTCTTTTCCTCATGACTCCCGTTGTGCGATCAATCCTGCATTCCTAAAAGGCAACATTTTGTATGGACCATAACTTCCTTGTGTCAACCAACTGGTATGCCCTCGCTAATAAATATTCCCAAAGGAATATAGGGAAATATCGTGCAAAACAAGAAAATTAGCTTGTAAGAAAATGATGAGACATAAGTTTCAATTTTATCTTGTCTTTCTCTTTCACATCAGCTTTGATTGATTATACTTGTATAGCTCTATTGTAACCACGGATGTATTTATAAACGTAATGTGTACCTATGGTTTGTAATTAAGGTAATTATGGAGTATTATTCATGGGGGCTCATCCCCTTTGTCTTTCTATAAAATAAATTTAAAAACAAGGGATGAAAACTGTGCTGTGACATTGTCGTGATTTCATTGATAACATTTTTGCAACATTGTTGCTTGTCAGGACAATTCGGTGAGTCTCAAGGGGTAGCTCTCCAGTATTTGCATAGATGCTCAATACTTCATAAGTTCTTAAGGCTCTGACCGCTAATCTCAGCCCAGCAATGTGGGCAGCAGGTCTTGGGTATGATTCCAGACTATAGATGTATGCCGTGCTCCCGTAGTTAAGTCTTGATTTGAACCCCAGGATGAATTGCTTAGAACTTACAAGACGTTTAGACTTTTTTGACATTTTTTGTATTGAAATTTTAAATGCTCCCACCAATCAAGTCTGCTATGGAAGATCATGCCCAAGAAATGCACTCGCTGCATGTACGTGTGGTAGCTTCGCACATGGTGGAAGTGGACACACTTAGTTTTTCAGCCGGCATGGATAAAAAAATTTCATCTTGGTTGTTATAACAAGATAACATGGCACTTGCATAAGATGTATCATTAAGATGCAAAATAACTGTGTCCTCTCCTCTCTCCTCCTCCCTACACCCTCACATTCCATGGATGGCGTCCTAATATCCCCTGTCATATACTTCTTCAGGGACCCACTGGGTAGTTTATAAATGAGACTATTTTTCATCTCCCAAATAGTTTTATCTGTCTTCTTTCTCTTATGTGTGTTAGGATTGCAACTAAAAACACAACTCTATGTCAAGTGTGTGGCATCTGAGATTGGGTAATTTTCACAGTGTGTTTTTTCAGTCCTTATAGTGAATGAGGCCCTAATCATTTACCGATCAGACTTTTTCATTTCTATTCATGCTGGATCACAACCATAATTATTATGAAATGACATTACCAACCAGATTGTTAGTAATTAGGCATTGCAGTGCAGGTTAACCAAACCTGAACACAATGTGTGCACTACCCTTACTTGGCATATCAGTGTTTATTCTCCTATAGCATTCCTTCCTATTTTCCCTATTCATTATTGGGACCATCTATGGTTGATGTTCATGTGGAGTACTTTTCATTTTGTTTGTTGTTTATTTTTAAAATATAGGTATATTTCATTTATCATTCTTGCATTGTTTGCAGGTTTTTCCATTTATGTTGATGTATCTGCTTTTTTAATAAAGTTGATATTGTTTTTTTATATTTTATTTTGTTTCCTTTTTTCTTGGTTTTAAGTTTTTTAAAAATATGTCACTGGAAATCATTAAGAACAAGAGAGGGAAAAATAAGCTGTCAATGTATTCCTGAGATAGGAGGAATTAGTGCTATAGTGTTGGGTATTGCAAACTGCCATGATATGGCTGTGTGTCTTACATCTGAAAGAAGATATGTATGTCTTACATATGTTGTTGAAGAGAGGAATGGATTTATCAATTTATTTTGGGTACATTATTTTCCTATGCAACTCTCTCCAGATATATGACCTTTCAATGACATTAATGTAAGTAAGTAGTTCATTGGTCGCGGAGACATAAAAAAAACATATGTATAGGACAAGTCAAGGAGAGAAAAAAATCCTCACCCCCGAAGGAAACACAATACATAAATACAATCACTTATCCAAGAACTCATCAACTGAGTAAAAAAACATTGATCAATAGAAGTTCTTTCAATTTCCTTCTAAAAACAGGAATACTACGAGTCTGTTTGATCTCACTAGGGAGACTGTTGTACAACATGCAACCTGCGTATGACGGTTGCATTGTGAAGGACACTAAATTGTGAGACACCACTTTAAAATCACTATTTCTTCTGGTATTGTATGAATGAACATCTTTGTTCAAGGGCAATCCAAGAGCCAGATGATGCTCTTTAACATACATAATTGTATAGAAAATATAGATACATGGGAATGTTAAGTTCTTTAAAATATGATCTGCAGCTAGTGCGTTTATTTACACCGACCAAAATTCTTATGGCCCACTTCTGTTGTGTAAACAGTCTTGTTGTTCGCTGGGAATGACCCCATGCACAGATACCATATTTTAGTCGACTAAAAACACATGCATAATACACAGAGAGAGCAACACTTAAGCTTGTGATCGGAGTTATTCTACATAGTAGTTAACCGCTCCTTGCTACTCGTGAACATAAAAAATCAATATGTGATTCCCAGTTCAGGGTAACATCAATATACACACCTAAAAACTTTGCAACAGAAGACATAGCTATAGACTTACCATCTAATTTCAACAAGGGTGAAGAAAACAATTTGTTTTGATACATGTGAAAAAGCATGAATGAGGATTCAATTCTGTTCAACACAACCCTGTTATCAGTACACCTGGATAACATATTATTGACCTCTTGCTGGGCAACTACATTCATATTATCAGCACATGAAATGATGTTATTGGTATCATCTGCATACATAATTATTTCACCCTATCTAACATGGGTGGGAAGGTCATTAATATATAATAAGAAAAGTAGAGGGCCCAATACTGAGCCCTGTGGTACACCTTTGGAAATGTGTGTTTTTTCTGAGGAAACCTTAGAATAGGGTCCGTGTATGCAAACAAATTGGATTCGACCAATAAGAAAGGATTTCAGCCAATCGTTGGCTATAAAATTACACTTTCATCCACTTTCTACTTCAACCTTTTCCAGGTTTTTCCTTCGTACATGAATTCCATTGAATAGTCTTATATTTATCAATTAAGGTTATCTACCAGCAGAGGTAAGGTTAGTAAAAAAGATGAAAACCTATATCAATCTCTCGTAGTTGAAGGCCCTTGTCTCAATTATTTCATTCTTCTCTCAACAGTCATTATCTCTCTTCATCACATCCATGTACCCTATTCTCTGTCTTGTCCTCCCCTTCTTGTCCAACACCCTACCCTGAATTACAGCATTTAACATATTCTCACCTGTCAATACATGTTACTGCTACTTACTGGGCTTTCTCTCTATTTCCACTCATTGTTCCCTATGTTTCCCACCCCTATCAAGCATTTTCTCACATGTCCTCCTTGCAGTCCATTATACGTTTGCCACCCACCACTTCCTCTCAATGCTTGCTTGTGGGTATGTGCATCTGCAAAGCTGCAAAATTTATTGGGTGTGTGCTTTATTCCATCCACTAGTATCCTGACTATAGTAATTATGGTAATTTTTGAAAATTACCATAATTTTGCGGTACTTTTTAATTTTCTGCAGTTAATAGCCAATTAAGGATTTTATAAGAAAGTCAATAGCAACAGCAAGTGGTTAACAGAATTTAAACCTAAAAATATTTACTGCATTTAAGCCTTAAAAAACCTTTGAAATTAAAAACACAAAGTCAATTTTTACTATTCCATATTAATGTATTAAAAATAAAGAAAATTTAAGAACAAATACAGCAGCCCACACACAATTAGGCATTATTTTGTTTGGTATGGAAAGTTTTTGTTCAAACTGATGGCCCACAAATATGCCACAAATGCATTGCATGTGCCTTAATTTATAATTAAGATTTTATTAAATATCTATATAGACTTGTGTAAAAATAATTTTTGGAATATGTTAGCGCGAAAAGTATTAGAGGTGAATATTATTGAAAATTATGGTAATGTTCAGGGGCTGTGGTAAATTATGTAAAGTATCAAGGTAATTTATGAAAATTACTGTGGTAATTTTCAGAATGGACCACCTACACTGTTCTATTTTCTACACTTTCTCCAATTTTGTTTCTATCACCATATCCTGCTGTGTTGACTCTCTTCTTCATAGCTATTCAGTACCCTATAATTATCACTCCAATATTCTTGCTATCCTTTCACCTCTCCTCCCTCAATCACAGTATTTTATTATTATGAAAAACAAAGGTTCTTGCTCTGTCTTGTCTATCCACAAAGTCTCTTCCCACAAGGAAATACACATTTTGAGTGTATTTTATTCACACGCAGTCTTTTTTATTTTGCATATTAAAATTTAAAATACTGGGCCGACAAATTTATAGATTAATGCAAAGTGAAAGGAAATATAATATGAGTTCTTAATCATTCAAGGTATTTTGTTTTCCTTTTGAATTTGTGAAATTTGGAAAGAAACAGTCATAAAATTACTCCAAATCAGGCATTTTTGATGAACCATCCTCTTGTCAATTGGAAATATTGTTAAAGCCAAGGCTCATATGAAAATATAAGGAAAATAAAGGTCCAAAATGATTAAAGTGAAGACTTAAAGTTGTGCTTATCGTAAGGGAAACATTTTTGAGAATATCATTCTTATGAGATGGAGACATAGAATTTCGTTATATGAAAGATTATTGAACTAGAAGTAAGAGGGTGGTATTTTGTGGGTTAAGGATATCCTATATGGGATTATGGACAATTTGGGAATGCACAGTGCAGAGTTGAAATTATTAGTGACTCAACTGAATTGTAGGAAATTCTTGTCATCAGGTTTTTGATGTGCATAGATGTAATAGGTCTTCCCCTGGACCATAATGCTGATGTGGTGGAAGGGCTTGTGTGCTCCAATGACCCAAAGAACGACTGGCGGGAGCAACTAATATTTCTCCCAGTAGGGCCACCCATGCCACATAGGTCGAAGGGTAGGAGCAGGACTAAAAGTAGTCCTGTGATAGTGTCATGGAAAACATACTGTTGGGAAGCAGGGGTGGAAGTCCATCCTTACTATCAACTACCCAGAAATATGAATGTCACTCAAAGAGAAATGAATCCTAGGAACTATAGGATGCCACCCATTGGGGCAGGTGTTGGGCCCAGCAGTGGGGTAGCCAAGGACCCCGAGGTTGTCATCTCACGAAATCCTAGCCCAGAGCATCATCACAGGATACAAGGACCTCAGGAGATAAGAGGAAGAAAAAGAAGAGGAGGAGGAAAGTAGATATTGATAAATATAGGGACTTGTAAAGTTTGGTCAATGATGAGAGCTGGGAAGCTGAAAAATATAAAATGGGAAATGGATAGAGGGAACATAGATGCCTTGGGGCTGTGCGAGGTAAGATGGAAAGACAGCAGGGACAGCAAATACGAGGACTACTGGAGTTAAAGTTACTGGGTAATGTAGGTGGGGTGAGGGTCAACATGGCATAGGTATAGTGTTGAACACAAAATTGGGGATGAGGGTAGTAAATATTGAATAGGTGAGCGACAGAATATTAGTGGTAGAAATAAAAGCATGCCCGACAAATTTCATATTAGTCCAGTTGTACATGCCCATGAGCAATCATAGGGAGGAAGAGATGATGGGGTGTATGAACAGATAGAGGAGATAAGCAGAGAAGTCCTGGCCAAGAAAAATGTATTCATATGGGAGACAGGAAAGCAAAAGTGGGGAAAGAGAGAGATGGATTTGAAGTGAGAGGGTATGGATTAGGAACAAGAAATGTACAAAGTGAGAAGACAGTTGAATTTTTTTGGAGAAATAAATTAATTGTTTCAAACAACTGATTTTATCACCATCTTAGGCAGAGGTACACTTGGAAAATGCCGGAAGGCATTTGGAGATATCAAATTGACTATTTCATGGTTAGGCAAAGATTCAGGAACAGTGTGAAGAAGTCGCAGAGCTATCCAGGGGCTGATGCAGACTCAGAACATAATTTTGTGATGATAGATTCAAAATGCTTAATTAAAGTAGGAGGATAAAGAGGTTGAGCTTCAAAGTTTTGAAAGAGGAAAAGAGCAGGGAATTCCAGAAGCTAGTGGAAAGGAACACACACAATGCAAAGGAAATGGGAACAATCAAAGAAAAATGGAAGAATATAAAAACAGGCATAGTTAGAGCTGTGGAGGAAACAAAAGGAATGGTGGAAAATTGGAGGATAAAGAAGCACTGGGTTTTGGGTGATATGACTGGGAAAATGGTGGAGAGAAGAAAGTGGATAAATGTCAACACTGACCTATGTTCAAGATTGGTTGTGAGAATATGTGGAGGAGCCATATGACAGTGATAGTAGACCTACTAATTTAGATATAGAGGATGAGCGAACGCCAGATGAAGATAAACTCGGTCCAGTGATACTCGACAGTGAAGTAGAGAAGGCATTGAAAGAGATGGAGCCTGGAAAAGTAGTAGGAGTGGATGAAATACCTTCAGAATTGCTTAAGAATTGAGGAAATTAAGGTAGACAAGGATTGAATATTTTACATGATTGTGACATAGGTATAAAATTGGACTTTCTTGAGCAGTTCGAGATAGTGAATACCCCAGAAAATGTGCTTTTATGTAATGACATTGTGTTCCCCACCCATTCTCTCCTCAATATTCACCTTCCTAAGTGACTCATTCCCTTTTATTGTCATTTTCCAAACCCCCTTCCCACTCCGGTTTCTCCCACTCTCCCCCCCTTCCGCCGCTTTGGAGTCACGGCTATGGTAACGTCGACTATTTAAGGCTCTCAACCAATGCTTCGAACTACCTTGATAATGACTCATGGTATGTCAAAACCTGGGTCGGTTTAAATAAATCTTGTGTGGAAGTTACAATTGGTTTATTCTTTAACGTGAATGTTAAGAATTTCCACAAAGTTACGCCTTCTGTCCTCAGTGATATAAGGTAGACAAGCTTTTTTCTAACTAATTCGTAGGTTCTATGAGGTAGGAGAATGGCTGGAGGACTTTGTAAAAAGTCTTCATTCCTATCCGGAAGAAGAAGAAAGCATCAGAATGCATGGGCTATAGAACAATCAGTTTGATCTCACACGCAGTTAAAGGTTTACTTCAAATAATCAATAAAAGATTGGAGAGTAAGGCCAATTACTACTTTGGCGATGACCAGTTTGGGTATCAGAAGGGAAGGTCAACTTGAGAAGCTGGAAAATATTAGACCGGTAATGGATAGAGGGAATATAGATGCCGTGGGGCTGTGCGAGGTGAGATGGAAGGACAGTGGAGACTACTGGGGTGATAGTTACAGAGTAGTCTCTAGTGGTGTAGTTGAGAGTCAGTGTGGAGTAGCTATAGTATTGAATACAAAATTGGGGATGAGGGAGGGTAGTAAATGTTGAACAAGTGAGCAATAGGATACTAGTAGTAGAAATAAAAGTGAGATTGCGGTGGTGAGAACACTTATTGAAAGAAACAACATAACCAGGATGTTTTCACTTGTTTCATAGATTTTGAAAAGGCTTTTGGCAGATTAAATTGGGAAAAAACTAACGGAGATACTGAGGAAAATGGGAATAGATTGGCAAGACAAGAGACTAATCTGAAACCTATATATCACTATGTTTACCAATCGAACTCAGAACTATATGACCTCGGACTGATCTTAACATTCTAAGCTAGCCTACTTGGATTGTGTGGTTTATCAATGCAAAATCGATTGAAATATTGATTTGAATCGTTTCATATCGACTTAAAATCTCAGACTGGAAGAGAAAGCAGGCCATGTTAGCCCGCTTCTCATATCGATCCCACTAGCCCGTTGTGTTTACCATACCTAGCTGAACTGGCTAAATCAGTCTGAGTTCAATTGGTAAACGTAGTGTATAACACACAGGGCACCAGTGAGGGTGACCGACTATTAATCCGGGTGGGCAACTAGAGATCGCGAGATAAGGCATGGTGCCTGTTGTCGCCTTTGCTTTTAAACATTTATGCTGAGGAAATGGTAAGATAGGTATAGGAAAACCTCAACATGAGAATCAAAGTGGGAGAGCAGCTGATAAAGTCTATAAGATTTGTGGACGATCAGGCGTTGGTTGGTAGATCTTTGAAGGGACTACAAGCTTTAGTGGATACTTGAGAAATTCAGGGTGGAAAATTTGGAATGGAGATAAAGCATAAGAAGACGAAAGTGATGAGGTTCTCTGGGACAAAGAATGTCATTAAAGTTGGAGGGTATGAGCTCGAGCATGTGGAACATTTTAATTGCCCATTTTAATTTTGTAATAGAAGGTAGATGATGATAGGGACTTTAGGCAAGGATGTGATGAGGAGGTTGGTGAAGAGCTTGATATGGAGTGTAGTATTGCATGGAGCAGAAATGTGGACCCTCAGAAAGGAGGACAAGAATAGGCTGCAGGCGTTTGAGATGTGGGTGTGGAGGTGAGGTGGATGGAAAGGAAGACTAAATGAGGAAGTGCTTGAGATGGTGGGCGAGGAAAGGAAACTTCTGAATGAAATCTGGCACAGGCAGTGTGACTGGAGGATGTAATAATGATGTAATGGGTTGCTCGAGAGTGTGATTGAGGGAAGATCCTGATCAACTGGGGATGGGGAAGAAAGAGAATAGGTTCATGTTTGGAATGAAGAAGGGTAGGTCATATGTAGAGGCAACAAAGGAAATACTAGAAGCAGCTCGGCCCCTGAAAGTGTAGAAAACCAGGAAGAGATCCTCTGACTTTCATCAAAACCTACCTTCTCTAGTAGAATACTTTAAAAAAATAGTGAGTTGTAGAAAATTTGTTGAAATGGAATATATCCATTTTGGGGATTCACATGTCATAGTAACATTTTCTACTCTAGGAAACATTATATTTTTCCATTATACCTATAACATTATACAAAGAATCACAAGTTATGGAACTGACAAATTTTGCATGTTATAAAATTTACCTAAAAAGAAATGATTGATGAATTTCTATACATTAAATCAAATTCTGTAATGCTTTATGGGGGTTACACTTGCCTACATGTATGTTGCCATCTCCTGTTTAACTTGTATCTTCCCTGATCTTATCAATGTCCTGACATTCTTACTTCATATTTTTTCTCTGCTTTCCTCTTCTTGGCCGTCTTATTGTCACCATAATTGTTGCTCTTACCAAACTAGGATTTTGTGTGATGACATATGTCCTTGGGCCTTGCCTCTTGCCATAAGGCCTTGCCTCTTCTGCTCAGCATGTGATCTAGTGGCAGGAGGCAGAGTTCTCCTATTTACAAGATTCAGTTATTTGTCATAGACTTCCATGTTTCTAGAATTTATTAGTTGAAAGAGCTTCCCCTCCCTTGCTGTTCCCAAACATATTTTTTATATGCAACCTTCACATAAACTACTTTCTGTGTGGTCATACCCTTTTACCAATTTGTTGTGGATGTCCCTGCCAAGAATAATTATCTTTTACCCCACCTGTTCAGCAGTGGGTGTCATTGGAATGTGCAAATTCCTTCCACCATGTCAACATGGTATACCCTGGGAAAGTATCAAGTCTTCAATGCTCAACTTTTAATGAATATTGATCTTTTATGAATGTTGCATAGGTATCTGTTGCCTTAATGCATTCCATGTTCTTCTTGTGGTTTCTTTATGATTTTTTAATCTCTTTATCTCACATTAAGTGATGACACCCTGATGTTGCAGTAAAAATATGTAGCTGACCTCTACAATTTCACTCTTTCTTATAAATAACAAGAGAGCACCTATGGTCACGATCTCCATTGTATCATGTTTAAATTTATATTCTATTTTTAGTATAAACGACTGTCATATGTAGACTCATGTTGGCCTGGAAAACTAAAGCATTACTATCATTAATGCCCTTGTAATCCAGATGGTATACCGCTATATCCAGATGCCAAGATCAAGAGAGACTTAATAATGACACACCCTATGATATCAATAGGTTGTGATGTTGCAGCGTAGGCAAATACTTATTTTAAATGCGGCAATATTGACGTAATGAGGCCATGTTGCTAAAACTCTAAATTTGTTGACAGATTTCAGGTCTCAATACCAATTGAGACGTTATGGAGGAAACTTTGAGCCTATTATTCTACCATTTTTGGAGAACTTTATACTTTAGTGGATTTAAGTTAAGTGGATGCGTGAATTACTTTTTTCGTGTACCCAATAATAAACTATTAATTAAAATTGTATTTAACACTTCACTGAAATCAACTAATGAATTACTCAGTCCAGATATGAATGTACGCCGTCTATTGATAAATAACATAATACATAGTTCAAGACCTCATGTCTTTAAATTTTGGGTTTTTATTGGGGAAGTATGTTTTCTCGTAGTTTGTAAATCAAGTTTTCAATGCGTGATTCGTCCTTATCATTTGAATACGCCGCTGATGCGATGTTCCCAATTGCGTAGGCCGCCATGTTTGTTTATATTATGCGGAAAGCTTGCGGGCATTATATCACATTATATTGCGGAGTTAATTTGGTTTAAGCACTATCTGACTCTATAATATCTTTGTCTTAAATCTCTTTCTTATAAAAGTTGCTTACTCTTTATTGATTTATTATATTTGTCGTCGTAAATAACTGTAATCACCCTTATCAGCCGAATCGTTAGTACGAAGTTGTTTATTATGAAGCCGAAGAGCATGTGATCCTTTACAGATCTGGATAGTTATATTGTGCCTTGTTCGTGATGTTAGTCAGTAATTTTAAAGTGTGACTCTAATTGCGATATGTGATAAGGAAATTATTTTCCTTTATCCATTGCGTTATTTTTCACGTCAGCGACGAACGAAAACATTTTTATTTTATATTCCAGCAGGTAGTATGACGGGATTGCGTTTAGCTTATCATTTATAGCGAGATACTTGCGTCTTTTAACAAACCCAGTCGTAGGTCGTAGATATCTTTGTGATTATGTACAAGAAATGAATATGCAACCGGAAAGGGGAGATACTGATGTGGTAAATACTTCGATTGCTGAGCCCGGACACGAATTTTCTTTTTGGGATATATTTGAGAAACATAAGGACTCGTCAAAGAAACAAGATTCGAAAGTAAAATTAAAAAGAAAGGAGCATGACATTTCTTATGATGGGATTTCTGCTCCTGAAGGTAATCCAGGTAAAAAATTAAAATCAAGGGTGAGCCCTTCTGCGTCTCCATGTTCGTCAGAGGATACTGCTGTAGCTGTGGTGAGCAGTTCTCGTCCAAGTACATGTGATGGGAAAGAAAAAACCCAAGCTTCACCGGCACCAGTGAAACCTTCAGCCATATCTTTGAAAGATTTACTGTCAGATGTTATTGAACTTGAGGAAACTCCATTGGGAGTGGTTATACCAAATGGAAAAACGAAGAAAACAACGTCTGCGTGTGATGCAAGTTCTTCCTCCATTATATCTTTCAAGGAATTGATATCTGATGTGGTGAATATTGAAGAGTCGCCAAATGGAATGGTTATTCCCAAAGAAAAGTTGAAGATATGTCCTGAATCTTTCATGGGTAGCCCACCAACCAATACTGGTATTAAAAAAAGGAATACTTTTACCCTCAAGCAAAAGATCCAATTGTTAAATGAAATAGATAGTGGTACCAAGGTTGCTCACATAGCAAAGAAGTATGGCCTTGCTTTTTCCACTATTTCAACAATAGTGAAGGATAGAAATAAGTTGATGTGTGCAGAAACGTTCCTCAATAATGGACGCAAACGTATCAGATTAGGTCGGTATCAAAATATTGATGAGGCTGTAATAAAGTGGTACTGGAGCAGAAAAATGATGGGAAATAAACCAAATGGTCCTGAGATACAAGAGAAGGCCAGAGAAATAGCCAAAAAATTAGGTGAATTGAATTTTGAAGGGAGTTGTGGTTGGCTCCAATGTTTTAAAGAGCGCTATTGTCTAAACAAGCATAGTGGTCGAGAACCTTTCAAAGAAGATGGTTCGGCAGAGGTAATTGTCTCTCTTGTAGCCAATTTTTTTCAAAAAATATACCATCCTTTATTTTCCTTTTTTGGTGGCTGTAAATATGTAATTAAACTACTTAAAGCTTAATAGAAACATTGATTATTAGGTTATGATTGAGGATGTTAAGGGATGTATGGCCATATATATTTTTAAAAGTATATACGAGGTCAGTGAATGTAATAGGTACCTATTGATTTTGTGCGGAAATAATATGTAATAGATAAGTCATTAGTTGGCAGCTTTTTCGGGTTATATGGATAAGGCTTGTTTTTTTGAATGACTTATTGATGAAGTGCTAAAGTTTGAGTTACCCTAATGCTCTTGTTTATTGTGTGCAGCATCATTTGCTACAAGTGTGGTTTTTAAGTCATTTATGTAATGCTGGTCTTGATTCTTACTTATTTAAACCTTGTTAGAGTCTTAACTATAAGTCTTAAGATTTTTCTGGTATTCTTAACCTTCAATCCTCATATTTATTTATTTTTTCATTTATACTTGTAATTATCCTCTGTTATCATGTTGTATTAATTTGTTTGTGCGTAACTCATTGATGGAAAATTTTAAGCTAGTTAGTATGCTGCAAAATTTCATTGTTTTGCAGCATGCTCCCATTAATTAATGACCCTCTCATTAATGTGGTACCTACCCGTGGGTGTAGCCAGGTTTTATGCTAGGGGGGGGTGGGGGTGGCAGGACACCCATCTGTAGCTGTAGATATATGGCAGGGGTGAGGTAGGGGGTGGGAAATCATCCTGTCCAGCTCCGTATAACAGATTTCATATGAAATGTCTCGTTAAGGGGTGGGCAGCTGCCTCCCCTTGGCTATGCCCATGTACCTACCATTTTTACATTTGTTCTTACTTAAATAATATTGAAGTGTTGAACATGAAACCTTTTGAGTAAAGATCCTTCTGGTTGAACCCCCTAAGGTTAAGAACATGACATTCATTGAAATATCAGGATGCATGGAGCTGCTAACTTGGTGGATTATCTGAGAGACGTTTATTTACCTGATGCACCCACAAAAACCTAAGATCCTTCATAAATAATTTTCCTTTCTACAGTTATCTGTTAAAATAACCCATGTCTAGGCTCATTATTTTATTTCTTGTATTCCTTATCATAATTAACAGTAAAAATATTTTTTAATGGGCATTGAGAACCCTCTTGTTACAAAAAAATGAAATGCATTTCTAAGAGCAAAATATAAATCATTACAAGAAAAACTTTTGTAAATTTAGTAAGACTAACTAAAAATCTATGAAAACAATTCTGATATGACCTAGAGAAAATCATTAATCCCTCACATTTTTATACATTTTAGTGAAGTCTTTTCAAACAATTCTCGAAAGGGCTTTTGGGTGAAGTAAAAAACTACCCATCACAATATGCATTACTGTCTTTCAGTGTCCTATGTATTGGCCAGGAAAAAGTATTATTACTTGGTAAAAATGGAATTGAAAACAACTGCATCAGGATAAAACGAACTGTGAGAGATGTGATAGTGAAACTGAACAATCAACGTGATTATTTAAAATACAATATCAAAATATAATGCCAAATTGTGGAGTTGGAGAGATGTTAGATGAAGGCATGTTATTTACTCATTATAGCCACCATTAATCCTAGGAATATGACATTTATCAGCAATTATTCTCAAGAATTTACTTTGAACTTTCTCTATGATTAGATTTTTTTTGTAATTGGATGGACTCCAGATCGTGGAGCCATACTGTATAATAGGTCTCATAAGGGCTACATAAAGCAATCTGAAACATAGAATGTTGTTGAAGTACCTGCAGGCTTGACTGATGAAACTCAACATTCTGTATGATTTCGATGCCATGTTTTCAATGTGCGGGGTAAATGACATTCCACTATCAAAAATTACACCCAGATCTTGAAACTAATCAACTTTTGTTAAGATGTAATCTGATATATTATAATCTACATACTTGGATTTTGGATCTATTTCTACTTATGGTCATTGTAAAACTCTTTCAAGTTTATAATCATTTTCAAAATCATTTAATTGATTGTGGAGGCAGAATTATTTTAATGTTTAGCAAAATGGCATACTTCCATTATGACACTTGAGTAATAAATGGGCCGTTATTGAGCAATGACCAGGGGCGATCCCAGGGGGGGGGGATAGGGGATACCTACATCCCCCCACCGAAAATTTTGGGTTTTACAAAACAATTTTAATAACTAGACGTAGTTATCAAATATAACATTAAACACTCCGATCACTGATCTTGAAAGTATAATATAGTTATTATTATGCTCATTATAATATAGATATAATGATGTAACAGTTTTATAGCTTTTTTAGGATGACTGAAAATTGTCATAATTTAATGGTAGTCTCCCATCCCCCCGAAATAAATTCCTGGAATCGCCCCTGGCAATGACAACATTATTTTGGTACATAAATAAATACATAGCGATCTGCAGTAATGGAAACAATGCCTAGCACAACCTACCATCTACATTAAGAACTTAATTCTTAACAAACCATCCATGCAATATACTAAAAGGTTATTATCAAGGCAGGATGTCATTTTCTCTTTTACTTTGGTATCTTAACAAGTGTGAGAATCAAGTCGATTATAGAATGACTGAGTTTATGTAAAGCCTGATGGACTGATTCATAAAAATACTGTCCCTTCATCTTTTCATTCCAATGTCCCCAGAGGATGCTTACCCCCTCATGAATGAGTGCCAATGAGAATATAGCTGTAGAAGTGACTGATTAGAAACTAATCCAAGCTATAGATTCTTGTTGTGGTTCAAGTTTATATGGTGGCTGGGGTAGTGCCTTCTGTTAACCAAGTTTCAAGTACTTACCTTAGTGGAGATTGTTCTGGAGAATTCCTGTCCATTATCTGATCTGATATTGAAACCCTGCTAGTGTCACACTAGGTCCTTCCAACTTAAGTATCTGTCCTTAACAAATTTTAAGCTATCCGGGACTAGCCACGGAGTTTCACTTTTACGGAGTCACCCGCAATGCAATCGCAAATTCGCACATTTGTCCTTAAGTTTATTATTTGGAATTTGCCTTCTTCTACCTTTGATGCCATTGTTCTGTTCACAATCACTTTCTCTCCCCTTCTGTGTGTGTTGTGTATAAATGTGATACCTATATGTAATTATATTTATAGCCCTAATATGATTGATGATTTTGTTTATTACCCATATTCAATAAAAATTGGACCTCTACTTATTTCCTATTTCAACATTCAGAACATCAGAGCTTGACCAAATCATTTGCTGTGCACAATTTTATTTTCAATAGACACCAGAGGTAGAGTAAATCTTGTAGTGATATAGTGCTGCTAGCTGCAGTTACATGGCCCAAAATCCAATTAATGTTGGCCTTAATAAACCCCAACTACAAATAATATATAGATGAATGTGTATCATCCATTTCCAGTACTAATAAGCAAGTTAATTGTTCATTTCCTTGGGTTTTGAACAGGTGGGCCTTGCACGTGCCAATGTCTGCATCCGTGGCCAAACTACCAAGAGAACAGTTAAGGACAAGGATGATGATGGCATGGAGGCCATTCCGAAAAGGAATTCCTCAATGACTCAAGATCTTAAGAACAAAGGTGGTGGTTTACGTAGGGTAGACACAGTCGGGGACTTGGTAGATGTACGCTACATTGCGAGAGTGTTGGATGATGCAGTTCTTCATGGTGAGGTATGTGAACGATTTTGCTTTGACTCCTTACATTAATTGCATTTACACTACCCCTGTATAACATACTGTATATTAACAGAGTATGTGCATTTTATATGTATATATTAATATAAAAAACTGAAACATGAAATACATAAAAACACAGAACCCTCATAATAGTTGCTCATTTCGATGGTTAAGTAGTCTTTGTTGATGGAAGGGGAATGCTCTGTTCCCATGAGGAGAAATGGGAGAGATGAAAGAGGGAGCATCTAATTGACCATCCCCTTAGCTTGTTAGATGGAATATCAGCTTTGGCAATCCTTGATAAACTTAATCCCATAAAACCTGGGGCCCAAACCTTGAGCACCTTGGATGGGAGAAAGAGTTCTCTCCCGTAATTATCTCCCATCCCAAGTCTCTAACCAGGTGGAGAATACTCATCCACCTAAACCGGATGGAGAAAAGTCGGGGTATGAAAAATTGTGAAGCCAATGCTGACTATGGGCCGAATTTCTGTGACCTACTTCTGAGAGCCAATGAAATTATACGTACCTTTTCATGCTGGCAGGAGCACTGTGGTCATTCTGCTTTGTTTACAAGGTCTGAAGGCAAATATTTACAATTTGGCTTCATTTCTGCTACTGAAAAGTTTGCTTGAAACATTTAAATAATGGCAATTGTACTCTTGGGTTTCCGTTATCCTTTATGATTATTTATATCTCACGAATCGCGCATATCATTATATCATATCGGCAGAAAGACGTGTGCATCACTCTGGTAGGGAAATTTTCATTGGAATCACATTCGCCGGAACATCGATGCATGAGTATATCTATTGAACAATTGTCTTAAATGTTATGCGACTAGTGAGCACATTTCTTCAATAAGTTACTCATGATAAGTGGATGATTGATAAGATTGAAGAGTAATAGCCGTCAGTTGCACAATGTTTCACAAACATTAATCTGCCTAACCAATCGGCAACACTTGTCAGTTTGGTATTTCCAAACTAGCATCAAACACACTGATAAGACATATTATTGAACTATCTTGGCAGAGAGAGTGCATCACAGTGGCTGGACAAGCTTCATTGGAAGTGCATTTTTTGAAACAGGGATTTGTGGATTTAATGCTACTGAATAACTGCACGAAACATGACTAAAGGGCACATTTATTAAATGGGTTACTTGTATGATAAATGAATAACTGAGATTATTGATAACGGAGAAATAGCTGTCAGATGCACAGCGTTTCACTAACATTAATAAACCCAGCCTTGTTAGATTAGCGTTTGCTGAAATAGTGATAGATGAAATAACCCCACTTTTTAATTGCCTCAATGTAATATGATTAATCAGCACCTTCTTTAATGTGTTACTTATATCAAAAGTGGATGGTTGAGAAGATTGGACACAGGGTAATAACCTTAGTTGCACAATGTTTCACAATCATTAATCTGCCTAACCACTTGTCAAAACATAAATATGGTATTTCTTCTGTCCCACCAATTGCACTTATCAATGCCGAAAATCATCTCAGCAGAGAGAAAAAGCATCACACTCTGGGCTAACTTCATTAGAATAGCATTTGTTGCTACAATGATACATGGGTATAATCCTGAATAATGATGAACACTGGAATGCAATCAATGGACATATTTATTAAATGAGTGACTTACATGAAAAATGTTTGATTTAGAAGATTAAATGCAGAATATTAGCCGTTGGTTGCACGTTTCACTAGCTTAAATCAGCATCACCACTCGACAAGCACATGAAATTCACAAGGTATTTCACAAGTAGCATCCAAATTTCAAGTAAATGTTCTTATTAAATGTTAAACATCCAGCACAATTTGCATGAAATATCCAATGCCTCATCACAGCATTGATGTATTGTAAAACACACAATTTTTACAAGGAAAGTTTCCAATGATTTTCCCTTCAACTATCAGGATTACACATCACATTAGCATCAATCTGTCAGTAAAACTATAAAAAATACCATTTGAAACACCAAGTAAGAAACACCAACGATAAGTTAAATCCTGAAATTTAACAGTCATGAATCTGGAAGGCATGATGTTGCCTTTATTCTTCTGCTGAACAAACTGTTTGATGTTTATGAAAATTGTCCCAATGCACAAAAGTAAACACTCAATGTACAATGGGTATTTTTTTAACTTTTGCTTCTCTTTTACATATGATTTTTTTATTTCCTATGATTAGGTTGTTGACAGCAATGAGAAAGATGATCATCCACTAAGTTTGAAGGTCAAAGAATGGTGGAAATCATGGAAAGAAGAGGAATCCAATATGGATTTGGTTGATGGAGAGGAAGGCAGGTGGTGGGAGGGAGCCCTTTGGGGGGCAACTGTTGGTACTCGTAGAATGATAGTACTTCCACCTGAAGTTATGTCCAGGATGAAGGTAATTTTTTAAAAAGTATTTCAGTTTACTAATGTTAGAGTCAAATTTGAACCATATTTATGTATGTACCATGTGTCCTTTTATGAGGGGTGAACTGTAATTTTGATAAAGAAAACTGAACTAATTTTTCCTGAGATTTGTGATAGTAAATGAAACGGTGGAGGTTGAAAAGGGGCATCAACATGAATAACTTAAGGGTTTAGTGTTTTCCTCTTTCTCTTTATGATTTACTGTCTTGAGTTGTCCCTGGCACTTTCATGAGAGACAAGTACAGTAAAATCCTGTAGTAACATGCCTCAATATTTTGGTTTCAGATATACCATGAGTTTGAGCTTGTCCCCTAAAGTTATCTGTTCGTTTTCTCTTTTATGGGCTCTGTATGGAGATAATTCAAAGACATACCATTCTTTCTAGATCTAATATACAATGGTAAAGTCACAACAGGTCCATTGTTACTTGGTAGATATGCTACAAATTAATGCATTCAGATTCCCCTTTTCAACTGCAGTGATGCAGGATTTAGTTTTTTTCCCAGTGGACATTAATGATGAAATCTTCTCAGTTATCAGTCTGGTCAGGAATCCCATCCTCTGTAGGGAAAATGGATACTGGGATAGGCTGACCAAAGAGGCAGTTGAAATACGACTCACGAGCTACACAATGAATAGAGACCCAGGTTATAACCTAAGCAGAACATGGAATCCTATCATCCAACGAATGGGAAGAATGAGATGAAAAACGGCACCAAAAATTGACCAATCAGAGGAGACTTGACCTCCATATCGGAGCTATATAAACCCGGCACGACACAAAGTTCATCATTTGCCCTGAATATGATGGCAGAGAAGGCCATGGAAACTTTGGAAGTAATGGCCATCCTGACCTAGCTGATAACCTGAGAAGACTTCATCTGCAGTGATTACCCTTTCTTGATTCTACTTGTTTGGTATTTCAGGGATTAAAAGTAAAGCTTTCGTCTGAGGCATGCCTTGTTTATGAAGTAGAAATCCTTCAAATCCGAAGAGGAATAGGGAATGAGGAAGTGAAACTTGGTCAGACAGCTGGTGAAACATGTAAGCCAGGAAGGAGTATTATGGCCAATGCAAGAGGTAAGCTGGGTGTTAGTAATTTCTTTCAGAGCATGTTGGTCTGAGGGGAAAAATTACTACAGAGCATCATTTGTACTCTGGACTAAATTGTTTAAACTAAATTATTACTGATGGTCACTATCATCAGTTAATTTTTAAAGGGAGTAAAATAATGTTCCTCTGGTTAGGTGTACTATTATTAGTTGGCAGTGTAATTTTCTAGGAAAACCAGTGAAACCTCCTTGCTGAATACAGGAGAAACTTTATATTTCTGTTGGGAATTCATGTGGAGGCAAAGAAAAAGACAAGAGGCAAAAGCGATTCATTGAATGTGCAGACACAGACACGTTTTATTTCAGAACCACGAGAACAAAAAAAAGGACAATCGAAAATATTATGTCACTTGTTTGCTCAAATACAACTAACAATTACAAAGTCAGTGGTACCAAAAAATCTGCATCTTGTGTTCTCGAGTTTCATATTTTCAAACCTTTTTAATAAATCATGAAAGGTATTTCTTCTTGTTTCTCCTAACTATTGCCATCTTCAACAATGTTTTGAAACAAGTTTTGGCCATTATTTGTCAAAGCATGCATGAAAACATATGTTTGCATAATAAATAATCCTCAAATTACTCAAACTTTGTCATTCCCAATGCAAATGCTTCAAGGTCTGTAATTATGGTATCAGTAACTTTTCCACCAAGTTTTGAAACCTAAGAAAGCTGAAATTGCATACAAAAACTTAGGGGCAAATAAAATCAAATGTATAAAAATTTTATTTTCTTAATCCATTCTCATTAGAGAGGAGCAACTGCTATGGGTGCTGAAGATTGGCATTTGTTTCTTGCTTCTATGTGGTTAACATGCAATGGTAGCTGGCTTGACCACACTTCGATTCACCCTCTCTTCATTGTTCTCTCATTAGCAAAGAGCAAGGGACCCAGCCCATTTCCAAAGAAATCCTTTTCATATCACTATCTGTTGTTTCTCCCTTATCATCTGCTAAATATACAACCCTATGAGGAAATATTATTTCGTTCCAATTGCCAATAGCTTGATGATGAGATAGTTGTGGTTCGACATATTTTCACTGCTGGTTGAAGATATGCTATGTTTTTGGTTTTAAATGGCAAGGTTATTATGAGGGGTTGAATAATAATGTGGAGGTCGTGGAGAATGATGCCAAAGAAAATATACCATTCGTGGAGATCAATTAAGCCATCTAGGTCAAGCTCCTAGTCCAGTTCTAATCAATGTTACCTCACCCGCTGAAGTTAGCAAAAAAAATCATTAACACATTCCCAAGTCTTTTTTAGCTTTGATGATTTTTAAAAATGATTCTTTTCAGTTAAAAAAATTAGTTGTGTATGAAGTAGAACTATGATTTTTAATCTTAACATGCTTAGTTTTCCATTTGTAATTTTTCCATCTCTGAGCAGACAGGATTTGGACTGCCGCCAAACCGAGAGCGTGGTAGCTAGCTTGATGTGTAGTGACGCCGGTGAGTTTGAACCAATAGAGCATTGTTTATTCTATGGCCATGCTGCTATGTCAAAACAAAAATGACCATGCATTGGGAGAAACAACGACTTAAGCTACCTTTTTCCCTATTACTTGAGGTCCAACTGATATTTGGCATATTATGTATTGAAAATGTCTTGGTGACTGAGGTATATATGAGAGAAGAAAGCACTATCATTCAAGAATTTACCTTGTTTGATCCATCAAAGTGAGTAACACATAAAAATATAGTGTTTACCTCTTTAAAAATAGTTTTGCTGAATCAGATTTTTGCCATGGTTCATAAAAGCAATTTCCATTATTCTTGGAGACCAGCCCTGAGGTTCGTAATTCAAAAACTAGGTTTTTGTATAGTGCCATGTATTTAGCTTAGGCTTTTTGCCGGAATCAAAAATGTTGCTTTATATAATCAAAACTGTGTGTTCTCATGCTTCTTATTATCAAGTTTCTACTGTATTTATTGAATTTTTTATTAGAAAACTCAGAAGAATATCATTTTCACTTGTGTTTACTATTGCGAAAAGATCATAGGATAAATAAAAATGTATGTGGCTTGATATAATTCCGGTTTTGATTTTCCTTTGACTAACATTTAGAAATCACTCTAAACTTGGTTCTCTTCATGAAGACCAGCCTTTTTTTCATGATATGGGCCACCTGCTGGGAACAAGGTTTTTAGTTAGGCTCTCGCCTGTGGTCCTACAGTATTAATAATTCCTACAATAGGGCATCCACCATAAAAATCGTCAAATTATTTCAAATTTCTGATAAAGTATTTTATTTATGAGCTCATGTTGACTGAAAATTCATGAGTTTTGCCACATGTGAGACATTGTATTATCTTTAGTCAAATTCAATGTTATACTGAGGGGGTTACATAATGCAATTTCTTAGAAGTTGGCCAATATATTTATGCTCCTGTTTACTTTCCTGCCTTCCTCCATTTCACAATGCTTCCGTAACCTACCAACCCTCCTATGCTAAACTGCATAAGCGACCTTAGTTGTTATTCACCTCCTTTAATAACATACTTACCAGCCTAACAAGTGGCCATTGTGATGAGATTTGTATGTCATTCCACCTTTAAGGAAAATTTTACTGTAACAAGTGTAGGCCATAATCTATGCCTTTTCTTGCAGACCTCCTATCTGTGCCTATTGACCTAACACCTCATGCCACATATCCTAGTGGAGGTTCAAATAGTAGTAGGTAGATGTAGAGAGATTGTTTCATTTTAGGTGGTCCTGCTTCTGAGCTGGAAGGCACTCCTAGAAAAGGTCACATGGCTGGCTGCTCAATGTCTTCGGCTGTGACATCCACGCCTTCTGGATCCCCACCCACTGGATCAAACATGAAAGACACCCGTACTCCTGCTGATAAGGCAAGCATCCTTTCTCGAATGGCGAGGATGGGCCAGCCAACTCTCATGCTCCCAGATCTGCAAGCCAGGCGAAGAGCAGCCAGTGAAGGTGATGATGGTGCAGGCAAGGTTCCTGCACGAGGGGATGAAAGAAATGCTGTCAATGAGGAAGAAACTCACCCTGATGAAGAGGTGGAGTTGGAGGATGGAGGCTATATTCTGCCAATGGAGGTAACATGTTTTTTAATGTATGTGAGTTTCATCAAGATCTGTATAATACATAATTTGTTCCTCTCCTTAATCATTTAAATTTTAAAATTTATTAGGTTCAACTGTCTGACATGGAACACGTATCTGCTCTAAGTGCAGTATTTCTACTCTAATCAGGCGAAAGCACTAATTGATTGAATGTGTTGTTTGTATTCCCACACATGCTTAACATCATATCTCTCACAATATCAGAAACCAGGATTGAATGATAATGATGTCCTTGAAAAACGAATACCCTGATTGAATTTATATTTTTTAATGCTTTGCTTTACATTATTCTCATGTATTGGGATTCTTCATTTTAAAGTTTTCTGTTTGGCCAAATTTTTCTTGTGTAACAATTTGCTCCCTTATAAGTGATTTATTCTTGCCGTACAATTTGGATGTCATTTGTGCCCAAATTTCTGTGCAGTAAGTTGTGAGTGTAATTGTTCAGCATATGACTAAACATTTGAAATTATTAGTTCCCATCAATTTTGGATTAATACTTTTATGTTTTTCAATGGATCTTTTAAGAGTTGACATTGGTTGGTAAATGAATTGGCATTTTTATTTTATTATAGGGAATTCAACCATGGCAAATCTGTTTATCAAAAATGACCAGATTTTTTAGAGAGTACTGGGAATGTTTCTCCATAAGTGCTGGCATGTTACATTGTAGAATTCATTTTACTGCTCTTTATTAGTGGCCGAGGGTTGCCTAGTATGCTGTCAATAATCTGATGTAAGAAAGATTTAAATGAGGTGGTTTTTGCATTGCTGACATTAAATGGATAATTATAGGATGTTCTTTGGTATGAGGTTTGATTCTGAATGATTTACTTAAGGATTTATTGAGTTTCACCTGTTTTTCTGGGTCAAATCAGGAAATCAAAATTCAACGTACTTCCTGAAGACATAGAACTCTGCAATTTTGCCATGATACCATTTTGCGGAGGCAGTAATTATTAATACCAACTCTAACTCAATAACTATGCAATTTCCACTCATTATTTCAGAGGTAATTCGTGATTGTATTTGCCACAGGGTTAATTTAATGAAAATTTAAAATCGTGGAATGAGACGAATACATACATTATGAGTGATACATAAAAGGTGAAATATTTAGTGTCATTTGTTTGACACAATGAATGTGGCACTGTCATCCTTATCACAGATGTGAGAAACCTCTAAAGATCATCCATTGGGTGAAGCAAGGAAATTTGAATTCAAATTATCATTTTAGTTATTTTACCATTGGTAATGGATTACTTCCTTTCTTCTTTTTTGAGTGTGTTTTTTGACTTTGGTTCATAATTTTGGTCCCAAATAAAATATATTCCCTGCTTTACTCAATTTTCTTTTATGATCTGAGCTTTATTTATTCGGGAGTGCAAAAAGTTTTATTATTTGTAATGAGTCAGTCATTAACATCACAATCATATTGCTTAAATCATGTTATCCCTTAAATGGCATAAAATTAACGAAGCTATGGCTACCCCTAGTTAGCCAATGAAATGTTGGTCATTGATAACCAAACCAGTGTGAAACATCTGAAATCTGTGTGTAATCCATTCACTGGGAAGGCCAAAAATTCTTCAGTATATTCAGTTTTGTCTGATAGTAGGCAAAGACAAAATAAAGCAATGTGTGCCCTCAGTGTAGTTATTTGAAAAATCTTTTTTTGACAACAATAATAATCAATTCGGGAACTGGGGTCTTGCATTTAGTCTTTCAGTCCAGTATTCAGGTAATGTGATTACACCTAAATAGTTCTTTCAAGTACTTCTGCCACCTTACTTCATCAAATGAGCTGTCTCTTGATATACTAGGAAAGAGGAATATGGATATTTTTTATGAGGAAATGACTGTACAAAACATCATTTTCGTCATGTAAATAAGATTCCTGGTGTAAATGACAATGAAATAAGATTTTAAATAGCTGCATCAAGAAAGCTTTGGCCAAAATAAAAGTGCATACCTGTCTTGGGCAGAATTTGTGGTGTTTGGATGTTTATTGGTGACAGTCATAGAAAGATGTTAATCTACTTTATATCATTGTGGTTCTATCCTAAATATAATTTTAGCTCATCTTTATTATATATTAATGCATTCAATGAGATTTTTAAAACTGTGATGTGATGATTAAAACTTAAACTCTTCATCATTGATGTAGATATGATTTATATATGACATTCATTAGTGTAAAAAATATCTTTCATTATTCCTTTTGAAATTATTGTATTTGGCATGATTTAAAATCAATTTAATGGGTTAATAGAAATTAACATATTTGAGAAAGTTAGTAATATTGAGCTTCAGTGTAATGGTTTAGAGTAAACTGTTGCCATTGATTAAGCTTTCTGTGATTCTTTGATGTTGCTAGTTGTATTGCCATAGTTTTCAAATATTCTAATGCATAAGTCAGACATTTTCTGCCTACTTAATTTTTCCAGTGTCAATTTCTTTGCTAAGAGAAATCTGTTTATCCTTTAAGTCTATTTGCCTTTCATTTCGTCTCGTGTGCATGTGACTGCTTATTTCGAACGAGTGTAGCATAGTCGCGCATACACATGATAGATTGCCTGCCACTCAAACGTAGAGAAAAATTATTTTACCTAGAGCTGAATTGGTGTTAATCTTAGCAAAATATTGAGTCCTACTTTTGGCATTCATTTCTCTTTTGGAAACATTTTAGTCTTATTGCTCTAGGCTCTCATTCCTCAAATGAAATATTTTCATTCAAGGTGGTAAATTCATGCTTTCGTTACAGGGGAGCTTGTCACATGCTGCTGAATTTAACCCCAATGTAGCTTAGAATCACCTCTGTCTTACCAGGGCAAATAGAATGTCCTGTATGCTTAGATAATAGAGTAAAAGCAGATTTTTTTCATTTCTCCAACAAGTGGAGATTGTATTGAGTGGGTGAAAATTCATTGTATGCTCAGCAATTTTTAACTGTAACTTAACTTAATAATGGCTCCTAAAGAATGTATTCTCAAGCTTAGTTTTTGTTTTAGTAACTATCCAAATAGAAAATGAAAACATGGTGATTGAAATTACTATTTTTTTATGTACCTAATGATTTGTTGCTCAAGATATATTAAAAATTGGTCCACTTCTTAGGTTAAAATTAGAAAATTAGGTTCAAAGAATGTATTCTCATGCTTAGTTTTGTTTTAGTATCTATCCAAATAGAAAATGAAAACATGGTGATTGAAATTACTATTTTTTTAATGTACCTAATGATTTTTTGCTCAAGATATATTATAAATTGGTCCACTTCTTAGGTTTAAGTTAGAAAATCTTCCTGTTGTTCTAAAGTTAGGGCAAAAAGTTCCACTTGTGTGTTCCACTTGTTCCACTTATATGTGTGTATATGACTATGACTATGTTGTGTCATAATTTGAGCTAAAGCCATTCTCACAAAATGTGAGCATTACTTCATGCTCTGGGTACCTCGTAATGTATGGTATGGTTTTTTTGTATAGCACCGCAATGGTGAATCAAATCAGTTGTGGAGTATGATACAAAAGCATGAAATCGTATTTGTTATTGCAAATTAATCCAGAATACCCAACCAATCATGTTAAAGTTGTGAATAATTTCATGTTTATTTCAGATGTTTTCCTTGATATTTTTAGTAACTTGGGATGTATCTCCTGTATGACTACCTACTTATCTATTTAGTGTCATACATTCAATGTAAAAGTGCTACCCTGTTGAAGCAATTTAATGATACTTTATGAAAGTTCCCCTTGGAACCCAAGCTATTTGTTTGTACAGTGAAGTTTCATTAGGTTTGGGGATTACATTCCGTAATTGTGCTGTGTTGCAGGAATCAGGCTTTAACATTGAGGAGAAGCATTGTGTTCCATCATAGATTGAAATATACATTCCTTGGGTGGTCTTTGTATGATTAAGAATAGTTGAACATAATTTTCTGAGAATGATTGGATTACAATTACTGAAGTAAATGAAAAAACAATCAAGTAGATTTTAAGGTCATGAGTTCATGTAATTTTAAAATTTGCTAACTCCATTTTATTTTTATTTTGTTATACCAGGAAACTCATCTATCAATTAATCATTTCCCATTACAATATCCACAATCCAACTACTATAAGGTCAGAAAATTGAGTTAAATTTTTATCATCTTTCCTCTGCCCCCCATGAAGTGCAAGTATGCAAATGATTTTCTTTGAAAACTCATAGACATTTGGTTCTATTTCAACTTCACCCCATTAATTTCATGTACAGTCACCTAAAAATTCTATGTACTTGAGGAACTACTACCAACCCTCTGTGCTAATTAAAGTTTCCTTAGCAAAGCGTTAGCCATTTTTCAAAACCAACATGAACACATTTTCTTAATGGACACCCACAAGTAGGAACTTGAACTAGGAGAGCGAGTTTCTTGAACAAGGAAAAATACTTTGTCGACAATATCTTAGCTAAGATAGCACAACAACTGAGATTTTGAAATATTGTAGTGATAACATAATAACTTTGAAGACAATGATACTGTAACCAGCTGGAAGTGAAACTCAGAATTATGATTTAAGCACTATCTGGTTTTTCCTACCTGTGTCTAGCTCATGAACCAACCACCATCTTCTACCTCCCTCTTCTGTTAGCCCACCAGTTTCTTACAAATTGACGATTTTTGTGTTTCTACCATATTTACTCCAGTTTATGGTATTAGTAGTAACTTTCAATTACCTTTGTACAAATTGAAGTACATGAAGTCCGTGAAAGTATCGATTTTATTTGGCAATGAAACCAAGAACTCTAGAACGAGCTTTCTCCTGCTTTCTTTATAACCAGGAGAAGATTTACATGAATTCTCATTATTCTATACTTCATGCAGACTAACAATGTGTGACTTCGAGGAATAAATTATGTAATTTTTCTTTTTTAATCTGTCCCTCCATCTATCATAGAGGAAGGAAAGCCAAAGTGGAAGAATTAAATGCTCTCTGCTTTTCTCTAAGCAAGGCAATGTTGTAAGGTGTCTAAGGATGTAATATCCTCATGTAACTGACCTCAAAACATATTGTCTCATCTACATCTCAATGAAATTGACCATTAGAGTAAGAACTAGTCTCCTTCCCTAGTCTGTGGGCTCACCCTTCTGTCCTCAAATTGTTGTCCCAAAGATATTTTGTCAGCTGCCCAAAATCATTACAGTGAACCTACTCTGCCCAATCTTGTTGGCTATTCTAGTCAACCTCATGACACTATATCAAAGGGGTCTTGGATGGCAGAGGTTATTGAAAAGGTTGTTTACCTGCTCTGAGACATCCCTACAATCCTCATCTTATTCCCTTCTATTGGAAAGTTTTGCACCAAGCCCTCTCCTCCCAGACTTAGAATCGGGCCTACGACTACTACCCTCCCTTTCATTAAGCAATTTTTTTTAATTTCGAGAACTTGTTGATGTCACCCTTGAGCTCAGAAGGGTAAATGAGAAATATTTGGGGCTCAACTACTGTGGAAATTCACATTTTTAACCTTATTTTATTGAACATTAGAGACTAAATTTACCAGGTGTACTTCTACATATCTCTGACGTGTTTGTAAGATTCATGTGGGCTTAGTGATGTCGTCTACCACTCCTCATTTCCCTAGGAGTGGCATATGGTAGTTGGTGGTACTCATGTAGCAATCCTCAGCAAGCCTTGTTGTAAGGAGATAGTGTAAGGGATCTCGGTTTGCTTTCTTACTTGAGTACATCCTTGGCCAAGGCTGCCAACAGACTAAATGGTGAGATACGCTGCCATCTGCTGACTCAAATATTTCTGATTATTTGCTATCGATGAAAAATTGCCTTGGTGAAGAAGGTGTATATATTTTTATGTATCAGTATGGGTAAGCTCAGCTTAACCTAGCTTTCTCCCATTGCTTAACCCTCATCAATTCATAAATTTATGTCAGTGGAACAATTGCAAGTATAAATTGCTCCAAAAAGTCTAATTTTTTATCCGTTGTCCTGAGAATGGAAAACTATTTGACCAAAGGTTCTAAAATTCCATGGTACTGTGCATTAATTTTTTACTAATTGCTTGAATTGCACATTAGGGGGATCAAATTTAGATTTATAGTCCATCTGTGCCAAATAACTTGTATCTTTTTTACTCCTTCACTTGCACACTTCCAAGTGACTCCACCCATGCACAAGTAATTCTGGCCATAAAGGTGTACTTTCTTTTCTTTTATGTAAGGTATTAGCATCCTATTAGTCATTATTTTTCATTAGCATTCCTCCAAAGTAACCCATTACAAATTTAGAAGCTTAGCATTCTACTTTGTCCTATATTTAAGTATGGACCACTGGATTAGAATCCCATGTTAGTATTGCTACTCATTGCACTGTAGGTGCCACTATTTTATGAGTGTACTCAGCAATTCTTGTTAGCTGCTTCCTCAAGGTTTAATGAGTATGAATTATGTTGGATACTCTCATTGGAGTACTTTTAGTTCAAATCCTCACTTCAAAGTTTTAGTCAAAGCTACTCACAGATATTTACAGTAATTTGCATCTTCTGACTAATTCCCCATGTTACAAGTTTGTTCTACTATGTATCTACCCTTTCTTAAATATAGCCAATTTTTTCATTCTGTCGTTAATATCCATCATGTTCTCCTTGGACTGATTCTCAAACTCTCTTAGGTGACTTTGTGAAGCATGCCCATCAAAAACTCCTTCTACTGTCTTTTAAATAATCTAATTATCTGGGAGTAGTTTGACAATGAAAGCTATATCCCCAGGATACTTGTGGTACATCTTAAGGCATGTAAAAAGTCTTCCATCACGTCACAGATGCATAGTCTTAAAAAAATGCCCCAGAAAGTAACATATTCAATACAACCTCATCTTTCAATTCCTTTTCCTACTACATATCATTTTTGCTATGATTTCTCAAGTTTCTTGACTTAAAACAATAGTGAAATACATATATCTGCCCCACATCAATTTTCTTGCTGCAGTCTAAGCTATCTTCAGAATCTTGATGCAAAGAAACTGATTGACTTGCGGAAATAAGCTTTTAGAAGCACAAGCTCACTCCCATATCTAGCTATTTTACATATCTTCTGTAAGGGTGCCTTTACTTGAGTGTTGTCTTGTTTATTTGGGTCAGAATACATATCAAACTTACTGGCTGATAGCCATTACATAGTTCTAGCTCCAAAGCCATGTTGTGTATGGGCATTTTATAGACTTTTTCAAATGTTTAGGGACTATTTTAAAATAATTATTTGGATTATTAATTTGGTACCATTAATAATGATACATAATGCTTTAAATAATGTAACAATGTATTTATCATTTGTTTTCCTCCACAATCACTGATGAACCAACTAGAGAATATGGATAGTTACCTAGTCTTCGAAATTCTCCATTTGCACTCATACGATTTCATCCTTGTGGCAACTGTCTATCTCTCTTCATTCCATTACTAATGCCTAATCACTTATAACCTTCATCTCCTAAAACTTTTTTAACTTTACTACCTCTTTTTTCATTCCATGCCTTATTTGTTTTTCTGCCATCACATCGTCTACCTTACCTGTCCTGAACAAAAACATTACTTTCAGTCTTTCCTTTGTATTTATTTCCTCAGACTCAGAAATGCAACACACTCTACCCCTTCACTCATATCATTTACTGTGAAGAGCCAGTTGTTCTACTGCAACACTTTCATGGTAAAGGCAGTTTTTAAAAATCTCTTTGCTCTCTGAGAAGCAATATGGAGGCTGTTCCTTGTTTGGCTAAATTTTCACTGCTTCCTGGACTCTTATTTGGGAAGGACTTAGATTTTTTTATCCTCGTCAATGATAAAATCTTGGCATCATAGTCAAGTTTGGCCGATGATGTGATTTTTTGGAGTTTCAAACTTACCTCCTCAATTCTCTCAAGATTTGCAATTTCAAATTCTTATTGAATCTGGTCATATAAGCCTATGTTTTAGAGAGGTAAAAACACTTGGTGTTATGTACACCTTGTCAGTGAGGACCAAGGGAAAATCATCGTCACTTCTCACCATGCCTTTTAGGCAACATGTACTGATTACATAATAAATTTCTGGTAAATGTTGTTTGGTTTAGCATTAAAAAAATGTAAAACACTCCATAGAATTAGTGCAACACTTGAAGTTAGAGACATTTTATTTAAATTGTTCTAATCTCTGCTACTATGTTGTGGTTAATGATGGCTTTTGATTATCAAAGGTCAAATATCATTGTTAGTGTTTCTGCTGCCTATTTTCATGTGACCATTTGACATTTTATTTCCATTGATTATTTGTTCTAGTTGCTGTTTTAATTTCTTTCTGTTTCATAGTATTCATTCCATTTCTTGTATTTATTGTGGAACAAAATGTTGAAATCATCCTTGAATAAATCCAATAATGATTTTGAAGTAGGTATCCATTACTTTGGTGATGACTGTTAACCTAATCCCTATTTTTACTGGGTGATTTGTTGAAGATAATTAAAATAACAATATGCTTAGAATAGTTATTCCTCCTGAATCTAGATTTAAATTTTTACCTCTATTTAGATAATTCTACCTTAGTATATAGGCCAAGGTTATCGGTTTCTAGTGGAATACTAATTGGAGTTCTAAAATATCAGAACTTATTGCATCTATTAATTTATTGAAGCAGTGCTATGAGTGATTATAATTTTTTTTACCAGTCATCAAATTAATTTTGTAAATTTTTGTCCTTTGATTTTTTTAATTTTTAGATAAATCCACTTATGTTGTCCTTTTCCCTCTTAGGTGAAAACGTTTTTGAATGAATATTTTTAAAACAGGTGGAACCCATGCCCATTAGTTCTGGAAGTCGGCCTCCACCCCCTAGGCTTCAGCCTCGTCCAATTGGAGTTCCTCAGGTTCAACAACCCTACCAGTCATCAGTCTACTGGCACTCACCCCCTCAGTACTCCAACGTACCCTCGGCATCATCATATTCCCTTCCCTCAAGGCCAGAGTCCACTTTGCTTGGACATCCACAACAGCATCAGGTAGCAGCATAGTTGTTTATTTCACCTCAGATATAGCAGTCTACCAGAACGCTATTAGGATTTCCAAGCAATTATCTCCTCATTGTGAAAATATTCAGGGAATAACTTATTTGAAATTTGTGTTCTGATTTAATCTAGCATATATAAGTGCACCTACTCAGAATCAGATTACTGATTTCCTTATTTTTTCAGAAAGAAAAACATATTGATGGTAAAAGCTTTGTCTAAGTATATTATGACTCTAGCTGTTGAATATGTATTTTTTTTTTTTTAATTGGTTCAGTTTCGGTCATTTCAGTGGTTGTACAGTTGGTGAAAAGTGTTCCTTAGCATCTTATAAAAAATATTTTCTACCATTCATAATGAGAATCATTTATTGTTAGTGTTGTTCTATATCCACTAAAAATAAATACTGCTTCATCCAAAAGTTGATTGCATTAAGCCCAAAACAGTTATATTAGAAACTACTAACGGTGTAGGGCATCTGTTTCCTAAGAAAAAAATTGAAATCTTCTGTGTCTTGGGAAATAAGTTCATGACCCGAAATTTTGAAACATGTGCTTTCAATAATATCAATCACAATGATAGTATTTCACCTAATTTTATTTAAAGAGAGATTCTTAATTTCATTTTTATTTGCAATTTTTATAATTGTGCACCAAATATTGCACCTGTAAACCAGTAGATCAGTCAGCTCAAGGATAGAAATGTCTTTTTCTGCTCGTAGCAAGGTTTCAAGAACACCAAACAGTGAAACAGAGAATGTGCTTTGGGGAAGTGGAAAAACATGTTGGAATGGATGTCATATTACCATTGCGAAAGAGTTTAGAGAAAAATGGAAGGATATTATTTCAGCCTATAGTTAACAATTATGAGGGAAGAGAATCTATAAAACCTTGCAGAATCTATAAAACCAGTTTTGATTCTTGTTCAGAAAAAGAGTGAATCATGATCATGTATGGCACTTGGGATATGTTATGCGCTGATAGTAGCTTTAAGACTTGTGAATAAAAGATTCAAGGATAAGAAAAGTGCAAACCTAGGTGGAGAAGAACATTGGATAAGGAATGGGAGTAGAACGTATGATGATGTAAAAGTAAAGGGAATGATATAACTAAGAAATCACTAATGTGACCAGGATGCTTTTAGTTTTTTCCCGTATTTTGGTAAGAATAGAGAAGAGTGGAAGAAGTTAATGCAATTACTGCAAAGTCTAGAAATAGACGTGAATGATTAATACCTTACTGGAAACCCCTGCATGAATTAGATGGCGACATTAAGAGTAGCCAGTGTCAAATTGGAATAAGCAGTAATAGAGAAGATAGTGAGCAAATTCATTTATCAATGAGTTCTAAATTTATCTTGACAAAAGAAGTTTTGGAAAGGTTTCCAGTGAATATGGAAGTTCAGATATGTGTGGTTGTTATTGTATATTATATTTAGTGTTGGAGGAAGATATGGAATTTAGAAAGAAATAGGCAAATGTTTCTGAGTTTTATCCCCAGATGATTTTCCATGAACCTTAAGATCAAGCCAATGTGTAATTGTTTCATATTTTAAATAATATTTGCAGATTCCATTGGGTAATTAATTTATAGTTTACAAACAGGCTTGTCTGTGCTGTGATATTGTTGGGATGGTAATGCTTGGGTTGAAATTCAATTTTATTTTGCACATTATTGCAAGGCTGGCTCAAATAGTTTTCTTCATACCTTTGCTACCTATGAAAATAAACAATTTATTTTAAAATATAATCTTGTAAGAAGTTTGTCTCTTTTAAGTTAATCAAAAATGATTCAAATGCCTGACTTTCTCAATTCTTATGTTCCTCTCCACTTCAGTGTGATATATTATTATTATTATCTGAATTTTTAACACAATTTGATTTTGGTTAATCAATTCTCACAATCAAATGGAATAAAATTGATGGTAGCTCTTAGGCTTTAATTATTATTAGATAGCCGTAATGGGTGATTGCTTTCTCAGTTGCCCCTCTATATTAATCACTGCAATAGATTTACTGCTCAATACATACTTTTTGGAAAGTTCCACTTATTTAATTGTATACCGGAAGGACTTGCTGAAAAATGATAATTGTAGCCAAGTCTTCTTTTTCCTAACTGAATGGTATCAATGCTATACATGTTTGTATTCAGTAATTATTGAGTCCATAACTATACTGGTGTGAAAATTTCTTTCCTTTCTGTTTAGCATCCTCAGTCAGTCGTTTCAATTAGGAGGAGTATTTATGTTCCAGCTGCATTACCTTTTATATCCATATATTTTATAGAATTATCAAGATAGAATCCTCCTTCTGGGAATAAAGGACCCTTGTCTGTCAGATATAGCACATTCTTTTATGTGCAATAAAGCACTAAGGAAAATGTTAATTATGGGTGGGGTGCTTAAATAATGGAGACCAATACTCAGGAAAGATAATAATTATATTGTTATTTATGCCATTTTAGAATGAAGGTAGTATGCAATATGAACTGAACGATTCTCTGATTGTAAGTTTATTTACTGGATTTTAAGCCCCCTTTTACTGCTGTAAATAGCTAAATTTATATTTTCTCTATTTGCTAGAAATTAGGGAGAAATGTTTTATGAAAAATTCACTAATATGCATGGTTGTTTCCAAGTGTTTGTAGTCTGTACATTTTTGCTGTAAGTTGCCTCTGAGAAATTACACATTTTGCTAATATCTTCAGTTGCATACTGTTACAATGCTTAGCTGGTTTAACAACTGGTATATGCATACACAGTAAAACCTCTAGGTGGAGAGCTTCTGTTCATTCTGTGGAGAGCCCAAAGACTTCCGTTATTGCCAAATTATTGTGAAGCAAACATACTTTTCAACGTTTTATTTTATACAATGGCAATTGTTGATTTAAATTTGAGTGTATGTTTCTGTCTCTCCAATATAATAAAAAATACTAGTTTTATAAACTGTCCATTGTTTTGCAATGTCATATAGGTACCTTGAAAATAACTATTCATTGCTAACAATATTTTTTTTTAATTTTTGATAATTTTCTAATTGATTAATTTTAAAGTTCAGGTTCAAGGTTCAGAGAAGATAGGAGAAGCAAAGAAAGTATCTTGTCTGCTTATAGTTTTTGACAACTAAGGGAATTTGGAAAATGTACAAGAATTTTGTCACTCTCACTCTGTAGACACTCCATCATTGTTCACATTGGCATTCTAAGAGGTGAAAAAGGCAGGTAGCTGCTGCCGTTTATGGAATGAGGATGTAAGAGGTGGTGGGAATTCTTTGGAGAGGTTTGTGATACCAGAAGTTCTACTTTGGTGGAGGAAGACCTATTAAATTTTTTTTGTGGGTGAAAAACTTGGAGCAAAGTTAACTGAAATTCCTTTTTTTAGCCAGGGGAACAACCTACATTTATAATCACAATAATTATTGCAACATTTTTAATTGATTAAGGTCGGATATTGGCTTATATATCACTAAAGCTACGGATCCTGAAAAGTGGTAAATAAATGAGGGGAAAGTTATGTAAAATATTATTCCCAGTAAGTTAAAAAGCTTCAAATTTCAGATTTAACCTCTTAATAGAAAAAGTTGTTTATTCTGAATTAAAACAGTCAGATAACTAGATAAGTCACAGAAGTTGTGAGATAGGTCCAATTACAATTACACATGAATTGAAGCATATATTTAGCTTCATTTATTATTTTTTTGGGAAATCATTGGTTCTCAAGTCAGTGTACTTCTCTACAGTGTACTCTACAAGTCAATGTAAAGCTTCTATTGTCAATATTATATTATGGGATCCACACTGCCTTCACTTAAGATACCACATATTTGTTGTTGACTCCCCACTGACTCGTGGTGGCTCTAGTTCATTCAGGAATGTAATGTACAATGTACATTATGAATCCTGGAAGTATAAGGTGAATGAGACGGCTTTTATCATGTCTGGTTATACATGTCAAAAAAATCTAAAAATTTCATTCTGCATATTAGTATACAAAAGATTTTCAAGAAAATGTAAAATTTTCCACTAAATATGTGGCAAAAACAAATTTCTAAGTTTTGCGAACAACATCATATATTTGAAATCTTGTTGAATTTTGCCATCGTTATAACACCACATCATAACTTCTTATATAATTTTATTTATTTTATTACGCAAATGACCTTAGCTGTCTGTCGCCTCCCCAAAGTCCAATCCTTATTTTATAATTATATCATATAGTAATTATTCATATCTAAAAAAACTACTTTTTTACTGTTTCAATAAATTCATGCAAAAACAATTTTGAAAAATTCCAGGGTTCCTAACTATGGCTTACAAATGAGAAATATGATTTTCTGCTGAGAGTATGTGACAGATATGTGACTTAACAGATACTCCAATCTGTCATCATCATCCATAGAATGAATTTATCCAAATGAGCTCAATATTTAGAGGTTTTACTGTTTAACGAATATGCATGCTCAGTGAATACTCTGATAAGTATGGATTTTTTACTTATTATCATGGGGTAAATTCTTATATGCTGAAGCATGTATTCTGGAATAATAATTGTGCATTTACATGGCTTGAAATAAACTATAATACTAACACTATCTTGTGAAATATATTATTGTGTACTAACAAGAAATTTTTGTGTGGATTTTCCAGATCTGCTTGTTTACATAATCCAGTACATGAATCTTTGAATTTTAAATCTTAAAATTTGTTCTTTAATGCAGTTGTAATAACTTGTATGATAATTCGTTGCCATTATGTTTTCTCATGGCGCTTATATTCAAGTCTGTGATAATTGGTGGTGTCAGGCATAACTTTATAGACTTTGTTAACATAATGATGATAACTTGTAATTTTGTTATACTGCACATATTTATTTCAAACAACATGTGGGTTCTTCTTTCACCTGAAGATGATGTTGAACATCAAAACCTGGGTCATTTGAAATAATAATATGTGGAATAACAAGGTTACAAGTTACCATAATCAAGTCTGTGCTGCTTACTTTTCAATGTCTTACTGCTGCAAATGTGTTGTCTTCTAACCATAATATCATATTATATAACAGTTGAATATGTATTCAGCATGAGGTATTTGCTTTCCAATATTTTGAATTTATTTTACACTGATTGTGATGTGCTTAATGATTTTCGGATTGATGATCAGTACATCCTGATGATATGTGAGGGGAAGGAGAAGTATTATGGTTAAGTATGCTAATGATTCATGTACCAACATGTAGAAATAGCAGTGATGTTGGATCTGTGATGAAATGCTTTTCTTATTCAGGAGGCTTGCCTCCTCTTAGTTTGTTGTGACAAGTAAAAAATAAGATAGGTTGTTAGCATATCTCACAGGATGTGAAAAAAAGTTGTCCTTTGATGCATCAAAGTGTATCCATTCTTTAATCCAACAGAACAGAATTTTATTTGTACACACTGTGAGGACCCTAATATATTGTGATCCTGATTACCTCTAAATTCAGGGTTTCATTTGTTTACCAGGAAAACCAAGAATTCATAAATGCTGTGTAAATTGTGTTCAGATTAGACAAAACTAGGAGGAACCAGGAATTCCAGAAGAGATATTGCCATTATCAAGTCCACTGTGAAGTATGAAAACGAGGAAAAAATTAAATTTGTAAGCTCTATACTTCATGATATGATTGAAGAATACCAAAAAGTATGAAGAGAGATAGATAATGCTTACATGTGATCTAGGTTTTTGTTGTTTTCCAGAGCATTTTGTCTTAAAATTCATATTTTTGTTGAAATGAAAGCAAGTTCAGGAAAAGCTCATCTTTATTATAAGTTTGCCTTAACTAGCTCATCAACAGATACTGTAATCAATAGATGATCGCCTATAATTTCATTTTTCTAATTGGTTTTACCTAGAGCTGTGCAAATGCTTCGAAATCGATTCGAATTAACTCGAATCAGGCTTAATTTGATTCGATTCATCTGCGAATCGGGATTATTCGAAACCGAATGATTCGAAATATTCTAATCTGATAGATTCATCTTTGAATCATTGCATGCATTCAAACATGGCGCTCATTCCAAAAATGGTGCGCCGTCCGGTTAGACGATGTTTTCCTCACGCGAAACGAAAATTTAAACCACCACATGTTATTCTGTGCTATTCTTTGTGCCACTATAGATATATAAACTAATGTAAGGCCCTGAAATATTGTGAAAATCTTTATTACCCAAACTGCGCATAAGCTTTTGCATTTTATTTAGATTTGAATTTGATTTGGAAGCAAATTTTTTAGGGTGATTCGATTCGCTAACGAATATTTAAAAAAATGTTTGTTTCGATTCGAAATATCTTTTTGGAGATTCGATTTGGTTCGATTCAAAATGAAAATCCCTGATTTGCACAGCACTAGTTTTACCCTAACAATATTGAAGGACACAAACCTCATAATGTGGAGAATTTTGAGTGAAGAAAGAAGTGTATGGACCTGAGGGGGATCTGTGTTGCAGCCAGTATGTTATTTTCCAAGCCAGTTGCAGCAGTAATTAATTTTCCAAGTGCTATGGAAACATGCAGCATGATACATTTTTAAAATTCATCTACCAAGAGTAATATTTCTGACAGTGCATCTATTAGTGCATCTATTTGTGGTCTGACTCATTCAAACCAACCATTGGAAGTGCAGTGTTATGATGTGTGATTGTCCGTTGATTTCCCATTTTATGTGTGGAAGAGAGTGAATTAATAAGTTGTGAGGAGGATATTTTGTCACAGCTTATTTTTTTATCATTAACAGCTAAAGGATGGTATTTGTTAGGTACATGTAGTGGGAAATCTGGGCAGCTTAAAAGTCTGGCACCGTATGGGTCAGAGATTGGTCATTTTGAAGGAAGGATGTACATAGGCTAGAAGTGTTAGAGATGAGGGTTCGGAGAAGGATAGAGGGGGTGATCTCCATAGCAAGAAGGATAAACGAGGAGGTATTGTATATATTTGGAGAGGAGAGGAAGCTAGTGGCGGAGGTTTGGAGGAGGCAGAAGAGATGGATGGAGGACATTTGGATAAGAGAAGGAATGTTGAAGAGGGTAATAGATGGGGAGCAGTGGGGAAGCTTGGATGAGAATAAGAATTCTGGATGAAATATGAATGTGAATGAATGAAAATTAACTTATTGATCTAGGATGTGACGTCCTATAAGATCAGGAAACAAATTACATTCATTCTACATACAACATGAAAACAACACTGCACCCAATTGTTATGTGAGATCACCTAATGAACACAAAGGAGTTGAATCCCATGATTACATGAATAATCACGTAATTAAATTGTTTATGCGACAAACATATAAGAGGGCTAGGAAACATTTGTAAAGGTATCAACAAACAAATACAATAAGGAACAAAAAGCAATATGAGACCATAACAAACGATCACTCTAAAGGCAGTGATGAACAAACAAAATCTAGGAGATAGAAAAAATAAATAAAGAAAGATACATTTGATAAAGTGACACATGAATTATGAGGTATTTAGTAATGCCAAGGTGGTGACAATATGAAAAATTTAAGAGGGATCTAATGACGGATCGCATATAGGAGGGAAAATGAAGGGATATTCGAGAAATTGGAAGGTAGGATATGTACTCTCCAAAAACCTACCACTCACCTGGTAGAGTGCTTAATGAATACATGTTTTTAGCTGAAAAGAAACTGACTAAAGCTCAAATTAATGAGCACATAAATCAACTTATACTCAAAGATATACTGTAATTCATGAATATCAAGGATCATAATGAAGAGGAATAATGGGTCTTGAGGTTGTTCTAGAGATTAATGTCTGAAATTGAATTATGTTTCCATTAACTATTTATTTATTTTTATGTGTATCAGACAGAATTATGTCATAAGAAAAGGTATCAATTAAAATTTTATAATGTGTTGTGTTAACATGCAGCTAGTCTGACTATCACATTTGATGTAATGGAAATGTTGTTTGCCTTGTTTCCAAGTAAGCATTTGGTAATGTTTTTTTGTTGGTGCCAGGAGTATAATGTAAATATTTGAAGTGGAATTTTCTAATATTGTGGTAATGAGAATCCTAATTAGTTTCTACAAAATGAAATTTGTGCTCTGTAATAACACGGAAAACATGCATTTTTACGTAATAATTATGATGAATATTTTCTCTTAATGATTCATATTATTGTGTTATCATGTTGGTTGAAATTGAACAGAATATTTTGTCATTTTTTGTGCAAATAGTCAATCTCATGCTACTCAAGAAGCTAAGATATTTTGATGTTTTATTTAAAAAAATCTTATTGGTAATTTTTTTTTTTAAAGTTAATAATAAACTTTTTTTTTCTTCATGTGGTATTACCACTTGCAGTTGGTAATCTAGGTCGTGAAATTTGATCTACCCCTAACTACCAATATTTGGTGCAGTTTTGTCATTCAAAATGTTTTTATCTCCTATTTTGTACTTTGTATTATTGCTCTGATTCATTTGATTATAACTCTTCTTTTGCCTTTTCTAATTAGCAATACCCCTACCCCTCTCACACTTTGGCACTAACTGGACCGGCTGCTATGACAAATCAACCAGCTTTCCAAGATCCACATCTCTCAGTCTTCTTATCAGAAACCAGAACTCAGAATGCTGAGCTTAGAATGGCAATGGGTCGTCTCACAGATAAAGTGGACATCATTATGGGAAAGGTATGAATGGAACTAGAAATTATGAAAATGATGTATTGTTTCCCCTAAATACCCTAAAATTTCAACAGAATTCCTGCCTTTGTTTAAATTTAATTATGTCTATTTGTAATGAATTCATGTCTAAACTTGCTTTGCACTTGTGGATAAAGATTATGGACAGTTGACAGTGCATATGAGTATGGATATTGAGTGTTTATTATTTTAATGAATATGATTTTCTTCTGTTTTATTGGCAATATTGAGTCTCTTGTATCGTACCTGCCATATGAATACAAAGTGGTGACTTTATGCTTATGGGTGAATATCTGTGAACTTGAAACTTTTCAGCTTGATCGAAGTCCACAGCAACAACAACCTCAAGAACAACACTCGGGTGACTTGAGGGCAGCATTTGATAAGGACAGAGCTGAGTGGAAAGAGAAAGAGGAAAAATTTGAGAAAGAAATGGCTGAGGCAAAATCGAAATTAACTTCAAGAGTTGTTGCTGTGGAGGAAAGGTGCAAAACTTTGGAAAAAGAAAATACTTCCTTGAAGAAAGAGTTGGAAGAGATGTCTACAAAATTAACCACAGTGCATGTAAGCTGTCTTCATATCATGGAAAAATCAAATTTTATAAAATAAATTCAACAATCTTTTTTTTTAAAGGCTTATGAGACAAAAAGTTTGATATTCTAGAAAGTCCTAAAGTGGAAGGTTTAATTTTTTTTACCTAAACCGTGTAAATGCTGATAATATTCTAGGGACTCAGACTAATACTTAAATTAGTGCTGTGCTCGTTTGCTTTTTCATTTTAATCTTGATGTATGTGTAAAAACTTGTGCAAAAACAAAAAAAAATTATAGTTAAATGTTTTATGCTGTTTTTCAGTGTTTTCATTTGACTGATGTTATGAGGTTGAATTAATATTCCTGCTTGTTTTGATACCAATAATTTTTAATCCTGCATAGCTTTAAAGTTATTTTTACTCTACAGAATAATAGGAGCACTGAAATTGCTGAAGCTGTGAAGAGTGCAATGAACTCAGTCTACAGTCATCTGCAGCCTGAGTTTTCTAACGGAGTGGCTTATGAAGGCTTGGTTGTGAGAAAAACTTTAGCGGCAACAATTAGGGTGAGTTAACTCATCTCCCAGTTAACCTAGATATCTGCACTACCACTGCAAACAAGGCTGGTCATTTTTAAATTTTCCTGTGATGAAATAATTTACCCTTTATACCAGCATTGTGGCATGAGGAAATGGGAGTTTGTGTATATCCTTGATGAAAAGTCCGAAATCAAACAAATTGGTTAACTCTAGCAGCATGGCTGTATAAATGCAAAGAACATCTTCATAAGCTGTTGAATATTTTCAGTTTATAAAAGATGAAATAATTTTAGCTTTTGGAGACATTCTTTTCAATGAAAAGCCAGATTATTGCCTGTGCTGTATTATCTTTTGCCTTGCTTGGTTAATTGGTAATGGCTCCACATCCTTGGTGACTTTGCATTAGTCATCTCGTATCAGTGGCATTTTTATTGTCTTGCTTTATACCTAACTTTATAATTTGCCATTTAATTTCTGTACAGCAGCTGTATAAATTTCAGTCATTATTCATTGCACCATATGCACATTAATTCTGGGCCCACAACCAGATTGATTTTAATTGATTAATGAAATATTCATGTTAGGAGTGGAAGTCAATGTGTAATACTGCCAAATGGTTCTACACTACATCTATGCTCACAAAATTTACTTAACCCTTTGTCTGCATGTAATGAGTATGTATCGTCATCATTTGTCTATCTCTGTATGCATATGATGAGTACATCTCATCATCATTTTTATGACTTTCTTCATATCTTTGTGCACATGAATAAATATCCTGCCTATGAAAGGGTTAAGGTGTTTGTAGCAATTTTCATTTATGTACAGATTTGCTTAAAACTTTTCATTCGTGTTATCACTAATAACATGAATAGATTAAAGTAAAAAAAAAACTGGAAGTTACTGTTGGATTTATGGGCAATTCAAAGCTATTTTAACATGTAGCCTAATGGCATTTCACATATCTTTCGAAATAATTTGATTATGTACGCACTTATTACGCACATTGTAAATCCTAGTCATAATTATTATATAGTGTTTTAATTGAGACAAAAATATTAAAATATAAATCTTGCATCATTTATATAACTTCATGTGTGGTTATTTCACCAGGTACGTACATGTAAATTAGGGAAATGTAGTTCAAGAATTTTTGTTATCATTCTTGAAAGGTTATCACAATGTGCCCTCAATGTCCCACAGTTATCGCTCCTACCACCTTAACATAATTACAATGTGAGCTAATTAAAGCCACATGACCAAGGATATATGTAAGGCATACTTAGGCCCTGTCACATTTCATTTTCATGGACAGCAACTATGATACATGCTTGCATTCCTGCTTTATTCATTCAAGTTGTATCTTGGTAATTCTCCTAACTCCTATGTGAATCACCAAAAAAGCCTTTCATGAGGCAGCCATGTAAAACTACTGTGAAGCGTCAAATTATGCAAATTAAGTGGAAAAACTCAGCAATATGGTTTAATTTTAGAGGTGGGCGAATACCATCCGTGAATACCTTGAATACTGGAAATTATTCGTGATCTCCAATTTTGAATAATTAATTCGAGGAGCGAAATTCTAATAGCTTGAATAACACGCCATGGTTCTACGCTCAGCAAGTTGATGAATTAATCACTTCGAGTGCTTCGGAAGAACTGCGAGGACACACCAGTCTTCATTGAAAACACTTTATTTATTTTAGTTTTTGTTCTTGAGTGAAACATTGCTTAATTATTTCTTTCATATAACTTTTAGGAGAGAATATCATCATTATGCCAAAATAATTCAGTGTGCATTGTCGTGAATATCAGTTGAAGAAAGCTTGTAACTATCGTTGACGATTGCTTCTCCATATGGGCTTCCTTTGTGAATAAAATGTTTTTTTCTACTTCAAATTATTTTCCTCGAATTTGAGAAATGATACAATATGTCATTTCTGCCTGATCTGGAGCAGTTGATCAATTAGCCAAATAATTTTTTTGTAAATGTTACAGAGAGTTTATGCCTTGCGAACCATGCCATCTTACTATTTTGGCTATATTTATGTCCCGTAGTCTGCTTCTATAAAAATTCCCACACCTTATATACAATTTTGCTGCAGCAGGCTTCATGCAAACTTTCTGCAAGTTTGCCCCAAATAGTTTGTATTGGGAAAATCTAGAGGTTGAAAAGTTTGCCATGGCAAGAGTAGATGAAGTTGATGACAATTTTATCACGACAAGAGAATATCAAGTGCATGACATGAGTGGTCACTGACATGATGAAATAACATTTTTTCATTCATTTATTTCACTTGGAGTATTAAATTGTTTTAATAATCATAACATTGCCGCCATGCCTATTTGTTGGGAGTTGTTTTTCATGAAATAAGCCAATGGAAATTAGTTACTCTTAACTGTTGTCATTTGACCCATGTGTAGTTGGACCGGCATTGTTGTGGACAAAATTTATTTTCTGCATCACATGGGTTTATCATCTAACTGACGGGAAATTTATTAACGTTACTCTACCTGGATCGGAAGTTGCAAGCCTTGAGAGCTTGCCATCCCCTTCAGGGGGGAAACTTCGAATGCCAGTGTTTATCTTCCACTGTTATGCCTATAATAGCTGTTCGAGAAATTTCAGTAGCAGATGAAATTAACGTGATTGTATGCATGTAGATCTAATTTGGTGGATATTCTAGATGACAAGTGTCCTAGAAGGTTAGTATCATAGAGAGTTATTGTAATATCTTCGATCTGCTTCACATTTTGCTACCTATTAGATTTGAGACTGCGCAATTCCACGCAAACTCAACCATGGCTGTGGCCCAACCTCCTCCGATTTTCACAATTTTTGGCACTAAGGAAGAATATCATAAGGAAGGCGGGTGTGCCACATATTAGCTTTTAGTGATAAAAAAGTCAAAGTTATGGCACTTGGAATATCACAAGTTAGCGCTAAGTGGTGCGTTGCCTCTCCGAACGTCAGCTCAAATAAATGTCAATATAGTGGTCATATTTGAAATATAAGTAATGATAGTTTTTATATCTATAGGAGGTAACCCTTGTAGTGTGGTATTCAGGTTGAATATTATAATAAAAATAATATAGAATTTAGGCCTGAGCATCATGCAATCAGATGCACAATTATACAATATGTGTTGGGAATAAAATTACCTATTTGTATAACTTCTGTTTTTGAGTTACCAACTTGCTCGCATAGTCTTGCAATGGATAGACAACTTTCTCCCATAACTATTTCAAAAATGAATCTTTGAGTATGTATTTGTGTTGTTGCTTAAATTACATTAATTTTTTCTTTGATGGTGGTACTGTATTTTACAATATCAAATTGAACAGTATGCTCAAACATATGCCCAATAATTAGCATTACAAGAGATAAACCTATAAAATTCTTACTGTTGAGTACTTAAAATATTAAGGTACCATTAAATAGGGATTTTCCTGGCCATCCACTGAAAGTCTGTGTTTATGCTATCATAAGTGTCAGTCACTTATTTCTTCTCACTACTAAATGCTTATGTTCCTATATGGACATCAATTTGATATACTGCTTTGTGTGACTCTAAGTAACTTCATGGAATAAACAAATACCTGAATATTCAACAATAAGCAGTGAAATTTACATGAAACTTACTATTCAACAATAAGCAGTGAAACCTACATCACATGCTAAGGAGGTAAACACTTTATGAAGTTTCTCTGTGAAAAAAATCATTTGCCTGTCCAGTTTTTCCCAGTTCCAGCAGATGATTTATCACTGTGAGTTATGCACAGTGGCATGTTTATTCTGTTGAATTGGTATTGGTATTTTAGAAATTATTTCAATTGCAATCAATTGCAGGAAGTGACATTGAAGTTCTTGAGCTCAAATACGGAGGACAAAGAGGAGCCAGATCAACACAAGGGAGGCACACCAAAAGAGGTTCACACCATTCGAAGAAAGGCAAACAAGCCTGAAATCAAAGCTAAGCCAGATGGACGGAAAGTGCTCTTGAGGAAGGGAAGTTCTCCTAAGATTGATGTTGATGCAGGTTCCTCTGGTGTGCAGGATTCGGATAAAAATGTGGGGAATGGTGCTACAGGATACAAGGAGGCCTCAAAACGTACAGACGATGAAGGTCCCCATCCTGAGTCTAAGTCATCTGGGCGAGATGCGAGTCATATAAGAATTAAAGATGAGCCTCGATCTAGATCATCTTCTAGGGAGGGATCCTTGGAACGGGTTAGTTGATAATGACTGCTTTCTAAGTTAATGTGACTGTTCTTGTGAAATTCTGTTCTATCCGAAGAAGGATGAATGAAAGATATTGAAAGGAATGCATTTGAATTTGCTCATTATGGCCAGAATATCTGTTAGTATACCTAGATATTATCAAAGTTTAGTGCTACTGATATAAAAGAACTGATCCTTTGGTAAAACATACAGCCTTCCTCTCTGACATAATGCACGTACTGTCATGCATTTAAGCCTTCTTTATAGAAAAATGACGTAGACCCTTGCTAATCCAGACAGTAGAAGTTTGTCCAAATTGAACAGAATCTGGATTATCCAGGGATTCCTTGAAAGTGACATTTATGGAGTATTCTTTTGTAAACCTTTTGTAACCAATGACTTCTGATATTTTGTGAGGACGGTGGCTTTCCTGGGTAAAAAGTGATGAATTGCTGCCATTTTCCAACTTTTTCCATGATAAAAACTTGTATACGAAAATTATGTTCTAATGTTGATATCAAGGCAACTGTGTCAACCAAAAAAATTTGTTCAGGAAATAATTTTGGATGATGCAATAGTGATGCCATCTCATATACCCTTAATATACCATATGCTGGAGGCCTATTTGGATTATAATAGGGTCTGGCTTATTAAGATCTGAATTAGCAAGGGTTTACCATGGTTTAAAAATTAGTGAATGGATTAATTTAGTATAAAGAGGCATTTTAAAATATTTTTGTGATTTTTATCATTATTCTTTTTTTGCTGTGATGATGTAGCAAAGAAGCAAAAGTGCTATTAAAATTATTGTATTCTCTTTTTGACATTTTCAATAAGTTGACAGCTGCCAGCAAAGAAAATTTGATAATAGTTTATAGAGGTGTACCTAAGACTAGACCACCTTAGGTTGGTGTTCCTCATTAACGAAAACCTCTCGTAAATAAAAGGAAAATGAGGGGTCTGTGGTAAAATAGAGTTCCTCATGATCTCTCATTACCCAAGACAGTTGTCAACTTACCCTGTGTTGAGTACTGCATGTCTTCCATCGTATAACATTTTTTCCATGTTTGATTCATCCTGAATGCATGTACTGGTGCTTTATCAAAATCCTGAAATTTTGTAACCTACTGACATTAGTGTCTACTTTTATGATAATTTTTAGTATTGTTGTTTTCAACTCAGCCTCTTTTTAAATGCTCCTGTCCATCATTAAAATTTTGGCCTATGGCTATATAGGCTTATTATCCTAACATTGAGACTCCAGGTTAGATGAATTCACTTTGAAATACTTTAGTGTTAAAGGATTCTATTTATCTGATGGAATCTCTATTTTGGTATGCTTTTTCAGCCGAGATAATATTACTTACCACACGCAGCAAACTCAAACTGCCAAAAGGAGTCCATTCAAGTTAGTGATGGATGGTTCAGATTCTTTCGGTTTCAGTTAATCAGTGTATTGATGCAAAAAACTACTGAAATGAAAATCAATGTGACTTGGAACCTCGTCCTACACTAAATAACTTTAATATATCCACACTGAATGAGCACTATAGAAAAGTGGTTGTTAAGATGGTTGGTTAATATTGGGACTAGATCCTGCATCAATGCTTGTAGAAATATAATACAAATGAAGTATGACAAGTTTTGAAAACAGAGTTACATGACTCTTGGCAACATTAGACCTACAAAAACTGCAAATGTTTAATTTACATAGAATTATTAATCAGGGGTTAACATTTAACACTGATAGTTAACTGTTCAGTATATTATTAATTCTTACAATTGTGTCATGCTGCACAAATTATGCCTTTTGGAGATCAAGCAGAGTAAGAACATTTAATAAGTCCTCTACCCCCTTTTGTTATTTGTTGACACTGCCTGCATACTTTCATATTTCCTATTGATAGCTCTGTTGGGATATCTGAATTACTTAGACCATGAAGCATTATACTGATTTTTTAAAGTATTTCTATTAAAAAGGGACAAAATTCTACAAATGTTTCCTATAAGAGATAAAAGACAAACGAAGATCAAATTACCCTTCTTAGCATCCTCTATCCTCTTGAATAGACCGACAAAGCATGCAGTTTTTCCATACCCTACCATCTCTTGAAGATGTGAGGGTGCTGCTGTCTGTGGATAGTGCATATGTCTCATTTGCCAATTGGTAATCTACCATTGAATTTAAAGGTTAATGGAAGACTGGATTATTTTCCAAGTACCTTGTGGAAATTGGAGTTACCGTTGATTTTCTTTTTTATATTTCTGGCCTTGTTGCCTTTTTCTTCTGCTCTGTTTTTATCTTACCTTCCTAGATTTGACCTCTGCATTGTTATTGGATTACTCTGGACTTTTACCTCCACTCCATTTAATAGGTCTAGATGCAGTGTACAACTTCATGTGAACGATACTAGAGATAAACAAATAAAATTAATTGACCGTTGTGAAGAAAACTGATTTTGAATCTAGAGAGACTGAAGAAGGAAGCTTTTACTGTGATTGCATCTTGTTAGCTGTTTTGAAAAACCACCTGGGTGAAGGTGAAACTACTGCTTTCGTCTTCCATTGATTAAGGAGTATGTAGCAACCAGTCTCTCTCTCTCTGTGGCTCTTCATGTCTGTGAACTTCTCTCTGCGTTGGATCATTTTCTTCCATTAATTTAAAGAAAAACACCATATCCATACAAGCGTCTTGCTTTTCCTTTGGTGTTGAAGTTTGAGGTTTCTGAATGTGTGTATCATCATCGTCAGATAATTCCTTATTGTTCTCCTCTTGAATAGGAAAAAGGTCTTCTTCTGACATTGGCTGTAAATGAGAATCAATCATGTCAGGGTTGATATCTTAATCCAGTTCATTCATTGGCTGAACAACTTCCTCTGTGGCGCTGGAGGGGGGTCTCTTCATAGCCTTAAAAATTTGGTACAAACTTGAGACACTACTAATTACAGCAGCCATTGTAAACTCCTTAATTTAATCCAAAGAGGCTCCAATGTTAATTGCTTTGCCGATACTATAGCCTTTCCAGAATTCTTTCTAGGTAGGCCCTCCTTCCTTATCAGTAGCCTGGTTGATGGTTCTCTTGATGTAGTACTGCTAGAAGGTGGCTATAACAGCCTAATCCATGGGTTGAATTTCACCTGTAGTATTTAGTATCAGGAATTTTTTTGGGGTAAAAGCTGTGTTGTGATTTTTTTATGTCCAGAGCATTGACCATAATTAACAGTACCCTGAAAGTTAAATTATTCACTTGACAGTAATGTTTCACTGTAGGTCTGAAATGACTGGTGAACCCTTCTTGAATAATCGCCCTAGTCACCCAGGCATTTGAATATGATTTCCAAATGAGGGGCAGCAATCCCTTGTCAATCCTTCAGTGCTCTTGGGTTTTCTGAGAGATAGACTACTATCAGTTCTGACTTCAAGTCTCCTGCTCCATTGCCACCAAGGAGCGATATGAGCCTGTCTTTTGATGCCTTGTGCTCAGGAGCAATTATTTCTTTTTTTGCCAAATATGTTCATATGGGCATCTTATTCCAAAGTGAGCAAGTTTCACAAATGTTGGTGAGCTGAGAAATCATCTCCATTAATCATTTCAGAAAAATTTAAGTAAATTTTTTGGTGACTGTTTTTCTGCCCTAGCAGATTCTCCCTTTAGTTTATTATTGAGCAAACATGCTCTTTTCTGGAACTGGTCGGACCAGCCTTTGCTTGCCTAAAATTCAGGAGTATCAGCATTATCTTCTCCCTAGTGTTGCTTCCAATCATCATGCAAACTTTGAGCCTTAACTTGCATTATTGTTAGACTCAGAAGAATGCTTTTTTGATGTTGATCTTTAATTCGCAATCTCAGGAATTTTTCCATCTCCTGCATCACTACACCCTGCCAATTACTGACAATTTTTGTTGAAATGTTCTCAGAATTTCATACGTGTTATTTTTTTTATCTTTCCCATGACCAAACAGTTAAAAGTGCAGTGGGTGTCCAATTGCATTAAAATATTTCCCCCATTCAGCTTGTCAAATAATTTCTGACTTTTGCTCAATGGTGTTAAGTTGATGTGGCTGTTGCTTATCTTTGTTGGTCTCTGTCACCTCATTTTGTATGTTTTTTACTCATTCTTATTCTACGGAATCAAGAAAATTCAATGAAGGAACTCATTACTCCTTGCATTATAGTCTATGCCCTGCCCATGGTCATAGATGTTCTGCTGACATTGCAATGCAGCAGCTGAATTTGAAGAAGCTGATGCAGGGATGTTTAACGTATGCATAGCTGGGTGAAATTCAAAAATTTACAGTAGAAACTCGATAATATGAAGCATAACTGTCGGTCCCTATGAAAAGCCTATGCTAAGTACATGGTGCTATTCGAAAATACAAAGTTTCGAAAATAGGACATTTTTGAAATTACAAACCATGGACACAGTCCCCACAGAGAAACTGGTTTGTTTTTACTAACGTTGGGGGGAAATTGCATCGGAAAAGCTCTCTATTTGCCGACGTAGACACCTAACAAATCAGCATTGGTGAATATAATGTATAAATTATGTAAAATGCGTGAATTTTAGTGCAGTCATCTCTCACTAGTGCCTGAGTCACACAGTTATTTATCATATTTAAGTCGTGGATAATTTAGATCTTGAGTGACGGGGAAAATATTATAGCAGAAACAACAATTGCACTTTTCTACAAATTGTGGAAAAGTTCCGCAAGTTGTGGAAAAGTGCAGTTGTTGTTTCTGTTATAATGTGACGAACTTCCACAATATTTCACCTGAATCTGTTGAAATTAGATGGGGAAAATGGTAGATTGAGGCAATTTTTCCCTTATTTTATTTTTGTTTTAACTGTTAGCTGCATTTCCATAATGTCAACAATTCTCTTTTGGTTATAGCTTATGTGTGGCGCCACATACCAGCTCACTACCATGTGCTATTAGCAGCAATTTTAATTTATTGAGTGCTTGAATGGAAAAATGACGTTATTAAATGATGGGAAATAGGACTGGGTTACCTATTGCAGTCACTATCCCTAAAATCCATGGCTTCAATGAATAAACCCGCATTTACTCCTGCCCTTGTCCATATTTCATGAGACAAAAGAAAAAAAAAACAGTTTCCAAGAATTTGCGAGGGTATATCCATCCCTGCGATTGATATAATTTTGCATTTAAAACAGATTATTTCAATTTTTGAAACAGATGACCCAATTGGGGGAGTGGCTCATCAATATAACATCATAATGTATAAGACCTGTGATAAACCACATGAGTAAACCAGAAAACTGAAATCTTAATAATATTATCACCACGGAAGCCTTCTCTTTTACTAAATTCCAAGATGTTGTTGAGGTAACTCCATGAAATAATACTGGAATCACCTTTCATCCATGAATTATTACAGTGAATTCGTTGGGTATCCAGGCCTTGATACATTACATTTGATCTATTATCACTGCTATCCCTGATTTCATTGAGATAAATAACCAATTGAATGAGATTTCATTCTGATGGCATGAGTAACTTTGACTCCTTGGGATTTTAATACGCGGGTATGACACAACATGGGCATGAATTGGATCCTGATGTGCTATATTTCAAAATCACCCGACATTGAGAAGAATCTAACTATGGAAGTACTACTCTGCGAAAACTTACGGTTGTTATCAGGATTTTACCACAGAAAGTAGTTAGGTTTCAGCCTCAGCTGGGGTAGATTTTTTCCGTGACCCCAACCTCTTTCAAAGTTCTCCTTGAGTAAGTTTTACAAAGTTACGCTTCAAACAGTCAGTCCTGTTTCATTTTCGTGTTTTATGCTCCGCAGCAAAGTCAAGCATAGAAGACGTAAGTCGCAGAGGGGAAAGAAAATAACTAAATAATGGAATTAGGAACACTGGATCTGGAATATCTCCGCGATGCTCATTTAGGATGAAGTTTGGTCCAAAAATCAATGAGTGATTGGGATATCACTTTTTAAATACGAGGTATTTTATTAGCTTCTATGTTTTAGCTTACCGAAGTTGGCATATAAGGACGACATTGGATAAAATGGCATTCAGCATAACCCCTACGATGCGAAGAGATAATGCGTAGAAGGATAAAAAAATAATCGCTTACTTTATTTCCTGGATTAATGTTTTGCCGGGTAGAACTATAGACTTGAATATTCAAAGTGAAAAGGAACTTGGTCATGAGTTAATGTTTTTTACTCCAACTTCAATGAGTGGTAAAACTGTTTGGCTTGGAACGAAATAATATTTCTCCCCAATTTTGTATATCCAGTAGGCGAAGAGGAAGAAACCACGAATAGTGACCTGAGAAGGACTTTTTAAATGGACTGAGTCCTTTTCTCTTTTTACCTATAATTGAGTGATAAAGAAAGGGTGATTGGAAGTGTAGTCGGGCCAGCTACCGTCTTAACTGCGTGTATGTTAGAAACAATGCCCATACCAGTTGCATGTCCTGATTAGCTGCAGATTAACAAAGCTAAAGTCTTAAAAAAAGTAGAACTAGCTTCATATACCTCTTCTAAACAGTGAAAATTTTGCAAAGAAAATGAATTCAAACTAATAATCATTTGCATAGGGAACTTAGTGGTGATAGTTACTTCACGAGCATTTGTGACATTTAGCTTATGATATAAAGGCATTATTTTGAAAGCTTTCTCGAATAACGTCTATAAATCGTTTTAAAACTTTTCCAAAGACCAGAGAAGTCAGGGGGGGAGAGGGGAAATATTTTTTGTGATTTATTAAAAAGGCTCGAAAATACGAAACTCAAAAATATGAAGTGCCGATTTTTCGGTCCCGCTAACTTCGTATTATCAAGTTGCTACTGTATAGGCCTATCACAGCTTCATGTGAGCCCTCTCAGCTGCCACTCTTCAGAGTTTATATTGGGACTTTTCAGCTACTAGCTTCGGTAACAGAGATTCGTTAGTATTTGTTACTTTACAACAAGATACATTACCAATTGAATCAGATTTCATTGTGATGGTATAAGTAACTTTGAGTCCTAGGCATTTTAATATGCAGATATGACACAACATGGGCATGAATTTGATCCTGATGTGCTCCATTTCACCCGAATCACCCGCTGTTTAGAAGGATCTAAGTACTGAAATACTACTCGGCGAGAAACTTATTGTTGTTATCAGGATTTTACCTCAGAAAGGAGTTAGGCTTCAGCCTCAGCTGTGGTAGATTTTTTCCATGACCCCTACCTCTTCCTAAGAAGGGGTAAGCTGCAGAGGGAAAGAGAATAACTAAGTAATGGAATGGAGAATGCTGGATCTGGAATATCTCCGCGCATTTAGGATGAAGCTTCTCTTTCACACTATTGTGAATAAAAAGTTCCAAAAATTGTGGAGTGATTTGTATATCACTTATTAAATATGAGGTATTTCATTAGCTTCTATTTTTTAGCTTACCAATGTTGGTGTATAATGGTGCCAATGGATGTTTTGCAGAATAGAACAATAAGCATGAATCATCAAAGTGAAAAGGAAGTTGGTCATGAGTTAATGTTTCTTACTCGAACTTCAATGAGTGGTGAAACTGTTTGGCTGGGAACGAAATAATATTTCTTCCTAAGTTCGTATATTCAGCAGGCGATGAGGAAGAAACCACAAATAATGACCTGTGAAGGATTTTTTAAATGGACAAAGTCCTTTGCTCATTTTCCCTATGATTGAGTGACAAAAAAGGGTGATTAGAAGCACAGCTACCATCTTAACTGCATAGATTTTAGAAACATCGATAAGGATTGGATTGGTGAAGCACCATCATTGCAAGTGAAGGCATTTCCTGGGCAGCAGTTGAAGCGTTCATTCATTCTCAACGAACCGTGATCTGAGGTTCTATTTTCTTTGGTATCATTCTCCTTGACCTCCACATTAATCTTCCATCTGTCCAAAAAATCTTAACATTTAGAACCGGAAACTTAGTATACTCCGACCTGATTAAGATATGGAAAATGTCCAAATCACATCCAATTTTTTGTCAAGCAATCAGTAATTGGAAGGAAATAATATTTCTTCCCAAGTTCGTATATCCAGCAGGCGACGTGAAAGAAACCACAAATAATGACCGGTGAAGAATTTTTTTAATGGATTGAGTCCTTAGCTCATTTTACCTATGATTGAGCGATAAAGAAAGGGTGGAAGCACGGTTGGGTCAGCTACCATCTTATCTGCGTAGAAGTTAGAAACAAATGCCTCTTTTAAACGCTCTTACCATTTATACATCATGATTAATCGTAGATAAAGAAAGCTAGAGTCTCATTTAAAATGTGGAACTTGCTTTATAAATGTCTTATAAACTGGGCGAAAATGTTGCAAAGAAATTGATGGCCAGCTAAAAATCATTTGCATAGGGAACGAGGTGATAATTATTTCATTAACATTTGTAATATTTAGGTTATGATTAAAAGGCATTATTTCAAATACTTTCTTGAATGACATTTATAAATAATTTTAAAATGTTTCCAAAGACCAGAGAAGTCAGGGGGGAAGGGGAAATATTATTAGTGATTTATTAAAAAGGCTCGAAAATATGAAACTCAAAAATACAAATTGCCAATTTTTTGGTCCTGCCAACTTCGTATTATCAAGTTGCTACTGTATTCAGCTGCCTAATGTCTGAAAGTCTAAATTTACTGTTCAAATTTGAGTGAGAAGTCTCATTTGGAATTTATGGAGGTGCGAATTGTGTGAAAATCGAGGACCATCTGTATGTACTTTCTATATCACTGTCCTTTAATTTTCTTTCCCTGAATTTTCCTTTGTTAATGGTCAGAATATGTATATATACTCACAGTGTTTTTGCCATGTGACTATATAACTTACACCAAGTTTTTTGATCCCTTAGTGTATTTTTATCACTCCTTTGTTTTTTGTGTATTTTTTGTGGTGCCTTATAAAGAATGAAAGGTTGATGTTGCCCAAGTTCCCATTAAGATAATCAAAGGTGATGGGAATGATGTTATTTTACTTCCACTGCTAAGCTGACTTCACCCATTATAGTAAACTGTGTCCATATTCCTAATATAGAATGCATATGATCAACCCATAATTGATGAGGAATATTTGAAAGCAGAGCATATTCTTTATTACAATTGGAATGAAAGGGATGCGGAAGCCCAAGTATCTTATTTGTGTATAATTTTTTCTCATTTAGGAAAAGATCTATTCTGGCAAGCATTTTGAAAATCATTACTCGGGGTCAAATGAAAGGACTTCTTTGGCAAAGGGTAAATGAACACACACTCAAAAGTATTTAACACACATCATGCCCAATATATACCGGGACAAAGTAATCAGGTCCAGAAATGGCAAGGGGGAGTATTGTAAAGGTGAAATGCCTTTGCTGATAATTTGAGCAGCTGCATACTAAAATTATTTGTTCTTCTACTCAGTAGGCTTGCAACAAATATGTTTGGGAACTAAAGTCACCTTTGAAAATGTGAAGGGAAAGAGAGAATTGTCATGTGAAGAAAATTAACATGCCTACTTCAGAGTGAAATTTTACTTTTTTTTAGCGTTTCTATTGGTCAAAGAATAGATGTAGCTAAAATGTATCATGGCTAAATTGCAGCTCATGACTGTCACGAAAAGTGTGTCCCTATCTGTCTAAGTTGATTCTTGATCAAACTGCATAGAATCTGGATGTCTTCTTTGCTGATTTGTCTCAGTTACTTCTTTGTTTGTTGTTTATGACCTAATAAAAATGTGAGGAACTTTGGTCGCATGTAAAACAATTGCATGGAGCATGATCATGTAATTAGGACATATTGTCAGTACAAATAATCTTACCTTTGAATGATTTAATAGCAGTGTGCCCAGTTTTCCTCTTTGAGTGCTATCAGGCAATATGAAATCCCTACAGTTCTGGTCGAAGTCTCATCTTCAGTATCATTTAGCAGTATTATTTTTATGTTGTAATTTATTGGCTGGGAGGAACTACATAGATAAGGGTCCTACAATTTTTCTTTTCTACATTTGACATCCCTTTGTGCTGAAATCATCTATTCACCCTTGCAAGATTTTCTAGTTCATAGTTGTCAGTTAAGTTATGGGCTTTTTGGATTGTTGAAACTTCTTTTGCAACAGTCGGTGTGATTTTCAGAAAAGTAGGTCTTGAAAAATTGAGCATAGGCTCCATCCAGGTGCAGATACAATAGGGATGTTTATGTTCCTACCAAAACCTATGATTTTTTTGTCACAGGAAAACTTTTAGGGTTTTTCATAGACTTTATCATAATTCAACGTTTCTTAAACAGTTTAAAGCAAAGCAGCGGAAAAATTATTTATTTGAGAGCTTTCTCATATTTTACCACATTTGTTTACTGAAATGAGATCAGTGAATGTTACCAGCATATGGGAGAAGAAAAACAAATGCAATGACACAAAATATTTATACTTTTTATTGAATGGGTTCTATGTCAACATGAAGGCTCACCATTTGACCTCCTCGAATATTTATGAATTTACACGTTGATTTTCTCTTGTCTCAGTTGAGATTGTGTAAATTTCATTGAAACGATGGAATACTTTTGGAGATATAGCTGTTTGTGACCCAATGCCATGACCTTATTCAAGATGACAGAAATTTTGGCACCTTGAGGTTATAAATCTCCAAAGATTTTATTTCAAAACAAATGATTCATGGCTATCTTGTACATAACTTGTTGCTCCTGTTATTTAAAATTATGATAATATCTTATTATTATGGAAATTGTGAAGCTGAAGATAGAAAGGGAAGTTATGCGCAGAAGTAAAATTCCCAGTGGGCAGTACAAGAGGGCTTCCTTGCCCATAATTGCCCTCTGCCTGCCCATTCCTTCCTTCATCAACCACTGTGTTCCAATCACCCATTACTACCTACTGCTTATTACCAGGTATTCTATCAGTTGTTTCCTCCCACTGAATTGTATATCCCATTTGTCTCTTCAGTGATTCAAGGTGGGTGTATGAACTTGGATTATAACTAGGTTCATTGGCTCTTCCTTTAACTCAGTGACTATTATCCTATCACACACCTATCTGTGTAGACTACTTTCCTACCAAGTTTCATCTACATTATGAATGCAATACCATGCTGGCTTTCCTCCCGTCTACTATGTATCACTCTGTAGTCATCGCTCTGATAATCTCCCCTCTTTCCATCTTACTTTGCTCATACCTTTGATGTTTACACCCACATTCTCCATTTCTTTCCTTTTATTCTCTACCTTTCTCTCCCTTAACATAGTTCTACCATTCCACATGCCTATTCTGATTGTTGCATTCCTCTTCTGCAGCTTTTTTTATCTACTTCAGCAATTGCCTCTACTTCTGTACAAGGATATCATGTGATGATGACAGAAGGGGCACGACACCCCCCCTGCCCCTCTGCCGCCAGGCACAACACCCATCCCATTGGGCCTAGTCCCATAGTTGCCAGGGTTCATTTTCATGTAAAAACTGTCCAATATTACTAGAGTTTTAATTTAGTGGTGCTCCATGGCCTTCCCCATTGCATTTTTTATGTGATGCCATCGTGTGAGAGGTCACCCCACTGGGGTCAGATGCCTTCTCCAGCCATCTCACTAAGGAACAGATGGTGTGTGGACTGCCTATTATCAATCTCCTAACCTTCAGCCTATCTAGTGTGGGTGGCCCTACCTGGAGCATTGCTCCTGCCAGTTCAGCTCTAAGGATCATCATAGCTCACAATTCCTTCCACCATGACAATGTTGTAGTCCTTGAAAAGAGATGTATATTGTAATGAAGTACAATTAATAGAGTGATAAAAATATATAACAAGTATCTGGAACAATTTTTGAATCCATGAGCAAAGCTGTTAGTCTTTTTTTAACTGGTATCTCATATGTTCTGAGAAGTGGAAAAAGATTAATCAATGCTGTTGCATTGTGGGTTGCGTATCGTCTTTTACTAGTTAATATTCAATCGTGACAGCCTTGCTATGGTGAAAGATTAGTAAAATTATGAAAACATTTAATTAATGGTATAAATTGGGACATGATTAACTTATGTGAGAATATTTGTGGGTTTAACATGTTTTTATGTTATATGGCATCACCTTTCTGAGTGATTTCTGTCTCTTCATGCTCAAAAATAGCGTACCTCCTACTTTTCTCAATCAATTATTAGACTGATAGGGGAACTTATCTTTGGACATATTTGGTAACTGCGGGAAAGTTGTTTTGAGCTCAGAAAGTAGAGACAAATACAGAAGAAGATAGGTTGTCTAGAATTTTAAATTCAGAAGTATTTAAATAAAAGAACATTGATCCATAACTTTTGTTAACTTTTATTTCAAATTGTGTTGCTAAAATGACAACTGTTTTTCCATTTGAAAAAATTCCCTTAGCTCTGTTTGGATTTGTGTTAACCCCACCAGTTTTAAGCCCATGAAATCTTTCTGTCCATCTGTGATGATACAATTCTGACTGCAACTTTCGTCATTCAGCACCAGCGGGATGGAGGTGGGGAGAAAATGGAATCGATAATAGCAACTTCATAAAAATAATTTGTCATACAATTTCGGAAACAAATAACCTCTAGTCTACTGACTCAGCTCACTCTACTATGAAAGTAGATAGATTGGCACCCCTTACAGCCTTGAAAAATTGGATATGTAAAAATTCAGCTCTATCCTCAGCCCATAAGATGGAGATAGAGTTTAGGATATATTTATGGGTAAATAAAAGTGCACAAAATAGCTTGGAAAATAGAAAATCAATACTAAAGAATGATGTTTTTGTAAAATTAAATTTATAAGGTGTATACCCATGTAATTGTGATATCATCTAGATTTTCGTATTTCTTGACGATTCATCAATTATGAATGAAACTTTTTACGTGATGTTTTTAGGCTCTATAAATTGCATGGTAATTTAAATAGGCAAAGTTTGTTTTGCTCATTACTTTCTAGCCCTTTGATCGTAGTATCTTTTGTAATGAATTACTATAACTTTTTCGTCCATAGTGCCTGAGGTAAGGATGTAAGTTATTTCTGGAAATATTGTAATTTGGAGTATATCAGGTCCCACAAGTTCCAGATTAGCTGTCTCCTTCTGTAAATCATGAAGATGGTTCAAGTGACAACTGTAATGAACTATCCATTACAAAGTGGAATATTTGTGCTAAGTTGGTACATCACGCTAGCAACCACTGAATGAACATACCATCATTTTGAAAAAACTGGAACAAATTTGAGGCACTTATTTTACACATTTTTCTTAGTATCATGTACAATCTGAAGTTTAGGACTGAAAAGGTAATTTCACTGCATTAAATATCTCACTCTACCAAATGTCTTGCACATAAAAGTCTTTACTGATAGGTGGGACCACTATTCTTATTTCACGACAATTCACAAATTCACTTTGTATATTTTAAATTTAAAGAGACTTTACTGTATGTTCGTATTTATTTATAAGTCTTGTATTTTGAAGGATGAACTCAAGTATTTTTAAGACCATTAAAGTTAGATATTTCTACTTTTCAGACTATATAGTCCGGTCAGAGCGTAAGGAAAACTGTCATATTATCATTCAGTATGGCACTACATACTACATATCTTAATGTTGCATCTCAATGTCTACTGTTATAGGAATGGGGTTGGGGCAGTACTACCCAAGACTTGTTTGCCAGTTGTGAGCGACTTTTTTCTGGTCCGAACAGAAGCTGGCGAGAAACTGATGTTTGAAATAATGCTGTCATTCATGCTATTAGGCAATATTTCCATGGGTTAGTGCAGCCTGTACTTGTTTGTTTAACATAAATAATTGTGTATTGGCATATTATATTTTTTGTTCAAACAACTATTAAGCTATATTTTGCCTTATACACTTTTGACTCTTTGCAGTTGCAGGCATGTACATATGCGATGCCTGCTTTCAGTCTTTGTTCTCACACATGCAGAGGCTTTCATCCACATAGCATTTTCTTTAAATGGGCTATGCATGAATGATACAATGTGCTTGGTGAAGGTCACTCATTAGATAAACCTCTCTGTGTATTTTTATGCATGTGACAGTAACAATTGAATTAAGGATATTTCTTGTCCAGATAAGTAGTTATTATGAGTGAAAAGTTAGCTAAAAATTCAGGGACTAGCTAATATCTGGTGTTAGGAAAATTCTCCATATGCTCAGAGCATGAGTGGTTGAGCAGGAAATGAAGCCCATGTTAATATACGTAGTTTTGCAGTATACTGTATGATAATCGATACCTCAAATTTCTTTCTTAGTGTTCATCATATGTGTTTTATTCAGCTTATAAATGGTAGAAGCTCATTCTATTGACACATCTCTTGTTGTGGCTACTTCATATTTCTCAGCCCATATGAAGCACTGATATAGTTTGGGTAGATTTTTGAAAAAAAAATAAATTAACCCTTGGCCCATAAGTCTCAGGCTGATTTTAGATTGTGGGGACTAAAGTACCGGCTGACCATATGGATGGCCAGGGTTCAAATGTCTACAGAGGAGAATATTTTTCAGAGAAAATCAGATTCATACTTGAGTTTCTTGTGGAGGGCACCTCAGGAGCAGTACTCCATCTGTCAGATGAGACTTTTAACCGTGGTCCCCTTGGCACCTTTTTTTAAGAGCAGGCTAATGCCAACACTGGTTTTCTCTCCACCCTTCATCCCTTACCTGTACCGTTTGGCGCAAATGACCTTAGCTTTTGGTCGCCTCCCCTAATATTCAATCCAATCCAATTTTAGATTACATTTTCAAGTCAAGAAACTGCATCTCATTGGCCAGGAAATAGGGTGAATATGATTTCAATAAATTATTTCACATTGCATTTCACTTAGTGTTTTATTCATTTTGTATCGTGTCTGTATCACAGTCATCACATGATAGTGCCAAATAAGTGTTGTCTTGTATTCCTCTCTGTCAAGTCCAAGTTTAGAGTCAGGTTTAGTCCCTGAGCAATTCACTTTAGGTGCTGTTTGCTATTTGTTGCAAAAAATTTGTTGCCTTACAATCTTCATCATAATATTACTGTGATATTTTCGTGGAATTATAATTTGGTAAGGAATGTCTAATTTAGTGTAAAACAGCTAAAATTTATCTCAGCTCTATTTAATGAATAATTAAGCTAGATGGTTTTCATTTACAGGAATGGATAAATAACTAGGCTCCGATAAAATGTACTAGTTAGTATGAAATAGCTATTCATTCTCATGTATCTTCAAAGGAACTCACGTTATTTCTCAAATGTTGTTAATAGTGAGGTCCACTCTTTTGTTATCCAAATCATAATTGCTGCCAAAATCCTGAGGGGATAACTTATGCTTTAAAGTATGAGCAACAGTTATGTGCCACAACTTAGTTAACAGGCCTGTGGTGGGTATTTTTGCCATATTGTTTCTGTAAAAAAATTAAATGCTTAGAAAAACATTTTTGGTACTTGCATGACTGAAATACCAAGTGTTCTGCTGCAAAGTTGCTTTACTTTTCTGCTCTTTTATCAACATATTTTCTGTTGGTTTTTATATGGTGCAAATGTTAGGGTATTTTACTTGTGACTTATTGTTTAATTAACTTTTTTACTTTTATAGTAGTTGTTACATGAATTATGGTGTAGGCAATATTAACTCTTTCACTGAGTGCTGAGTATGTTTCCTCATGGTTTATATTGCTATACACACTATCACAATTCACTAAATACACTCATGCAATAGATGTCACCATCTCACCTCCAAAACTTTTACATCTTTACACGGCTAGTGACCTACCACCCCCTGCTGCATGCCCATGCAGCAGCTCGTGGGGTATTATGTAGATGTAGATCAGTGCAGTTTATAATGATATTCATTAGCACTACAACCATAACATTGCACAGGAAAATATTGTTGCTGCAAAAGGAGTAAAATTTAAACTTATGTATAAATATAAAGGATGTGCATTTATTTTCAGCTCATTTAACTTAAAATTTTTTTTACCTGACTTACAAGATTCTCTTGGAGGACCTTAATCTAAACATTGTTTTTTGTGTATATCATCAGATCACAAATGTTTGTTGAACATCAGCTAAAGATCTATGAAACATTTATTAATGCAAGGTGAAGTGGACGCATATTTTTTGGAACAAAAAATAGTCATACAGTGGAGCCTACTTATAACGAACCCACTTGTAACGAAGTCCCATTTTTAATGAAGTGAAAGCCATTCCTTGTCAAAAAAAGGCCCTTTCATCATGTAAAAAATCTCGCTTTTATCGAAGGCATACTGAAATGAGTCCCGCTTATAACGAAGTTAGTCACACAGCAAGATATCCTTTATATTTTAAACCTCTTTTCGGCTGATGCAAAACATCATGGCAATATCACCTTCAACCTCGAGACCTCTATCAATATCCGATTATTTATATGCAAGATTGCTCATCCAGAAATCTACCCTAAGCACTTGAACTCCTCTTCTCAGACTAGGAGAACATGGGAACTCCCATCCCTTCTCGCTAGTCACCCCTCCCCTTCCCTGCCGATGGGTCCTCCCGTGATTGTCGGTTAGTCTCTGGTGGTTTGTTGCTGTATCTAGTGCTGTGTTACACTTATTTGCGCAATCGTATAGATGGTCTTGTGACGTTGATCACTATGGAGAGCGATAAAAGAAGAAGAAGACTGTTAAGTTTAAATATTAAAGTTTTGAAAAATTGAAATGTCGCAAAACAGTACAATATTTCACTGAGTACTTTGTCAACAATATTAAAAAATCGGGAGAAAATTGAAAAATATAGTGAGCGTGTGACTTTGGGAGTACATCGCGTAAAAATCTGCCGCTCTAAATATGCAGATATTGAGGATGCTGTGTTTAAGTGGTTCGGTGATGCCCATGCTTGCAATGTTCCAGTTAGTGGCCCACTGCTGAAAGTACAAGCACAGAGGTTTTCGGTCTTCTTAGGTAAGGACTCCCAGCCAGGAAATAGGTGTTTGGACCGCTTTAAAGAGAGGTATAACACTGCATACCACTTAATTAGTGGCGAATGCAGTTCAATGGACGAAGCTATCTGTCGACAGTGGTTAAACCAAAACAAAAGCCTAATCCAAAGTTATGCCCCCAGTGATGTGTATAATGTGGATGAAACCGGGCTGTTTTATCAATTAACGCCCAATAAAACAATGCATTTTAGGTGTGAGCCTTGCCATGGAGGCAAACACAGCAAGGTGTGCGTAACTATTCTGTACTGTACTTGACAAAAGCGACAGGCGGCGACTGCTTGTCATAGGAAAGTCACAAAAGCCTCGGTGCTTGAAAGTCATTCGGAATATGCCAGTTGCTTATAAGAGTAACAAGAAGGCGTGGGTTACTAAAGACTTGCTTACAGAGTGGCTTGTCTAATTGGACAAGGATATGCAGCGACAAGAATTTTATTTTTCATGGACAACTGCACTGCCCAACACTGCCCAATGCGTGACTTTTAACTTTAAGGCTGTTATAGTGAAATTTCTCCCTGCAAACACAACTGCTAAATTACAGCCATTAGATCAAGTAATAATTTACACCTTGAAGACGCAGTGTAGGTGTCGATTGGTTGAATGGATATTGGCAAATATTCGAGTGGAACGATCTACCGCTGTTAGCCTCTGGGATGTTATCCAGATGATAAATGCTTTGTGGAAAAGTTGATCACCTATGACTCCCACCTCTTCTTCCCCTCCATTCGCTCGCCATTATCGTCAACTGCTGGAAATACGCAGGTTTTTCTTCGATAGTGAGGATGATGCGTCAATAGTAACCAGCAATTCTAGTTCCGATGATGATATCGACACTGCAGAAATGGTCAGTGACGAGGACACTCAACAGTAAGTTGAACGTTTATGGAGTCAAATTCCTGAGAGGGAAGGCAGTTTTATGGATTTTGTCGCTGTAGATGACCAGCTTACTACGTGTGAGCCTGAAAATGAAGAGTCAATAGTAGAAAATGTCCGTCAAGCCAGCGCAGCTGCTGAAGAGTTAGAGAGAAGCGATTTGAGTGAGGCAGAAAATATTCAAGATCCAATACCAAGTCAAAAAGAAGCATTGGATTCTTTGGATATGGTGCGGAATCACTGTGAAGGGTATGGGCTAAATGTGGAAGCACTATCACTAAGGCAAATTGAGAAATCAATCTTGGCCAACAGGGAAGGGAAATCTAAGCAAACCTAAGTGACAGATTTTGTTAAACAGTGAAAATTACTGGTTCTTAAGCATGAGGTCCAAATGTTTTGGTCTTCTCTGTGATTTACGTTTTGTTGTAATTTATTCTGAGTTTAGGTTATCACTTTTTATCAGCAAAGTTACTTTTTATTACAAGAAGCCTAGGGTAATATATATTTTGATTTTCATTACTGGCAGAAGATCAGGACAGTGTATACTACTATATTTAATATTCATTTGCTGGAGCAATGGCTATGAACCCTTTTGAGTATTTGTTGGCTGAAACTCATAGCTATGAACAATAATTTTAAATTTTGTTTATTAATATAATTACTTTTTGTTGCCCAAAGCTTAAGGCAGTGAACTCATCAAGAAATGTCTTAATGTTTGGATATTTTTACTTAAAAAAATAAAATTTCTTCCCAGTGTGGATACATATTTTGTGTGTGTGCTCCGCCTACCTACCCAATATTCACTGAAATTTCACCTCCACAACATTCGTAAGTCTCAGGTGCTTTTCTCTTCCACTTACCCCTTACAAAAAAACTCTGCGGCTAAACTCTCCCTTCCCATTTCTTAACCTCCGCTTGGTGTTGTGTTTCCTGAAATCTGATGCCTGTCTACCTTTCCATTCAGCCCACTCCCTTCCCCTCCCATTCCATGTTTCACTCCCCTTCCTACCCACCTCCATTCGCCACTCCCCTTCCCACCTCCACTTCCCCTCCATTCACTCGCTGACTGCCCCCTTCCATGCCGAGGACCTTCCCATTCCACCCAGGTTCCGGAGGGGGGACGCCAGTGGAGGAAATTCTGAAATGGAGCTTACCTATGTCGCACATCAGTAGCTAGCCTTGATGCTGATGATTTAAACATGATGCGTGGTTTATATAATCGTTAATGATAGTCCTCATGGAAATTGATACCCTTCAGGAAACATACATTTCCTACATTAGATGTCCCACCATCAACTGGTAGGTTTGCAATAAGTTTTTGTTGTTGGGTGCTTTAAACGAAATACCTGCCGAAGCCCATTTTGCCCAACCCCAACTAGCAAGGGTCTTCAAGCTGGAAGTCCCTTGTACCATTGTGAAGTTAAGTAGGGGTATTAAGTATATGTATTGTAACGATCCCCGGCCCGTCCAGATTAATTCTTGGACCGGGAAAAATGTCTACAATCAAAACCCTCATGAATCTCTCCCGCACGAGATCCACAGGATAAACCTGCGTCACCTTAGATAAGTAAAGGCCTCTAAAAAGAGGATCAGCGGGGGGGTTCCCGACCTCGTTCAATTTCTCGTATTCCCTGTTTACCGCCGGGGCAGGGCGTAATGAGGGTAAAAGGGATGTGGCAGGTGGTGATGGGGAATCTCTTCTCTCGACCCGTGAATACGGATGAAACTGACTCACACTCAAGCTCATTTAACCACACATTATTATTTCCAAAACTGGCATATATTACAAAATCAAATAACCCTCTTAAAATTAGTGAATGATGAATGAACGAAATGAATATTTGAGGAAATTATGGCAAAATGATGAACAAAATGATGGCAACACAATGATACAAAAGTAATTAGCACCGTCATAGGCAGTGGGAAAGCAATAACAATTCTGACACATTCACGAATCACTGGGAGGTAATTATTAGTCCTTCCCATTTTTTCTTTATGCTTGGATCACACTAGCGATCACACACTCACAGGGGATGGGAGGTGTTTGCAACTGAATGCCTATGCTGTAGCAAGAAAAGAGGGTTTTGGAAGTATTTGTCGGGCGGCGACGATCTTACGTGGCCGCAGCGACTGTAGCCTCGGCCTGAAGATAGCGGCAGTGTTGGCTCCTCCGACTGCAGGCTCCTCCACAACAGGATTAGAGCGGCGTCTGCCACACAATGCCTTGGATTCTCCTTCTGGCCGTGGTTCCTTTGGGGGGGGGGGGGGGGGTTCCCTTGTTATGGACCATGCGTGGCAAATCAACGGCCACGCAGTGTTGGTAGCACAGTCTCTCCTTCTCGAGGTCTCCTCCTGGACGTCCAGTCTTTCGGTCGCAAACGTGCATATCACAAAATGGGCATAGGCTCTGCCCACTAGCGTGTCTTGTCAAGAAGTTCCTCTTTTCTCATTGCTGCCGCTCGCCTTTATACCCCTCTAACTGACGGGGTGGGGGTCTCGATGTGGGGGAAAATACACTATGAGAGGGGGGGGTTTGCATTGTTGGTAAAATATCCTATGTCTCACTTCACTCGTCTGTTGTTTCCACTCACTCCAGTGACCTTGATGGTCGCACACTGTACACTACACAATTCACACACACACCATCTCATCCTTCTCCACGGGACGAGTTTAGAGGGGGTGGGGTAAGGATATGGACGGGCTGAGGAAAGTTGGAGTGGGAAACAGATCAGGCAAGGAAATACAAGGTGTAATGGGGCAAACCATTACAACATGGACAGATATATTAAAAAAGTTGTCAATTAGAGTTGTTCACGGAAAACCGGTCCATGCAGGTGAGTATACTAAGTGTTAATATCAAGTTCTCAGGCTAGTAAGTCACCCGCAGACAATTTTTTGGCACTGGGAATATTTGGTGCTGAACTTATGCCTCTTGAGCAAGGGGTATCTTCTTTCAGAAATAAAGGTGGGGTGAGAGTAAGAGCTCCAGAAATAAAGGTGGGGTGAGAGTAAGAGCTCCAGTGCGGAGGCACGAACGAACCAATGAAAAGGTGGGAGGGGGCCCTCCTTGACTGAACTGCGTCATTTTCCTCTCGAATCTAGAAGGCTAACCCATCGACCCTCGAGGGCTGTGTCTGGCTTTATGACTACCGTCGTTAGCAGTGGCCAGGTACCCCTATTAAAACGTGATTGGGGGAGGTCTCAGAATCCTTTTCATTGATTGTAAAGATATGTAGTATGGATAATAAAATTTTCCTATGTTTTGAGAGATTTTTGGCATATTTTACTATAATGAGCTTCATTATTCCCTTCAGCAGATATTAGCATCGATAGATAATTAATTATACATATCAATATGAGGCTAAATCATATTGTGCAATTACAGTAAGTCAGCATCCCCCCTCCACGGGTGACCACGATTTCAACAGGATTTATATGGTAGCCTGGCCCAAGCAGAAAGACATCCACACCTCTCTAAATGGTGGCTTATCCCTGACAATTTCTCTGATGCATATTCTGAGGCACGGTGAAAATTTCTTCATGTAAATAGGTGAATTTCATGAATGTATGAATAGGAGACGACAAAATTACCCCTCCTCTGTTTACAATCTTTACTGTGCGAAAGATAGTTGAATGATATGTTCATTTGAGCATCTATGGGAAAAAGGTTCTTTAGAAGTTGGCTAAGGTGACAGACTCTGAAATGGAGTATAAAAGCAGTTTTTTCGGTTGATTCGGATGGTAGCCTTTTTCCTAAATGCTTTTGCTTTCTAGACACTTCTTTTCCTTTCCTGTGCAAGGTTATAAAATAATAGCCGCGATAGTACACCAGTTTGCTTGGTTCAAAGTTCAATTCTAAGTTCACAAGAGCGGGCACACATACAACGAAGTTCAGATACAACGAAGTAAACTGCCAGCCCCCTCAACTTCATTATAAACGGGCTCCCTCAACTTCATTATAAACGGGCTCCCCTGTATTATAATTTTTTACTTCATCTAAGTTCATCCAATGATATCAAAGTATCAAAAGTATTAATAGATATTCCTTATGGTGTATTTTTTAAAATTAAATTAAAATTAAAAATTGAGGTAAGGTTCATGAAGAACAGTTTGGATTTGCCTTATCCAAAAGCCAAAGGAAATGTCTAATGGGTCATTTGGATGAAAGTACTGAGAAAGGAACTATGGTCATTCATAACATTCATGGATGAGAAAAAGCTTGTCATAAATTAGGTTGGTAAAAGATACTAACAGCTGATGCAGTGACTTGATGAACTGAATCTCATGATTTTAGGTTCAATTTCTAGTGTCAGCAATTGGTTAACAATGTTTCTCCTCAACTGCAGGCAGCTTCATCTGGTCGAAGTTCAATCTGAAGACACCCCCTAAATTGTGGCATTCTATTCAAAAGAGAGGATATCTTACAGTCTTAATGAGGGATAGGCTATTATACTTTCTGAATGACTTTTAGATGATGCCACACATCTTTAACCGGTAGACACTTACGTTACTAGTGGTGTCAATATCATATGGTCAATCTATCATAACCTTAAGAATGAATATAGGCAGGAGCTTTACTCTAATTGGTCATTTTCTCATTCTAGTAATTGAAGGAAATTGGAATGTCAAAAATTAAGGATAATAAAGATTCATGGGCAATAAATCTATGAAACACATTCCCTCTGCTTATCTTCTCTTTTTCATACTTATTCTAGAATATATAGGTATGAAAAAATTTGCTGTAAAGCCCTAATAATTTGCACATTGCCTCTTGCATTTTGTCACTACCAACAGACTGGGGACTTAAGGATTGTATGTGGCATGTGTTTTGAAGAACACCTGACTCAAGTTTGCAGGCCCATAAGAAGAGAATATGTAAAACACTGGGCCCTTGCTAATCCATACTGGGATCATATAGATCCCTCCATTATCCATACAGGCTTCCAGCATGTAATACTGGTCACTTATTTCAGGGAATGCAAGATGAAATTACTGTCACATCATCCAAAATTGTTTCTGGTCTCAGTACATATAGTAGAAGATCGATAATCCAGAATATGCAAGACCAGATACATTCCTGAAATACTGTTTTTCTGGTGTTTAAATCAATTTTATTTTAGTGAGCGGTATAAGTTAAAAAACTGTAATAAATCCCCTATGAGGTGATGAGTAATGTGGAAAACATTTTACGTTAACGTTTTGCATATAAAGGTTCAAACCATCACTTTTTAAGTCATCACTTGTGGAAGTATTGACTGAAAGATACAAGATACTCTTCTGAGAATGAGAAGTGCAATTTCCTTGGCTGGCACTCATGGGATTGACACAAAGCCAAACAGCACTTCATGGTGGCTTTTTTAATGGCTAAGAATTTCCCATTGCTGTGGTAGAACGTAAAAAAATGAGGGTAGCAAAATTTGTGCTCACCGTCCATTATTTAGATGCTTCTGTTGTTTAGAATTCTGAATTACTGATCTTCAATCATATTTTGTTTGATATTTTTTGAGCTGTTATTATATGTGATTGGAATGCTTAGAAATTGATTTTAAGTTTGCAAACACAAGCAAGGGCTGTAATGTGATGTGCTGGAGTTAAATTTCCATGGTCAAATTTGAATGTGCTAAATCCACTCACACATACTGTAGAGGGAAAGACGATGGCTGTAATGGAGGGAGACTTCGTTTTGTTTTGTAAAAATGTCTTTGGCTGTCTTGTCCACGCAAGGGCCTTGGGCAGCATAATTTATGTTCCCTTTTAATGATAGCTGTGCTTTTCATGCATCTAAATGTTAGATTATATTTTTGGTCAAGTTTTAGCTTTTCTGCATCACCATAAGGTCTGAGGAAAGAGAATAGGTTGTGGACTTTTGAAATATGGGCATGGCAAAAAAGGGAGAACATGTGATGGATGGAATGGAGGATAAATGAGGAAGTACATGGTATAGTGGGCAAGTAGAGAAAGCTACTGAAGGAAATTAGGAGGAGGTAGAGTTGGTGGTTAAAACAGGTATTGAGAGGCAAAAGGATGCTGAAGGCTGTGATGTCAGGAAGGGTGTTTTTTAGGGAGAAGATCTTTATCCTTACCATATAAACCTACCTTAACTTGTGCATCTACGTACTCTTATTATTAAAGTATGGCTTAGTTAGAAAGATCATCATCACATGGCCATGCATTTTTACGATCTTGCCCCTGGAATATTAGTCTTATTCAAAAAGGCATCTTTTTTAATTATGGTATATTGCACTCCAAGTTATGGATGGCTGTTGCTTTGGAGCCCGCTAATCCCCTGAGTATAATGTGAGTTGGCCTACCCTTGCAGAGACTGAATGGGTGGTCTATGAAGCTACGTATTTTAAAGGTGTGATAAAGCAACTGATTTCTTAAATTACCTGGTTTTCAACTACTGAATATTGACTTTATACTGTTTATGATTTCATTTTTCATATCTAAATACAAAGCTGACTGTCTTAAGTTGTATGAATTACTACTTTCAAACCTGTCTGCCAAGCATGAACAGTATTAGATGCTCATGGCTTTCATATATTGATTTACCAATTTGTTTTGTCACTACACAGGTTTGTAGTGCTTGCTTGCCCTGCATGTCTTTGAGCTCATTGGTAGGAGTGTTTATTTATTACTATAACTTGTGTAACATGATTTTTTGTTTAAATTTCAACTTCAGCTTGGAAATTTTATCTCTGGTGCTAAATGTTTCCTCGAATGTTCACATTATTGTGTGTCAAAAAAACTTTTATATTCTACGTAAAAATTTCTTCTCTCTGTGTCTCTTGGTGTATTAAAATTTAATATATCAAAAACTCTGAGATCACGGTATTTACGGCTATGAGGACCTACATATTTGTTCTAGCATAGTTCATTAGTTTTAATAGAGTTTACTGCTCTTTTGGCCAGATAAAATAAGTGTTACTGCAATTATCAGCAGATGATACCAATGTGTATTGTTGGTAGCACATATTTCAAAGTTATCCCTTGTTAACCTTTAAATATTAATCAGCTCTGCCCCTTGATTCATCTACATATGCCATGCAATGTCACTATGATGAAAATCTTTGGGTGCCAGCCTGGTATCGGGGGATGAATAGGATCCTATCCTTCACTGAGAATTGCTATTAATTATTTATTCTGCTCTTTCATTTGGTTTGGTGATATAAGTGGTCTTGAGTTATAATTTATTCTCTATTAGTTCTTTTCTCCTTCACTATTTTCCATTTTAGTGTTAGAGCAGTGGTTCCCAAAGTGGGTGCTACCGCCCCCTGGTGGGCGGTGCTTTCATTTTAGCGGGCTGCAAGGGGGCCCCGGAGGCTGAGTCCTTACCAAATATACATGTCCGGGGATGAGTAAAGTATCTCTGCGTTGGTTGAAAAATAAAAAATAGTTTAACCAAAGTTGTTTTAGCTTTATTTTTATTATATCTTGCTTAGGTATTGTAGTCCATGATTTTAAAGCTTATGGTTGGGGGTGCTGGGTAAAGGTTTGTGGAGAAAAGGGGGCGGTGGCTCGAAAAAGTTTGGAAAACACTGTGTTAGAGCAAGCCTCATCAGATGTTTGGAGGAGCAGAGCAAAGGCAGTTCCTATCTTACCATTGACTCATAATATATTTCTTGTTGGAAGAAACCAATGGTAGCTTTTCTCAGATTTTCTTTTTGAACTGCTTCATTTCTCTGAGCTTCTTGTATTGCTATCCAAATTAAGACACAAAGGTGCTGCACATTTTTATTGCTCAAGCATAAAAACCTGTGTAGAGGCTTTTCACTTGCCTCTTCATTTAGGCTAGGGCCACATTTCTTTCTTTAATCTCCTAAATTTCCATTGCTACAAAGTTTAAACATTCCTTCTATGATAGTATTACTTTCATTTGTGCAAGGTTGCCAGTAGGTAAATTTCTCTCCTTTACAAAATGTTTTCTGATCTGTATAGACTTTCCCCTTGATTGTTCATCCAGGAGCCAATCTATTGCTTTGAGTGGAGTGCTCCTTTGTAGTTCAGGGCTTGTATTGTTTTCATTCTTGTATCAGCGGAGCCCAGAATGATTGATATATCCAGGAACTTTGTCAATAAATATCAAGCAAACCTCTCTCTCTCTCGGAGCTTAATTCTTAGCTCAGGAATTCAAGATGAGGTTCTTTTTTCTTTCAGACCTCTGTTAAAAGATGTTAAACATATTACTTGGCTATGGTCATTCATTTAGTGTTACATTGCTGCTGTAATTCAATTAAATATCAATGCACTTCTTTTTTCTGTTCTAAACCTTTTCTCTCTGGGGTTTTATTACTCCTACATCTCTTCTCCTTTTATTCCACAAATGATCAAATCTTTAAATCCTGAAGTTTTTAAAAAATCCATTACTAATATTGAAGAATGGTCAAAGTATAGGCTGTGGGGATTGTCATGAGGCATCATTCTTCATCCCTCAACATTCCATTTTTTTTGTAAAATTTTTTCCACTTTTCTCACCACTTTATCTTCTCCGTCAATTGCTTAAATTTAATTTATTTTATATTCAGCTCACATATCTTGCTTCTGAGCTTTTTATTGAATGTCTTTTATATGATAATGAGTGTTTTTGGTGTATTTCATCATTTGAAATAAAGGATGAAATAAAATTGTTATACCAACAAAATCCATACTTACAAGAGTACAAAAAGTCCACAGGAGAAAATTTATCTGCTCTTGCAAGTACTTGATCCTGAATCTTTTGGTGCCGCACTGAATACTTAAACCAGTTAGGCTACCTATCTATCTCTCCAGTAGATTTTGTGGAATTAGAAGGAAGTAGATGTTCTTGTCTGCCAGACATCTATGTCATAAAACAGTCAAATTTTGTTCTTGGCACCTCCTCTGGCAACAATGTTAAAACCCACATAAATCCCAATACCTTGGTAGTATAATTGGCTTATGTACTGGGTACAATACAAAGGGGTCTGGTTTTAAGTCCTAGTTAGGGTGGAAATTTCCCTGTGGAATTTTTGCACCCATGTGAACTTGTAGATGCCATACAAGGTAATTCTGTAGCCAACTCTCAATATCGTCAAACTTTACCATATGTTCATGCCTAGAAAGATCAAAACCTCTGCTATAAAATATATCATGATTCAAGAAATCAAAATTGCTAAAAAAATATGTTTTTAAATCACCTATTTTGATAAAAAATTTCTCTAACTGTTAACTTGCAATCATCTGAGATTGAAATCCATCAAGTAATGTTATCTACATTTGTCAGGATTTATTTTACTCATGGCAATGGATAAGATTCATCATGAAAGCCCTACAGTCATGAATTATTTTAAATTCTTGGTTTTGAAAAGATTCAACATAATATTCTGCCTTTGTAAAATATCATGCCCCAAATCTTAAATGTCTACTTTTCTTGAATGTTTTAGGTAATCAATCCAGAACCACCATCTCCACCAATTTTTGATGCTGGAGAGTTGAGTGAATCTGGAGAGGAGTGGTTTCCTTAATTTGCATGCAAAGGAAGGAAGTGATGTTTTATCTAAGACAAATTCAGCCAACAAAGTTTCCTCTGCTACTGCTGGCTGTTAACCCTCAACTGAAAAGGCAGAGGAATCGCATTGGAGGAATATATGCCATAACTCTGGGAATGTGTATTGTTTTATCTTTATTTCCATTCACGTTTGCATGTATCCTATCTCTGTAAATACACGAACATCTGTGATCATATTACAAAGGACTTAGTGAGGATTAGGTTTATAAGTGCAACCTATTTTTTTTTCTTTTTGATTGGTGAAAACAAGATTGAACAATGCTTCTTGGAAAAACCTTCTTCTTAGAAAAACTGATGATTTTTTTGTGCTAGGATATTATTAACCTTTAGTTGTTGTACCACATTCCTCAATAATGCATTTATCTATATAATGACTCAAGTCACTAGTGACTTTTGTACTATAAATATACTTTAATGATATATGAGTTAATGAAAACTCTTCTTCAGCCATTGAATTCCTGTGATAAGCAACTTGTACCATATTAGGCCTTGTTATTTGATTGATATAGATGAAGGGTTTATGTCTTTACATTTTTTATAGTACTCGAACTGAAATTATGTTCTAAAAACTAACTTCTAAAAGAACACTGAATTCTAATTGCACTCTCACCGAGATGATGAAAATTTATTTATCAGAGGGATAGAAGTGATTTGTTTTCATAGGATTACATATTCCTCTTTTTTAATTCACTGTTCTATTTTTTGGTACTTACTTTATACAAGTGCTTCCTGAATATCTTTGGGTACAATGCTATGTATATGTATATATACATGTAGAAAGTCCTCTTTTAATATTATGTTGTTACATTATTTGTCATTGAGCAATTTTCTCATGTCTCTTATGATGAATGCAGTTGTGCATGACACTTAGTGTATAGCAACTTATAGTATTTGGGGAATGTTATACTCAGGTAAGGATAATATGAGGAGGCTTAGCTGTGCAGTCCTTTTCTTGCCTCTATTCTACATCGAACAGCCCAGACCTCTTGAAATTTATCTATTTTTATTTTATTGTAGGAATTGTCAATGAAAAAGTTATGAAATCACTTATCTTGTTAATGAAGTACCAGTGGGCCTGTAATGAATGGTGAAAATGGAAATGAAAGTCCTACACAGTATTCTCATGTTATGTAGCCAATCAGCTGATTTATTCACATCCCACCCTTTCTCTGGCAGGGTGGCCACTCATCTAAGAAAAAATGTCAGGTATCACTCAAATTTCTTAACATTCAGCTGTAGGCCATAAGTGCTGTTAGGTTGGCATGGTGAACCCATGAAAAAAAATGTTAGCTCTCCTCTTGGCCTGTTCCTTTTTTTGTGTTAAATCTGAGATGTTGTTCATAAAAATGAAGGCAAACTTCTTTTTAGCTTTGTTATGGTCATAGGTGATATTTGCCTGATTACAATTGTAGTGAGTGGTATTGAGTAACATCTTTGCTGGGAAACTAATTTTTAATTCAGCTAACGCACAATCTTTGGGCCAATGTCAGTTTGTTTAGAATTATTGGTGTCTCCAGTGCAATTTGTTTAAATAATAAGCCTTCTGATTTGAGCAATAAAATATTTGAAATATTGAAGGTATAAATATTGCAGCTATCAGAATTGGGGTGGTAGTTAGTATGCATATTGAGGTTCATTGCTGATTATATGATGGAGTTAAAATCCTGGGTATCCCTCCTTCCCCAGGGCACTGTGCAATTATTGAAAATTTTTCCAATGAATTTTTACATTTAAGATGCCCAATTTTGAAAGTTTCCCCATGGTGAAAATTTTCGTCATTGATTTAGGAGTCATTTTTTTATTCTACCCAAGAGATAGCATACATGATTATTTGTGTTTGTCATTAAACCTCCAGTCCCAATTACTGTATCTATGAGTCGGTCAGCTAACCATCTTGCCAATATATTCTCACTGTTGAATTCTTCTGCCCTACATTCATTTCCAGTCATTTATTCTGTCATCCTAAAACTGTAAGCATTCTGTGGAGTGTGTGCAATCTTCTGCATTAAAAATCAATATTGATACAAAAATAAATAGTTCCTATTAAGCTCTTTCCTATCGGTGTAGTTATGGAGCAAGTGAGTTGTATCTGTCCATGGTCTCAGTTTACTGCTGAAAAATTAAACTCACTCAGGTGCATATACATCCATATTATTACTTGTGATAGACTATTTATCACTCACCATTTCCTTCTTCCAATTTCTCATCTACTAAGGAATTTAACTTTTTCAACTTATGCTCTTTGGCTTAGGCTTATTTATGGCAGTAATATGGGGGTGGGTGGTCTTATAAATACAGGTTTGGAATTTATTTTACCTAGTTTTTCTTGGATTTTATTTTACTTAGTGGGTGACATTGGTCAATGCTATTTTTATGTGATAAATATATATGCCTGTCAATTATTTTTTAAATATCATAGCTTGTTGCTATCGAACACTTACCTTTCATCTGGTTGTTTAACTCTTGTAATATCTAATCATGAGTGCTTTTCAAGATTCCCATGGAATCATTGCACGGCAACCAAGAGGAATAAATATCGTCGTATTACCTATTACATGGCCTACTTTGAGTGAAAACCTTTTTAAGTTCACATTGTGCATCTAATTACTGCTGCTGTGAGTGGCCACCATGTCAGAAGTTCGCCTCCTGAATCTTCTAATGGAAGGGATGATACTTAGTCTTGAAAAAATGTGTATGCATTTCAGAACTCTTGTTACTTTTGATTTTGTATTGCTGGTGTTGTTTTGATTAATAACAGAAAAATATTGAGGGGTATAACTCATTGAGGCATTTTACTTACTCCCACATATAATGGAGGAGTGTGTTTCAAGTGTGCACAGTTCCTCTGGTAATACCTGCTGGGAGTTAAAATATGCTCTACTTTTTATGTCCCTGTATCTCCAACTTGCTGTTGCATGCCAATGACATTTTATTTTATATACATTGGGGGAAGTATATGAGTTAATCATAAGTAAACCTAAAAATATCCCAGGAAGTGACCATGATTATTCATTAGTAGACTACTGAACTAAGCATTCAAAAGGTTGCTACAAGCCCGGGAATAAAAAATGTCTGAAATTTCAGTTCATGAAATGGCTGGTCTCTGTGAATTTAGATATCCTGTTAAATCAGTATCATCCCATCAAATTTTGGTTGTTATGATGGAAAAAACTGGGAACACATGCCTATTTTCATTCTGAACCTGTCAGGTGTGTTTAGAGAGGGATTAAATATGATATGAGAATTATTAATATGCATGTAGTCTTAAGTTTGCTTTGGATTTATTCAGCTTCATTCACCATGATACAACAAGGAGATAGGTTGTAAGTAAAGCAATCAAGTTCCATCATCTCATATGTATCTCATTTTCTTGGTGTGACAATTAAGATTGTCTCTTGAGAGTTAGTTCATTGTCATTCATTGAATGACCAATATTAAAGGAATTTGAAGGATAAAAAATCCAAAATAGACTTTTTATGAAAGGATAAAAGAGTGGGATGTGGTACATTAATGTCTGATGCCCTGTTTGCCAATTATTGACTCTTGACAGTCTTATCCTAGCTCTCATAGAACTGGTATGATGTACCATATTTTCATGTGTACATGTTCATTTTTTTTCTTTTGCACAACTCGTATTTCGTTAATGAGGAGCCATGTCTTCAGCATAGTAACATTTTTGGGGAATAGGAAAAATCTAAGTTATTGCTTGCAGTCTCTGATGGCTATTATAACCTATTCAAATGATAAACTTGAGGAGGTCCTGCAGTTTTTTTTATAGAATATCGATCACACCCACGTGTTTCAGAACTTGCAACACGACTGCAATTAGCACTCCCAATTTGAAAGGTCTTCAGTCAGCCCGATGGGCTTTGGAATTAAAGGATGCATTACAAGTTTCATACTTCTGTGATCACTATGTAGGTATTCTTACATGCTATCCTCATTTCTATTAGGAAACTGCTATATTGTGAAATAAACTGGACCAGTCTATTCCATTGAAGCAAGATCAACAAGAAAGACATTTGCATTTTTTCCTGTATGCTTCTCCCAAAATCAGAAATAGTTCTTATTCATGTACCGGTTTTATATTAGTGGGGCAATATAACTTGATGCAATGTGGGTACTAATGCCATTTGATAATATTCCGCTCTCTACTGCATTACACATCCTAGCCCTGAAGGATGGCGATCATATTACTAGGTCTCATGTATTCTTCTTCAGTTTTGTCTATGTATCCTGGTTTTTTAAGGGAAAATTTATCTTGAAACTCTATGACAGGCACCTGAAGTAGGGATCATGATACCCTACTTGTTGCTGGATATGTAACCTTAAATGCTTTGATGAATCATTAATCTGGTATAACCTGCCTGCACTCAAATTTTTATGGGAAAACTATGAATTTATAGTTTGTGAAAACAGATAAAGCACAAGAAATTAACTAACTCCTGCAATAGAACCAGAACTGTAGCTACTCATACTCAGCTATAGGAAACATGGTTTAGGACTTAGTGATTTATCCCTATTTTGAAAAATGTGAATTTATTCACCTTATTCTCATATAATAAATTGCCTTCTACTTACAGTCATGGGATTTGAATTTTTCAAAATGTAGATTTCAATATAGGTTAAATTCATTATATACATATATATATATATATATATGGGAGATTTAAGAGACACAATATGTCTACCTTGAAATAGTCAGTGACTTTTAATTATGAAACAGTTGATTGCCCTCATATCCTGAAAATGAGAAAATGTTCAATGAATCACTAATGTTTTATGAGGAGTAACTGATAATATATTTATTGACATTGGTGGTACTTTATCCCCCTGGGTTAAAAGCATCTGTTGATTTCTTCCAACATTAAGTGTTATAAACCTATGCATATTTGCCCTGCATTTGCATAAGTTACATCTGATTTAATTTTGTTTCTCAGTTGCATTATAGTTATGATCCATGCTATTTTTCTGAAATCATGGCAATGGGAGTCGTTTGTTTGCAGAATTCCAGTTATTTTTTATATTAATTGTGGTCCCAGGGGGCACCATGGATTTCTTACACAAGATATATATAAATATATGTACACACCCCTTAATTTATCTTAGTAATATGTTTAGTATTGTTGACAAAATGTAGAGGTAGCTATAAAAAAATGCCAGTTTTGAAAGTATGCGTCAGCAAAGTAGTCCTGAAATGCTCAATTATTTGAATAGGTGACATTTATACTCCTCAAATGTAGACAGGTAATGTAGGTATTGTCATGGTTATTCTTTTCATTCAGATGAAGCTAGTCATCTTAGCTGGTGAAGGAGTGAGGTAGATTTTTTATGTAATCTTTCTACTTCAATAATTTAACCTTATACATGTCAAATTTGCAATCAAAACATTTTTAAATTTTGATTGCTTTTTGAGACTTTATTCCATCTTGTTTTTGATGAAGGTGATTCAGTGATTCCATTAAATTCTGTGATCTAAAAACTTAATTTTAAGAGTTAACTCTGATTCAGTTATTTATCTCTCAATTTTTATTGAATTAGGTTGGGCATATTCTGTTTCATTTAAATGATACAAATTCTCCTTTGCATGACTTAAACTTAAAATTTCCTAGTAATGCATGTACTTGAAGACCATTTTTCTGAAGAATTCTTGGCAAGACTTAAAATAATTCTATGTTATCAGCCAACTGTGGCCTTTGAAAAAAATGCAATAATGGATGTCAATCCATGCTATTACTCTTCCATTGTCTATTGGTTGGCAGTTTAATACATTTTGCTGCTGAATAGCCCATTGCAATATCTCATTAAAGAAAATTCTTGCTGAATGTTTATGACAAACTGGAAGATCATATATCATTCTATGAGGATTTTACTATCATGGGCTAATTTATTTATTTATTCACACCATTGGGATACATAACATCCATGCTTCAGAGAGAATGGAATACTTATATGAAGTGAGTATTTAAAGAATCAGATGACAAGTTTTCCTTTTGGACATGAATATTTTTCAAATTTTACTGAATCACTGGATGAAAATAGAGAAATAGCATTTGTACAGTATAAGTGACGTTTTAATTTCCTGGTAAGTGATGGTTTGTCTTCTATCTCCCATGTTGGCATTATTTATGGATTGATATCTTGGCAAAAATGGTCTTCTTCTGCATCAGCTGGTGGTAATGATGTAAGCATACTCTTGAGGCTGTAGTTTTAGCTTGTTATCATATTATGTATGTATTTCTCTCAACTTTCTGCAATTATTTTGATGTATTCTAGGTTTAGCGTCAGATTATATTCTTTTCTGTGAAGAATACCTACTGAAAATGTTACTTAATCATATGAAATTCTAAGATAATGATAAACTACTAAGGAACATATGTATTAAAGAATAACCTGATCCTGCTTATTATTTATCACTAAACTATTTGTATTTGCTTATGCAAAGCAGTTGTTGATAGAACTTAAAAAAACATAGTGGAGAGTCGATTATGTCAGTGCTCCTCTTAGTCTGGAGCGATGTACTGTATAATGAATTTATCTAATGGTTTCAAATCGTTGAAAGTTATAAGTCTGTTGACTGGAGCTCAATTATGGGACACCAAGTTGTTATTTAAAAAAATTTTGGGAGACGTGCCTCGAGTTATGATTGGTATGGGCAGTTTCCTCTTGGACCCTAATAAGAAAAGCCACCATGGCGTGGAGTGATTTTTCTATTGTTATGAAATATGAATACCTACAGTTATTGTACCTATTATGAATCTCTAATATACTTTCAGCTTAATGTGGCATTAAAGGTGTATACACCTTTTTTCTGTTAGGCCTAGGTAGCTGTAAAATAATATTCTAAACAATTATCAAAACATAGATTGATAGGAATGAGGATGAGATGACATTTAATCAAAAGCGTGACAATCACCGCACTGTTAAGTTTTTAAAACGCATACCTATTCATTAAATTGTTCTGTGAATGAAACATTTTTGGAATAACTGCAACAAATGTTGCTAAGCACTCGAACTTTATGATAGCATAAATGAGGTTTTGGTTTATTTCAATCCATGTTCTTTGAAATATTAATGGCAAAATGAAACAAGATGATGAAGTTTGTAGAAATCACGCACCTATGCATTTATCATGAAGATAAAGTAATAATTTCAAGGCCTCATATATCGAATGAAGTGCATACCCATGCAAAAAAGTAAATGGAATCCTTGCTTTAATTTTTTCTTTCAATGAGTTACCGTGAAATGTGTGGATCACTTTGAATTTTATTGCAGGCGATTAATATTAATGATTCCTAGAAATTGATTTTAATGGTGTTATTCCTCATTTCATAATTTATTTTCACTCTTTTAGCTGTCATATCAGAGGGATTGTTGTCTCAAAAACTAGAAAAGATAGTGTAGTAAAACCTGCAGTAATGAAATTTTGCCCCAAAAATACTTGCAGGTACTTAATGTAACTGCATTAGGTAGAACTCAGGGATACCATATTGTGGTGGTTATTAAAGGAAACTATTTATGGTAATGAGGGCATTGCTTTTTATTTTAATTATCGTTCTGTAAGTTTGCATGAGGACTTGCATTCTTTTCCTTTTTAGTTTTGGATAACTTAAATTCATGAGAATGTATCTACTGCAGTTCTTGAATAATATTTTATTAACCCACCTTTTATTCGTTCCACCATATAATTTCCATGCCCTTGAAAAGCAACTGAAACATTGTTGAATGATTTTGGCATGCTTAGTTGCACACATTTATGTGTACAATATAATTAGAAAATTGGTCATCCCTCAACTAACTTTGAGTATGACAAGGACATTGAATTCTTGATTAGTATTCAACCGGAATTTGTTGACGTACGTGACACTTTTATCAAAGGTTAATGCTTGAATAACTAAACTCTGAATAAGTCATCTATTTGTAAACACATTGGTATACCTAGGATGTTAGTCTGCAACTTTTTTCAACCCTCAAAAAATAAAAATCGTCTTCTCCTGTGGCTGAGTGGACATTGGTAAGTCTAGAAACCTCATTTTTGGCCACATGGCGGCCATCACTGAGCTCACCTCATTATAGTAGGATTTTTTGTGCAGTGAGTATTTGCATCGTTTATATTTTCTCATTGTAGAAGTGTACCTTGAGAGTGAGAAGAAAATCTTCAACAATCTTGGAAACCTTGAGAGGAAACTAATGCCATTAAGGTCAAAAGACAGTGTATGCCTAGAAATGAATAACTGGTAGTTTTTCAGACATCTGTGCGATAAAAGATTTATTTTAGTGCAAATGAAAAACTTACACATCCCACGTACAAGAAAGGACAAAAGCGTATTAGTTATTTAAACAGACTATTTTTAACTTAATTGCTGGAACATGGAACAGTTCTGGTGCAATATTCTGTCACCTTATTAATTCCATTTCTAACACTCCTATTGAGCTCTTCCACCCAAAATGTTATTGATAGTCCAAGCTTTTGGCAATATTGACTATAAGTGAATCTGGTAGCCTTCTTAAGGTACAACCTTTTACACTGGACAAATGTGTTGATAAAAATCCAAATGAAAGTGTGCATTGGATGCAGGCTACTTGCTCTTGTGGTGTTTTGTTTTACTCAAGGTTCACAAAATATTTTATGGTCACTCTCTCACACTAAGCTCACATTTCCACAAATAGAAAATTTTAAATATGCCAGTGCTCACTGTGCAAAAAAGTAGCTACACCGGGGTGGGCACAGAGATGGCCACCATGTTGCCAAAGTGAATTTAAAATATGTACTCACCAATATCTATTCAGAGTGCACAGAAGACAATTTGCATTTGTTGACGGTTGAGGGAAGTTGATGATATATCATCCGAACATACTGATCGTGTTAACTCCAAATCTCTGCTGAAGGAGATTTCTTCTCATGTGGCAGCTTTTTATATTCTTTTAAGTCTGAGGAATGCCTTCATGCCATTTTTATTTTCATGAGTCTCAATATAAAAATTGAGATTTTAAGCTCCCTTAAGTTGTCATTTAGTATCATATTGTCTTTGGTCAGCTATCATGGGAAGTGCAGGACTGAAGTGACTTTTTTTGCAGAGCAAGGAAGCTAAGCAGGCCTTTTATGTCAAATTGTTCCTATCTTAGAAAAATAATTGGCATATGTTTCAAATTGGTGGCTAACTAACTTTAGTAAAAGTTCTAACTGGAGGATGAAATATTTTAGTAGTTCAGTGTCGAGAAAGTTTATGATAGTAAAGAAAATGACATAATCCAGCTTTGAGGCTAAAGAAAGGTGCTAATTACTTGATTCCCTTCAGTTCATACCCATTATTCAAATCCTGATACATCTATGCCTCTCCTTTATTGATGTACATGCTGTTGGACTTGAAGTTGAATTTGAAGTATTTCAAAATAAATCAAATTTACATTGAAATCACATTTATGCTACAATCTAACTCCTGGTGAATTTTGTTTGACTGTTAACTTTCAGAGTCAGCATTATTGATACCTTTTATTTTGGTTCATGTGTAATACAGGCATATTTGCAAATGCTATTAATTACATCACTTTTGTTGGCACTGTTAGAGCTCATGAAGCTTGTGTTTCCAAAGAATATCAGCATTAAGTGTTTGAGCTATTGCAGTCATATGAAGGTGCATATCCTCCAGGTATTGAATGAACTGCACTCTATATAATTGCATAATTCATCAGTTACAATTGCTTACAAGTAAATCAAGCCTCTTTTAAATTGTAATTGAAGCTTCTGAGGATAAGTTACCATGTTAGTTATGACATTATACTGATGGACCTATGTGGAGAGGAGACCTCAGATTATTTTACTATGCAGATATACTGTGTTTGCATCTCCAGGGGGCCTATTCTGTTATTTTTGTTGCCAATCAATGAATGTTTTGTATCAAAATTGTGTGGTCTTTACACCTCTTCTCACTTAAATTGAATTGACTGTCAACAGTTTTGGCTATCTGAAAATGTGGTCATATATAAATAAGTAAAGTGATCAAAGTTGCCCAATTGTGTGTATAAAAGTCTAAAATTAACAACCGTAGGTTGAGTTCTTGATTATTGACATTGCCAGAACTGTCAACTATGATACATTTGAGGTTTATGGAGTCACTGATGTTGATGGGAGATGGCTAATATTTGCCAGAGGGTGACAACAGTTGCAGAATAGCCACCTGGTTGTTTTTCGTTCCGTGGTGCTAATGGTACAAATGGTTCTTAAATGAGAAGTTTCCTACATTTGAGTCCTTGTACCTTGGCACGTGGAGTTCAATCAGGCCTCATTAATTTAATTTGCTTCTATTGATAAAAGTTTCCTTTGACTGCATTTGGTACTGGATGAATCCCATAATAATAATATTTCTTGCCTGTTACATTCTGGTACCAAAGGCAAATGCACACGTACATACATATATAAAGTAATAAGTTGTATTTTGGTAAATCTCAGGAAGAGGACTGAAACTCATCATCCCAATGTATTTATGATGGTGAATCATGATCTTTATACACTGGGTGACAAATACAAATAATTAAGTGTTATAAAAGTATAGTGCAAAACAGCAAAATATAAATAATTGGGAAGGAAGGAAGACTTTAGGTGAACATAATTATCTTGCACACTACACTTTACTCAAGACAATGCCTCAAGAGTATTGCATACTTAATTTAGTCGTATGATATTGGAAGCTGAGTTATTTATTCATAAGTAATGAATTCAAACTAAAAATATCCCTTTCACTGCCAGCACCAGTGAAGGTGTATGTTAACATTTCTTGTGATTCATAATATAGATCTATGTATATTAGTAAATGTTATGAAAGCAAGATGTGGTCCATTGTAATAATTGGTGTCTTGAAAACGCAACTTGGTGAATAATTTGTTTACCATGTAAACGGATACAACTTTTGAGTATTTTTCCTATGAATCAAAATGGGTGGCTATTTAAAAATGCTGTGACGAAGTTTTAATTTGATGCTTGTTGAAGCTATCTTTGCATACACCGCGTTTACATCAAATGTAATATCATACAGTACAAAGTGTGCGTAGACTGTGAAAAATGACTTGAGCAGCTTTTGATTGTTTCCAAAAATTATTTTCATTGAACTCATTTTGAAGCGTCTGTTACATGTATTATAAAGAAATTGCAATTGTCTTTTTTTAAAGGTACCAACTGACATTTAGTTAGTGCAATAAAATGATCTTTACATGCATACCTCTTCATATTTCATTCTGTTTATCACATTTTTATGTGTCATGTTAAAAGACCATTTTATTTGAATAATTTGCATTGTATGCACTCAATATTCTAAATAATTATTTAGCTGATATGTAGTCATGTTATCATAGTGCCGAGAGTAAGATAGTGGTAAAAATGATGAGCCCTTCATTACTGAGTAACATGTCAAAATCTTAAAGACAACAATCAGTATGGTCCATGAGAATAGTTTTGAAAGGATATAACACTGTAGTAAATATGTGCATAACCTGTTGAATAGATTGAATGAAAAATATACATTTACAGTTCCAATATGTAACACATATGTATATCTTGAAATTGTAAATTTGACCTTGATGTAATACTTCATAAATAATTTGTTGCTCATTATGTTCATCAAATATTTTTGAGGACATTCTTTATGAATAATATTAAAGTTAAGGTTGGTTTGTTTTCAGAAACATGTAGTTATTTTTTCTACTTTTATCACACCATTGTGTGCATATTTTTTGCTATTGTGACCAAATCCCTATTATGCTATGAGTGCTCATTTCATATCTCTGTACCATGCATCATTTACGCTCGCATTATAGCATTTCATTGATAAGTATGCGTAAACAGAGCGTAATGAGTACATTTTTCCTTAAATGCTATGGATATTATCGTACTCGTTCAATGATCAATCGTTGAGACTCATTCAGAAAGAAAATTCTGGGAAGTTGCTAAGTGCTCTCATAATTCCTGGTGTGTTCTTATGTGCCTTTAATGTTGAGAACTTAATATTCTAGTGGCCAGATTTTTCAAGATGGAATATGCAAAAAAAATCTCATTGAATTTGTGCAATTGGCAAAATATTTCCTGAAGAACTCAAATATATAAACAATGTGTGTATACATCAACCTCAGGCATTAAACATTGCTTTTCAAAACTTCATAAAAATGTAAGTAAGTCTCATGACTCAAAGCAGCATCTTGGTAACTTCAGGTCACCTTTAGAAATCGCCTCACCAGTAAAAATGCTTTTTAATGTGAAGTGAAATTTTTCAAATCATTCTAGTCTTCCTCCATGGAAATTCAGAAGATATGAATTCATCAAATTGTGAAAAACAATCTGAACTTCATAAGGAATTATTTTGTGGTGCTGTTTGCATTGTCAGTCCATGATTATATGCCCATACAAGTTTCCAATGAGGTAGTATTTTATGATAATAATAGTAATAATAATACCTTTATTTGCTCAGAGATCAAAATACACACCAGAGAGTACATGTACAAGATATAAGGCACGTCAAAGAATTAAGTCATAAAATAAAAAATTCATACCATTGGATACACTTCAGATATAACTTATACAAAATAATTCAGTCAATTGACAGGTATACAATAGAAGTAAAAATTCATCAAAAGTAAAACTGACACTATGCGGTAAATGAGTCACTATAAGGAACTCATTCACTTAGTTGTACAACTTATTTAGCAAAAACATTATTAAATTACTTTTAAATTTTATAATTGACTCAGTTTCTTTGATCACAATGGGATAAGTTTGTTAAAAAGATGGGGACCCATATTTGATGGCCTGATAACTGATTTTTTAGTTCATACATGGGATACAGGAGCATCACAATGAATTCTGGTGAAGTGACAGTGGACAATTGAGTTGAGGTTGAATTTACGTTATGTTACCTTTGATAAATAAAGTAGCATACGTATTATGCACAGGGCGAGGGCAGGAATTTAAGGTAACCAAACAGTGGCCGACAGGATTCTCCAGGGCCTGCTTGAGCAATAAGTCTGATAATTCTCTTTTGAATTTGAATATTTTTGTAGCAGAGGGAGAAGAGCCCCAAAGAAGTATACTGTAAGTGACATGAGAATAGAAAAGGCCATAATAGAGAGTTAGAAGGACATCAATGGTAGGACAAGTAGCAAGAATGAGCTAACAAACAGAGCTAAGTTTATTTGCTAGAATACCGATATGAGTATCCCAAGAAACAGTCAATGTGTACACAATGAATATACATAATGGATTGTAGTCTCGTCGCTAAAAACTGTTGCCTTGAATTCCCTAAACAAACCACTTTTTCGAATGAGTTGCCGTCTATCAATCTAGATTATAGCTTCTGATTCCCAAGGCTCTCTACAGGTAATGAACCAAAAAAATGCAGCTGTAAATTAACAGTAAAGGATCCTCACAGCAGAGAAAAGGCTCATGGTGGAAGTTTCATATGCCTCTTTCACACTTCCTGTAGTAGATAATTCTTCTCTAGCATTTACAAAGTAGCTGTTAGGTCTCAAAAATAGTCAGCTATTATTCACAGCATCAAGTAGTTCATATCTCTTCAATTGTTATTGAATATTGACCACAGTCTCACGTTAACAGCAACCAACAACAGCCATTTATGAGTCGACTAGGAAACTTTTTTCTAAGTAGCGCCAAGGACTTGGTGAACTAAATGTGGAAATTTAAGCAACACGTAGCCTAGGCAACATTTTCAAACATTTTAATCCATTATGTATATTCATGGTGTACAGCTAGGAACTTAACACTATCAGCCTGAGGAATAGATTTACTGTGGATATTAATAGAAACAATTTTACCAGATTTATTTTAATGAACATAGTGTAGTACTTGAGATTTATCAATGTTTATTGATAAATCTTCAATTACTTCAATTGGAGAGGGGGTAGAGGTCTCTCTCTGTAAATGCTCCTAAAATAAATTCTCTCCAAAAGTACGCATGAGAAACAGGAGGTACTCTGGAAACAAACAATATTGAATAAACCACAAATGAAATAAATGTATTTCACCAGCTTAAGAATTACAACCAAAATATTGCAAGACCCTTGTGTTTAGACGCCACATTCCCTCACATGCCTCACACAGCCAACCTGTGTTCTGACATTTTTAAAACTCAACAATCAATCTCCAATTTTAACAAAGTGCCAAATGGGTAGCTCGGCATGTTCACACCATGGCGATTGTCAGCCAAAGAGAGCAAGGAGTCAGCTGTGCCGTAGGAGGGGAGGTTGTTCGGCAAATTGGAAGGTGGAATGGGTGAGCTAGGGAGTAGAGGTGATTGGTAGTCTCAAAGGGGAGGTTTCGGCAAGGTCAAAGAGGTCAAAGGAATTTTTCGAGGGGGTGAATGGAATGCAGGCGATTGGTAGCCTTGGAGGGGAGGAAAGTAGTGGAATGAATACACACATGCTGTGTAGGATTTCAATTGGAGCTTAGGGAGTTTTTCATCTCCAATACCGGAATTCTGAATTTTTCCTTTGTGCCATGAGTTTCTGCCGTAGCTCGTCCTAGTTGTCTTCCGCCACCAACTGCTATTTAAATGAGAGATGACCTGGTGAGGGAATGTGGCGACAGGAATTGCTGGGAGGAAATGCTGAGTCGGGATATTGATGGATGTCTCGATATCATTGGCTCACAGATATCGTTAGTGAGACAGTATAGGAGCGCGCATCTTGTGTGCGCCTTGTGCAAGTCCTTTGGCTAAGTCCGAAGGGTAAACAGTCCACAGAGGGTAAACTGTCCAAAGAGGGGAAACTGAACAAAAGTGGGGAGGGGGGGCCAAAAAAATACCACATCCAATGCGGTAAAATACCAAAGAATTGTCTTTCAGTTGGGGGAAAGGAAAATATAGGCACTGGAAGTCTAAGCTTGTGGGTCACTTGCTCTGGCATCAAACAAAATAATTAAGAACACCAGAAATTGTCAGTGGATAAAACACATGCGTACATCAGTCTTGTAATCTTGATATCACAGTGGGAGCTGCTAATCACTGTGTAAGAATTTCACTCAAAGTTTGTGTCTGTTCTTACTCTTCACACTGCATTCATCAATTGAGGCCCCCGTAATACTCAAGGTTCTACATGAACAATCAGCTTACAGGATCTCCTGCTGATATTTAAATAAAAATACCACCATTTCTGTTTGAGGCTTTCGCAGCGCTGGATTGCAGTTCTATCCATTGTTTTCGGGTTAGCTGCGACAATTTCAATAGAGATGATGGGCATAGACTGAACACTGCTTGGAAAAGACTCATACGCAAAAGCGCGCCAAAATCGGGGTTCTCAATGCTGATTGGTCGCGCCACTGGTAGGCCAACCTGAGGATGGTATATATACAGGGCCATTTCCATCTGTCGGCACTCAGACCTGATCTGAAGATGTGGCCAGCATAGGCCACAAAACGTCATCTGAATAAAACGACGCAGCTAACCCAAAAACAATGGAGAGAAACATACCACCAATTCAGAGTACCAGAATGAATCAATGTTCCAACTAAATACAAAGAATTTCACTAGGTCACTGTTGCATCATCTTATGTTTTATCATTGACTCACAAGCACTGCAGCAATAATGTATGGTATCAACTGTGACACAAGTAAATGTAAAATAATAGATGCCCAGCCTAAAATAATACAGAAAGCAGAAAAAACAAAGTTAACCCCTAAATGACTGTAGAATTCATTGCTATTTAGGTGTAAAACACAATGTAATCAAGTGAGAAAAATCATTGAAGACATTGTGGTGAGTATTCAACCAAAGCAAAATTATTACAAGTACTGAGATAAAAAAATCTAAACCTTTGAGTATTTAATTATGGCACAGGTACCATTATTAAAATCAATAATTTAAGGCCTGATATTATTGCAAAATTATACACAGCACTAAGAAAAATTAATATTGAACAATGAGGCAAGTGTGGTATTCATATTATAATCTATTACTCCAAGCTAAAGACTTCTATTGCAAATCACTGCTCATTCAGATATATCATAATATTAAAGCAATTCATTAATAATCAATATGCTTAAAACTAATTACATTTTTAAGTCTCAAACTGTTGATTTAATCATTGAAGGGATTAAATCATCATCAGTAAATCAAGTAGATTTTATTGTCACACCACTGACACAATGAAAATTGTATTTAATTGAAAATGACTCAAAATTTAAAAAATAGCCATCTCCATGTTAATAAATTGACCTCTCTCTCTTACGACTACTAGTACTCAGCTATTAATGTGAAGGAACAGGTAAAGAATTGCAATTTGATACTAGGGGAGGCGAGAGAGTCCTGGGCCAAGTTTAAACCAAACGCATTAGTAAAAGTATGAAAGTGAGAATTAATTTAGTGGCCTCAAAGAAAAATGAATCAAGTTATAAATTGTATTTAGGAGGTCTTAAGGATACCCCTGGCCAGCAATGCTGGGTGCTGATTGCGACTAGACTAAAATATAATTTTAGTTAGCTGGGCGTTAAGGTTGCAAACTCAACGCCAGATACAAACTGGAAAACTCAGCCAACCCATTTAAGACAAGTTAATTTCCCCAGAAGGAAAACACACTCAAAAATATTTGAACCCAACCAGAATTCTGGCACTAAGCCCAAAACAGGAAATATTGGTGCTCCAAAAACTTTGGGTGGTAGACACATTTGGTCATGACCCATGAAATAAGGTAACCAAAATTAGAAAAAAAAATTTTTTAAATGAAACCATGAAACTTAGGTTCTCAGATGAGTTGGGTTGGAGCTCTCTTGCCAAAATCAGAAATCATAATACCTGGGTTCGTAGACGCGGTTGGGATGAGATGACCTAGTGAGGGAATTTGGCTGCTAGAAATAGGGCAACAGGAACTGCTGGCAGGAAACGCTGAGTCAGGATGTTGATTGATGTCCCAATATCAATGTCTCGATATCGTTGGCTCACATATATCGTTAACGAGACAGTATCGGAGCATGCATCTTGTATGAGCCACAGGCAAGTCCTTCGGCTAAGTCCGGAGGGTAAACAGTCTGCAGAGGGGAAACTGAACTGAGGGGGAGCTATGTTAAAAAAATGCCACATTATCATCCGACTATTGTCCAGATACCATTTAATTAGATGTTCTGTGACTTTATGACCATTATTCAAAAGAGATTGGAGATTCAGAGAGGAATGGATAAAGTTGGCATCATTGGTGTAGAGGGAGTGGGGGTGACCGCATCTTTTATGTGCTCCTTGTAATAGCAAAAGTTATTTCTTGAAAATATATCTCTAAAAAACCTAATTTTATTTCGGAGTGTACTGCCAAATGAAGATACCAGCAACTTCTTAAAAGCTTTGTATCCTTTGATGCCTTTCCTGCACAAGTCTCAGACAGGGCTTTACAAATGATGTTTCCCTCCCGGGTATCTTTCATAAAGTAAAGCCCACAATCTAAATCCACAACCCATATATCCTGGCATAGTTGAAGATACGCGAAAGTAATACAATAGGAAGAAAAAATGAATATGAATGCGAGTGTACAGAAAATATGGAAAACATTATTAGGATCTCGAGTCAAAAATGCATAACTGCGATCTTATTAAACTCATTGAGTTCTGAGAATAACTCGGGAAAAATCTTTGAAGGGTCAAAAGTAATGGCTACTCATCGTAGCAGTAGGTTAGCAATTCGAAAGCTGAAATTGATATTCTGTTTCATGGCTTACATATCACCTAAGGTTCACTTACGACCCCATATCTACCATTGATATATATATTAACATTTTTGGATACCGTTTCTCACTTTTCTGTCTTGGCGAGCACAGAGTGATGCCTTCAAGATTCTTGATGCATGAGGAAAATGTCCCTATACGTGTCACATTTTCATCTCCCACTTAAACACGGCATAATTACTGATCATTAAAACAGATTAAACGTAGCAACTTTCGCGCTCAAAATTTAGACTGCGGTTGCGGATATGGCGGGCGTAAACATCCGGTTATGTAAACGAAAGGAACGGAACATCCAGCGACCCAGCTGGTTAGGCAGTGGCGGTATGGGTGTTGCATACGTTGCCACTTAAAAGAAAGAAGTTAAAGGGGGAATGTGAATTAAGGTAGTCTATTAAAGTCGTATGATCTCTGTTCTCCGATCCAGTGGAAGACTGATACATACTTAATTGGTGCTACGGGATTCCTAGTTTGTCCAACTTCTCAGAATGTCCGCGGATGTGCAAAAGCTAAATGATGATGTGTGGGATGTTATTTTATCAAAAGTGAAAAATTCAGCAGTGTTCATCGATGAAAATGCAGCGGAATGTTTGCATTGGAACGGAGGCGTGATGAAACTTTTCGATGCCGGAGCCAATGCTGTCAGGGAATTTTCCCCATTGGAGGTATAGTTGCCTTTTCTCAGATAAACTATTCAATATCACGGTTCATAGTGTATTTGATTGATAACCGTCGATTACCCAGAAATCCAAACCTATCAATTATCTAGGTCAAGTCCAGTTTTACTCATATGAGGAAGGAAAATATTTCTACTTAAAGGCCAACTCCTCGATCATCATTTCTTGATAGTGATTTATTGCACACTACTCTAGGTAATTGTTATCCCACTAACCTCAGCGCTAAGCAGAGTGTAAATATATTTCCGAAGGAACTACCCTTGGATCTTTTTCTATTATTTCTTGGTGAGGAGTCACGTCAACTTGTCAGTTAAACGTTTTTTTAAACATGTAATCTGCCCTTCCAGTATCGGTAACTCGCTTTTCATTTATTAGCTGGAATGAGCTTTAGGCTAGTAAGACATATTGATTGTGGCAACATGACCCATGTGAGTTGTTGTTTTTTGATATTTTCCCTTCATTAGCTCTGGGAGATTCCATTCCTTTTTCTTGTGCTAAGTAGTCATCGTAAATCAGTGTGCAAGTGTTGAAAAAAATGGTTTAACTAATAAAAAATTGTTTATATTTCTCTTCAGGAAATATCTCTAATTCTTCATACTTAATGGGTATGGCTACAGGCGAAAACAAAACCTAAACTGTGCCCATAGTTAAGAGAGTTGGCACTCAAAATAGCAAATAAAAGGCCAGTGTAGAGGAAATCATTAGAATTTTGTTTTCCGGTCATATCTCTTATTTACATCCAGTGATTTCTGACTTTTTCTTACAACATAAGCAGAGTAAAACTAAATTGCCTTCATTAGACAATGCATAAGTTATGAGAAAATGATATCAACTTTGAAGAAATGTATGAATAGATCTATTCAATATTATATCTATATAATATTCGAATACCTTCAGAGAAAATGTCAAGCTCATGTTAGGTCATGGGTATAGGGAACGAAGGAAAACAAAACTTTGACCGTGCACAAAGTTAAGAAAAAATCAGGCAACAAAAAGCCAACAGGGGAAATTAAGAGATCACGTAGTACTTAATACTTCCGTGTGTTGGTCATTTGCTGAAAGAAATACAAAATATCCTGACCTCTCCCAAACTTCCTGCTGAATCTATAAACATTGAACAAAATGGTCATAGATTCAGCAAACCAGCAGGTTTAGCCAAGTAAGTTACCTCTGTTCATATAAAGCCCACCAATAAACAGCAATACCTTCACTTCAGCAGTTGTAATCCCTCACATACCAAACATTCCCTCCCATACTTTATTTCTATCAGAGGTCATCGAATTTGTAACAACCCCGAATCCCTCGATCGCTTTCTTTCCAACCTACACCAGTCTCTTCTTCGCAGGGGCTTCCCTGAATCCCTTTTTAATAAAAAAAATCCTTAGAAAACCATACCAACCTAAATCAACTTCTTGTCCATAGTACTACAATATTTCTATTTGCACCACTTTCTTCCCAGGCGTACAGTCCCTAAAATATCTCCTTAAAGAATTATTCCCTATACTTTCTAGCAATCCTACCTCTACTAATTTATTCCCTAAATGTGCCAGTACCCCCACCTCCATCCCTATAGCCCGTGAGCCTGGCATCACCACCTGTTTGTTCCTTCCCCTGCAGTTTTGCCCAATCACCTCCTCAGAACTTACTGATCTCCCATTCCCCCCTTATTTTTAAACACCTCCCTCTCCTTGAGGTTTCTATATAAACTCTGCTGTCTCATGATATTTTACTTTGTAATGTTGATAATGGCCTGAAAAGGCCAAAACCGGTCGAATTGTGTTTTTTAATATATTGGTGGGGGAAAAACTAAGTAAGTAGTTTCATTTTAAAGATGAACAACTTCCACAAAGTGAACTCACCAACCATTGATTTTATACCTACTGATTGTTTTTAAATTTATTCCTCCTCTAATTATTATAATTTCTTTATCTTAGCATCTTACAAAGAAGATATAAGAAATGTCACAAAAATACATTAGTTAATAGGATATCTGTAGAAAAATATTTTCCTTTTTTTTAAATGGCTCAGTTGATTCAATAACTTTTAAATATTATGGAAGTTTGTCTTATTTTCTGAGACCCATTTCTCATGGTCCCAACTTAGCTCTGTTAGTCCTTAGAGAATTGTAATGAAGACTTCTCTTTCTTTTTTCTTGTTTTGTGTATGTGAAAATCAGTATTTACAATAAATGAATTTAGATGTTGTTGCATGAAGAGTAAAATTGATGATATGTAGACACATGGAAATGAGAGGATATGTAGTTTTTAAAAAATGGGTTTGGAGGGAGAGAGTCTTGATATTCTTTCTGGGTATGGAGATTTTGGCATGAAATATGGCCACCGGTAGTATGCTAATCTGTATGAGTGCATCAAATATCTTCTGATTTACTGTAATGTTATTCACCTTCTGGATATTTAAAAGTTTTTAGTAGCTTCCACATGTTTTTTTGAATGTCTCATTATTTTTAGTAGTAATTTCAGCTGATTTTGCCAATTTTTCAGTCGGGAACACCTAGTCAAGCAAAAGCTGTATTCCTTACTTGTTCACCACTTGTGGGTAAGGTGCGCTCCACGATGAATGCTGTGATGAAAGCGAGCAGTTTCTCATCATTTGTTGCTATCACGGGGGCCGGGAGAAAAGTTCATTCCATGGCCTTTGCACTTCTTGATGATGGAGGTTCAGCTTCCCAAGTGGAGGACCCATTTGCCACAATTGAAGCAGAGGTGAAGGATTTGATGAGGCGACAAAATCGTGATCCTGACAAGGTAGGATAGTTCCTTATTTGGTGTTGTGATCATGTTGATTATCTCAATATTCTAAATGAACTTTTCAAGTTATTGATCCCTAAGCCTAGTGATGCCCTAATTCCTCCGACTCCACCAACTAAAGTCTTTGGAAATTCTTTTCTTATATCCGGCCCTAATCTCTAGAATACTTTACCACATGATCTAAAAAACATGAAAAGTTTATTATCTTTAAAAAAATAAATACTTCAGATACCTCCTAAATGTTGAAATTAAGTAATACATTAGATCATAGTTCATCAGTAGTTTTCAGATTTTTTGGTGATACTCCATTGTTTATTGTTCACCTATGGTATGTTCCTTTTTGTAAACAATTTGAATGTGATTTAGCTTCAGTTGTTGTATGTTTATATTGTAAATTTATTGTAATTGTAAATCCTATCATATATTATGTAAATTATGCCTTGTAATCTTTATTGTTCTTATTCTTATGGACAAACTGCTCATTGATGTAATACTTTACAGGCAGCTGTAGCCTGTACCTTTTTTCATGCTCTAAAGGTGCTCCCCAGAGCAGATATAGTTGCAACTCGATAATACGAAGCTTCGATTTTATGAAACAAAACTGTTGGTCCTGACAATAAGCACATGCTAAATACATGGCGCTGTTCGAAAATATGAAGTTTCGAAAATACGGAATTTTTGAAATTACGAACCTTGGACCCAGTCCCCACAGAGAAACTGAGTTCGTTTTTACAAACCTTGGGGAGAAATCTCGTGACCAGAAAAGCTCTCTATTTGCCGACGTAGACTCCTAACAAATCAGCATTGCAAAATATAATCTATCAATTAAGTATGATGAGTGCATTTATCTCTCACAAGTGCCTGAGTCACTCAGTTATTTATCAAGTTTTAGTCGTGGATAATTTAGTTCTCAAGTGATGGGGAAGATTGTAGCTTGAGACAATTTTTCCCTTATTTTATTTTTTTTAAACTGTTAGCTGGATTTCCATGATGTAAACAATTCTCTTTTGGTTACAACTTATGTGTAGCACCGTGTACCAACTCACTGCCATGTGCTATGAGAGGGAATTTTAATTTATTGAGTGCTCGAATGGAAAATGATGGGATTAAATGATGGGAAATAGGACTAGGATCATGTCGCAGTCGCTATACCTAAATCCATGGCTTCACCATGAATAAACCCATATATACTCCCGCCCTTGTCCATATTTCATGAGACAATAGAAAAAAAAGTTTCCAGGAATTTACAAGCGTATAACCATACCCGCAATTGATATAATTTTGCATTTAAAAAAGTTTATTTCTAATTTTGAAACAGATGACCCAATCGGGGGAGTGGCTCAACAATATATCACTGTGATGTACTAACTGTGACCGGCATGCGTTGCAGTGCCTTTTTCTGGGTTCAAAATCGGTCCCTAAAAGAATTTGAGACCTACTATCCGTTGCAAAATTCCATCACCTGAGTTTGAAGACTAATATGTGTCTCAAAGATGGCTCAATCGATTTTAAAATGAAGTACACTGAATCAAAGCTTGTTTATTTCGGCGTTTTGTGATGGTATACCACACTTTTTACCGTTTATATTGATTTCAGTGTATAATTAAAAACAGAATTTTAGCGCATTTTTCCAGGTACTGGTCGGATGCATCACATGTACGGCTTTGTAATAACAACATGGATCAAGATATCAAAATTTCCTTCACAAATATTGTAGCCAGGATCTTGCTTAACAATCATTCTAAGTTTCATATTATTTACTGTATTAGTATTTTAGTTATTGATGAAATTGCAAGACTGCATTATTTTCCGTTCCTTGCATCCCTGAAAACCACCATTTGGATCTTCTTTAAGCTGTCAAGTTCATCATCATGAATCCTCTTATAAAATTGAAATTAATTCTTTGGTTAATCAATAGCGATTAACATTTATTTTGGACAAAGAGATCGCTGAACTGCCAGGAGCATACCTGGGAGAGAAATGGACAGGCGCATGGTGTTGCCCAGTCTAAGGGTTGTCCGGAAGACGTGCGAGGAATTTCCTACTGCAAGCATTTAACAAACATTTTTATTTATTAGATAATACCTGTGATGAACCGCTGAGACACTTCAACCTGAAGATGCCATCATCTGCGAACTATCGTCCAATGAAGTATAGTTCTTTGCATAAGTAAGCCAGTAAACTGAAATCTTAAAATAAAATCCCCACGGAAGCCCTGTCTTTAATTTAATTCCTAGACGTTGTTGGGGTAACTTCATGAAATTTTACTGGAACCAACTTTCATCCATTAATTACTATGGTGAATTCGTTGAGTAACCAGGCCGTGATACATTACATTTGATATATCATCACTGCTATCCCTGATTTCCACGAGATAAATAACCAATTGAATCAGATTTCATTGTGATGGCATGAGTAACTTTGAGTCCTTGGGATTATAAGACACGGATATGACACAACATGGGCATGAATTGGATCCTGATGTGCTCTATTTCAAAATCACCCAGCGTTTAGAAGGATCTATCTACGGAAATACTACTCTGCGAAAACTTATTGTCGGTATCAGAAGTTTACCACAGAAAGGAGTTAGGTTTCAGCCTCAGCTGCGGTAGATTTTTTTCGAGACCCCTACATCTTCCAAAGTTCTCCTTGAGTTAATTTTACAAAGTTACGCTTCAATCAGTTAGTCCTATTTTGTTTTCATGTTTTATGCTCCACAGCAAAGTCAAGCATATAAGACATAAGTTGCAGAGGGGAAAGAAAATAACTAAATAATGGAATGGAGAATGCTGGATCTGGAATATCTCTGCAATGCTCATTTAGGATTGAGTTTCTCTTTCTCACTGTTGTGAATAAAAAGTTCCGAAAATTGTGGAGTGATTCGGATATCACTTTTTAGATATGAGGTATTTCATTAGCTTCTATGTTTTAGCTTACTGAAGTTGGCATATAACAATGCCATTGGATAAAATGGCGTTCAGCATGACACCTACGACACGAAGAGATTATGCATAGAAGGATAAAAAAATAATAGCTTAATTTATTTCCTGGATTAATGTTTTGCTGAATAGAACTATAAGCATGAATCATCAAAGTGACAAGGAGATTGGTCATGAGTTAATGTCTCTTACTCGAACTTCAATGAGCAGTGAAACTGTTTGGCTTGAAACAAAATAATTTTCTTCCCAATTTCATATATCCAGGAGGCGACGAGGAAGAAACCACATATAATGACCTGAGAAGGATTTTTAAAATGGACCGAGACTTTGCTCTTTTTGCCTATTAGTGAGCAATAAAAAGGGCAATTGGAAGCATGGTCAGGCCAGCTACCATCTTCACTGCATAGATGTTAGAAACATCGATGAAAATTGAATTGGTGAAGCGACGTCATTGCAAGCGAAGGCATTCCCTGTGCGGTAGTTGAAGCATTCGTTCTTTCTCCACGAACCTTGATCTGAGGTTCTAATTTCTTCAGTATCATTCTCCACAATCTCCACGTAAATATTTCATCGGCCCAAAAAATATCACCATTTAGAACAGGAAAAGTACTATACTCCGAGATAATTAAGATATGGAAAGTGTCCGTTTCACGCCCAATTTGTCCTCATGCGATTAGAAATTGGAACGAAGTAATATTTCTTCTCAAGTTCATATATCCAGCAGGCGATGGGAAAGAAACCACAAAAATGATCTGTGAAGGATTTTTTAAAGAAACTAGAGTGAGGGCCTATGTTTGTTTTAACTGTGATTGAGCGATAAAGAAAGGGTGATTGGAAGTGAGGTTGGGCCAGCTACTGTCTTAACTGCGTAGATGTTAGAAACAATGCCCATTCCAGTTGCAAGTCCTGATTAGCCGCTGATTAACAAAGCTTAAGTCTCATAAAAAATGCAAAACTTGCTTTATATACGTCTTCTAAACTGGGCAAAAATTTTGCAAAGAAAATGATATCAAACTAAAAATCATTGCATAGGGAACTAAGTGGTGATAGTTATTTCATGAACGTTTGTGACATTTAGCTTATGATTTAAAGCCATTATTTCGAATGCTGTCTCAAATTATGACTATAAATCATATGAAAACTTTCTAAAGACCAGAGAAGTCAGGGGGTGGAGGGGAAATATTTTTTGTTATTTATGAAAAAGGTTCAAAAATACGAAGTGCCGATTTTTCAGTCCCGCCAACTTCGTATTATCGAGTTGCCACAGTAAATCTTATCCCTGTATGTACTACGAAGTCGTAGGTGGAAATTAAGCTCATTAGGTCTTCCATTATAGTTTGATAGTTATTTGGAAAATTAATGATGTTTTTTCATTCCACAGGTGGTGGAAGCAGAAGTTTTATTTTTGCCACTCTTTGCCATTAACTTTGGGGGAGAGAAGAATCATATACTTTTAACTCCACCATTTTTTAATTTGTTCCCACACTTCGTATCTGAGAGCTCTAAGTCATTTAAATCAACCAAAACACACCCTGGAAAGAAAGTGAGTGCATGTGTTAGTTATTGTTAAGTATTGTAAATATTGTCAAATAAGTTAAAATTTGTTCCAGTCGGAATAGGTTTTTATATTTAGATAATTGTTTAGAGAAAACTGGAGTACCTTCATTTTGTACCTAAAGGGTTATCATCACCAAATAACTACTCTACTAAATTTATAGTAAAACTGAATTGGGCAAATACTTACATATGAAGTCTTATATTGAAATTCTTTGTGCAGGTAATGATGGATTCAAATGTTAGAAATTATATGGGAGATAGTAAATTAGCTCTGGTGAAAATTAAAGGGTAAACTGTTGCTAAACAATCCTCAACTCAATGATTGACAATGAATAGATCCAGGGAGTGGATTTATTATTGACAGAATGACTGTATACATAGTTTAATTCTATAAATTTTTTAAAATGTTAAAAATTCTTGAATGATTGAATTATTTACTCCATTTTCATTCTTACAGTAATGATTAGAAAATACATATATTTTAATTACTTACTATGATTAAGTAATTATGTCATGGATAACCCTTTGTTTGTAGGTTGCTGGTATCTCAATGTCATTTCATTAGTTCATATTAGCTTTTTCACTCTTTTTGCATGCATGAAAATATCAATGGATTTGGAATTGTAAGTATACTTGAATTTTATATTTTATTCTTTGCATGTGAACATAATTGTGGTTACCTACTTATTTGTACCTGTATTTTTTGGGAGGTGAATATTTTACGGAAAAATAGTACATATGTCATTTTAAATCCTAAAACAAGAAATATGCTCTACAATTATGTATTACTCAAAGACTACCTAATTTAGTTATCTGTAGGGATTCTTTGCATCTTAATTATGTGTAGTGCGTGGTATTTATTCATTATGTTGATAGATATAGGCCATTTCAAGTTAAATGTGAAACCTTCTTTCTAGTCTAGGTATTGGTGGAAAAATGGTATAACTCTCTCTTCTTAGAATTTTTAAGTTACTTTGCTGGTTAATGTAACCATTATGCCTTCATGTAAAGATATGTAAATCATTTTTCATTTCTGCTTGAAAGTTTTCAAATCTTTATTTAAATGGCCTCTAATATAAAAATCTTTATTGTCCAAGATGGCTGTTACTTGATAGATTAGTGCAAAAGAATTCTTCAAATTAGAAGTGACTAAGAATCAATTTTAGGTTTGCATGTGGTGAATGTCGGCTTTATTTTTTTATAGTTGATGCTGGAATAAATTGAAATGTAGAACTCTCCTCTCCTCCTCCCACCTCACTCAAAAGATCTTCTATTAAAACTGCTGGTGAATCTCTACATATTTAGTAAATGGCCAATGGACACTGTGTTTTTCTTATCATTACTATGTACAATCTTCCAAACTCACCTGCCACACAAAAGTTAAGGATTATAATAAAAGATGATGCTAAGAAGTTTTTGTCTTAGGAAATATAAGGAGAGTCTTAATGAGAAATACAGACCACTGACACAGAATGATCAAATTTAAGTATATTTGAAGTGATTCCAGTTCTCAATATGATGGACTTTAAACCGTCATTTAAAAATTTACTCTCCAACACTTGTAAAGTCTATTTGTATTGTTGACACAATCTCAGATTTTTTCTAAATATAGCTTGGAATACATGATCCCTTTGAATGTTCTCCATGGCTTGTAGTAAGCATTACTATTTCTTTCAATATTATTCTTTGTCTCCATTGATGGTTATGCTGGTTCTTTTAATTGTGCCTCACTCATTGATATTGGTTCAGCTTCTGCTCAATAATTTTTATATAGTTTTGATGACCATCTCCAAGTGAGCAACTTTTCCCCTTGGATTGTTTTTGTCTTAAACTGTAGTTGTTTGATCTTGCAGCATTCTGATTTTTTCTTTGCCAATTTTCTTTTCCCTGGCTTTTAATATTAGTCACATTTGTTAGTGGGAAATGGCTATCATCATTATTGTGACCTCTGATTCCATTCAATTCTCTTTTTTTTCAAATGCTCCTTGATATTGTACTAATTCTAGTCATGTACTCAGTGTAATGTGGATTATCCAAAAGCTCAAGACTATTCTGTCAACCATGATAGAATAGGTCATGTTACAAAGTTCCTCTATACTGTATAACCCAATTTTACGTAGTTGGAGGGACCATAAAATGGGCTAAATGTGAAGTCAAATTGTATGAAATCAAGAGGTGGTGAATAGGTGACAACAATGCTAGGTGTGTATGAATTTATTTAGGCTGTCTCTTACATTTTATGGTAAATAAGCCCTACCCTATACATTTATGAGATAGCCCAACCCAAACATAAATGAGATATTATTTTTAAAAAAGACTTTAATTTTTGATGTGTATGAACTCATTTTAGGGCAGAATAGTCACTTATTTTAATTTCCTACTTCCCATTTTCAAAATTTTTCTGAACTACTGTTTCTTAAGTCTTCAGATTTTGAATGCAACCCTCTCGACCATGACACATCTCTCCTTTTTTGTCCAATTTTCTATCTGGGAAAGTTTTCCAAAACAAACCAATCTCAACTGTGTTGTTCATGTTTTCAGTGGGCTGTATTTTTTGAAATTCAAATGTTTTGTGAGATTCCCATAAATGTGTGCCGATTAGTTAGAAAATGAAGTATCTAGAATATTATTGTGATTAGTTTAGGGAAAGACTTGCTGAATTACACCAAAGGTTTCATACTATATTTATGATGGGGCCTATTTATAGCAGACTTTATTCTATTTCATGTTAATACATAATAAATCATACTCCTTTTTTGCTATGCCACCAGTGTTTCCCCTCATGAGGACACCCATCAAGGAGTATTAAAATAAGATTTACAGGAACTCAAAATGTAATGGTTTCAGATAGGTTCTTTTTATGCCATTAAGTTGTTTATTTCATCTTTTGGCTTATTCTGGAATCGTTTTAAATGGTTGGCAGTTTGTGAGAATATTGCTGGATTCTATGCAATAAAAATCAATATGAGATTACCTTCAAAGCTCTCCAGAGCACCCTCTTCAAATCTCTTCTCCAGAAAAACTATTGAAAGAATGACATGCAATACTATTATTATTTCATGAGAATTTGAAGGGGCTCCATGTCGATGCTGACTGGGCTCTTTCATGTACAATACTGTTGCCCTTGAATAGACCACCAGTCAAAATCAGACAATTAGTGCTGTATTTGCCTTCCAGGTGAGAGGAAATACAGTGTTTGGATATGTTTGTTTATGTGATGGAGTTGGCTCCCCTGTTCTTAAGTTGATATGTATTGAAATGTTGGAAATTATACATTAAATCGAGAATTTTGCAATTGGGAACTGAAGTGGTACTGTGTAAAATTAAAAAAATGCATAAAATTGAGACACTAAAATGAAGTGTTTACCTTGAACATTTCCTATAGTTCCCAGCTGAACTTAACTCACACTATGCAAAATTGCTAATTTCATCAAATCAAGGTGCATAAAATTGAGGTTTCACTGTAATTCCTGCCTCAGCAGCACGCAGAATTAGTAGAGTATTAAAATGTATCGTGTGATCTTCAGTGGAATGATCTTAACTCTTGGCTTATGTTTTGTTGCCTAAGCTATGCAGTACAATACCTTTACAATGATACATATACATTATAAAAATGTTATTCTGGGAAAACTGTAATTTTAAGCCCTAGTTTTAGTGTATGAATTTGATAGTATTTTACCTATATGTATGTTTGTGCAATGAATACATCAAATTATGAAGGTGGGTTTAGTGTAAGGAATATGTATAACAGCTGTTAGTGATTATTAGTACAATGATTGTTTGTCCAAAGCATAATATTGAGTTTTTTCTTCTCTTATTGACTTCATATTTTGAAATGCCTGTTTTTTTTTTATTCCAGGGACCTTCTGCCACACAGCCTCATGCTATTTTGGATGATACATCTCTACCAAGAGATACTCGATTAGCTCTTATTCATCTTGCAGATTCCCTCCATTGTTTACTGAACAAAATTAGTGGGAGGACAGAAGTTTATTCACTTGGTCATTACAGCAACTTGATTGCTGGAGAAATTTCAAGAAGGAAGGTAAGGACTGGTTAGGGATGTGAAATTCAAATGGTTTTTAGAGTTTGGAGGGATTGACTTTCCTTAAAAAATGAATAATTGTTCTTAACCTGGAGGCATTTTTTGAGGATTTATGAAAACCTCTTACCTCGTCTCCTCATAATATAGCGGTGGATTCAGAGGGGGAGGATAGTGAGAGGGTGGTGTGGCAACCCCCTTAAAATAATACTTGAATAATGGGAAAAATCTTGACCATAAGAAAGAGGCAATCTAACCTCTTACCCCTATAAAATGACCTTAATTTGCCACTAGGTCAGTGCCTCTGGGGCTGGTTGTAATTATATTTTACTGTAAGTAATTTATGATGATAAATGGTACTAATAATTTCATTCAAGTTTTGTCACTTTGATGCAACATATGCAGACTAGTAGCTTTAGATTAACACCTACTTTGTTACAAATATCATCAGAATTTTTAATGAACTCCTGGAAAATGCTGTGAAGTGCTAGGGAAATGAAATTTAGAACTTCATCTCTTTTATGCAAGTTTTGATAAGTAGGACTTTTCTTACTTTCGTAATTTAATGACTATAATATTAGAATCTTAATTTTAACTGTGCTTTCTAGTACTTATGGATTTTATTCAATATCAGTGTATTTTTAATGTGTCAGAGATGATCAAAGGAATACATTATGTAGGTTCCTGTTGTTTAAAATGCTTCAGGATTTTTGTTATTTAATGAGACAATTGTTGACATAGAATTAGTTAATATCATTAACAAAATATCATCTGTGGGGAAGCAATTCTGATCTAGTGAGATGTATTTTTTTCTTGTATTGAATTACTGAGCATTTTGGCCTCATGCACTCTTTGTTTGAAACAAATTTTAGGCAGAATCATGGACCCATTTAACTGCACACGGTGGAGATGTTGCCTTGGATGCTTCATTAATTCTGGTTGATCGAACTCTGGATCTTGCCACTCCATGTTCCCATGGATCATCTGCTCTCTTGGACCGTATAATGGCTGCCCTTCCTCGACTGCCCGGCCATACTACCGATGTTGCTGTTGACATGACTGCTCTGCGACACCCGAAAAAGTAATCTATTAAATTACTAACTAGGTGTTTGTGAGTGAGGCAAATGTTTTTTTTTATCGTTATTAGTGATGTGGTCAGGATTCGAGGATTCAGTTGCATCTCATCTATATCCTGAATTCGGAAATCAATTGAAGCCTTCTAAAAAAGATTCGATCGAATTTTAATTTGGTTTTTTGGGTGGGGTATGCTCTACATCCCTGTAAACTCGTCATGGTTGGTCGTAAATTCGTTCAAAATCTCACCTTGGAATTTTTGATTTCAACATCATTGTACTTCTGGGTATGGTTATATGCGTGAACATTCATTACATCTTAAAATATGCATATCGGTAGAGGTTTTTATATTTATTAGTCACGTTAAGTTTCAATTAATAATTGCCGCACGGCGAATGTGCAACACCGCTTTCATAACCATATGGAACATTTTGAATGCCAATGCTTGTGCACTGCAGATCATTATTCCTGATGCTTGTATTATTTATTCAACAGATAGACCGGAGATATTTCTTTTCATGTGTGAAAATCAAAGCTTTGGGCTGCAGATAAATATGCTCATTGCATGTAACACATTATAAATCATTGTTTTAATTATGTTGCAAAATTTTCTGAAAATTGTTTTGTTGCTCCATCATGCCGTATATGTGTGGGAAATTTAGCTGGTTCTTGTAAAGGATTGGTTAAGGAGTCATAAGGTTGTAAACGCCCATTGAATTTATTTTGGGTGAATTAAAAATGCACTAAAATATGAAAAACATATTAATGAGGTCAGAAATTGAAAGAAAAGGGAGGCAGTTCTCTCCTTGCCATGAAAGCGTCATTATATTCAAAATACAACCATTATACATTATATTAACATTGATTGGAGTCAGGGAGTGATACTTGGCCCCACCATTTGAGCTGAATTCTGATAGTACTTCCTGCGGTTGTCTCTCCAAAGATAACAATGCACTGTGGTAATGTGCATACAAATTTTCAATTTTTGCCAGAAAAACCGCCAAAGCCCCTCAATTTAGCCAAAAAAGTTCATGGAAAGGTTTTGAAAATAACTATGAATGCACATGAATCAGTAAAAAAATCTGTTGTGTTCACTTAACTATCTTTCTTTATTCCCAACCGAGGTAGGACAGTAGAAACTCGAAATTACGAAATTTTTAGTGTATGAATCTTCGGTCTCGACCAAAAGGGTATCTAAATGTATGTAATAGTATGCGATATTACAAAATAACAAAGTTTTGAAGTTATGAACCCCGGTTCTTGGTCCCGGCGTGTAAAAGTTACTCGTAACACGAATAATGACGGGTCACAGCAGTATTTTTTAGGTGCTCCATGGCAGAGTGAAGACATTGGTCATTGTTTCCGAATACATTATGCACTGAATGTAACTTATATGGATGGTAATATGCTTTTCAATGCTGCAGTAGTAAGGTTGACTTTTAATCAAAGGCATAATAGTGGCTAAAATACGACACCAATCGGACGAAATTATTTGTTATCACGAGTCCAGAGTAACAACAAGTAAAAAGCATGAACTAATCGAATACGAACATACTTGCCCACTGGTAGACTTAATTGCTACTACCAGCCTTTTACTCTTATGATCCCTGCCATTTTTTCGTACCCATTTTTTCCAAACATAAATCCATGATGAGTATTCCTATTACAGAAATCGTATACTGTGTGTGTGTGCTCAAAAAACTTGGAGTTCGAGATGATGCCATGGTGTTCGAGAGGTTAATTCGGTTAATTCTGTCATGCCTATCACCCAAGGATGATTATTCCAGCTGGCAATATTTATCATTGAAAGACTAAGGTTTAATTTACCATCCTCATTGAGTGTTTTGAAGTAGTCATCGAGTAAGGCTCTTCGTAAGCATTGCCCTTCCCTTCTTCCATTGCCAACAGCCAAGAAAACCAGAGAAAATATGAGTAAGTTATGTATAAGTGCTGTGACGGAAAAGTTGGGGCGTCATTGTCAACGCTTTCAACAGTTGTCGCCAACTGTGCTAAAATTCTGGAGAAAGTGGGAGAGGGGTGGAGGGGGTGGTATTACCAAAAAGGGGAAAAATTACATAGCGTTAAATTCGCTGAAATTGAAAATGAACTTTACGCCTTCTTCTGCAAGTGTTGTGAGTAGAATATTCCAGTAAGTGGCCTGATCATTTAACAGAAGGCAGAAGAAATTGCCTAATGTCTGAAAATCGAAGATTTTAAGTGTTCCGTTGGCTGGCTGAGCAATTTCGTATCTTGATTCAACATTGTGCCGATGAAGATATGTGGAGAGGAACACCAAGGTGGATACCAACTTGTTGAATAAATTGCATTTGGACAATGATAGCCTGATTAATGAATAGAGCCCTGAAAACGGCTACAATTCTGATGAAACTGGGCTATTTTTTTGATGCTCTCCCTGACACAACATTAGGTTTGAAAGGACAGAGGTGAGCGGTGGATTAAAAAGCAAAATGAGAGTGACTGTAGGTCTATGTGTGAATCAGACAGGGATGGATTAAATAAAGCCTGTCTTAATTGGGAATAGTGAAAATCCTTGCAGTTAGAAAATTGTGAAGATGGAAAACCTTCCGGTGGTCCACGATTTCATTAAAAACAGTTGGATGACCAATGGCATTTTCCAAAAAACTATCATTCGACTGCAATGTAAAATGGCTGGCAAAAATAGAAAGATACGTTGGTTGGTGGACAATACGAGTTCATACAAGTTCCTCGATGATCTTAATTTGGCCAATGTGCATATTGTTTATCTTCCTCCAAATTTGACCAGCAAGTCCCAGCTGCTGGAAAAAGGAACTATCCAAAATTTCAGTCTTGTACCGTAGGAAACTGGTGCAATACTACTTGTGCTGGATCGGTATGTGTATGCCTCTCGTTTCCAGTTATCATTTTTGTTTCTGAAATTAAGCTTACTCCTGTTTTCTTTCTAAAGCTACATTATAACCATCCAAATAAAAAATTACTTTTTGCAACTTGGCAGTTCATTGGCTGCATCCCCAGTGATTATTTGTCGATGGATTACAATCTCCAAGCTTGTGCAGATAGAATGCTTCAGACGGTGATGGAAAAGCCTGTGGTAGGGCCCAGTAAATCATGCGAAAACATCGTAATTTAAGGAAACAAAAAATAGCATCATTGCGATTCTCTTGAAAGGTCCTCGTTCATACGAAATTCATTATTACAAAGTGCCGATTTTTCCGGTCCTGTCGTCTTCGTAATTTCGAGTTTCTGCTGTAGTAGACTTTATTGTGAAACGAATTTCTAATAATTTTATTGCTTTTTTTTAAGAGCTAAGTAATTAGATTTTACATTGATAACCTGGACCAATTCAAAGGGTTCAAGAATTGATGGAAAATGTAAAGGTGGATTTGAATTTACTTTTAAATTTGCTATTATTCATTTATGCATTGGAAATGATAAGGACCTGGGAAATATATGTAAGGGAGAGCAGGATGCGGATTAGTGAAATTCTGTGTTTGAGATTTGAGTTTGAGATAATAGGAGATTCAGATTTGAGATTCGTATTCAATGAATGTTGGATTCAAGCCATCACCAATTATGATGAAATGATAAGTAATAATTTTGGAAATGTTACATATATCCTTGATATAAATGGTAGCCCAGAACTCTGTTGTTGTAGAAATTATTATTTTTTTCAAATACACACCTACGTTATTGATGAATATCTCACTTTTCATATCAAATGTGAGATAAAGTGAAATTTTGAATAATAAGTGAGATGCAAAGAGCTGATAAAATGGGATTTTTTCAGCTTTTCATGTTTCTGGTAAATTGAAGTAACGCAATTTGCAATGAGGACTGCACTGTATCTTTATGGAAAAATTTATGTAAAAAAAGATGTAATAGAACTTCAAAAGAAACATTCTATCATAAAGCTCTCTTCAACTCAAAATTTGCTTTGGTAAATGGGTATGCTCAGAATTTGGAGGAAGATAAACAATATGTACATTGGCCAAATTAAGATCATCGAGGAACTTGTATGAACTCGTATTGTCCACCAACCAACGTATCTTTCTATTTTTGCCAGCCATTTTACATTGCAGTTGAATACATGCAAACCCAGTTGCATGTGAAATCCATCACACTGTGAATGGATTCTGTACTTTCGAGTCTTCCTGCTTCCCCATAAATTTGTTACTCAGAGAACCTCAGAGCTTGGGCTTAGATGGGCATTCCAAAGGATGCTTTACCTCAATAATATAAGCAGTGACAACAGTTCAACAGCCAAGCATTCTGCATACAAGACTGGTAGATTAATGCAAATTTCTCAAAAAAAACATTTAGATGAAATTAATAATTTTATAATACACATAGGTTCATTTATTTGTTTTGATGTTCTGAGACTGAGGTATTAGGGATGGAAATTGACTCTGGTTGTCTTTCTTTTTGGCATTTCTGTGTTTGTTTCTTTGAGGATCATCTACATCTACATACTACCCTGCAAGCCGCCTCAAAAGGCGTGTGGCGGGGGGTGTTAGGACACCAGCCGTCAAAAAAAAAAATCAAAGTTCCGCCTAGCATTTATTAAAGTCCTTAATTGTTCGGGGGAAAAACGAATTCCCATACCTATCCGTTCGGCAAAATATCTCCCTTAATTTATCGATTCTGTCGGACCTGGAAATATAATGTGGTTCTAATATGATGTTCTCCGTGTCGCTCTGAAAGATATTCATTCTCAATTGCTCAAGCAATCTAAGCCTAGCGCGTAGCCTCCGAGTCTCTAGCGGCTCCCACCCTAAATCTTTCAAAATCTGTGTAACGCTTTCTGTACGGCCGTAGCAGTTTTTCACGAATCGCGCAGCTTTCCTTTGTATTTTATCAAGTTCATGGACTAGGTCTTTCTCCGCCGGATCCCATATGCTCGCTGCATATTCAAGGTGTGGCCGGACGAGTGCGAAATAGCACCTCTCTTTCACTTTATCATCCGATAATCTTCCCACAACACGCTTGACAAATCCTAACTTCTTCAGGGCTCTGCCACAAATATTTCTTATATGTGTCCCCCACGATAGGTTCGAAGTTATCGTAACTCCCAGGTATTTCACTTCATCTGTCGCATTTATGCTAACGCCATCCACAACATATACATAGGGATAGTTGGACGACCTACGCAAGAAATGCACCGCCGTGCATTTGCTCAGATTAAGTTCTAGTCCCCACTCTTTGCTCCACGCATGAACGTTATTTAAGTCCGATGACAGAATTTCAAAGTCAGATTGATCACTAATTTCGCGGTATATGACAGCGTCGTCGGCAAATAAACGTATTTTACTGCTAATTCGGGAGCAAAGGTCGTTTATATATATAATGAACAAAAGTGGGCCAATAACGCTTCCTTGCGGGACACCTGATGTCACTTTAACTATAGTGTCTGTGTCTGTATTGTACAGTAAATTGATGTAAGTGAAAAAGTTAATCGTTTAATCCTTGTCAAGCACTTTGGTAAGATATTGTTATCTGTCAAAGAATCATTTATGGCCAGTTGCAGGAACAACATGTATGTATTCTATAAAGTTATGGGACCCACAAGCCATGGCAACCATTCAATAAGTGTTGCATTAACGTTCGATAAATTTATTGGCTTCATAACTTATGGCAGGGAATTATGAGTTCCATAAGTAGCCAATATGGCTGATGTGCAATGAACCGCTTGGAGGTTTAATTAATATATAAAAGAGTTGTTTTGTGGCTAATGACCAGTTAATTTGCCCTTGCTGACTAATTATTATATGCATTAGCAATTATACATAGGCTAAAAATTCGTAAACTTTATCTGGCGGTAGAAGATTTGATCAAACAATCAACTCCATCAACTATTAATAGATAAGTTATGAAACTGGTAGATGTTTTCCTGCAACCCAAATATTTTTATGAGGTCCTTATCTTTATGGATCTCGTAACTATTTATTCCGTAACTAAATATTCTTGCCACCAGTTATTAGCTCTCCTGACTTGCATATTCTTTTAGAGCTGGCCACAAAACCACAACTCACGTGCACCAAGGATTGCAAATATAACTAGTGTTTTTTTTAATTCATGCATTATACTAACAGTAGTTGTTTGGTGCTAAGAAAGTTTCTAATTTTCTAGGTCTGGCATGAATGTCGTGGGGTACCCTTTGGGAAGTCTGGCGACTGCACCTATTCCTGGGGAAAAGGCAGGCGGTCAGGGGGAGCTCTTAGATTTGTTAGCTGGTGGAAGGCGGCAAAAAGAAATTATTTTAGGTCTTCATAGACAAATTGTGTCTGCAGCTATTAGTTCTAAAGTTCGATCAGCTGCACCAAAAGCAGAGAGGATAACACCAAAGGTCATAGAAGCATTAGTGGAAGAATTTGCAGGTCATCCCAATGCAGTGCAATCTTATGTCACCCTACTTCAGGTAATTATTCTTTTATCATTTGGATAGGCATAATGTTGTTTTCAAGTACTCTACCTGTTCAGGTAGGTTTTGTTGACTGTCAAAGAATCTCCTCCTGGTTCTCTACACTTTCAGGGGCCTATCTCGCTATAGTATATCCTTTTTCGCCTCAGCATACAATCTACCTTTCTTCATCCCATCCATGAAACCTATTCTCTTTCTTCCCCTTCCCCACTTGCCCAACATCCTTCCCTCTATCATATTTTTCAGCAATCCCTCACCCCATATACATCCTGCAGCCACCTACTCTGACTATCTGAAGTTTCCTTTCCTTGCCTACCATCTCAAGCACTTCCTCATTAGTCTTCCTCTCTGTCCACCTCTCCTTCTCCATTCTTCTCCACACCCACATCTCAAATGCCTGAAGCCTATTTTCGTCCTCCTTTCTGAAGGTCCTCCTTTCTGCCCCATACAGCACCACACTCCATATCAAGCTCTTCACCAGCCTCTTATTCACATCCTTGCCCAAGGTCCCCGTCATCAGCTCTCTTCTATTTCTAAATGCCCCATTAGCTAGCGCTATTCTTTTCTGTATTTCTTTGCTATTATGTCCGTTTTCTTCTAGTGTGTTGTGAAGTCTAATTCTAACAGAACATGTTTATATGCCTGTCCCACCATCAGATTCATAATACACAGTATCTTTCTTTCTAAAAGACTGTATGTTTAAAATCATGCATATATTATAAAAATGAATATGTTGTAGGTATTATCGTAGAGTAATAATATCCTGTAATCATCTGAATCCTGTCCACCCCTCCCCATTGTTATCATTGCTACTCCATGACTCATTGACTGTGAAACCTTCCTTATAAACAAACCTATCCTCTCTCTGCACACCCCCTCGGGCAATGTCATTACACTTAACTTTTACTTCCTGTATGTCATCCCATTCCGACCCACCAACCCCCTTTTTCTCCCTCAATTTCTGATTTGTAAATATTTATTTAAAAACCAGGAATGTGTAATAACTCATAATTTCTGTTAGAGTATCATTGGGATGGGTTAGGGATGATATAGGTATTTGAATAATTCTCTGTTGATGAATTTTTCTGTGTCAAAAGTAATTTATTGAATTCTACTTGATTTGCTTCATATTATGTAGTTATAAACCAGACTTCCTGTACAATTCTCTGATTCTGATGATTATTATTTATTACTGACCTTAATATTTTAGCACAGCCTTTGTGTGTCCCAGGCCTTGGCACATCCTGTGTCACAGATGTTTGACTATGTGTCTGGTGCAGAAAAGGTTCTTCTACAAAATCTATCTTTGGAAGATGGCAAATCTCCAGCAGCCATTGAAAAAACGAAAGAAATCCTTTCCCAGGTTGGTATCTTTTTTCAAAGCCACTGGAATTGCAGTGTAGCTATGTGATTGCATACCTTTCAAGTTACAGTAGAATCTTGCTATAACATAACTTGTTGTGATGTAAACTTTGTCATAATGTACATTGATGAAGGGAATTGACGAAAACCCTTTGTTTAAATGTATAAATATCTTATTGGAATTCATAATTGAATGCTAAGTTAAATTGTAATGCCACCAAGGCACCACTTGGTACCATTATTTTGTTGTTACACAAACCAGATTAGTTCTTACATCCTGAGTGGATGAAGGTGAAGAAGTGAGGTATGGGGAATACCCCCAATTCAAACTAAAAGCGATTTTTACTCAGATTGAATTTAGGGTGAATCAAAAACACTTTGAAGCCATTGAATGCAATAAAAAAATATTTAAAAAAAACAACATGATAGGAGTGATTGAGACTGGTAAAACACACATTGGAAGTTCATTTAATGTATCATTAAAACAGGAAAACATGTATGGTAAATAAAGCAGTGGTTTCAAACAGGACTCTGGTCACTTGTTGAGGGAAATATATATCATGAAGACATAAAGCTTGACAGATATTCTCATAACTCAAATCGCTAGGCATGTTGAAAATAAAGATATGCATTAACAATTCTCTTGAAGTGAATTTTGTATAATGGTGATTGAAGCCTCCCTGAAATGTAAAAGCCTGAATGTGAAAACCATTTGTCACGTATGTTATTCTGATGCATAAGTACAAAGACAGTCTTTTTAATGCGATAAGTCTAGTATTTTGCTAAAACTTCACATAAGGTAAAATACTCAGATCACCAATCATTCCCATTATGGATGGACTTCCTATACTGGTTTAATGCCCGAAAGACATTGACTCAGGCATTCATTTGTTTGCTTGAAAACTTTTAATTGAACATTAACTTACATTAATAATTTTCAAAAGATTACCCTTGACAACTTGTAAAAAAGACCATTTTCTCTTTTTCAATCAATTTTAACCTTACCCCTTGATATTGGTGGTTACAAAATTTTTTTGAGAAGTGCAATTTAAAGGCAACTAACATCTACACAACTTACTTGAGTGTATGTTTGCTAAAATCAGTTTTTCATTGAATTTAAGTGATCCAAAGGGATAGAAAAGTGACAATTTTGCTGGAATTGCGAATTTACCCCTTCTTTGTTGCTCTGCACCACCTTTGCTATTGGTCGTGGAAACAAAGTTAATTAGTAATTCTTGTAAGAAATTTTGTCCTCTACAAGAATGAATGTGGAGCAAATTTGGCTATGATGCACCGTTAAGGAGTAAAAAGCAAAAAACTGGAAAAAGTGGCATTTTTCGTTGGTTTTTTCAAAATGGCAGAAAACGCAGAGGGATGGGGATGACGAAAACTAAGGTTTTTCACTCTTCAACGAAAGATTGGAGGCTAGTAAGATTTGTTGAAAGAAATATTGGAGAGGTGATGTAGCCTGGAGGAGGACCGGAAGGGTATTAGGTATGGTAGAGGAAGGAATTGAGTTCTTGAAACAATTCAGGAGTGGGCAGATATTAGGAAGTAACAAGAGATAATGGATGTTGAAGACCATTATGTCAGGGAAGATTTTTGTAACCAAAGAGATGGGAAAGAAGAGATGAGTTACAAAGATATCATGCAAGTGATAGAAAGTGCGGCATATTAAAGAAAGGAACAGAGCAAAACAAATACTTTTTGATGGAGTCTATTCATGAATAATCAGATTCCTAATATTTTGTTATGACCTTCATAAAATGGTAGAATGCCCTTGCTGATACTTCCATGCTTTCAAGACATCCTGACTGAAATTTATAATCATATCTTGTTGTAACATTATTTGTCAAAATGTAAAATTTTGGCCGTTACTGTTAAGCACCAGCTGAATGGTACTTACCAGCAGATTATGAAACATTCTGCCAATGTACATCATTCCATTCCACTGATACAGCATTGTTTGTGTGCACTTGCACGTTTTCCTAACTGTACTTGCCTCTACACATTGAAGGATAAGCTCACCAATATTAAAAATAATTGTCTTAGGATATGAAGTGAGGAAAAGAATAGGGGTACACTGGAGATGACTGTGCTAACTTAGCATTTCTATAATTAAGGCTGGCCAAAATATGATTAATCCGACTTCCTGACCTCCCAGGATTTATTTATCTCTCCAATTTGTAGGTTAGTTTTGGTAGTTTCTACAGTGAGTTTTGTGTCTCAGAATGAGAATAATGCATGGAAATGTGTTTTTTATCCAGGATATAAAGCTAGATGGGCATGCATACATATTCCTATTTGCAATTAATCATGAAACCTGCCTAGTAAGTAAAATTGTGATACAATGTATGCAGTTACTGGAAATTATGTTGTAAAGATATATTATGTTACCAAGGTCAGCACGATCAAAGGGATCAAAGGGGGGGTTAAACAATGTCAAGGATTTGAGAGCCATCACTAGGGATGCCAAGTTTGAGTAAACACTAAAAAAAGAGAAACTTGGGATGTGAGAAGGTGTAATGTAAAACGGGCAAGAGGAGTCGTAGTTTGATTGTCGTTGTGAGCAGACGAATGCCACATGAAGGAATAGCAAGAGTGAGGGAAAGTGATTTCTGAGAGGATCAGAGACTATGAGGAGGAGCCCATGGACATATAGCATGAAGAAAATTACTCCTGGGTCTGAGAGGGAAACGGATACCCCAGGCACACGAGAATCGAGGAACCGAACGGCGAACACGAGAGATGTAACTTGATCAAGATATAACAGGGGAGATGGATAAGTGGATAAAAATTCTGTTGATTGGGGTTGTATAAATATATTGTGCTAATTTTAAACTAACCCATGTATCTATTATGTAAATTGGGCCCAATAATTTTTTTTGTTGGATATGAAATCCTATTGAGACCATGCATAGTGAATGACTCTCCTTTTGTGTGTTTAGTTTTAGATTGAATAAAAATTTGTTGTGTGCACGCCAAAGAATTCTCTGCGTCTCCCTTACAAAGCAATGCTATCCTAAGTGGCATGAAACAAGCCCAGATAATTGTATAAAAAGACGTAAGTTCATTTCTTTGAGCAAAGTGGAGATCAGCATATTGAGAAAGGAGGAATAATTATTTCACGATCTTTACCAATCGAATCGACCGATCAAAGGTTACAATAAAGAACAATAATGTCTGGCATGGTGTGACTCAGAAAATGTTTTTGAAAGTGGTTGGCTATGGAATATTATATTTAGTAAAGCTTCATCCCATATTCCTTCATCCCTTCTTCCAAAACCTTGATCAACCTTTGAAGTGATTGCATATCATCTGCTAATATTACTATGTCATCTGCGAATCTTATACTTCTTATCTTCCTACCTCCAATGCTGACTCCTAACTCTATCCCATCAAAAGATTTATGGATCATTTCCTCAACATATGTATTGAACAAGGTTGGTGACAGACAGCATCCTTGCCTTACTCCTCTACCAAGATCCACCCATTCTGTCATATCCTCATTTATTTTTAATGCAGCTTTTTGCCTCATATATAATTCTCTAATGATTTTTCTCTCCTTCCATACCAACCCCTTCTCTTTTAGAATTTCGAACATTTTATTCCATTCAACCCGATCAAAAGCCTTTTCCAGATCAATAAAAGAAAGCGCCATTCCATTTCCTCTCTCTATATACCTTTCTCCAGTTATTCTTAACAGGCCAATGGCGTCCCTTGTTCCTTTCCCTTTCCCGAAACCAAATTATTCCTCCCCTACATTTTCTTCCATTATTCTTATTAATCTCCTTTTCAAAACTCTCAACATTATTTTGGCTGCATGTGTAATTAGGCTTATCGTTCTATGTTCAGTACATTTCCGTGTACTATGTTTCTTAGGAATCGGTACCACCGAGGCCATTCACCAGTGTGATATATTTTGTTACACATGGTAACAATTTCCTGCACACCCTCTTCATTCAAGCACTTGAAAAATTCAATAGGGATCTCATCCATTCCTGTTTTGATCTTATCTGGATAAAATAGTGAAGAGGAAGGTACATAAATATTTTAGCTGACTAAGCTGTGTATAGTTTTGGGTACTGCATAAATGTTTGTGTGTCACAGGGAGCTGCATTTTATAAAGCTTCTGTATTACCCCAAAGAAATGTTCTTCAACATCTGATTTACCCTGTTTTATTTTGATCCAATAAGAAGTAAGACCAGTAAGGATCCAGTAAGAAGCCTGTACTTCATTTCAGGTGGAGATGATGATACGCAGTCGGCATGATCGTGGTTTTACTATGAATGAACTGCTAGCTCTTCTTGTGCATCTATTTGCTCTACCATTGGCAGCTGTGGACTATAGTTCATTAAAGAATGCCATCCAAGATGCCTTTGAAGATGATTTCAATGATGAGAATCTTGGGGAATTTTCTGCACAAGGTCAGTCTCACAATTTGTTCAGTAAGGAAAAATGTGATTAGGAATATTACTATCTTACTACAATGCTATCATGGAAACAATGGAATATATTTAAAATGTTGGTTATGGTTTCTGTGAATTGGAAGTTCTGATTGGCGCAAGTGAAGTAAGATCAACTTTGTACTTACGCAAATTCACAAACTTTGCTAATACAAAATATGATTTGTCAAGTTGCTATTTAGGCTGCTTGAATACAATAGTGTGTTGAAAGTTATTTCTCTGTGGTTCTTTTGGAATGTGACTCCATTGAAAAATATTGGGAAGCATAGCTGTACATTTTTTGTTACTGGACGTGTAAAATGTAAAACGGTTCTGGACCAATGTAAAAAGTGGGTTCATCTTACAGTCAGAAGCAAAATCCTTGACTTCAATTGGATTACATAATCTATGTACGTTTCCTCACCAGTGTTAGTATGAGTATAGTAAAATTGTATTGCATTGAATAGAGAGGCTGGATGAATAGAAACTAAACTTTACAAATTTGCTAATAAGGGAAGGTGACAAGTGAAATGGTAGTAGAATGGCTTAAATTATCGAGGTTCGGACTACTTGGGCATGTTACTCCAGCTTCTAAGGATGCATTGAAAGATGCTATGATAGTGATTTGGCTGTGATTCCAGGAGGTTTGACATCCCAGCTGCAGCTTTTGCATTAATAAATCATTTAAATGGATTTTAAATGAAAGGTTGGATTCTGAAAATCTAGAGCTGACATCATCTGGAGGCATAAAGAGGGATAGCGTCTGTCAGATTGTTCATTGGATTCTAGCTGCATCAAAAAGTGTGAAACAGGAAGTTATATTAAAAGCATTTAGCTGTGGTATCTTTAATGTTATGGATGGAAGCGTGAACAATTAACTTTGGCAGAGCAGTGAAGAAGAATCAAGTGTAATGATGAAAGTGATTGTGAATGAAACTATAAAGATTTTTTATAAATATGAATGACTCTAAGCCTGTAAATTAATTCATTTAGTGAAAGCATCTTTTAACATTTTCTGTTTTCTCTTGATGGTGTTTCTATCCGTTACAAATTAGTAAGGAATGGTGAACTCCTAATTGAATGTTTGCATTTATCCTTGTTGTTCTTTTTCTACATACTTGTGCAAATGGTGATGAACTGAGTCCATAATTATTTTATCTTTATTACTATCATCAATTTTTATCCAAAATTAATTTTCCCCCTTGTGAAATTTTATAAAAAGAGTCATCTTAGAATAGGGTTAGTCTTAAATTCGTGCAAATACAGTGTCTTTGTTTTTTAAAAATGTGAAGAAGAAATTGAGAAATGGGTAACTTATCTGATTCAAATGAGTTAACTTTTAAAAATTCTAGGAAGATGATGCTGAACTATGAGGAGAAACAGGGAAATTAACAGGGAAGTTCAAAGACTTGGGAACTTTGGATTCTATGGAGTTAAATATGTCATGCATATCTAGAGAAGAAATTACGTTGTTCCTTTCAACAATTTTTCCTGATTGACTGACTTTATTATTAGTTTCTTTGAATATGGATTGAAAAGTTTATGAATATGGTTTTAAAATTTTTTTGGAGTGAAAAAACAGCTGAAAAAATATTTATTTGAGGGATGATAATGGAAAAAAATGTGAATGAGAAAATAGTTAATAATGAGTTACTTGGTTTAGATAAATATTTTCAATTTTTCTCATTTATTTCAGATGCATCTGTTGATGTGTCTCACATATTTAGAGTCCTTGAAAATGTATCCAAGGCCAGGGAAAACCTAAAGAAGTACAGGTAATTATTGTTTTTAATTTTAATAGAGTATCTAATTAATACTTGTTTGTGTTTTTAATGATTCGTGTACTATTGTCAGATCACATCAACAATGTTATTAGTCAACTGTGGTCACCTACACTATTGGGTTAGGTGGGGAGAGAAATGATTTCACGGGTCGAGAGAAATCCTGCATTAATATTAGTCCACTTTCAATGAAATGTGCTCAGGGCTCCTCAGCTTAATTTTCTTTCAGATGGACAGAGTATTATATGTTCTTAAATCTCTCCACATTGCTCCCTATTCATGATTGGGATCCCAATAAAAAAATCTCAGCTACTTTCAGAATTCAGACCTAATTATTCCCTTGGGAATCGAAGTAAGCTGTGGTTTACCCATTCCTCTGACCCCATTCACTCTACTGCTATACAACTGGTTCATTAATCTACTCTGATTCATTATATCCTCTTCTGAAGCAATGGGAGAGCCAAGAAAATGTATTTTCACAGAATTGATGAGGTTTTTTTTCCATATTTTAAGTAACAGAAAGTTAATAATCACATGCTGGGAAAATTTCACCTACACAATGTTGAAGCTTGGTTAGAATTCAACAAAGTTTTTTCTCAATGATATTTCAAATAGAACAGCCCGCTAGAAAGCACCTAAAAACCTGCACTATTTTGTTGTCACTGGACTAAAAAGTAAATATTGCATTTTAAAAGAAAAGGTGACAGCTTTTCTGTGGAAAATAAAATTGTTAGGCCTTTTTATTTGACTCGTATTCATTTAGGTTCACTGGTTAATTTTTAATAAGAATTATGCGAGTCAACATGATTTCTGCACTGGCTGTAGGGTATGCAGCTTTAGGCCATTATCCTTTATCGTATGCAACACAACGGAACAAGTGGGTTTGGAGAGGTAGTATACATATCAAGGATATATAAAAGTATATTTTTAATAATCCTTTTCAAATATCTTTGCGACTGAGTTGCAGACCAAATTTTTTTGGGAATTAGGGAAGACGGCATGTGACTTCTCGAAAACCAACCAGAAAGCAGTAGGAGGAGCCTAGCTTTTTGGAAATTCAGTCGCACTCATGCCTCCGTCGTGTACGCTTCGCGTTTTAGTTTACTGTGTTGCCAAACCTACATTGCAGTCGTTTGCTTGTTGTGCCGTGACAATCTTCCTGCAATTTAACATTTTCCCCACATTTTCCTATTAACCTAATACCTTTCCTTCTCCCCTCCTTCACCCCACTATCTGTCCTTTACGTAAGTGGAATTATTTTTGGCAAATATATTTTCCTTAAAATTCATCTGGCATATTTTTTAATTGAACATTTTGATTGATTTAAGATCAAACAGAATACAATTCCATTGCATTTTAGCCAAAGAGCATGGCAAAAACTTATTTAAAAAACTCTTTATTCAATCATGGCAATAGTCGGATATCAATGAAATTACTTAGTTTGGACTCCTTGTAATCGGCGTGCTTCACAGAAAATGAGGTTAAAATTTTTTATTAGAGTAATTTAACAAATAAAAGCTATGACTTTTGTTTTCAAAAGTCCACTAATGAGTCACTGACCGAGCAGTCTCACACAATCCTTTCTACGACCCTTGAGACTAGTCAGGATAAGGAGTCTGGGTGGGGAGTGCATCTACATCTACGTCATACCCTGCAAGCTACCCAAAGGGTGTGTGGCAGGGGGTGCTTCCACACCAGGCATGCATGAATGATATGGTAGAACACTGAAATTACATTGAAACCTGCGTACCACACATGCAAAGCGCCAATTAAAAATCTAATACCCAAGAAACATTCTATCGTCTAAAATTCCAACATGCAAGGAATACAAAGACTACTACTACAGATTCAAAATATCATGCAAAAATGAGAACATCAATATTTACATCATGCATAAATAAGAGAGTAGAGAATATAATGAGAAAGATTAAATGTTGCCTATTGTCACTGCTCGAACTATTCATGACGACGTTCACAGCTGTTATGGTCCCGAATGGTACGCGGAAAAAATGACATTTTATATCTTTCGGTTCTACAATCTAGCTCTCTAATTTTATTGGCGCGATCTAATCTGCCGTAGTACGAGGGGGTTAATAGTATGTTTTTTAAGGCGTCAGTGAAATGATTTTCCTGAAATTTATTTAGGAGGTTAAGCCTATAATTTAATCTACGCTGTGATAGCGATTCCCATCCTAATTCTTCTAACAGTCCAGACACACTAGCCAACTTATCGTAGCATCGTTTCACAAACCTAGCTCCTCTTCGCTGTACGCGATCTAACTCTGATATCAACCCCGTTTCATATGGATCCCATACACTAACAGCATATTCCAGATGAGGCCTAACGATTGAAAAATAACAACGTTCTTTCACTTTCTCATCACATTTTCCGAGTACTCTCTTGATAAAGCCTAGCTTCCTGTATGCTTGACTGCATATTTCCCTAATATGTTTTCCCCAAGATAGGTCATGAGTAATTGTGACCCCTAAGTACTTAACAGACTCGGCATGAATAATTTCCGTATTATTAATTCTGTAATCCCTACCTGGCCTATTTTTCTTTTTCCAAAAGCTGACTGCTACGCACTTTTTTATGTTTAGTTCCATCTGCCACTTTTCGCACCAAGCATGAATAGCAAGTAGGTCGATTGTTAATGAGTCGCTATCTTCGGAATCGTTAATATCCCTATACACAACCGCATCGTCTGCGAAGAGTCTAAGCTTACTTTTAACGACGTTGCTAATATCATTTATGTACAAGAGAAATAAAAGTGGACCAATGACACTTCCCTGAGGGACACCCGATGTAACGCTAACTGTGTTTGACATGATACCGTCTATGACAACCCTTTGTTCCCGCCCATGTAAGAATTGATTAATCCAACTAATAATGTTTTCATCTATTCCATATGCTTCTAGTTTTGAGAGCAACTTAACGTGAGGTACCTTATCGAAAGCTTTCTTAAAATTGAGGAATATCGCGTCAACTTGAACATTATTTTCACCCGAGAGCAAGATGTCATGAACGAAGAGGGCCAATTAGGTTTCACAAGATCTACCCTTTCGAAATCCGTGTTGGTTATTTATTAATAATTCCTCCCTATCTAAATGACTCATAATGGAGCTTACAATTATGTGTTCAAATACCTTACAGGAAATGGATGTGAGAGAAATAGGCCTATAGTTACTAGGGTCTTCCCTGTCGCCGCTTTTGAATATAGGTGTGACATTTGCTACTCTCCAGTCCTTAGGCACTACGTGATCTACTAAAGATTTGGTAAATATTAATTCTAAGTAAGGCGCTATGTCTGATGCCAATGTTTTATATACGCGAGCAGGTATTTGATCTGGACCAGGGGATTTGTTGGGGTTGATATTTTTTTGCTGATGTTATATGCCGCGACTATTTATAATAATTTCAGGCATACATGTTTGGGAACCAACTGGCTGCGGATCGAAAAGATGTGGTGTATAAGTATTGAAAATGCTTTTGAAGAATGAGTTTATAGAATTGGCTTTTTGCAGACTGTTGGTTAGCTTTTCCCCTTTGATATTCTTAAGCGTGTGTACTGTTGATTTATTTCCTTGAGTGTCCCTAACATACGACCAAAATGCCTTGGGATTATCGTTCAATTGTTCTCCCTGTAATTTACTTTTGAAATCCGCTAACGTCCTTCGGCACGCTTTTTTTGCTAAGAGTTTAGATATTTTGTAATTTTCAGTGACTGTGTATAGTTCTTCGGAGGATTCGTTTATTTTTGCCCTTTTTAACCTAGCATGACATGTTCTCTGGTGCTTTAATGTTTTTCTAACCTCCGCGTTATACCACCTAGGCTCTGCATTGGCTCTTTTCCATTTACTTGGTATGTATTTGCTAACTACTGATCGTGTAACGTTGAGGAAAGTATTCCACAAAACCTCAGTATTACTGTTGATACTTATTTTTTGAAAATTAGTAAATGACTTTTGCAACTTTCGTTTCATACCTTCGTAGTCAGCCTTATTAAACTAGTAGATTTTTCTTTGTGGATTATGTTTCTTGATCATGCTCACGGAAAAATTAGCTTTAACTATCTTGTGGTCGCTTATTCCCTTATCCGTACCTATGTTTACAACCATGTGTGGAATATTTGTCGCTAAAAGATCAAGTGTATTTTTCCCTCTAGTTGGAGCAGTGACTAATTGATGTAGTGAGTGAGATGTGAATGTATACAGGAGTGACTCACAAAGGTCTTTGTCTTTCCCCCCAGTGATAAAACTGTAAGTGTCCCAGTGTATGGACGGAAGATTGAAATCCCCACCGATTATTATATGACAGTCGTTTTTTTGAGTGGTTAACTTACTGAGTTGACTTTCGAGTCCTAATATTGAGCTTACATGGGTATCTGGGGGTCTGTAATATGCGCACACACAGATTGTTTTTGCTTTAGGATTTTGAATGGAGCACCATACGCTTTCTACCTGGTCGTCGGAAAATGACTCCCTCCTACTAATATAGCAATCCTTCACTGCAATAAAAACTCCTCCCCCGGTTCTTTCGACTCTATCTTTTCTATAAACTGTGAAATTTTTCGGGAATACAGTTGAGCACCTTTAATCCGGCACGGTCGGGACTCGAGCGATGCCGGATTAGGGATTTTGCCGGACTACGGGTGCTGTGGTAGTAACCAGCATAATTATGGGGTCCGCGATATTTTTAATGCGGCAATTCGATAAATTATAACAACTTCAATTAAGTTTGAATAAATTCTGTATAATTCGACAAGTAATTCGAAAAAAAAGAAATAAACTTCTTCTAAATTCACAAAAACAAAATCAGTCAACCGGTAGTCTCGCAAAACGGCTGAGTGAAAGGAATGCGTATAACATATAAACGTGTTGCTGGACATCAAAGAGTACATACAGTAGATAAGTAAAAATTTTTCATCGCTTCCAATTTTCCTTGCAATCCTTATTCCACTGTGTTTAATACGATTCAATGAGCTGTCTGCTGTCCACGTCGCGCCGTCAACGCTCGGTACAAAGCAAACATGCGCACGCCATGCATGGTAAGACACCGTCCACTCCGTGACGTCACACTTTCGCGTCTCGGCAACGACGTACAATGAAGTGATGTCTTCAATTTAACACCTTCATTGCGCACAATAAGTAATATAGACAACATTGTATGCAAAAAATCTTCCGATACTCATTCTTGAAAGGGAGAATTTTTGTTAGAATGGGTTACAGTTTCAGTAATTACGAAGTAAATGATTCGGCAAAAAAGTTAGTTTTCCGTGAAGTACGCCTCGGAAATATTGCCGGATTACGGTTGTTCCCGGATTAGGGATTTCCGGATTAGGGGTGCTCAACTGTACTTCATTATCTGCGATTTCGTTACACAACCAACTTTCCGTCCCTATAATTAAGTCTGCGGCAGTAGTTTCAATTAAATGGTAGAAGTCAGCTACTTTATTTCTTAAGCTACGGCAGTTTACTACCACGACAGAAAAGGATTTATCACTGAGCGTATTCCCGGAAAGTGTATTCTCATTACAGCTAGCTTTCTTAGGTATATTCCAAGTTAAATTACTGCTATTTTTTGAAGCTGGCCTCTTACTGTTCTCGATAGACTTAACACTTTCTTGGATATTTTTTCTATTACATTTTTTTCGCAATGGTACCTGATTCGACTGTGGTGGTTTGATGTGGAGGTTTTCGCAAAGTTGATTTCCTCAGAGGCTACGTTTGATTAATTTTTTAAGAATCCCACTAGATGACCTACCCTCTAGTCTAAAAAATACCTGCAGTGCTCATAAATCCTACGAGCCACCCGTTCAGACGCCTCTTTGGAGTAATGCACCCCAGACGAGTTGAGGGGAGCCCGGCACGATCTAAGCACCGGCCGAAGATCAACGAATTCTGCCCCAACGCTCACACAGAATTCCCACAGCCTCTTGTTGATCCAGGCAATCCTGTCCCAAACTCGAGAACCGCAGTCGGTCCGTGGAACGATGCTGCAGATGGATAGCCGCATATCGACACCAGTGCCCCTCCGAACGCGTTCCACCTCCGAGTTTAGATCCCTAAAGGAATCTAAAATCTCATTGGCTCCGCGCTCGGAAGCATCATTGGTGCCAACATGTGCCACCACCCGCAGTCTAGAGCAGCCCGTGCCCTTCACCGCTGCTTTTACCGCCGATGTAGAATTGGGTACGAATCCCCCTGGTATACACCAGGAGGTAACCCATTGGTCCGCTCCGTCTCTCCTTGCCCTCTGCTCCAACTGGGGGAAAATCCGCCGGACGTTCGAACTCCCTAACAATACGATCCCTGCCCTCCCAGCCCGATTGACTTTCAAGGTTGTGTCCCTCGCAACAGGGGGTTCCTTCACGACCTCGCTAACTGGCCCCCCAGAATTGTCCTCCGACAAAACCGCGAAGCTGTTGCAAACGGGGATGGGATTAGCCTCCACTTCCCCCACTCCCCGACTCGGCCGAGCCCCCGCCCCCCGCCCGTGGGGCACAACCACCCACTCGGGCCTCAGGTTGTGAGTCATCCCCTGACTCGAAGACTGCACCGTCTCCCTCAAGGCCACCGCACTTGCTTCCGCACCCGAGCATGCCCGGGGCACCACCTTGGTGCTGTGAGGGGTCTTCGAGGAAGCGCTACTATCCCCGGAGCCCGAGACTTTCCCACGACCTGTTACCCGGGCGTGTATCTCCGCAACCAATCTCTCCAGCTTGGCGACACGTGCCTCAAGGAGGTCGTTCTTCGCCTTGCTCTTGACATTAGCTACAGAGGAACGGCCAGCCATACTACTCTACAGGCTTTAATGGTTTAAAAACTCTAAAAATACACTAAATCCTCTAAATGTGTAAGGAGGGTATAAAGGAATCGAACAGGTCGCAATGTCAAATCGAAAGGTCTAAATTAGAATGTGTAAGGTTGCGTGGGAAGGACTGTGTGGCAAGGTAGTTAAACGTTTAAAGTTAGTAATGAGTCAGTGACTAGAATGCCTACGTACGTATAGAATCCAATAATAATAAAGAGTCAATACTCCTACCAAAGTACTATTGATTGTTTTAAATTTTATATAACTACTTAACCACTAAAGCAATACAATAGAATTATAATTAGGCACTACAAAACTAGCAGTAAAAGGTACAGGTAACGATATTATATTTAGTGTAGGTACTGAATATGAGCCTTAAAACTTAGGCACAGACGTGAAAGTGATGAGAAGGGGTTAACCTCCATTGTGTATGCTTCACAAGTCAGTAAGCTATGTTTCCAAACTTCTGTTGCATTTGTTCGCTTGGTGTGCTTCTTTCGATCTAACCTTTTATCTGAAGTTTTCCTAATACCTTTCCTTCTTTTCTCCGTCACCCCTCAATCTTTCCTTATCATAAGTGGACTCGTAAGTGTAATTATTTTTGGCAAATATAGTTTTGTTAACATTCATTGGGCACATTTATTAATTTAACATCTATTTTAAAAGTTCCTGAATTATTTGAGGCCAATTAGCCTACAATTCCATCGTATTTTAGCCAAAGAGCTTGGCAAAAAGTTGTACAAAAAACTCATTGTTCAATCACGGTAGTAGTCAGAAATCAACAATATTACTTCATGTTTGGACTCGTTTGAATCGGCTTGATTCACAGAAAATGAGTTAAGGATTTGTTTGTTAGAGTAATTTTACAAATGAAAGTTATGACTTTTGTTTTCAAAAGTCCACTTCTGAGTTACTGGCCGAGCTATCACCCATGATCCTTTCTACGACCCTTGAGACTAGTCAAGATAGGAGTCTGAGTGTGGAAAGAATGGAATCAGAAGGGGTTAATCCCTTCAACCGCGGCGCCAGCTGATCCTCCTGGCCTACCTAAACAGCCGCATGTTTGCTTGTGGAATTTGACAAAGAGGCAGTCTTTCATTTCCATTTGCATACAAAGTCTTGAGAGAAAACATGGCTACGTCCACCTCTCTCTCTCCCCACCCCACCTCCCTGGTGTCGAAGGCCCTACCTCCTACCACGATTCCACTCGAACCGTTCCAAGCAGGCACAAAGGGCCAGTCACTTGAAAAGGATAATAGTTGTTGCAGTTCCAACCAAATGCAGTGTGAATGAATGCTGTATATAAATTTCATAAATTTTTCCTCTTTGGAGAACAAGTGCAAACCATTCCTCTGCAGGCCTTATCTTGACCCTATCTCTCAGTGACAGTCATTGTTCACAGTCAACTCCATTTTATGCTTTGAATATACTTAAAAAACATTGTGTATAAATAAGGAGTAGGTGGAGTCTCTTCCACCATGGGTGGGGCTTAACCTTGCAAAATGTGTGGTTAGGAAGTTTTTGTATTTTCCCCACTCCGCTGTCTGGACATGATGTCAGATCCCTCGAAAACAGTCAAAAAGGCTACCTGCTGGAAATAATATAAACAAAACTCCTTCATCCACTAAGCAGAGGAACTTATATTCTTGTATACAATGTCCATATGTTAAAGATGAAGAAAAATTACAAAACTGGCTGAGGTCGGTTGCATGAATAAGGCTTTAATTTCTTATGTTCAGGAGAACTAGTTACTAGAACCACAACTGATAGTTAGTGCAAAAAACTGGGGTGGAAATTGACCCTAATCTGGGCGCCACCAGCAGGCAAGATTTAAGAGAATGATAGCAGCCTGAATGTGGGAACATTTACAAAAATATTTTTATGCCATTACATTGATGTTTCGTATCCTTATAAGTAGCATTCTCCCCTTGTATAAGTACTTCAAGTATTACAAGTTGAGCTACTAAATCTAATTTAATTTTATTGAGTATTGCCACAACTTAGTATCTCTGGTATTGAATTGCTCATATTCATTGTTTTACAACTTCATATTTGCCTATCTAACATTTAAAGATCGTATATTTTGGGCTTCAGAATCAGTTGATAGTGTTGTGGGGAATTTAGTGAATAATTAGACAAGGTCCACACCCACTATGTGGAAATTAAACACTATTATGTTCTTTTATGTTTAGTTTTGTGATTTTCATGGAATATATTTACTCGGCACAGTAGGAGTTTTAAGACCGCCAGACATTATTAACATCCTGCTTTGTCTTTCTACATCATCACTTACTCAGAGGAAAAATAAGACTCGTCAAGATCTGTGACCTAAAATAGTAGATAAGAATAGTAATTTTACTGTTTTTTTTCACTGCTGAGGCATTTTCTGCAAAATGTGTGATCTCTTAAATTGAACAATATGGTGATAGGATAAAACAAAATAATTGTTGGCTGGTGTTCAGGTGCCATGTGATTGGATGCCAAAAGGAAAAAAAGGAGATGAAAGATGCAGTGTGTGTTTGAAATTTTATGCTAATAAGAGTTAATTAGTTATGCTAATATTCCCACAAAATATCATTCTGACAAAATTATTTAGGGATTGGATTGGTGTTCACTAGACTGGCTTCTCATCCCATCGTTCCTTAGCCCTCGAAGCATTCCTGATGAATTACTGTTGTCCTCTCTTGGGTTTCTCTCCTCCCCTCCTTTATTCTCCTAATTATCCTTCCCTTGCCAACACATTCCACTATTGTTCATAGTGTTAATGACTTCAATTGTTGGTATTTTCCTGTTGTGTAACCCTACACTCCGTATTCAAGAGATTTGGCTGTCACTTCAGCTGAATGAACTTAATTTAAGTAACTTAATTTGTTGATTTATTAATAACTTTTTGGACAATTATTAAATCTAATATTAATTCCTAGTATAAATATTCCTAGTAAAAAACCTAGTATAATACTAAATTCTCCTCCCTTAATGCATTATAATGCTTAGCCAATGCTTGAGAATATTAGAGATTTTTCTGGGTGGCTACATGATGTGATGCATTTGTATTGCCTGAACCTCCTCATAGGACTTTATACAGCCAAGAGTATTCTCAACGGACAGTGACACTTCGCCCTCTTCTGGCCCAGTTAATGGCGGATGTGCTAAATCCATCTCTTACCCCTGTTCCTGACCTCGTTTGTATGACTACGGGAGTTGGACATTCTGCAGGGATTACTGGTCTTCTACGCTCAAGCTTAGGGTGAGTTTTGACCCTTTTTAATTCCTATTATGGTTGAATTTGGAGCTGATACTGTTGTTTCATTATCTGTGTGGTTGAAAAGCAAATATAAATGTATGAGCCAGTGCCTAAACTTGCAAGTCATCCCCATTAACAAAAGGAAAAAATAGCATTTTCCTCTTTGGCTTAACTTCTTCCAGGCATAATTGAACTTTCTCTCATATTTACAATCACCAAAATCTTGGCTCATCTTGAGATGGGCCATTCTGAGAATTACCACCGTAATTTCAATGAATTTCTGTGGTATTTTTTATAATTTACCTCAACCCTCGACGATTACCATAATTTTCAATAATATTGACCTACATTTCAGACATTTTATGGCGATATATTCCAAACTTTGTTTTTAGCCATGTCTGTATATTTATTACAGACGTCATTATAAATTAAGCTGAGCCGTGCAAATGCTTCAAAATCGATTCAAATCAACTCGAATCAGGCTTAATTCAATTTGATTCGGTTGTGAATCGGGATGCTTTGAAACTGAGTGATTTGAAATATTCAAATCTGAGAGATTCTTCTTCGAATCGTTTCTTGCATTCAAACATGGCGCTGATTCCCTAATGGTACACCGTCCGTTTATAGGATGTTTTCCTCACGCGAAACAAAAATTTAAATGACCACATGTTATTCTGTCCTATTTTTTGTGCCACTATAGATGTATAAGCTAATTTAAGGCCCTGAAATATTGTGAAAATCTTTATCACTTCAACTGTACATAAGCTTTTGCATTTTATCTAGATTCAAATTTGATTCGCAAGCAAATTTTTTTAGGGTGATTTAATTCTCTGCCAAAATTTTAAAAAATTCGTTTTGCTATGAATTTCAATTAATTCAAAATTAAAATCCTTACTTCACACGGCACTAACATTATGGCAATAACAACTTTTTGTGGAGTATTGGTGGGGTAAACGTCTGAATGGTTTGAGCAAAACTTTCTAATACCATGGCCAAAGAAAATCTAATTGTATTTGGGCAGCCATATTTTTTTTAAATTTCTTTATTTCTTATTCATTTATGCAGCAATTGTGACAGTTTTTAAACTTTAAATTTCAGACATTTAAAAATGTGGCTAATCCCTTGCCATTGCATATCCTCCATAAGCTATTAATTGCTGAAAATTAAAGGAAAGTTATAGCACTTTTCGATAATTATTGTAATTTACAGCAGCAACTTACCTCAAATGGAAATTGCAGTTTTTTACCCATCTATTGGCATATCTTATTGGTATATCTCTGGGTATTCATATTTTTTGAAAATATTTTTGTCATACATTCCGAATATTTGTACAGGTAGTTGTATGACAACAATTTGATATGCATTCCTTTCTTTCATTTACTATTCAACTGGGTTAGCGGTAGTGTTTCTTATGTTTTAATAGGAATTTTATCATGTTAAGCTTTATTAATGCTAAATAATTTAATTTGATTTTTCAGGCATTTAATGAGTGCTGCTCGGCCAACACCCCCTGGGGAAGCTAAGTTGGTGATAGTTTTTGTTATTGGTGGTATAACTGGTGAGGAGGTGAGGTTGGTAAGGGAGACGCTATGGTCTGTTAAAGACAAGGCTGCTTTGGCTGCAGCTCCAAAGACTGTGATAGTTGGTGGAACACAAATACTCTCTCCTGATGAGGTTGTCAAGACCTTACTTGCAGCAGACTAGCTGTGAAATATGTCATGGAGCTACCATTCTCACATTAATGAGACGTAAAATTTGTGTTAAATCTGTTTTTTTTTGGAATCGGGTCTTTGATGGACCTTGAGGCAAATATCGGTATTATTTAAGTAAGTAATCTACCTAATATGTATATACATTTCCTCCTGAAAAATTGTAGGTTAGCTTTATATGGTGCTCAATTGTAGAGTATTTATTGGTAATCAAATCATTATTATGTTTATGTAAATGGAAATATGATGTTGCAAATTTTTTATGTTATTTTGTGTATATGAGAAATTGTTATGAGCTGAATTGCATATGCAAGATTTTTGTTAACTTAAACGTTTTATTTGATTCTGCCTTATCATTCAATTGGGGATTGTTCAGAGATTGTATCTAGTGGGAGGCTTCCTTTGCTTTATAGTTGGGTCATACAAGGGTTGTAATTGGCTAAAAAAAAAGAACACCGATGCTTCTGCTTTTTGTACATATTTACCCAAACGAAGAAAAAAAGGAGGACTAAGGGAGTAACCTCTGATACTTGGTTAATAGCAATGTTAGAAAGGTAGTCTATGAACTAACTCATGATCTGTAGGTCAGTATTTCCCCACGTGTGGGATGTGTGCTGTGAGAGGTATGTGCTTGGTACTTAATCCTCTCCCTACCAAAATTGAAATGCCCTGTTTGAATCTTCCTCCTGAAGTGGCTAAAACCACTCATTAAACTTTAAATCTCTCATTCATAGTCTGGCTCTATCCTCTTGACATGAACAGCTATGATATGGGTAATCTCTTGTGCCTTTTGTCTCTTGATCTGTTTCTCCTTGAAAGTTTTTATCATATCCAGCTTATGAATTTTTCTCCCACATCTACATCCTCAGAGATGAAATCAAATCTCATTTAATTTGTCACCATTCACCAAAGGATTGGTAGTCCTAAAATGTTTAGATTACTATGTTATTACCTGGGTATTAATGAGAGCTGTTAAGTCATTCCAAGAAACCCATAGTGGAAGCTTGCTATGACAGGATATTAGGGGTGATGATTATAGAATAAACAGCATCAGTTCATTCAGAGCAGATGAAAGAAATAACAAAAGACCTCTTTAACTGATTAGGAATGACTTAGATATCGAATGGCAATATTCATCTTAATGTGATCATCCTCATTAACTCGTAGAGCCTTCTCTAATGTAGTAGGGAGATGGAGTGCAGCCCAAACGAGAAGAAAAATATCTTCCCAATCATTCCTCTGTTTTTACCAATACTTAACATTTACATCTACCTAATACCCCGCATGGGCGTGTGGCAGGGGGTGTTAGGTCACCAGCTGTATAAAGGTGTAAGTTATTTGGGGATGAAATGGTAACATGAATTATAGGAGTGTATTTAGTGAGCTTAATTTTTGTTGTGATCGCTTATTGTTCGCGGAAAGAACGAGTTTTTGTACCTATCTGTTCGGCAGTGTATCTCTCTTATTTTATTGCATCTGTCAGACCTAGATATGTGGTGAGGAGTCATGGTAATATTCTCTATGTTGCTCTGAAAAATATCAGTTATGAATTTATCAAGCAACCTAAGCTTAGCATGTGGCCTCCAAGTCTCTAGGGACTCCCACCTTAATCTCTCTAAAAGTTGTGAGACACTATGTGTATGCTTCTAGCAGTTTTTAACGAAGTGCGCTGCTTTCCTTTGTATTTTATTTATTTTTGTGGTAAAATCTATTTGACCAGGGTCCCAAATGCTCGCAGCATATTCTAGGTGTGGTCTAACCAGAGTGAAGTAGCATCTCTCTTTGACTTTTTTATCCGAGGACCTTCCTATTATACGTTTTACAAAACCTATTTTCTTAAATGCTGCACCACATATGTTTTGTAAGTGTAATCCCCACGATATATCAGATGTTAAGGTAATCCCAAGATATTTTACTGTATCTGAAGATTTTATGTTTACTCCACCTACAATATAGGTATGGCATTTTTGTGATGAATTTCTCAGGAAGTGAACTGTGGTGCATTTGCTGATATTTAATTCTCACCTCCACTCCTTGTACCACGAATGAACGTTGTTAAGGTCTGATGACAGAGCTTCCAGTTCAGAATTTCTCGAGCAAGCTAAGCCTAGTGTGTAGCTTCTGAGTCTCTAGGGGCTCCCACCTTAATCCCTCTATAAGCTGTGAAACACTATGTTTGTTCATAGCAGTTTTTAATGAAGCATGCATCTTTTCTTTTTATTTTATTTATTTCTTTGGATAAATATTTAAAATTCTGTGCCGCATATGTTTTGTAATTTTGTTCCCTACCATACATTTGAAGCCAAGGTAATTCTAAGATATTCAACTTCATCTCACGATTTTCAGTTTACTCCACCCACAATGTAGGTATGTCATTTGTGTGATGACTTTTGCAAGAAGTCTGATGAGACTATGGTCGATACTATTGGAGAACACTACAGAGAGTTAAATCAGAAAAATGCTAATGAAGTGGGGATTTAAAATTATGGTAATCCTAAGCTCTGATGAATGCCTTCTTAATGGAAATGTACAAGTAAGGAAAAAAGGAGAGAAGAAACTAAATAGTTACTTGGATTGCAATCTTTACTGAATTCACTGAAAGCTATTTTGGAAAGTCCAGCTTGTCAATTTTGATAGCTTTTCTTTAATTGCAAGGCCCATGAGTATGTTGCTTATGAGTAAACTAATTCATGCACTGCTACAAAGCTCTCTCACAAGGAATGGCCAGGGAGATTAAAATATATGAACAAGCTAAAATTCTGAAGAGGAGATAGTGGAAGTTTGCAGTGTGGAAACATTACCACTATGTTCCTAACATTGCATGTAACAAATGATGTGGTAAGTCACTCGCGCCACCGCGACAGTGGCTTTGTAAGCACGACTTCATCTTATGTGCAACAATGTAGACTTGAGGCCTGAACATCTTGTTCACATAAACCCCCCTCAAAATTCGCCTTGTAGGAAGATTGCATGGTGGTGTAACTGGCTAACACACCTGACCGGCAATTGGGAGATCCCGGTTCGAATCCCGGTCAAGTCAAATAATTTTTTCATAGCGAATTTCAACCCTGGTGTATTACCACTAAGTTTTGGCATGATATTCAGTACTACAGTGGAGCCCGTTTATAACGAAGTTGAGGGGGCTGGCAGTTTACTTTGTTATATCCGAACTTCATTATATGTGGGCCCGCTCTTGTGAACTTAGAATTGAACTTTGAACCAAGCAAACTGCTGTAACATCATGGCTATTATTTTTATAACCTCGCACAGGAAAGGAAAAGAAGCGTCTAGGAAGTGGAAGCATTTAGGAATATGACTACCATCCGAATCGACCGAAAAAACTGCTTTCTTCTCCATTTCAGAGTCTGTCGCCTTCTCCAAGTTATAAAGAATATTTTACCAGAGACACTCAAATGAACGTACTAATTCACCTATTTACATGACAAAATTTTCACGAGATGAAAGAGTATATTTCCTGAAGGGTATTAATTTTCATGAGGACTATTATTTACGATTATATAAACCACGCATGGTATTTAAATCATCAGCATCAAGGCCAGCCGCCGATGTGCGACATCAGTAAGCTCCATTTCAGAATTTCCTCGACTGGCGTCCCTCCCTATGGAACCTGGGTGGAATGGGAAGGTCCTGGGCGTGGAAGGGGGCAGTCGGCAAGCGAATGGAGGGGAAGTGGAGGTGGGGGAACTCCGTATAAAACAAACCCAGTGTCAAATTTAGTCTCACTAGGCGTTTGACTCTCGGGTGAGTTTTGCCTGGGCGAGGTGAGCGGAGTCCCGTCTCTAGGATTGAAAACTGCCAGATTTTGCTTTACGTTTCACAGAACTACGCAGGGCATTTCAAGTCGATGCTAAGGCTTGGCAAAAAAAATTGTTACTTTTCCGATTGGTACTACCAAGCAATAATATTGTTGGACCGGTGGCAACAGAAGGAATACGGTTATCAGATAACAAATGTGATTGATTTAATGCGTTCGTCACAGTTAATCTATCTCTTAATAAGTAGTTGAAAATTAATTAATGTAAGTGAATATGAGGATTACTGCTGGAAATTTCATTTTACCATCTTTTTTAATGAATACTCTCCGATTAAATATGGAAGCCACACAGTAGATGCGTTTTTTCTTTACATGTTAATTTCAACCTCGTAAATCAACGATCGGTCGTATTCATAGAATTTAGTGATGGGGTAAGATTGTTAGTTGGGGGAGCCATCGACAGGAGCTCGGGCACCTAGACATAGAGTGGTCCATTGTGCCAACCCCATTTTTAATCTACTTGCCACATGCAGACTGGGGGCAAGAGCGCCACGGTGAAGGTATGAATGGTCGCCCATCCAATGGTAGTCCGGGCCCAACATTGCTTAACTTCAGTGATCTTACGGGAACTGGTGTTTCAATGAGGCTAGGCCCTTGCCCTAGTGATGGGGTAAAATCTTTAGTCATATTTTCTGAGGGTCGCACTCAAAGGAATGTATTTCTTACTATGCAATATTACATTTGTATTTCAGAAATAATCATAAGTGTGCGATTCAATTCCAAGATGAGAAGGAGGGGATTCCAAGGGAGGAAAAGGATTGCGAGAGGTAAAGGAGGGGAAGAAGGGATGAGGTTTGACTGAAGGGGAGTGAAACATGGAGCGGGAGGGGAGTGAAAAACACAAAATGGGAGGCCGTGCCTGACTCTTTTGTTATCTACTCCCTAGATCACTCTAGTCGGACTTCCAAGGGGCTAAATCAAGTATTACGTAAGACATATTTGTGGGAGGGGGTTGGGATCATCTTACATTCGTTTAAGAAGAGGGGGGGGTAGGTTGAAACATTATACTAGAATTGAGAAAGAAGGGTGACTCAACGTTGCTTGAGGGGCAGTGGAAGGAGTTCCTCAGGGGGGGAACAAATTCGTCCCAGCTATCGCCTCCAAAGTGTTGGAAAATAGTCAGATTTTTAGCGAGCAAGGGCCCACCATTTTGACGATTGCGACCTCAAAAACGAGTAATGATGGTTGTTCTTTAAGAATCATATAGAAGAAAGATGTCACCAGAGGTTGACCATCTTCGATTTTCAAATTTCTGGCTAAGAAGTGAGTTTTTGTTAGCCAAGTTCAGGTAAGTTTCCTCACTAACCTAGATGGATAAAAATTTTTATTTTACATCGTCATTTGGAATGATATCTTTCAAACCAAATAGAGAAAACCTGAAGTCCATATCTTTAATAGTTAACCCGTAGTTGAGTGATATGTAAACACAGGTAGAGTGAAAATGAGGCCTGAAACGCTCCCCTCGGCCATCAATACCATAATGCCTTAAACACAGCATCCTCAATTTCCACACATTTAGAGTGGCAGATTTTTTTGCGATGAACTCCAAAAGTCACACTCTCACTAGATTTTTCAATTTCCTCCTGATTTTTTAATATTGTTGACTAAGTACTAAGTGAAATATACTTTTTTGCAACATTGGTCTTAGTCATTTTGTTGTCCATGTCCTTTAAAATTTCTAATTTAGTATTTAAACTTAACACTTTTTTTCTTCTTTTATCGCTCCTCATAGTGATCAATGTCACAAGACCGTCTATACGATTGCACAATTAAGTGTAACGCGGCATTAGACACAGCAGCGAACTGCCAGAGACTTACCGACGAGCACGGGAGGAGCCGATGACAAGAAGGGGAGGGGTGACTAGCAAGAGGAGGTGGGAGTTGCCCGGTGCATGACGGGTGGGTTTTGCTCAGCGCACGACAGGGGGGGGAGTTGCCATGTTCTTCTAGTCTGAGGAGAGGAGTTCAGGTGCTTAGGGTAGATTTCTGGAATGAGCATTTGTGCACATAAATAATCATATATCGATCGAGCTCTCGAGGTTTTAACACGAAGGTGATATTACCATAATGCTTTCCAACAGCCGAGAAGAGGTTTAAAATATAAAGGATATCTTGCCGCGTGATTAACTTCGTTATAAACGGGACTCATTTCAGTGTGCCTTCATTAATTTTTTAATTAATTTTAATTTTAAAATAAAAATTAAATAAATTAATAAAATTAAAGCAGGATTTTTTACATGGTGAAAGGGCCTTTTTTGACGGGGACAGCTTTCACTTCGTTAAAACCGGGACTTCGTTATAAGCAGGTTCGTTATAAGTGAGCTCCACTGTATATGAAATTTTCAAGGAAATAGTTATCGCTGTATCCAAAAATTGAAGTTTCATGTCCTCACTAGATTGCATCATGTATATCAAGTGCATGGGTGGTGATGACAGAATTGATCAGAGTTGGTGCTACTATGATCTACATAAGAAAACAAAAATGTGGTGTTGATAACAAGGCCATAGTGAGCAGTTTGGTACATAGAAGCCATTTCTCCTTTCAACACTAAACATGGAGTAAGAAGTATAAATTTGTGTTAAGCTCTCTGCCAGCTGACAGTTAGGAAGTTTACATTTCACGAAGTTGGTCAGTATTATACTTGGGTGGGTCATTTGGCCCCTTTTTCTTGGAGCAAAACGGGCAAAAGAACTAGGCAAAAGAGGCCCCCCATATGGACATTACTGATGTATTCTTCCTAGTCAAGTAATATCTTCAGTGAGAATTTTTGCCTCAACTTTCAAAATTTGTCTGAAAACACCAAGATTGTCACTAATTATAGTTCGTTTAAAGTGACCTTTTTTTGACTAAGGAGATGTCCATTGCGATGAAATTTGACTTTCAAGCCTCAGTATGCCAGTTATATGCCCCTTTAAGGGTTGGAATTCCTTCTCTAGGAATGGAAAACAGGGCAAATTCAGTAAAATTAAGCAGTTATGCAGCTCATTGGTCACATGGTCCGTGATACTCGTCAAGCGATCAAGTACCACAGGTCCTTACTGACCTCTTCTCTTATTTTCACCTCTTTCTGACTTTGATGTGGTAAGTCACATTTTACTCCTTTTACAATGTTACATTACACTGTGTCATCCCCCACCCATCCACCTCTTCACTACAGCAGCCTTCCCTTCCCTGCTCTGCCTCACTCAGTCTGGCTGGCAGAGACAAGCTTTGCGCCTGACACTCTCACTTTAGCTTTCCACGTTTGCATCACTACCGATCACTCGCATCTTATTTTGTTTCTTTTGTTTGCCAGTGTAAGGGGATCATATGGTTCCTCACTACTCATGAACTGTCTCTTTGACTCTCGCCGATCTTTTATTTCATATCATTTGACTGCATTCCTGGCCATGTGCTCTGAATTTGCACATATTTTCATTCAGTCATCAAAATGTAATTTTCGAAGTTTGTTTTGTGGTGTAATTCATTATCCAATTTTTAAAGAAAACACCCAGGAGTTTGATGAAGTTACACTTTCAACAAAGAAGGATGTTCTCCTTGGCTGTCATGAAGATTGATGGTAAATTTGTTTAATGTCCCAAAGTAATTAGGAGCCAGTTTTTTCTTTTGTTGCCCCGAAAGTAGCAATCAAGCTAGATGCTTCTTGGGATAAAGTAACTTTTCCAGCAGTAACATATAAATGAATAATTCAACTAATTACATGCTTCCTAGATGATTACATTAGCATGAAGAGAGTTTTAAACGGTAAAAAAATAGTTCTAAAACAAAGGATGAATAATTGGCATATTTTATAAAGCAGACCACATAACTTTTTGACATAGCTTTCTATAAATGTGCTGACTTTTCTACATGTATGCATTTGTCCCAAGGACAATAAGATTCCTGTTTTTGAGCACCATTGTTTTCTTGATCAGAGAGGGCCATGAATTGGTTGCACTGGTCAGTTCACTTTACTTTTACAGAACTATTGATTAAAAGGGTAAAACATACTTGTATCTTCTCACTTTACTAAAATATTGACATTCTGGCCTTTTTTGGTCATCCAAGTCAAAGGCTTCCCCTCTGTCATTTTCAAATGATGGCCAACACTAACCCTTAATGATGGCCCTTAACTGCTATCGCCAGGTCTTTTTTGACTTTATGTAATTTGTTCTTTTTTAGTAGTGGTAAAACGGCAGCTCTCAGCAAACTCGGCTACAATGTAATCCTAGGAGAGAGCGAGCCAGTTGAACTTGAGATGGTGCAAGTGACGCTTGTTGTTTACGAGCAGTTCGAAAAATCAGGTCAAAAAAGACCCAAGGATAGTGTGTACGTGGCCAAAAACAACAATATTAGTTAAGGGCTAGGATGATACTGAAGCAGGTGTTGATGACAAAGCCAAGGACAGTTCTTCTAAGCATGAGGTATTCAGTGAACTAGTCACTAAACTGAGATGTAGAACATCTAAGGCCAAACTAGGCTTTAGTGAAACTGTTGTGATTGCTCAGAGATACAATGTGAGTGAGAGGGCTGTGGTGAATATAGCATCAACAGTGGTTCATACAGTTTTCAAAGCTGGAATTATGTCTTCTGTGCAATCAAGTATTTTGAAATCTGCTTCGACTGTGGACAAGAGCAAATTAAAGCATGTGAAATGAATTGCTGCTTGAAATTTAAAACAACAAAGTTCTACTGTTAAAGATCCATCGCAGAAAAGTCTAAACTTTGATGGTCGAAAGGATGAGACTTAAATTCACACAGGCATCATTAGAGAAGAGCATTCATCACTTGAGCCTGAACATAATGCTCAATACGTTGGTCACATCATACCATCCCCCGGCTCAGCACTTCATGAGACGACAGCGATTTTTGAGAGCATCATGAGCCATCTCAAAGTGACTTCAATGAAGTGGATATTCTTGGTTCAGATGGAACGAGCACCAATACTGAATGGAAGGGCAGTATCCCTAAAAAATAAGAGGAAGAAACAAGAAAACTTACTCAATAGGCTGTTCACCTTTTGCATTTCAACAAACTGCCATTCTGAGCTCTCTTCATGTATATTGATGGCTCTTGTTCCTGCCCCCCTTCTTACCGTAGTCTCACAACATTCCACAGGTTCAAAACTAGCTGACTGTGAAAAGCTACTAATGGTGTCATTTCAACCAATGAAATGTGACTACCTCATCCTAGTCCAGGAGAGCTCACAAAACTTAGTAAGGACCTGAGGTACTTGGTCACTGGGCTGATAGTGGAATCTGGTTGCTATATTTTCCCTTGGCTCATGGACATGTGCCCTCTGGTTGCCTCTGTCATATTTTGGCTCCTTAGGTACTCCCCAAGACTGGGTTTAAGGAATTGCTGAAGGAGTACCTAGAATCTTGGTCACTGTATTTCTACTCAAGCCAGATTTCAATGTCTTCCGATATCAGTCTCTCCGTGAAGTTTTTTGTGTTGTCTCACTGGATGTTATGGTCAAGTCAAATGCATATGGGAATACATTTGGTCTCTGTGACCTTTTCTGCCTTTCTATAAGCTGTGACAGCCTACTTTGGATGATACCTCTTGCACAGAGAAAAAGCTCAAGAGATCGTAATCATGTCAAAGCTGAGGGATGTGATGACATTATTTTCATGTGTGCCACTAACCCTAAGGTAAGACTAGCCTTTCCACAGAGAATACCATGATTTAAGTATTTTCATCCATTGTGATTGAGTTGGAGAGGTGAGAGATTGGGATGATATATCAACTTGAACAACTATAATTGAGAACCCGACGATATATTTATGGGCATAATGCAATATATCATTATTTGCCTGAGGCCCAGTGGGGAGATAAGTGACTGGCAGTTATCTTAGACTTTTAAGCTTCCGAAAACGCGCGCGTGTCTAAGAGTTATCCCTACTGATGGTCACCTGGATGATTGAAGAGGATCCATGATGCCATGAGTTCACCTCAATTCTTATGGCGATTCGGATTATTCTGTATAATTAGTTAAATGTGTATTTGAAGTTTACCGCGCTAAAACCTAGCGGCCGGGATCGGTACTTATAGGAAGCTTAAGTACACTAACGTCATCTTGTGACCATGGTATCAATTTTTTCCTTTCAGAAATCTCCAAGTCCTCTCAGCTATAGCGATATGCTTTTGTTGGTGCCCCTTTTGAAGCTTTTGAATGATCGTGCTAGGTCGTTTTCGTTAGTGTTTTAAACCATTGAGGAATTCTTAGGACACTTGCGTGAGCTAATTTACATATTGAGAATATATCAGGTTTCGCAGGAATGAACTATGAATGCAAAGCTGAAACTGGTATCCAGCTTTTGGCGCGTTCAGGTACTCGTCCTAAGGTGAAAGGGATTGATCAAAGTTTATTTTTTCGGGATGTGTCGTGCTCTCCCGATAATGGAGATACGTTGGAAGTCAGTGGTGATGGTTCAGTTGGTAAAACACTTTTCGTTACCCAGTTAATCGCCCAGTGTATACTACCAGTTAAAGCAACAGTGAATGAAGGTGTTGACGTGCAAGTCGGCGGACTGGATGCTGATGCAGTATTAATCAATACAGATCACCATTTTCAAATTGCAAAGTTAGTTCAAATAATGGAACAGCGCTTAAGAAGTTGTTTGGTCGCTCAGAAAGTGAGTTCGAGTGATGCTTCAGTGTCACAAGTACTTGAGAAGCTCATGGAAAACTCCCTAAAAAGATTATTGACACTAAATTGCTATGATAGTTCTCAACTTTTGGCATCATTTTTTTCATTGGAAAAGCACCTCTCCGATAATCGGTCAGTTGCATTGGTAGTTTTAGACAGTGCCTGTTCATTTTACTGGCAAGATGTTTGCAGTAGTAATGTCACTAACAAAAGAATGGATAGTTATTTAAAGTCACTTGTGTCTACGCTTGAAAAATGTGTCAAAGGGAACAGTGTCCTCACGGTTTATACTCGTCCGAAGTATTTTTATTCAAAGGTGAGCGAGCAGAATCTAACTTTTTTTTATTTTCTCCATTTAGTTATTCGATTTATAGGTAATCAATTTTTACCAATGCATTTATTCTCAGTATTATAATGTATAGATGGGACATCACAATATGATACTCTTGGCATAAAGAGTTTCAGGAAACAAAATGGGAAAGCAAATTTTTTGACTGAAGGATTGAGCCGGCAAATGTCCTAGAGTTGAAATAGAGTATTTTTTGGATGACCATCTCTCAACTATGTACTAAATGTTAAACGTATGTCTTGGTATCTCAAAAATTTATGTAATTCTATGTTTATTGATCCTGAAAACCTTATCTCTGTCCACCTGTTGAACATTTCTCAATGTCCCTGCCATGAGATAGAGCATTTGATGCTTGCTTTTATTTCCTCTTATTTTCTCTGAACCCATTCCTAAGTTTCTTGAAAGTATTTTTTGTTATATCGTATTTTTATCATATGTAAATTTATCTGGTGTATCGCCTCAGTCATTTATTGTCTCCAGCCCTTACCCTACTTTCATATTCTCTCATTTTCTATGTTACAACATTCCAAAGCGCTGCCACCAATAGGTTTTTCCTTCCTGGAAATTACCTCAAGATTTCCTCAAGTTTCTGTGACTTCCCTGCAGTTTTTGTGTCCAAGGAGACATGTCTTCATGAATCATGTACCCATGAATTTTTCAGGTCCACTATTATTTCTTCTCACCTCATCTATTCCATTTCTGTACACTTTTCCATAGTTTTATATTCATCTACATAATACTCTGTGGATCACTGTAGAGATGTGTGGCTGAAGGTATTAGGACACCAACCATAGAAAGAGAGAATAGGAAAAAGTAGCACAGAGGTAAATTGTGTGCCAGTAATGTGTCTTAAGGAAGTGTTGTGGTATGTTTGTCATAGTCACCAATTTTGTATGAAGAAAGGAATGGAAGATCTTTCGATGAGGGGTCCCACTTTTGTAGTGCGGTGTCCCAACTGCTTGTGGCATATTTGAGATGTGGCCTAACCAGAGATAGTTTGTCTTTCACTCTTTCTTAGGATAACCTTCCTACCAATCATTTGATTAATCCTAGTTTCTTCAATGTAGTACCACAAATGTTTGGAACATGGTTCCCCTCATGTGAGGTCTAAGGTTAAGGTGATTTTTAGGAACACAACAGCATCTGACTTTCATCCTTCCATGCTACATATATTGTGCTGGTGTGATTCCTTTTGTCAGAATTATACTGCATTACATTTTCTAAAGCTAAGTTTGAGTCTACAAAATTTGAGTTAATGTTGTCGAGGTCGATTGAGGGTGCTTTCAAGTCATGAAATGTAACATGAGAAGGGAACAATCTTCTTACCAAAAATGCTTGTCTGAAAACATGCTGTTTACAAGGTTAGATGATAAAAATGGGGAAATCAGTGTGAAACAGTTCTTATCGATGAGCAAATAAAAAGCATTTGAAACAGAGCAACCAAATTACAAACCAATGATGAAGGTTCAGCCATCCATTTTATGACTACCACTCCAAAATCAATGTCAAATTATGCATATGTTGGCTGTCAGGGGCTATTAATCAAGATAGAGCGCTGGGAGCAATATGAATTCCTCACCATCCACACCAGAGCAGAGGCAAAGGTTTTCTTGAATCACCTTAATGGGGAGAGTTTTTGGCAAGGCTCGATGGAATGGGTAAGGTATAGAATATAGGCGATTGTAAGCCTTGGATTGGGGGAAATAGTGAGAGATGGGTACATATATACAGTGGAAGTCTTCAATTGAAGCTTCAGAAACTTTTCTTTCTCCATATGTAGAATACAGGATGATAGCCTACTTACCATGGTCAGCTATTTCAGGGGTGCTCAATTTTCTCCTGCCCACTACTATTTCAGCCATAGATGGCCAGTCGAGGAAAAGGTTGTGGCCGAAGGAAATTCCGGTTTGTTACCGTGTATGACATGACAGAGTCAGACATGACTCAGGCAAGTCCTTCAACTAAATCCTCTGTGGAAATAGTCCACTGATATGAAACTTTTCATAAGAGGGCTAATTGTGGAAAAGAGGGGAGGTGAAGACACAAAAAAGGTGCCTCAGTCAGCATTTGTGGCAATTTCTTGGTAGATGATAATGTCATCTGCAAACAGTCTAACATTGCTACATACACATCAATGTTTCTTATATAAATGGAGAATATGGGAAGCCAATCATTCTTTCTTGAGGGATATCACTATAACCTTGTTGGAACTTATGCTATTCATGTCTACTTTTTGTTTGCAATCAGAAAATCATGGATCCATAGCAAGTGGAGCCCTATCTCCATATGTCTCCCAGCCGTGGCTGAACTATACCTAGGTGGTCATATCCTTTCTTCACCACATATGCTGGGAAAGTCTTAAGATCTTTCATCTGTTGAACATCTGTTCAAATGTACTAATAATGTTTGGCATGAAGTCTATGCAAAGAGTGTGGGCAATATTCATGCTGCTAATTTTTTACAAATTTTATACATTTTGAATATTACAAAGCTCTTTAGATTAGAAAAATGTTATAACTGATAAAAAAAGAAAGTTTACTATTACCTACCTTCCAGAAAGCCTTCCTCTCTTTTTTGATTTTTCTATTTCTACATCACATGTATGCAACGTGTGACCTAATGAGAGGAAAGTAGCACCTCTCTTTTACTTTTTCATCTGAGGACCTTCCTATTATATGCTTAACAAAATCTAGTTTCTTTAATGCTGTGCCGCATATGTTTTGTATGTGTGTTCCCCATGATATATCTGAAATTAAGGTAATTCCAAGATATGTTACTGCATTTGAAGATTTTATGTTTACTCCACCCACGGTGTAGGTATGGCTTTTGTGTGATGACTTTGGCAAGAAGTCTGATGAGACTATGGTCGATACTATTGGACAACACTACAGAGAGTTAAATCCAAAAAATGCTAATGAAGTGGGGATTTAAAACTGGTAATCCAAAATGAACTGTGGTGCATTTACTGATATTTAATTCTACCCCCCCCTCCTGGCACCACGAATGAATGTTGTTAAGGTCTGATGACAGATCTTCAAAGTCCGAGTCTTTGCTTATTTCACGGTAGATAACTGTATCGTCTGCAAATAATTTGAATTTACTCCTAACTCGAGAACTTAGGTCATTAATATAAATAATGATTAAAAGAGGGCTCATCAAGCTTCCATGAAGAACACCGGATGTGACTTAGACCATATCAGAGCTAAAACCATCAATAGTTACTTTTTGTTTTCGATCACTGAGAAAGTTCCTTGTCCAATTCACCATTTTTTTATTAACTCTAATTATTTAATTGTGCCTTGAATATTTCATGCCTTTTAAAAATTCATCTTTGGAGTCTGGAGCAGCATGCAGGCACAAGACATGGAGCACATTTAGAGAAAGGCATTTGAAGCAGCTTAATCTACCTGCTAGTTGTTGTTGAGCACTCATGTTGGAATTTTCTCTGCCTTAATTGGTTAACCCTTAGGCTGTGGGAGCCTGTAATTTTTGCTGCTTCCATGTGTGGAAGAAAGGCAAGGAAAATATTTTCCTCTCCAGCCAACAAGTATCTGGCTGGCAGTTGGCCTTTATAATCTGGGACAACCTATCTTTCCCTATCATCACGGCGTGCAGTTATATTTTAACAGTTTTCGAAGGCACATGATTGGAGTGGTAATATTAGAAAGTAACTTTGTTAATTTGAAATTTTTATATAGTGTTCTCTTGATCATGATGAGCATCGCAGTTTCCTCATCTATGTGATACCAAATAGTAAATAAATAGTTTTTTCTATCAAGAGTCATTCAAAATCTTATATGTGGAATTTACCATGTTTTTTTCAATTTCCAACCATGGAGCTATTCTACAAAGTTATGCTGGAAACCAAGGGCTGTCCATAATCTACGTAGACACCACACGGGTGGTGGGGGGTACGAGGGTTGTCAACGAAGGTCCACGTTGGGGAGTTAGGGGGCTGGAGAGATGTCTACGTAGACACTTTTCGACATGATGCAGTGGGAGTGACATTGCCATGGCACACTCAGCATTGGCCATTGGCATTTGCCATTGGCACGGTATGGCACAGCCCAGCTTCTCAGTTGGCACTGGCGTGTCTCGGTGTCTTCTGGGAAATGTCTATGTGGGCAATGGGGGGGGAGGTCCGGATGAAGTCTACGAGTGTCCACGATGAGAGTTGGGGGAGTCAAAAAGTGGCATATTTTTATTCTACGTGGATTATGGACAACCCCCCATCACCTTCAGTAAACAACGACCTTGACTTATTGCCAAAAATAACCAACAGAGGGAAAAGAAAAATGAAGTGATTATCTAGAGAGAGTGAAAAGGATCATGGAAAACCCAGACAAAGGGACAAGACAATAAAACTCAAAGAAAAGCATGGTTATTGCTAATCATGCAGGGATGGAAGACTTATCTGCCAAAGAATGTGAAAGGATTTCGAAGGCTATTGGACTCTGGCCAGATGAAATCAATACCTAGGAAATTTGAGGATTCATGAGAATAATTTGCACCAAGAAAAAACCATGGAGTAGCTCTACAAATTTGCTAGAACTCTTGTAGTAGGTGGTATCATGAAATGGGACTCATTGATAAGTTGAATACATATGTAGAACTGTTGATTTATACAATTTCCGTACTGTATAGCTCAATAGCTCGCTAAGGATTTTAGATAGACATAATTACTTTATTATATGACTTATTAATTTATATTGGATTCTTACTCTTAACCCTTGCGATCAATTATCTACTTAGTACTACTTCATTATATGATCTGTTAATTTATTTTGGAAACTTACTCTTAACCTTTTCAATCCACTAAATGGTAAGAATAAGGATAAACAGTTTATTTTCCTCAATAACATCTAGACCAGCTATTACCATAATAGGATGCAATGGTTATTCAGGTTCAAACCTTTTTTTGCCTAATGATGTTGCTTTTGAATAAGTATGTACATTACGTTCTTATTAGCCTTATTTGTGAAGGATGGTCATTATTGTATGAAATTAACGTAGGTTTATTTTGCTCAGTTACATTTTGATCAAGAAAACAGTATATAATTTTATAAGTTTGAGATTTTACTTCTTTTTTTTCCCTTGCAGAATCCAGTCAGTATGAAAAACCATAGCTCTAGCTCTGGAGAGACATGTAAATACAGTATTCAACTTTCTCATACAGAAAGTGAAGATGAGAGGATATTGTCTTGCAATGACAGATCAACACCTGTAGCATTCAAAGCCTGTGTTAAAACGCCCAAATCCTCATATGAGTGCAAATATTTTATATCATCTCAAGGAATAATGCATCCCATCCCCTAAGGTTCATCATTTTGGTTAAATTTTTTTTGTTCCTGATTGGTGTTATTTTTGGAGAAGAAAATGGATCAGTAGTATGATTTACTATTGTCTGTGTTTCAAGTTTTATAAACACTTTGCTGATGTGTCGTATCTGTGTTACAAATATGACCTCATAAATCAAAGGGGAAATTGTTTCGTGTGATCAGAAAGTATGTTTTTCTTATCATATCTGGAGGGTGATTTTTTTATCACATCTGGAGGGATTATTTGCATTAAATCTGATGATTAATTGTTTGTAGAAAATTAATATAAATTTTTATTTTGATTATGTTATTTCCAATAAATTGTATTGAATGACATACGAGTCATTGAATTCACTCAGTTTACTCAATGCTTAAGAGTTGTTGTCCATGTTGGACTGTGATGTATTGATTGTTCAGAATTGTTTTGTGTATTAAGTCACTCCTACAGTTGTAGGGGAAAGATTTTTGTTTGCAATGAGGGCAGACATGTTAGACGTCAACCATAGAAGCCCCTCTTACGTGATTGAGAGTACATGGGCCTAAATTCTATTCGGGTCATTCCACGTCAGATCAGCAGTGAGTTGACCCTTGGTGTCTCCGATTCGAACCAAAATTTTTGTGTGGGTTTCATCTTGCGTTAAATGAAGAATTGTTTGAAGCGTTTTTGAGAAAAAAAGTTTTTGGCAGATCTAGAGACGATCAAAGTTTCAACCATTTTGTGCTTAGACTTTTTTTCTTTTTGCTATATCTCCTAAATGCAAATAGCTAGAGAAACGGTTGATGTCTTATTATGTTTGAATTTAAATGTACAGCAACAGCGTGCTATCATTTTTGTAAATAAACTAAATTTTGTTGAAATTGTTTTAATTTTAAATGTTTAAAGTTTAATAACAAAAATACAGACATTTTTATTTTTGAATTTTTGTTCTAGTTTGACACGTTAGTCTTTTGTCTTACCTCAGAAACAAATTTTATCGTGGGCTGTTCATAAACAACGGAGATATTTAACTTCAAAGATTGGACTACGCCCTCATTCGCCACGAGGGTTGGCGTTAAAATGATGTGCTACTGTACTTTGAGAATTTATATCTTGGTCTGTGTAAATGCTAGTGCAATACTTTATACACCAATTTAAAGATAATTTTATTTTAATTTCATCAATATTTTTTTTAGTTAATATAACAAAAAATGGAGACACGTTAGTGCAATAAGCGACACCACTGTCTAAACTTAGCAGTTTTGTCAACTTCATGAACTTTGTAACTCAGCCAAGGAAAAACTGTGAAATCTACAGCATTGACTTCTCACCAAGGGTAACGAGAGTTGATAAATATACAAAGTGGCAAGCGAAATTTTTTTAATGCATCTTTTGTTGTTAATGAATGAAAATGTTTAAACATTATCCAGTCGAGGACTGAGAGGAGATTCTCTGACATTCAGCAAAACATACCTTAACCATTAGAATACTTAAAAAAAAGTCTTCTACTTCTCATTTGCATTATGATGACTCTTTTTTTTATAGAGATGGTAGATTATTCTTCTGTCGCTGTAATCCATTCAGAGTTTTTCCAGCAGCCCGAATATCTTGTTCCATTCAACATTGTCAAATACTTCTTCCAGGTCCACGAATGCGATATACAATGGCTTGTTCATATGTATTGTTCTCTCCATCATCACTCTCAGACAGGGATGTTAAAACCGGAACCAATCATATAGTTTCATTCCAGAACAAAACTATAGGCTTCCTTTTGACTATAGTTTCGGTTCGGAATGAAAATTTATGTTCAGCTTGACTTAAGTTTCGTTAACGGAGCAAAAGTAGAATTTTGAACGAAATATAACGTTCCGGAACTGTTCCTTCTTTTGGCTAGTTTCAGTTCAAGTGAAGTGGCGGATGGACTTTCGGCTCACACTCATGGTTCCGGGCCCAATCGGGACTTATCTCAGGGTATCGTCGTCATTACTCGCCCAGCAACAGCGTAAATGATGGGAATCCTTATGGTACACCTACAAAGTGTATGGTACTCCTATAATCCCTATGGTACACCTATAAATGATGGGAATCCTTATGGTACATCTACAAAGTATGTAGGCTTGGTAGGCTATTGGAATACCATAACAGCGGACATCTTAAGCAGGCGTTTCGGCTCTCGCCGCAGGATTACAACTTCCGTCCCCGGTCTGCAAGCTTTCGCTTATACCCAGGGACTTGGAAGAGGTGGAAGGAAGGGATGGGATGGGAAGGTTAGCGAAACCGCAGCCCCTTCGAGGCCGACACCAATGAGGCGGATAGAGGTCAAAAGGACCTCTATTGGGCCTCTGCCTCCCCGAAGTGATCGTGTAAGTTTGGTTCCCCCAAACAACAGAGATGAGTTACCGTCGGCTCTGCTTTCGCAAAAGCCTACCGCACATCTCTGTGAACCGAGAGAGCCCGTTGCCCAAATATTTGGGATGAGGTGTCTCTCTGACCCACTTTATGGGTTGCCGCCGTGCGGTCTGCCGACGTACGTCATTGGGGTGAGGATCACCCCAATGGACCCATGGAGGGTCAAATCGGACCAATTCTGGTCAAAATGTGAGTACAACCCACCCCTCGATAGGTCTCGACAACCCATAAGCATCTTATCTTAAGCATCTCAAAAATAGATTACATACTAACAGCAACATCAGAAACTTGTAACAACTAGAAACAATGTAAAATATAATAATTCCAGAGATGGCTATGAGTGTAATATTTAAAATTAAAACTTTTTGCGATCTCTGTAATCAGAAAAATATAGGATATTTTAAAATAATTTCTTTTAACTGAAAATGATTAATTCTATGAATAATATCACGATTTCAAGATATCCATCAATCACATATCTAGCCTGCTTCGTAATTTGTTTATCATCTACTTCTAATGTGAAAACGTGCACTCTCCGCCCACTTGTGTTGGATGGACTTAAAAAAATTTTAGTATTATCCCCCATATACAATTGAATACTGTTTGGAAATTTTTTGCTTAGGAACTCCTACTTATTATGAGTGAAAAGAGATTGATCCCTGATAATGTTTTATAGTAGCGTCTTAAGTTTGTTCACTTAGTTTGTGTCTTGACAGTTGGGGACAGGGTGGTGGGAGAGGGAGGGGCGCAGTGGCAAAAGGTAGGCACCGCGGGCCCACTGGACACTCATCTCACCCCCTAACCCTCCCCACCTTCTCTCCTTCCCCCAGTTATGGGGGTGAAGGAGAAGAAAGGGATCACCTTCTCACCCCTGCCCTCCCACCGGCTGGGATTCCCTGGCAGGGGTTTGGCAGTCAGCTTGTTGGGTTGTATACTGAAAGCGTGAGGGATTTTCCCCGGCTGTTGAGCTGAGTTCTAAGGACACAGGACACTGACCTTATTGAAACGGTTAAGAAGGGTTTATGGTGGAAGGGTCATAAAACAAAATGGGGGAAAATTGGTCACGGCACAGATACAAAGAGTTTGAGGACACAATGGTGACTACTGGTGCACAGGGATGGAGGTCTCTTCCAACGAAGGGGGTGAGACGGGAAAAACTGTGACCCTTTGTAAATTGTTAATCCCATATGCAGTAGTAGAGGAGGACAAGGGTGCCCAATAGACTACAGGCTGGGCTCTCATACAGTGATGGGAAAACAAAAATTCCCATCCCCTATTCTTCTCTCCTTGTCTTTTGCTTTGCGTGAAGTCTTTTAAAAATATTCCGTCCGCATGTATATACTTAGAGGACGATAACCTCTGCATTTCCCCTGGTGATCCTTAGGGTGCAAAATCTTGACAGTGTGGGATGGAGAGGGGGGGAGGAGGGTGGTGGCGCAGTGGCTTATGGTATGGTAGGCACCGCATTTTCACTGGACAATTGTTGGGACACAGAGCATGTTAGCTGTTCAGATATCTAAGGGGTAAATTTTTCTGCTGATTTCAAGATTAATCTGCTGGCATACTATTAGGATTCCCATCGTTTACGCTGTCGCTGTGCAAGTATGTGAAGGGATATTCGTCGACGATTCCTTGAGATCAACCCTGAGCGAGCCGTCGTACATCCCCTCCATACCATTTGAGAGATTGTATGATTCTGAACAGAATACAGTATAACCTACAATTCCTCCTTAGGCTAAAATCTTTTGCCAAAAATTGCATAAAAAATGCTGGTTTCTTTCTATTTTCTTCCATTGTTACCAAACATGATGAAACACCTTGACTGGCACCCAAACTATACCAAAAGTGGAATACATGACATGACGGCAGGTCATTTTGAAAATTCAATGTACACTTTTAAAATTCCTCGGAATGAAAGCTGGAACCATAGGGAGGAAGGTGGGAATGAAACTTTTTCTAGCCTGAACCGAAATCGGAATGGTTCCTCTTTCGTTCCTATAGGTTTTCGTTGAAAATATTTTCATTTCACTTTCATTCTGAGATTTTCGTTCCTATTTTTGGTTCGGTTGCATGAACCTAAATAATATCTGAACCCACTCTTAACCGTTCCGGAACCATGACTTTAGTTTCGTTTTACATCCCTGCTCTCAGACAGAGTATGAACTCCCTGGTACCTCTGTTCTTCCTTAATCCAAATTGGTTTTTGGAGAGGTCTTTAATTTTCCTTTCCATAATTCAAGTTATTATTCATATATTTTTGATGCATGTGACACTGGATTCAAGGTTCGGTGCTCCTCATATCTCTCAGTTCTTTGGTATTACAATCGTTACGCTCCTTTGAAAGCCGACTGGATGTCTTCCACTTTGGTTATTATCTTTAATTATTTCGAACAATTTGTCCTTGGTTTTACCTCCGAGCACTTTGATGATGTTATCTGTTCCAGGTGTTTTGTTTTCATGAGATCTTTCTCTGTTAGATCGAAATAGCTCCTCAATATTAGTGGGCCCTGGTCTTCCTTGTCAACCTCACTCTTCTATTTTATTAGGTTTTCTTCCAGCATTGTTGGCACTTGGTATATTTCTTCAATGTATTAATTACATCTATTCGCTATGTCTCCACCCTTTATCAGTATTCCCATTTGCAGCCCTGATGCTGTTGCTTTTTTTTTCTCCCTCCGAAGTGTTTCTTCTCTAGCTTGTAAGCAGTTTCAGTGTTCCCTTTCTTCTGGTTTTTGTTGACTTCCTCGCAGCTGCTTTCGATCCAATTCTCCCTAGTCTTCTCGCATTCTGGATTAACTTGGTTTCTTAGCTTATTGTAAAGGTCACCTTTGTTTTTGTGGTTCTTGTATTTTCTTCTTTCTTCTATTAGTTTAATATCTCCATCATTATTCGTGGCTTCTTTGTGTCTGCCCGGTTGCTCGCCAATTGCTCTCTTGCTTCTTCTGTAATTGTCCTCTTCAGCTATTTCAATTTTTCTTCAGTGCCCAGTTCTCCAGAGTTTTCTGTTTTCTTGTTGATGGCTGTGGTGAACCCTTCTCTTCTTCATTCTTGAACTGGTATTTTCTTGTCCCATATTGGTTCATGTTTTATCTTCTTGATTTATCTATATCAAAGGGGCTCTCCATGACTACTAGGTTGTGGTCACTGCTTATATCCACATTTGGGTTCCTCTTGCTCAACTTTACTTGGTTCTTGTATCTTACTCTTGACTAGTATTTAGTCTGGTTGGTATCTTGCTAATATTCTACCAATCTCCTTTGGCATTTCTTTTGCCCAGTCTAAAATATGCTACACTATTTCCTTTTTTTCCCTATCCTATCACTGCATACCAGTCTCCTATTATGATGAGGCTCTCCATCCCCTTCACTACTCCGAAGACCTTTTCAATTTGCTCACACATTTTATTTCTTCTGTATGGATAGATGTCAGCATGTAGACTTGCACTGTTACAGTGTCAGTAAGTTCTCCTGCCAGCTTCACCATCAGAATTCTATTGCTGCACTGCCATACTGACTGAGGAGAGAAGTGGAATCCCTAATTTTGGTTGTGCTTTGTTTTTGGCCTGCATGTCCCTTCTGCTCAGGTGCCATATTTGAAATCCCAAATACTGGACTGCTGTGCCAGAGATACCTTTCACATTTTTAAAATTTCATCTGTAATATTATTTGAGGTTGTGCATCATAAGTTAGTGTACCGTCTGAGAATAGAACTATATTTTGTATCCTGATGTGAAAGGTATGTACGACAGCTCAATGACCTTAGCTGTTGAAGCATGTTAAACTGAAATACTACTTTTATGATGTAATTTTAGGTATTTAAAGTCTTGAGTAACATTAAGAATGGGTATTACTTTGTTAGTATAGATATGTAGTCCAATATAAAAAAATGAGGTGATTTCATGTTACCAGTGACTAATCATCATCTATGGGTCAGGATTTTGAATCCTTAGCCTCAGTGCATTGAGGTAGAGAACTGCCAATTATCATCCACTTTCACCATTTTTACTACTTATTTGCAGTGGAGTATGAGTATGTTTTCATTTTCCTGGGACTATTAGGAGTTGGAAAGAGCCAGACAAAAGCCTTAATGCAGTAAATACTTACCTTTATTTGTATCATGACTGGCTTAACACTTACCAATAATCTCATTATAAAATTGAAAAGCAAAATGACAAGTATTGGTGCAAGACGAGCAGTTACGAACTGTAGGTAAATAATGAGTAATGCCCAGAGACCTGTAAAAGGCGGGGTTATTTTTTAGCCAGAAGTGGTGTTATTTATTGCAAAAGTGGTTATTTTACCCTGAAATCGGTGTTATTTTCATGAAAAAATATTTGGTGTTAATTAAGTGCCCTCCTCGTCGTAGGCCAACGTGTTGATAATAAGTTCTTCATGAGATGCCATTGATTAGGGAAAATTTAAACAATAACATGCTGAATTCAAATTTTACATTTTTGTACGTTGACCATAACCAGCTTACATAAAGATACAAATTACAGTTAAATGTCCGTATTTTCAAATGAACAAATCGCCAGTATGGCCAAATTTTCTTCTTTTAGATTTGTTCTCCTATTTGTTAGCACAGTGTTATAAATGGCTTCCAAGCACTTTAGTGCAAATGATGGTTCACGCAATTTTAGTACCTGAATTGCTTTTACTACATCCACTGAACCCTGGGAACTTTGTTGCTGTAATATTCTACGTAATTCTTCAAACCCCAACTTCAAATTTTCATTTCAAATCATTCAAAATCAATTCAGATCAAAATCTCAATTGACTCAAGGCCATGAACGTTTTTCAATTTTGTGACTAAATTGGGGCTCACCTCCGTTGTGAGAACTCCTTGACGCTGGGTGCATATACACCAAGGGTTGAAATTCGCCATGGAAAAATCATTTGACTTGACCGGCATTCGAACCTGGATCTCCCAATTGCTGATCAAGTGTGTTGCCCATTACACCAGCAAGCCATCTTCCTTCAAGATATATTTCGAGGGGGTTTATGCAAAGGAGATGTGATCGAACATGATCATCTAGCTCGCATAAACCCCCCTCAAAATATATCACAAAGGAAGATGGCTTGGTAGTGTAACTGGTAACACACCTGACTGGCAATTGGGAGGTCTGGGTTCAAATCCTTGTCAAGTCGAATGATTTTTTTCACTGTGAATTTCAACCCTTGGTGGGGATTCCCTCTCTTTTCAAAACCTCCTACATCTATCTCTCCAGCCTCCTTCAACCCTTCACCACTAGCTTGCTCTCCTCTCCAACCATATCCAATACCTCCTTGTTCTTCCTCTGCAACCACATCTCAAATGCCTCAAGTCGACGTACATCCTCCCTTTGCAATGACCAAATCTCTGACCCATACAGTGCTACAATCAATATTTGACTCTTTACCAGCCCTTTCTTGATGAACAAAGCTCTTTTATATTCTGCCAACAGAAACACTATGGGAAAAAGATTGCACCAAAAACATTTAGCAGAGATTATTCCGAAAGAATGATATCAAAGGGTTAAGTAAATCAAACAACCAGTTAGCAAAATAACAGTGTAAAAGTTTATTTTTGTTCAAAAGGCAATTTGCATAAACTTTAACAGTTCATATTTTTACCATCACAAATCATGTCTTTCTCCTAAAAAGGATGCAAATGTATAACAGCTTCAAAATTACCCTAGATGTGATTTACAAGTTTATGTCACTAGACTTGGAATAAAAACATGTCCATAATGACAAGTCATCCTGTTTCTGAGAAACAGCTGAAAGATAAAAAAAAATACTTTATATATAAAATGAGTATACCTGTTTGATCCATCATTTGTTATGGCACTGTCATACAGCTGTAAAAATAAACAACTTAATCATGTACATAACCTATAATAAAATTATAATAAAAATGCACAAACAGAATCCATTCAAAACACATCAAAATTGAAAATAAGCTCTCACTATTACCCATTTGTCTTCAGATGAGCATGTGTCTTCAATCCCTTAAAAATATATATTTGTTTATATCACATGGGTCCTTGATGCATGGGCAACAAATTTCAACACACTCCCTTTCTTAATTGTCACATAGCAAAAATGAGATGGTGCAAAAAACTTTGCTTGTTTTAAACATTATTCACAATAAAACATTTTTGGTCTTTTGACCTACTATTTACATACAGCAACAAGAACAAATGACAAACGGGTATATCAAATGTTATATTGGTAAGGAGCACCTTCTGGAGAATATCACAATGGGGTGGCCATCGGTGATGCAATGGCAGAGCAGTTTGGCCAATCTGCTCCATTTCAACATGGAAAATTACAAAATGGGAAACAACAAAACCCTTCAAGTGGGTCACGTCCAGAGAAAACAACGCCAAGATGGTAGGATTGTGCTAGGAACCAGGCACATCACAGATAGCTTGATTTTTGGCCAAGACCAGCAGCAACACAGCACAAGTTCTCTGAAACTTGGGTCACCACCTTAAAAGATAGGGTACAATACAATGTAGATCATAAGGAAAATTATCTATGTGAGTGCAACATCTAAACCAGGCATTTTTCATTATTACAGCTAGATATTTACTTGCCAATGGGGATATCAATTACATTACAATTTATCATTTCCTAGGGGATTCCAAGCATTTCAACTATGGAGGCAGCATAAAGTTTAGAGTAACTTAAATATCCATTGATTAGTTTAGCCGGTGAGAGAAATGAACTATGAACCATTCACTAGAGATTCAGAATCAAAACAATTATTATACCTGAGTCACACAGAAAATTGAAATATATCCTGAAGATTAAACTGAAATTACAAGAAAAGAAGAACTGAAAATTATTGCAAGTTATCAATATGAAAATTTGGCATTAGAATGTGCACAGGAAATATAAGTTGGACAATACCATGACCACCAGGAGTATGAAGATTTTATAACATTCAACCATTTAAGAGCATTGGTCCTCCATTCCCTTAGACAATCAGGTTTCAGAAATGCCTGAGGAGATAATTAACTAGAAGATATGTTTAAGCCTGAGGTAAGTTAATACCTATATAAATATTCATCTAGACAATAAAATAATATCTACCCAGAGAATAGCATAGGATGCATTAGTTTTCTGCTTAATAAATGCTTGACGACAAACTAGATTGTCAACTGTCATGGCCATCAAAATGTATTAGTGGAGAGAAGGACAACTCAAATTAAAACCCGACGATTGGAATATATAGAATTGTAGGCAACCGATATTGAATTTATTCTTTAACTAAGCAATATCCCCACTATTTCATTTTAGACCTAAGTCATATGCCGTGTCATAGGATGAAAATTCATTCATAGAATGGTGACCTTCTTACCTGTTCAGTCGACCTGAGGTGAAGTTCACACCACGAATTTCAGACTTAGGGTCAGGGTAGAGAGAACTCCATTTGGTGGAAGTACAGGATTTTAGGAGTTTAATACCCTGGCATTGAGCATCAACATTAGCTGCCGTGGAAACTTTAAAATCCCCAGCTAGACATGATTCACGTACAGAATAGAACCTGAAAAAAATAAAAAGAATGTAATTATCATAGTAAGATTAAATAAATACCTGGCACAAACACAAACCATTACACTGCAAGATTTCCTTGATTTTCCATATTTGGTGAAAAACGAAATAATGAGTTTTTAAAGTGCTGTCTCTAGAATGAGACTTCAGTAGGAAATTATCAGTAAAAACTTACTTTGAAGTCAGAGAGTCGATCCAGCCATGAAGGTCATGGCCAAATCGACGGGAATTGACTAATGCCCGTCTCAGTCTAGCCCCTCCACCTTCCTTCTCCGACTCACCAGGGGCAGTCCAGTAGGAAAACCGTTCAAAGTCAGCAGAAAACGCTTCATAGCCCTGACCTGGGCCATTATGAAGAAACCTAAATAAATGACAATCAGACAATGAGAAAACTACTATCTGGTCTGGTACAACAGAAATCAAGACTTGCAATTTATTAGGTCTAACTGCTTAGGTTACAACATTCAGCAGGAGTGAGGTGAAAATGACCAGTGTTCTCATATGATGCATAAGCTTACATTTGACAGAAGATGAACAGTAAAATACAAACTGAGATTGACAGAAATAGTGTATTTTTGTAAATCCTTCAATTGGTAAGAAACACAGCTTTCTTGCCAGCCTTGAGTGGACAAAAATGACAAACACATTCAATTTTCCACAATTCTCCTGAAATAACCTAAGACATTCGGATTCCAGCATAGAATCCAGTAATGTGTGTCATCCTCCCAAGCCGTGGGTTACTGCGGTTTGATTTTCAGTCCAGAAGCCCTTATCCTTTCAAAAATAGATACACCATTCATTGCTGTTTATCGCACATATTTAACTACCCTGCATATTTTAATTCTACTGTCTTTTTCTGAATGGCTGTGTTTGGCATTGAAAATTAAAGTATTCTCCTATCAACCTCTTGCTTAATAAATCCAATTCAAAATATCAAGTATAGGTCAGTGTTAGTGATTCAAACAATCATCCTTTGCCAACGTTTCAGAACTTAATGTATTCCATCATCAGGGCTACATAAGAAGAAAAATGTGAGGGTACAACAATCACATGATGTGTCGGAATGTGATTGTTGCACCTTCACATTTCTCTTATTATGTAGCCCTGATGATGGAGTTCATTAAATTCTGAAACGTTGGCAAAGGACGATTGTTTGAATCACTAACACTAACCTATACTCGATATTTTGAATTGGATTTTTTGAAAATTACTTCATTCAAATGTTTGATATTGATTCAGTATAATAGAGCATCTCTTATTGAAGTAATTCATTAATTTGCAAAGAACACTAATACAATCCAAAAGTGACAAAGAAATTCAAGATTTTATCAGAAGAAAAAACTACAAAGGCCAAATTCTCAGTAAATGATAAGGATAACCCAATTTACACCATTCTGCTGGACTCAAACCACACTAATTAGTAGAGCAAATCAAGTGAGAGGGTGAATATATTAACAAAAAACCATCACAGGCAATCAACTTGCCCAGCTTGCTGTTGTGAAACTTCAACACCAGACACAAACTGCAATGGAGTGATCAGGAATTTCACCATGGCTGTCGGTTCTGATGCGCCATCCTCAATCATAAGGACTTTCCATATGCCTGGACGAATAGGCTGCCGTAATGAAGGCTTCACAACTCCCATCTGCAGCAAAATGAATGACTTTTAAAGAGGCAACATTGATATGACATATATACGAGACTCATGACATAGTTTATGGATAATTTACAAAGAGATAGCATTCTTAAAAACATGAAAGAATAAGAATCAACCTCTTCAGTGAATTCTTTTCTTATGGTAGATAGCTTAATTTTTGGTCACAGTACTGGCTAAAAACTACATTTGTGAAAATAATGTTATTGCTATGTGACTAATGTTAAAAAAATCCTACATAAAATGCTAAATAATAAGAAAATTTTTGTTAGTAAATACTGGAATTTGAAGGTTAGAAAATATTGTCAACCCAACAAAAGTAAGTCAAATTGCCAAAAATTGGTTGTGAAAGTTACATACTAATTAACATCAATAATACTCAATTCTTTTTAATACCCTCATTAAAAGGGCAACTTTAATGTATTAAAAATCTTATATAATATTTGACGTCAAATTTTATATCAGCCATTCAGGTCATGTTTTTCTTCAGCAATATTATGAGAATACATTTCGCCTCAAATGAAAGAAATCACATTATCACAAGTTATTATTACAAGAAACAGAAAAGTATACAAATGAAAATATGTATATTTATTAAAAGAAAATTGTAGAAGACCATATTGGCATAAGAATTATGAGCAGAAAATGTACATGGCAGAGTAGTTATCTTTCAATTAGGGTGGCCATTCCTTCAATGAAAATAATTTGTTGTAAGATAATGTGACTCCTAATTTAGTGACAATTAGTGATAGGTAAATTGTTAATGTATAAAATAGGCACCATTATTTTAGTAAAATGATAGAATAGATCTTTTTGAAGCAATTTTTCTTACCACTTGAATGAAAACAAGAAGTCATAGAGAGTATTTTTCTTCTGTGAAGTGAGGTTATTGCTTTATAGCAACTCTCATCAAGCCCACATAACAAGGGCATCTCAAGTCGGCAGATAAATTGTAAATTTGGTACATTAGAAAGGGTAAAACATTGCTCAATTACAATAAGCTGTAACATTGTTTTCAGGAGATGTTTCAGACATCCATCCAAGATTTGCCAAGATATGGCAGCAGAGAACATAGGATGAAAGGTTGACATAAGAATAATTTGAGAAGTTAGAAACTGCCTCTAGTTTAACTCTCATAGTATGCTGCCAAGACTTTCTTCGGGAAGAATTAAAACTGATTTTAGACAGTAAATTCAAGGATTTCAAAATTTAAGGTTTCATGGTTTAGGTGAGTCATGCACCCCATCTATGTTAAGTTAGCAGCCAAAACTTAACATTATTCCATTATAAAATATTATCCTACCAATCCAGCAAGGGAGCCAGAGGAAGCAGCTGGTGAGGAGTATGATGACGATGGTGGAGAAGAAGAGGGGGAATGGGATGTTCCAGTATTACCAGGGCCGCACTCTTCCAGGGACACTTGAGACAGCTCAGCTAACTGACCAGCAGAATCAAACCAAGCTAATGTGACATTATGGTGAACTACAGGTCTGCCAGATTTAGTGATTTTTCCAACTAATTGGTAGGCCAATGCTGGCTCCGAAAAAGGCCCCAATGCACCAATGTGGTTCCGTGACACTTGTTCCTTTTGGTCAAAATCAGAACTTACCCGAAGCATCTGAAAAATCCAAAATCAAACCACATATTATTTTAAGTTTCACTGATTCAAGCATAATGCAGTGGAAGTTTGTCATAATGAGAACAACAATCGCACTTCCCCACAGTTTTTTTATAACCAGTACTGTGTGTTTCGACTCACAGTCATCATATGGTACGAGAAAATGAGAAACAGTAGACATTGCATTTATATAGTTGAAAGGAGGGTTAGGTATAGGATAGAAGGTAGGGAGAGTTTGGATGGGAATAACCAAAAACCTCAGAACCAAAGAGAGGACAAGGGAATGTGGAAGAACGAAGAGACAGGAGATAAGGAACAAACAATAAGTAAGGAGGGAAGAGGGTGGGGACAGAAAAAGATAAGCAGGCATGGTCATAAAAAAGGGAGAAGTAGAAGGTAGCCTGTACGGGAGAAAAATGGGAAGTCCATGAAAGGGTGGGTCAACAGAGAGGGTTATGAGGGAAAAGGGATTGTGATGAACGAATAGGGAGGAAGCTTGTAAGATTTGAGGCTTTCCCTTTAAATGATTCAAATATAGTACTCTCCATTCTCCAACTGGACGATGTTGGTGAGTTTTACCAACCTCCAAAGAGATGGAAGAAATCAGGAATTAGGTCTCTACGGTCCGGAAAGCATTACCACTGCATATTAATTTACAGCAGATTACACGGATCAATTCAGTAATGATCACACCCATAAGGTTACATTTGACCTAAATCGGACTGTAAAAAGCGTTCATGCATTTGTGGTATGAGCTGCAAACTGCTTTGGATTCAGAGCAACATCAGAAGCTCATCGCAGTCTTCCTCAAATTTGATTGATCAATCCAGTGATAATCCAACCCTGACGGTTACTGAAATTTTTCAAGTTGATTGCATAACATTATTTATCAATACCAGCTACAGAAGTATCTAGTGGAAAGTTGCCTTCAGCTGCACGATTTGTAGTTAATGTAAGAAGAGGGAATCTCCTGCCTGAACATATAGAGCAACTTGTTTTCCTACATTGTAATTAATAATTTGATTTCAACTTTACAGACATTTAGAAATGTAAGGAAGTTTATTTCAAATTCTAACTCATGTTTCACTAATTCATTTTTTGCTAGCAGTGCACTCAAAATTACTGTTGTGAAAGATTTTTTTCTCATGATAACATGTTGCACTGAGTTAATATGACCTAGAAAAGTGAAAGTCAGTTCCCTCCTTTAAAAAGGTAGCAAATTTATAAAATTTTACTGCCTCTTTCTCAAATTAACTCTTTCATTAAGATTCAGGAAAGCTTCTATCTAAAATTGAGTACCTAGTTCTAGTTGTTGAATTGATAAAAATATGGAAATTAATCTCTAGTTAAAAAAGGCTTTGCAGGATTTAATATTCTATTAAAACATAGAATATAGCATTGATGCTTGAACTTGAAACTTGACTTTTATTGCAATGATAAACTCAAACAGACTTGAAAATCTTGTGTTCATACATCCCTACCCTTAGGTTGAACAATTCACCCAAGGATAATGGCAAACTATACCTTCGAAATAACAGTAGAACTCACCAACATCACCTGGTTGGAAACTGTATGACTTAATATTCCTCAACTGTTATTTTGCTAAATATCACTGATTTAGTTTGCATGACATGTGCACATAAAATGACATGTAATTTCAAGAATTAAACCAAGCAAGGCTATACAAGGAATACAATTCATGACGGAAGCATTAAAACACATACCCCCATCATGTTTTAAACCATGAATTACAGGATTAAGATGGGTGTTCCTTTATATATGAACTGTGTTGTTTCCAGGCAGCAAGGTATGTTTCAATGGCCTGAAAGTTATAAGGTAGAAACTCAAAATTACGAAATTTTGATTTTACGAAGCAAAATCTTCGGTCCCGACCAAAAGGGTATCTAAATGCATGTAATAGAATGTGATATTATGAAATAACTAAGTTTTACAATTACAAACCTTGGTTCTAGGTCCCGATATGAAAAAGTTACTCGTTTTCACGAATGATGATAGGTCACAGCAGCATTTTTTAAGCGCTCCTTGTCAGAATTAAGACATTGATCAGAGTTGTCAAATACATTATGCACTGAATGTTACACATATAAATGATAATACGCGTTTCAATGCTGCAATATTGAGGACAACATTTAATCAAATCATAGTAGTTCAAAAAAATATGACCAAATCGGACCAAAATTTGTTCGGACAGTCCAGAGTTATAGGTTAACAATGAAAAAAAGCTATAGTTACTGTCGTACACGTTTGGAGACAGGTGTCATTTTGTGATTTCCAAATAATATTCAACCGAAAAAAAATCAGCTGCACATGAGCCACGAACTCGCGCCAAAATTTCATAACAGATTTGGGATGAGCGCCTTAACCCCCACGGCCACTGCACTATCCGTCTGAGTGCGAAATGTTAGGTATTTGACTGGGAAAAAGTAGTATTATGGCAAGAACCTGGGACTTGGGGGCAGAAAGCTGTGACACATTTCCAGCATTTTTACCCTAGTTTTAGATAAAAATTGTTTCGTCTGCATCCTTAACATGTTACACAATGTCTGCTTGTTAGCTTAACATAGGTAGATATATTACGCTTGACACGGAGCATATTTTCTTCAAACGAAAATATATTCGTCTAAGTTCTATATTTGGTGTACATGATCGAGAAAGTCGCACACTTCTTTGGTGTGTGCATAAATCAATATTACTGGTATCGTAATACATCACTCACGCCTGAGTTCCGAGTTCTCTGGTCAAGAAATGACATGGAAAAATGCGCTATGAAGCTTCATAGGCATGGCTCAAACAGCATGAAAATTTTGCAGAGACGCTTGATTTCCTAATCTCTTACTCATTGAAAAAAATGAAGAGTTAGATGTTTACATGTAGATTTCCGCAGGGCATGGATGGAGGTTAACCCTTTTCGGGATTTCCACTGCGAAAAGATGGAACGACACGGCGGAAGTCCCGAAAATCGGAAGCATCTACCTCTGACAAGTTATTTGAGTTCAACTTTATGTACCCTTTTGGCATGAATACAAATTTAAATAAACTTTCATAAATCATAACTTCATAAATCATGTATGTCGCGAGAGTACATCGTAATATAAGGAAACAAAAAAATAGCTTCATCGTAATGCTCTTGAAAGATATTCGTTTATATGAAAAATGATATTACAAAGTGCTGATTTTTCCGGTCCCATCGACTTTATAATTTCGAGTTCCTACTGTAATCAGCTCAGTGATAACAGTTTTTAGAGAGATTGACATATTATATAGTTATTTTACATGAAAGGTTTTCTAACCATCTAGTCTATTGATGAAATTTTAATTCAAGAGATTAAGATGACTATGATTATGTCCAGAAGCAGTCAGGCAGCCAGAGAAGACTGAGTATATAGTAGACAAATTATTACTAAATAAAAACGGTCAAAAAATGAGAAAACCTCTGCCTTAAACAAATCAATTTTTTCAAAATAAAACTCAAATTTAAGGGATTCCCCCGCTTCTGATACAACATTTTTGTTATATTATTTTATTACGGAAGGCACAAGACGAGTAGGATTACTGATATAATATAGCTCAGATCACAAAACTGGAGAGCAATGAAAAAACTGGCCACAAAACAAGCACATATTCAAAATAAGAATGATAACAGTGAAGTAGTTATTTTTCCCACCAAAATGATGTGTACTACTGTATTGAGCCAGCATATACACTATTGGTATTTTTCGAGTTCTCCCCACATTGCACTATTTTTGTGGATGGACTGTTTCATCAGCATTTCAGTTGGCATCACCAGGTCCTAACTGATGCTGACTGGATGCCGGCGAATCTATTGCCCACAAAAATGGTGCAATGTGGGGAGAACCCGAAAAATGCCAATAAACAAGAAAACTGCAGAAGCCTTCATAATAACAGCATGTACACTACTTTCCACACAAATTCTCAAGAATACACATGTATGTTAACATACCCTTTGACATTAGATATGCAGACTTTATATGAGGACCCCAGAAGTCAAGGGGTCTAAGTAACAAAACCATTGTTTTGAGAAAACTTAAGTCAAAGTTGAAAATGTTTGGTACAACCCACTAAGTAGTTAAGAGGCATTACCCTAGATAGCAGCACCTGTCTAGAAAATCACTTGCATCCCTTTACCACCTAAAAGATTAATATTTTCACATCCCATTCCTGTACCTAACTTATTTTTTTCAAAAATGTCACTTAGACCCCATTACTTCTGGGGTCCACATATAGCAACAGAGAGAGCAAAATATACACCAGTTCAAAAATAGTGCCATATATACCTTGAGCTTTGATACCAATTGATTTGTATCTCCTTTCCCATTAGAATTAGAATTGGACTTAGGGTAGAAGAAAACTTGGTGGTGTGGTACTACCCAAGTTTCTATCACTACAGTAGAGCCACCAGGAAGTATAGCCTCATATAATACAAGAGAGCCCTAAAAAAGGCAGAAAGTTCAATCATTAAATAAAATTTACTTATTAAAGGCAGACACAATACATGCTTAACACCCCCTCCAAATTTGCCAAAAAATATATAATGAACAACAGCACCTTTTTTTCATCACATTGTCTAATCTTACATTTGCTGCAGTGCCAATACACACTCATTGTAATATGATTAATCACAAAAAGAGCACTAATTGCTAACAAGTGGAGCTGGAAACAAATGGAAATCCTCTTATCTTGCCAAAAACTTGCTTAGATTCATGCCAGTGCTCCTCTACCAAGTACAAACATTTCAAAATAATGGAGACCAGGCTGTAATAGGACAAGGGTCCATGGTATGGGAGGGTATACCATTGGATTGAGAGAATAACTGCTCACAAACAATGGAAGGGAAGTGAATTCTCTATCACACTTTATCTACCCATTTGCCACTACAGGTTAGTTACCTGGATGGCTAGGAAGTGCCTGGTAAAGTGACAATGCCATACAGATATGACAATAATTATTTCTACAACTATCAGAGTTCTGCATGCTTTTAATTGCCAGAGCGAACAGCTGACAAAACTTTAATGTGAGGAGATACAAAGTATTTTTTTTCCTTAGAGGAGCCTTAAAATTTGAGTTTTTGACAAAACCTACCCTGGATGAAAATGAATGGTTTGCTGCCATATTATACAATTTTGCTCTTCCCGCCAATTTTCAAGAAATCACATGCATGAATTCCATTAACCTTTACCTTCCTGAGTTTTTCTGTAGTCGTAAGCCTTGCTGGCTGGGGTTTTTTAAATTACCAGCATTTTTTAAATGTCCATCAATGTGCCAAACGAACACGCTCGGCAGTCTAGGGACACAATTTTAGTGCCGGAGAGACATGCTCGGAAGATAAAGGTTAAGAAAAAAAGTCAAAAGTATCTACTAGCTACATTAAAATTGAAAAATCATCTTCACTGTCATCTACGACAAATTATAGGCTAGTTCACAATAGAGAAGCAATTCTAGAATTTGAAAAAAAAAATTTAAGAAAGGCAACAAAAAAACTTTCTCAGGTACCATTAAGGCACATATTATGATCATATACAAACCTGATAACTGTCATCACGGTGATATGATGTAACTTCTAAGACTTTGGTAGGAGTTATTTTACATTCACCAGCATGTGCCTGTTTCGCAGTCCCTGAGGTATTTACAAAAATGGCCTCAGTTCCCAATCGAGCTGCTGAATGTGCCAGAGTGATAATAGTGTCATCAGCAGCTGGGGAGAGGTCAGCATGATGGAATACACTCTGCCAGTAGCTGTCAATGCTGACAACATCTAGGAAATAAAGATTATAAATTATTTCCAAAAAAATGACAAATTCTGCAATATAAAAGCTCAAAAAATAAAATGCATGGATACACACATCATCAAGTGAAATACACAACTAAATTAATTAAAAGGGAAAGTCAATCTCAAAATAAACATACCAAAAGGATATGGTCCATACAGCCAAGTCTCAACACGATCAATGATGGCTTGACTTATTATCGGTTCAAACTTCCTAGCAAAGTAAAGATGTCTATCCTCTGTACCCTATAAAATAGTTTAAATTGAGGCCTAATTATTATTCCTACATTATTTTAAAAATGAAGGGGTCAGAATAACGTATTAGTAGATAAAATTTAGGTAGTAATGAGATGCATATTCATAAAGCTAAGTTTGGTAAATTCATCAATTATAATTTAAAAAGAGGGCTTCAATTTGAGCTTAATAGAGCACTGAAAGTTGAAATGAAATTGATTGAAAAGAAAATATAATATGATTACTCAAGTAAAACAAATAAAACTCTGTTCGAGTTTGTGGAGTTCCATGCTAATTAGTAAAAATAACTTTTACACTCCAATGGTCAGTTTAATGCACTGGAAATATTGACTGTGCAATAAATTGACCCGTGAACTGACAAGTGGAGTGTGTTATTTTTACTAATTAATGATTATTCAATTTCTCTAGTGATAATACACAACATATATGAACACAGAAATGATGATGGCATTACATTACTCTGATCCATTCAAGTAATTTCCATCTCATGCATGTATCACAAAACTATTAAGTTCCTATACAAGCAAAACACCTCCAGTCCACTAACTTGCTTATAAGTGCTTCACAAAGAATACATATTTCTTTAACCCAGATGAATTTTTCATTCCTTATTTAATCCCTCCCCAATGCATTTTTCATGTATTTCTTCCAAGAGGGATTGTATTTTTATATTATTATAAAAAATATTCTATTTCATTTAATGGAGAGATGATATTTATTATTCAGCAAGGTACCAATCATACTTATAAGCAACCTTGCATTTTATAAACAATTCTTTACCTGTAATCTGGGCCAATCATCCATTCTAAAATCATTAGGAGAGCATCCACACCAGTCAACAACATGACGGTATTGACAACGGCAGCCAAGTCGCCTTCTCCAATTCGTAACATGAAGATTGTTGTCAACGTATGTACCACAGTGTTTAGAATTCCTCAGAGCAGTGTGGAAAAATGACTGTTAACAAGAAAAAAAGCCAAAAGACAATCAATAACATTTTAAGTTGACGATATCTACATTACATGTTACTCAAGTTGACTTTTAAAGCCACTTAGACACCATATTCTCATATTGTGTAGTTAATAACATAAAAAGAACGTCTTTGTTAATTTTGTTGATACAAAGTTTCCTCAAGAAAAAAATTTAAGGTCCATGCAGGTTTCACCTATGAAAAAATCAAGTCTTACACATGAATTTCCTCTACACAAAAAAATTTATGAACTGTATTTCCATTTACTATTTCTCAGAAGAGAAGAGTACAGACCTCTGCAGGGAGCAGTGTATGGCGGAATAATACTTTCAACCCATGCACAAGTGTGTCACTGAGGGGAGAGTTGGGGTCATCTCCTCCGGAAGCAACATATGCCACAAACGGTCGAGCCAATGCTACCCAATCTGAACCACCATCCACAGCTATGCCCTCAGGAAGCTGCCTTTCACCAGCCCTGTTTCATTTTGGGGCAAGAAGAATGTAAATAACTATCAAAGGTCATACAAATTTAATGGAAATTAAACCTAAGCAATGTAACAGCCTTTACATCTATTGTAAAAATATTTAAACTACATGTTTACACTGCAGCTCTCAGCTGTAATATATTTACACAAATTTGATGCACGTTAAACACAAAGTCTCAGCTTGGTTTTAAGGATCCAAGATTCCCTTTCCAAAAAATATTACTCCTATAAAACACTGATTCACATCCATTAGGAAACATACTCTAAATTAAGTGCCACAGTTAATATAGTTCAAGCATCAGCCTTAATATAGTTCAACACATCAATTTCAAGGGTTTAATCCCAATTTATCATTAAAATAATGAGATTGATAAGTATTTACACAGTGGAAATAGGTAATGATGGATTCGATTAACTCTGTATATCATCAACCGGAGAGAATTAGTTGAAAAGATGACAAGGAAAACTCAAATCATAAGAACTTAGATAACCATAAATTTTGAATTTTCTTCAGGTTCAATTGCATACGACAGTAATGCCATTGAATGACAGCCAGAATTTTCAAAATATTTAAATTACTTGCCTCCACATATGCAAATCACATTCAACAAATGTTTTATCAAGTCCTTGCTTTTGCACAAAGCGCTGAGCATCCCTTCCATGAGATTTCACAAAACTTTTTCCTCTATTAGCTGTCAGAAAACTGACAAGTTGAGCATCAGTCCTGGAAAGTGCAAAACTTTGATTAATCTGAGGAATGATAAAATATAAATTAGAAACAAAAATAAAAATTTCAAAATTTTAAGCAATATTGCAACAAAATGGGTATGGTTATATGACTCCCATTGGCAAAATTAAATAGTAACATATTAAATTGGCTTCAATAAACCCAACAGGTAACAATTAGTAATATTTAGTAATACAATAAGTAACTCACTTGACAGGAAAATCTGATTCACTTAGGTTGACGACATAATCCCACGGCCACGGGGAGAGCAGTAACTGCCTCATGGACTCTAGAAGTGTTCGCAGAAGTGAGGCACCACCCCAAATCGTTGAGAAACGCTTGCGAGAGAGGCGAATGTTACTGTAAGGATTGGGACTTCCATGTGCACTACTTGAGTTGGTGACATTTCCCCATGGATGCTCCAACAGTTTCATCCTCTCTAAGGCCAGCAACTCCCGAAAAAGATAATCCTGTCGCTGAATGAAACAAATAAAAAGAGGTAGGAGCATTTAACATTCATTTCAGTAATGATTATATAAAACCAATACAATACTCATAAAATGCATTTATATGCATACAATAGTTCTCTAGATTCAATGGACCTCCACTAAATTTGATCCAATACTTGTGAAGCAAGGTTATTCAAATTATACTTTTATAAATTTCAAATTTTTTAGAAGTGGAACTTCTCTAATGCAATTATTTTTTTCACGTCTGCTATAGCATCTGCAGTAAACGCATTCTCTTGATGAGGAGTAAGACCATCTCATTAATGAGACATGACTTGGCAAGGAAAAATACAAGATGGCATCAAATCTCAATGAGAAACATATTTCTGGCTATTTCTAATTGAGCTGGAGGGCTAAAACTTTCAGGGAATGTTACTAATCACTGAGCATGAGCTGGAAAAAAATGAAAACTCTGGGCAAGACTCCATATTTTGAGCATAAGCAGAATGTTTTCAATGATATTCTATTAGAGAAACCAAATATTTCCTTAAATATCAATAAAATTAAAATGTGAAAAAAATATACCTATGATGGCAAAACTAGGACTGAAATATGCCCTAAAGAAGCCTTATTCTTTCATTTTATTTCATCCAATGTTTATGCATTGATCTCCATACCTCAAGACATCAGTTTAAGAGTGCCATTTTTTCCTTCTTCCACTATTAGAACTATAGCAACAACCATTATTGGCCTCGGATACTCAGATTATGTTACAATCTGAGATAAATAATGGGATAAATAAATATCAAGATAAAGATTCAAGAATTAGAGGCAGAAATAATTTAAGATTCAAATTCCATTAAATTTTAAGTTTGGCCTATGATGAGCACAAGAAATTCCTTTGGCAAAAATATGTTCTTACAATGAACTATGAGCTTACAATGCTCCAAGTACTCTTGAACTAAGAACAAACACACGGCACCATGTTAGGGGCATATACTTTGCAGTTCTGCAAAATACAATAAGAGTTACTTACTGCATCAACATGAATGAAGAAGAAGTGTCGTGTGTGGAAAAGAGCCTTGAGCAATCGACGAACTTGTCTTAGAGCCCTGCCATTTAAGGTGAGAAGGAATGCTATACGCACAGGAGCTTCTTCTCCAGTCTTATCTACTCCTTGAGATGCAAGGATAGCATCTGGGAGGTGTGGTGGAGTAGGCACAGGTGCCTCCTTTGGAACTTGTGGCACAAATTCTGAAATTGATTGAAAAAATCTCTTATTAAACAATCATAATTGCATGCGAAAAAATCAAAAGTTATTTGACCCAAGACTAATGAGGAAAAAAAAGGATTAATTGAAGTATAGGAAGATTTTCCCCTGTCACAATAGAGCATACACAAATTTCATTATCAAGTTTAAGTAGTTGTTGAAAGTATGGCATGATTATCATTATACACCATAATGATGCTAGAACTTAACTTTCACATCAAAAGCGATCTATACATTAGATATTCCTAATTTTGTTTAATAACATCTTTCTCACCACCTCTCATTAGGAACATTATTGGTGAGTAGCCAATTAAATGACTTTGTAACAAATTAATACAACAACAATCTGTTTCATACGCTACTGATGCTTTAGTACCAGAAAATCACTCAGAAAAACTACTCACTTGCTATGCCAGTCTGATATACATTGATGGTAAAGAAGCCACCACATGCTAGCTTTGGATCAGCAGGACACTTCATGTTACATGAGGAGTCAGGCAGACGAGCAGGTGAAGGAGGCTCTTCACTGCCACAAAAGCACTCACTCCTGAAAAATCAAGCAAAACAAATAAGTCACAAAATATGGTAAAAAGAGTGCTCTAAAAAGGAGAACACATATATCAATAAACATCAACCAACAATGGAATGATAGGACCAATGACTCAACATAGACGTTAAAGACAATGTACTCATCAAAGACAATCTTAAGTTATCAGGATTTTTTATATCATAGATCATGAAAGATGTTGACTACACATCAACCTCTGTAGTAAGCAGATAAGTTGATACACATGATTTTGCTTCAGTAATGTATAACAAATCATACATCAAAATCCATCCAACCATATTAGTTGAAATACTTTTAGAATTAAAAAAAACTGCTCTATATTTTAAAATGCCAAAGACATGTTGTACCACCATTTTGATTAAACTATATTTATGTGCAAACACACAGAAAGCAAATATTATAAAAAAAAATTCACCAATTTAATGGAGAATTTTCAGGATGATAGGTTAACCTTCTTCTGGCACAGAGAATTGAGCTTCTCTCATTAATTGACAAAAAAATTAATGATGACTGCAAAATCAAAGAATTAAGATTAAAAGAAAAGGACATTATTTCATCAACTTCAATTCAATTATTTAAATACAGCAGTGAAGTTACCTTTAAGCCAAAATAATGGGTCTGCTGAATCATCATCAAAAATGTAAGTCCTCATCTTGCTAGTTTCACAAATTGAGGCATAATGTTATCCCTTTCCAACCTGGATTAATTTATCCAATTTCTGGGCTAATAATCTCTTACACCATCAAAGTATCATATTGGCAAATCAGCAGGCAATTTGGGTACTTCAAGTAGAAATGTAAATCTGAATTTTGTTGCTCTCACAAAACTAAAATTGCGAGGGGCCAAAATTTATTACTTGGGCTAGATTTAGGCCAAATACACAGGTTAAATGGTGTCAAATTATACCATTTACTTGAGGTACTTACGAGTACTGGACTCCAGCATATGGGAAGCCAGACTGAAGGCACAAGTTGATGCAATGGGCCGGAGAGTTTGTGGCTTTAAGATTAGCATAATAGCCAGATAATAAGCGAAATGTCTTTTCATCTTGGAAACATCCCAAAGAACGCCCACCCTCTAAGCCTGAAATACATTTCACAATTAATAAACATGATATATGTAATAACATTTACACAGGCATTTAGATAAAATATACTACTGAAATATAATTTCATGGAAAAATCAGTAACAATGAATCATTAATTCTACCCAATAGTAATAATGAAATAGTGAGTTCTCATCCACAAGCACTTTAGTAATCTAACCATTTCATGGCTAAAGGGCTAAGATAAACCTGACATAAACATCACCAAAATAAAGAGGAATCCTCTATGTGTATCACTGATTCCTGAATATTTATTGAGCACAATTCTTTAAACAATACAAGTACTAATCTTACTCTACTACATTACTTAGAAGACCATACATAAAATTCAGGCATAGAATTCATATAAAATCAAAGAGAAAGGGTATGTAACAAATATTAGGAAGTAAGAAAAGAATAATAAGCACAAAAATTATATACAGTAGAGCCGTAATATAACAAACACAGATATAGCAAACTTTCGGTATTACGAAAGACTCTGCGATCCCGACGAAAGTTACATGTAAAAGTATAGGACAGCTTCGTTATTATGAAATTTCATAATTACGAAGGAGGTCAAAATTATTCAGTTTCCAATTTTATCGCTAAATATATCTTGTGTCATATATTTCTTTATTTTCCTTAAAAAATTCAGCCTATTTTCATAATTCCATGGCTTAGAAAGCACTGCAGACGTGTACTGTTGATTATTATTGGACTAAACTTTGTCAATTCATCACAATTATCAATGAAGTCGTTTGTCAATGGCTTTGAGGTCCACTGAACCTCGAGGAAGTGAAGAGGTGGGAGAGGAAGTCGAGTACACGGTTGTCATCAACATTTGCGGGATAATATCCAGCAAGAATAATTGGCTCCATTAACATCGACTTGGCAGCTTTGCGACACTTCCTCTTTTTCACTTGCATGCATCTTTGACGAAAGTTTGAGGCAGTGGCTTAACTAGGTGGGAAGGCAAAGTGGGGTGGCCCATCCGGGGCGTTACCACTAGCCATCGTCAGGGCAATCACTCGAGTCTGAATCGGCGAAGTATTATTAGTGCTATGTAATGACCTGGCGAAACTCTCTGCCCGGGCTGGTGTGAATGACTATGCCGCAAGTGAAGTTTCAGCATCATGTTTCCATCGTTGAAAAAGTATCTTCATGCGTACTGAAATTCTAGCCTCAAAATCCTTACACATCATACTTATGCATTGAAATGTTATGAAACTGTGACACTCTTTTGCTCGTCTGGAGAGAAAGACGTCAGTTCTTCCGATTTGATGAAAAAAATTTGTTATTCATGTCTTGAACTTCGTAAGTGAGAAGGAATAGCAAATAAACTCCAGCAACATCATGAATGGTAAAATTTGACATTTCTCCTTTTTGCTATGAACGCAACCATGTTTACAGGCCTCAGATTTTTCAACGGAGGCAGATGAAAGTCGTTTGTAAACGATGTAGTTTTTGCCGTGCACAAACAGCAAGCCAACATGCCTTTGAAGCTGAGTGGAATACAAGCAAAAAATGAAAGTCCCAGAGGTAACTAGGCACCCCATCTTGTGGTACACTGGACTGTGTCCATGGCCCATTGTTTTTTTACGTTATGGATTTTGGAGGATTGCACATAACATTAAGGTAGTAACGAATAATTTAATCACTAGCAAAAGCGTTATCGATTAAAAGTTAAACAATACAACAATTAAAAAAATAACAAATAAGTTGAAAAGCTAACGAAACCTGTCTCAGTTAAATTTAATCGTTAATCCCAATTATGTTAAGCGAATACACAGTTGGCACATGAGTGGAGATGGTACTTAGATGAGGGTCGTGATTGCCTCCGCCACACGTTCGAGGAAAACGTGTCTGGCATCCCGCTGACTTGTGCTCCAAGACAAGAAGAAGCATTGGTGCCTGTGCGATTACTTGTCGCAAGAGAGTTCTATGCGGAGGAATATGAATATGTTCACGGCGCTCATGGCAAGGGTAGAATTTTTCATTGCATGGACCAAGCGCGAAAGGGTAAAAAAACACAGGTAGCATGCGATAACATCAATTGTAATTATAATTTATTAAAAATCGTCATTCTTGTTTTGAACTACATTATGTTTGCTGTTATTATGATCTGGCTTGGTTCTTCAATTCAATTTATTAATTGGTATTAAATGGTAAAGCCAAACTGTGTATCGATTTCCGCTCAATAACGCGTGCCGGTGAGATCACACGCTTGCTTTTGGAGGACCCAAAAGCGAGCGTTATCTCTTCACTCGCAACAGCTGAGGGGGTTTATCTTTCAAGGTCAAGGTTCCAGCACAACTGTCCGAGCGTAAATAAGTAAGCACCTTGAACCCATAACTTTTCGTGCTGAAAGACGGTAGAAGTAAAATAATAGATTATACCATTAAAATGCCACATATTACCAAGGTACAGTTGAATTTCAGGGTCTTACGGAATTATCATGAAGATTTTCATTAAAGACAGGAATGAATTTGGCCGATTTTGCTGAAATTTCTTCAGTTCTGTTATTCCAATTCCTAAAATCAATTCGATACCTCCACCGGGTACCAAAACAGCCATGCATAAAATTGTAACACCGCATTTATGTAAAGTCATATAATGATTTCATAATGAGGACAAATAATAATTCCATACTGCTTAAGGAATTGGGCGGGACCACTCTCTAACTTGCGAGAAATCAAATTTTCCATTAAATCGATAGATGTACTTAAATTCGGAATTCTACTGTATTAATTTTGCCGCATAGTAATTGTACAGGCAGCTGAGCAGTTTTCTGTGGAATTAATCCCTCAGCTGAATTTATTTCCCAGCTTGCGACGATTACTACAAAAAATAGTGTGATGCATGATTTTCGAACAACAAATTAGACTGTTTGACTTCACATCTTTGTGCATAATTTGATTGTTATTTACATGTCTGATATCAATTCACAGCACGGCTATAATGCATGAAAGATTAAACATCAAAAAAGAGCAAATGGATATTTTTTGCGATGTTTATATAAAAACTGATCAGAACAAACAGAATAAAGAACAGCACGAAGTCTCCATGAAGTTGACCCACGAAGAGGTTCGACTCTGAATTACAACAAGTAATAGTTTAACTATTGTTATAATAAAAAATAATAACTTCCAAAGGTAGTCATTACAATGACTACCGTCGACTTGATTGATACTATATTTTCAAGCTACAAAACTATAGATTAAGTATTTTGATCAGAAAAAAATTAGCTTCACAATAACGAATTTCACAATTACGAAATTGATAATTTTTGGGTCCCTTAAATTTCATTATATCACGGTTCTACTGTACATCTCACACATTATTTATAACAAAGGGAATCATTTAGCTTTTAATAGATAAGGAAATTTTGTAGGCAAGTCGTCTTTAGCTCTGTTTAGAGGCATGCTTTGGATGTTCAGATCTTTACAAGTGAATTATATCATTGTTTTCCCATAGTAACCTTGCTGCTATTTTTGTTTTGTGGTAAATGACAAGTAAAAACAGAGTGAGTATAACATTACAGCTTACTCCAAAGTAAAATGTTCTTTTTTCTTGAGTGTAGGAACTGAGTGTTATTAATGAAGAATAGATAAAAAGAACAGCAGTGAAGTACACATACAAGTTCAGAATTGATAAGAAATTCAGTATTGAAGCAAAGGTAAGCATTAAGTGTAGGAAGGAATATCTGGTACTCCTAGCATGCTTGTAACAATTTTCTTTTGATTTGAAAACATTTTATGCAGTAGGTTTGCTGATCATCGCACGGTGCAAAAGGACTACACATTCTATGCATGCCAATAAAAACTATAGAACACTAGACCCTCACTAATCTGGACCCAATATAATCCAGAAAGGCTTATGGTAATTTTTCTCCACATACACAAAATGTATAGATACTCTTGGAAACACACACAGCAGTTTAGCCTCATTAAAAAAATAGAAATGGAAATTTTAAAAGAACTTATTAAAAGGATTTATCATAAAATTAGTAATCATATCATATCGTAACAAAACCTAAAATGATGTTGCTTACATGCTCCATTGTAAACTTTCACACATGATAAACCACCCATTTGATCCAGAGCGGGATCATCTACGCTCGAGGACTGAATATCTAGCCCACATAACTTGTAGATAATGCTTGTAGATATTATTAACCAATGCAGTAACACAGACATCCATTACTAATTATGGCTTGATATTGAATTATTAATGAATAGCACATGATATTTATGCAAATTGGGTATTTTCCACGTATTTCAATCTTTCGATATTCTGATTCGGTTACTTAATCTTATTCTATGGGTTAACAGTTCTCATCAAATGGTTCTCATTTTGTTTTTAAAAGCTAAAGAAAATTGTACGTTACGAATGTTCCTGAGCACGCTCTGAAAACAACCGAATGACCTGTGATGTCATTTTCATTGTTTCCATGCAGACCCAAATGTTTTCTCATGCTAACGGTGGAATCAATACTGGTAAAATGTTTTCTCATGCTAACAGTGGAATCAAGCCAGGTAAATTCCTTAAGGCAATTTTCCTCTTATTTGATGTACCTCTGCAATGAGAGCTAAAGAAATAGATTGTATTTTATGCCACAATTTTCAAATACATTGTTAAAAACAACGAACAAGAAATTTATTCAGCTTTCAAACAACGAAAGAAGAAAGAAACTACGGATTCGAGCGGCACACCGGGATTTCGTCCACAGCAAAACAAAATTCTACAGTTGTGAAGACCATTGTAATGTATGTACCAACTTATGACAAACATTGTGACTACATATATATAAATAAAGAAATCTTTTTAAGTAAATTTATGCAAGTGAATTCAGTAAAGTTACCGGAAGACTCAACAAATTCATGCAAGTGTCGATGATGGGTTGTTCGACTAAATAAAAACATGAAGCCTTGATATTTACTTGCACTAAGCATGCTTAACAGCTCATTTTGTGTTCTTGGCATATTTTTGCAATGGCTGTGTACAGTGTTCCTTCTCTTTTCATTTGGACGTATCCTATATCATTATTGCCATGAGAAGCTCTTTTAAATAAATAAAATCAAATTAACCCTGAAAATCTATGAATGGAGGTCAAAATCCATTCGTTGGCAGTTCAATGGCAGACAATACACTTCTAGACCTCCTCTACAAGTAATTTCTGATTAACGGTTAAAGTGAAGAACATTTCACAAAAAATTTAAGAATATTCAAGTCATAAGTTAGTGTGAATGTTTATTTAGATTTACTGCCATTGTTGACAATTTTGATGAACTTCAGAAGTGTACTTTAATAATGGGGGCTGAATTTACCGTGACTATAACTTAAAATATGGAGGTAAAGTAGTACAAATAAATAAGAGACATCATTACAATAGTCGTAACAGTGTAAAATGAAACACCAATAAACGTGGGCAAGAATTCTGACAAAATGTGGTGTATTTCATAACACGATGTTCTCTGCTAGAGTAACAGGAAAGTTTCAAGAGTTCATAATTATGAAGCAAACCTACCTACAAATTGTGAATAACAGTACCCAAAGTAATATGCATAAAAAATAATAAACAACATAAAATGAGATCTTAGCAAGTAAATTGTGTATTTGAATTTTATGGACTTTTGTTCCACAAATTTTGGCAGCATTAAATCGCTCGTCCTTTTTCATAAAAACGCTACCATTTACATATCCTCTTTGAGTAAATTTACATATCCTCTTTGAGTAAATTTACATATCCTCTTAGGGTATACTATTTACATATCTTCTTTGGGTGGTTTTAGTAAAACCACTATACCCCATATTCATCACTATAAAATATCTTCTTAAAATACAGTCTCTTCTACCGTTCTTCTCATGCTGTATTGACATTCCTCTCTCATTCCACGAACATGATGTCACACCAATCAGATTTCGTTTCACTGTCACATGGAAAAATATGAAATTCTGACCATTTTAATCTTAAATATTGAATGGATTTTCTCTCTGTAAATATTGAATCTCTCTATAAATATTGAATGGATTTTAAAAATATTTTCACTCCATATGTTTTTAAGAGTGAAAATAACTAATTAAAATCTGTATTCTTACAATTAAAATTTTGGAAAATACCCAATTGTCAAGTGATTAGACCTCAAAGAAATTATGTCTTAATTACAGGAGTCACAACATGAATTTTAATACTGATCAAGCTGTACTAACATAGAAATAATGAATACAGTAGACAAATTAACTTTCCTCTACATTTGGTTCAGTTCAGTAAAGTCAAGATGAAAATACTTTCTTGTGCTCATATTCAAAATTGACAAATTTTAACCATTTCTGGGGAAAAAATGCAGCATAAATCATTCTTAAATGGTCAATAACGGAAAATTACCTGGTGCAGGACAAAGATGTGGTAGTTTCGTAGGATATAATGTGCCTGAATGACTTCGACAAACAACATTAGCAAGGAGCTTCTTACAGCTCTGAGTCCGAGCACGATGAATCGCTGACACAGCTTCTCGCCCCACAATCTCACATTCAGGAGTAAAATCTAACTCTTCCAAGCGCAGGGGAATCACTAATCCCGTTCCAGTCCTAAAAAATCAATTGTAACAAATAATCACTCACCACTCCTTAACAATAACTAAATAAAATGTAACTTTACAAACAAAACAAAAAATACAACTTTTACAAACTACCACATGAGCTGCTGGAAAGCATTTTGGATATATAAAGACACAGAAATTGGAAGAGAACTTAATTTTGTAAAATAAAACAGTATCTTGATTAACTTGGTGGTATGTTTCAATAGTCATACATAATGGTGACTTAATATTGGACAACAGTCCCTCAAAGCCAGTGGGAAAGTGCCTTCCTCTTTGCCTACAAACTCTTACACATCGACTCCAAGAAAAAGAGGAGAAAAGTCCGCTGATCAAGGTCAGTGTTCCTAAACAAGTTTCTTAGAATGAAACCAAAAACCTATCCAAAAACCTGGAGAAAAAACTCCACTTTCTTAGGCGAGATATTGTAGATTAGCATAATGAGTAATGAAGCTCAAACGATTTCGTACTGTCTACTAATTTTTATTTCACCTCTTGCTACACGTGTTTCGACTCAACAGCAGTCTTGCCTGATGATGACTGCTGTTGAGTCAAAACACGTGCAGCAAGAGGTGAAATAAAAATTAGTAGACAGTACGAAATCGTTTGAGCTTCATTACTGGAGAAAAAAGACAAACAACAATAAAAAGGCTTGTAGGAGAAATGATAAGCATTGATTGTCATTTCAGATTGAAGATAATCATGGTGTTTAAGCTCGTATGGCTCATTTGGAGTCATGACTTTTGGGAAAAGTGTCAAAAAAAACTAGGTAATACTGGATGTGTACATTGGACATTCTTCTACTGTGACAAAAACAGAGGTTGCTGAATATGTGTCCCTAGTCATGGACCTTTGAGTGTCCCATGCAGGAGATGACCATACGAGCTATTTGCCCGTTTTTAGCCATTTTTGATCGCAAAATATAGGTAAATGGGATCATCTGATCGTCAATCATCAGTGGCAAGGAGTGTTGTGTGATGCAAATGTTTATGTTGCTTTCATTTTGTAGCATTTCATTTACTGTTTCATGTTACAGAAGTTATCACAGGAGTTTCCCACTATTTTATGCACCTTAATATGTTACGAAAAAATACATACACATAACCATTAATGTAACAATAACTTGAATGAAAATGATCTGAATCAAGAGAAAAGGACCAAAATACCACAGAGCATCTGTAATCTGGAAAAATTCCATAGTGGAGAACTTGCAGATTTTTTGAAAAAAAACTGAGTTAAGTAATAGAATCTTGCCCAATGCGAAATCTTGCCCGATGTGAAAAACCTGAGGCCTAAGTAATGCTTAGTTCCTGAGATATAAAATATCAAAGTTTATGAAATTCCGACGGTGCAAAAAACAGGCGAAAAATGAGGCGTGGTCAGATCGGTCAGGTCTGACGTCACTACTGTCGCTCAGAGGCCTCAGCAGTGGCAGGCCCAGAGCATTTCTCGGGGACTCCGGGTGGCGTCCCCAGGAATTTAGGGCAGGAGCGCTACGCCTAGTGGAACAATAGAGTATTCAATGTATGCAAGTACGCAAACATCTACTCTGCTATCAACGATGGAAATTTTGCTTCCAAAGTATCGGAACTGAAGTGAAATTTAACCATATATATTAATTTAAAGTCACATGTCATCCGCATTCACAGAACTTCTTACGCAGTAGAGACTGGTTTTGTGAATGAATCTGTACGTATAATTTATCAAGAGCTCATCCACAAGTCCCAACTTACAAGTCAACATCACGAAACCTTTGTTGAGGCTGCTAACAACACAATTTATTTTTGAAACAGGAGGGAAACGTGGGAAAAGTGTAACGATTTTCTCTCTCATATGCCTGGGTTCACAATAAAATTGCAACTATGGATATCTTAACAAACTTGACACCCTCAGGCATCACTTCATGGAAGTATTTTAAACTTGAATATATATTAAAACAATCCTTATACTTTTCCACTAATATTACTGGAAAAGTACAAGGATTGTTTTAATATGGATTCAAGTATAGGATTTCTTTCCACTTTTTTACCTGTCAATGCATGTATTTTTGTAACATTTTGAGGAATCGAAACAGGGATCTTGGGGGAGAGAAAGTTAATCCATTCCAGTTCATTGCAAATGTAGGGCAAAATAACACAGTATTTTCTTTCCCTTATCATGTGTATTGTAACTAGGAATTTCATGAGTTTTTCTTATTTCTTTCATGACGTTATGAGGCATGATTTTAAATGAAACTGCATAGGCGTGTAAAGCAAAAAATGGCTCCACAATAAGTGCATTTAATAGAGTTATTACCGGATGATTTGCATCTACAGGAATGCTGTTCATGTCTGTAACATTACTTAGGGTTATTTTTCTATGTTGTCGAACATTAAGGTGTTCCCGGTTTCCCACCACATTGGTTTATTGTGCAAGGAAAACACTCCATGATCCAACGATTCATGTTTCGCTTACATAAAATATGCAGTTATAATTGAAGCTTTTCACAAAACTCTGCTTTTTCATACCCTGGACACCAGTTATCAAATCTCTCCCATCAGAAAATTCTTCATGGTGAGTGAACAGTTGATTAACAAATATCAGCATTCGAGTATAAATGCTAGGAAATTCAAAGTGAATATGTTGCTTTGCGATAAAAATGTACATCCTTGTCTATTGTTAACATTCTTCAAAAAGACTCACAACCGATCGGAGCTCTCTCTCTTCTCAAAAAAGTACCCTCGTATTTCAAAATGTAAAGATGTTCGGCCTATGACTCACCTTCCGCCTTTTAAGTGTAAATCCAAGCAAAGCATAGAATCTTAAAGTGTGCTACTAGAAATACTCTCTTTGAATTAGTTGAAAATCCAAGTAATAGTTAGAAAGTTAAAAATGATGCAGCTAAGGTTGTACTTGTACATGATTGGGAATCTGATGTTGTTTCTGAAACACATTAAACCAAAAAAAAATTACGCAGAAGCACCTAGAACCTGTGCTACACTCAAGATCAATGCACCCAATGCCTTAACCCACACCACCACAGCATGATGTTATAATACGAACGTAAAGCTGTTGTTACTTATGAACAAGCGGATACGAAAACAGTGACCATTAAAATTGCGTCATATTTATTCGTGGACATAAAATAGCTCCTGTAATAATACGGATAATTTGTCCATGCATCTATCTATCAATGTATATACTTGCAAGGATATGCATCGTGTGAACATGTCTGAATGCGAAGAATTGAAGAGGAGCAAAAATTCTAGAGTTACAATTTTCTTGTGAACCCGGGCCCATGGGAGAAAAATCAGTGACCCTTTTTATACATCTATCTGCAGTTGCAAAAATACTGTATCTTTGGCGTCCTCAACATAGGTTTCGCTGTGTCTCCTCGTTAGACTCTTCATTGATCACAAGGCTAGACTCCGTTGCCTTGATTGCATTGATTTTTTGCCGTTACTTTGTGTCCCGGGAATATTGAATATTTCACACTGTGCATATAATTTTAAATATTTGCTATTGCATGCATTCTATTGCACTATCAATGTACTCTTTTCTCATGGAACTGCAATAAAGTTTTACAATCAAACTTTTCAAAATGATCACATTTCTAAGAATGCTCAAATACTTCAATAGAAATTGCGAACAACAAATGTATATTCATTTACCGGGTAAATCACAGTAAATACTTAACGAAGTGATTTAACAGTATGAATTTCAGACTGTGTAAATGACGCATCTCATTGTAAGTGCTCCATCTCCACTAGAGCATCAACTTCAGGCATATGATCTAACTCAGCATGAACTTCCATACAGATGAAACTCTTAGAAATCGTTAAACCATAGCACACCAAAATACAAATGTACTTTCTGAAACTCAGATGCAATATTTCAACGAAATATCACGATGCTAAACATAAATGAACTGCAAGTGAACAGTGATACTCGCCGAACTATTAGCTGGTATCTCATATGTCTCGTATGGTAGCATGGCAGGTATGACATCACGTGTATAACTTCCAAAATGGCATGCAAATAGCTACGTTTGAAACAACATCATCTTTTCAATTCACTGCAGTTCAATAAATTTGGGTCGCTCAGATGAAAGGAAAGGATATGTATTAAACATCTTTTGCTATCCATATGATGCAAGAGTTAAAATAGCTGGAAAAAACCTTGCAAGCTCTCCATTCTGCAACACTTAGGTCACTCCAAGTTATATTTTTTTCCTCCTTCATATGGAACTAGTCATGCACATGAATATATAAGACATATGATACCCCTTAGTAGACAACTAGATTTGATAGATTAAAATTGCCACTAAAAACATCTTGAGGAGCTGATAAGTTTTTCACAACTCATTTTGAACTCCCAAAATACCAAGCCTCTTTGAAAAAATAATTTAAATAAAAGACGTCAAGCAAGTATACATCATTAACGATTTTACATGGACCCTCCTCACATTCACTGCATATGCATTCATACTCGGGAGTATCCTACAACGTATGCTTCCATGTGCATAGCTAGTTCCACGTACGTGGGGTTATATATGCACACAGGATATCGAAAATTGTCTTCAGAGTCCAAATATGAGTTCTGCTCTTCACAAGGTACAAGTTAGGGAATGCGTCACCAGCCATATCAACAGAAAGGAAAAAGAAATACTTCATGAGGAAATTTTATAAGATTTACATGCCTTACAAGCCATGATTACATGCCAGAAGACCAAAAAGTAGGGATAGGCAAACTGTATGAGTTTTAAGGTTAAAACAACTCAACTCAGGCTGATTTAAGATGCGAGGATTTAATCAGTACACCATCTTACAAGAAGCAAATTCGTGTGACAACGACAAGAATAAAAAAAGGGATAAATAAAACATCGCAACAATCCAATAAACAACACATCGAGATCACCGAGATGGTACAGACAGTGGTGCCAACTTGTGTGATGTTGAGTCAGTTAATTACCAACATACCACAATATGGTTTAAGACCATGAACACAAACAACAGATTTTCAACTCAAGTTCAAGTTGATCACTGCAGTAAAAATTTAGTTTTAAGGAGAATTAGATCATCAATGCTATATTATTCTTTTCTAAGAGAAAATAAAATTCTACTAAACCTTATTTAATTCAAGATTAATTTTCTCATTTTCATGTAATCAATAAATAGAACAAAATACTCAATTCTCATAGAAACAAAACAAAAAAACAAAAGCCTATATTTTAGAAAGAAAAAATCAATAAATTTGACAGTTTTAAGGATGCAAACTAACTTTCACTTTTTTAGGTCATATCAACTTATTACAACATGCAATTAAAAGAAAATAAACTTCCACAACAGTATTTTTGTAGAGCACAATAACACTGCATTCTAAAAATGAACACGTGGCAAAACACAGGAAAAGTATTTCTTTCATATAACCAAACCTTTGAGAGATATTAAGTAAAGCTAATGAAACTATGAAACAAGAATTAGTACAAGAATGCTATCAAACTAGTGCTGGGCAAATCAGGGATTTTCATTTCGAATCGAACCGAATCAAATCTCCCAAAAGATATTTCGAATCAAATTGAAACGAACTTTTTCTTTAATTCCGGGAGCAAATCGAATCACCCTAAAAAAATTCGATTTTCGAATCTAATTCGAATTCCAAAATAAAATGCAAACACATTTGCAGTTAAAGTAATAAAGATTTTTGCAATATTTCAGGGCCTTACATTAGCTTATATATATATAGTGGCACAAAGAATAGCACAGAATCACATGTGGTCGTTTAAATTTTCGTTTCGCGTGAGGAAAACATCGTTTAAACGGACGGTGCACCATTTTTGGGTTGAGCGCCATGTTTGAATGCATGCAACGATTCGAAGATGAATCTATCAGATTCGAATATTTCGAATCATTCAGTTTTGAACCATTCTGATTCGCAGGTGAATCGATTTCGAAGCATTCGCACAGCTCTGTATTAAACTAATACTTAAACTTTACATTATAAATGGTAAATTGACAATACATTAGATTTCCTTGCATGAATATGCAAGATGTACCACCTTGCCCCATACTTGCCATTGGATAGGCGAGCCAATCTCAGCAACTTCATATTTTTGTGAAACCCCCGTTTGAGTTTAACTAAATCTAAAAAACTTTGTATAGTTAGGGATTTTGAGTGTGTTGGCATTGATCTCATTTCCTCATATTTTTATTTATCCTGGGTTAGATGGGACAGAACCGTCCCCTCTTCCCCCAACCCAGTTTACATACACAGACACCCATGTCCTAGGCATATTCTACCCAGGCGGGACTCGAACCTGCGACCCTCGGGTTAGCAGGCAAGGACTTTACCCCGCCGCCACCGGGGCCGACTGATCTCAAGGTGGAAGGTGAGCAAATTTGCATAATATCATTGTAAAGATCACCATTTCTTTCCACCACTTTACCTCATTTCTAAAAAATTTAGAAAAATTATTGTTTGATCTCAAAGAAAATAGAAAAGAGGTAATCGGTGGTGACTTACATATCAATTTTATGGCAGAAACTCCGCAAAAAAAATAGTGTCATCAACATGACCAATTCATTAAATTTTGCACCATTAATTGACAAGTCTACAAGAGTGACGGAAAATGCTTCCACCATGATCGACAACATTATAAGTAACATTGAACCTAACATATATACTGTATTGGTCACCAATCCAGGAATTTCGGATCATCATGCTTTGGAAATCTATTTAATAAATTACCAAAATTTGACTCCAGTAACCAAACATAAAACCTTTAGAAATATCAGTGATTCCAACATTAATAATTTCAGATACGAACTGGAGAAATATGACTGGTCTGAGATATTTACTCAGGAATGTTTTGATGAAAGTTTTGCAGTATTTTATTTGCCTTTCACATATTTTTTTGATTGTTAATTCCCGCTAAAGAAAACTGTAATTAGAGAAAGTAAGAATAAGAAATGGATCAATGATGAAATTATTAAAATGGCAGAACTGGTGAGGTGTAAATACCAGGACTATGTTAACACAAAAACTCCTGAATCAATTGCAGCATACAAAAATTTGACAAAAGTGTACAGAAAGTTAATTCTGTCGTCAGAGGGAGTTTAACGATGGTATTATCAACCAAAGTCAGAATATAGTAAAAGATTCATGGAAATTAATAAGGGACAACACCAACCTCCGACAAGAACTAGGTATACAAAAAATCACAAATACTCTAGGCCACCACATAGTCAATCCTCTACAAATGGCTGATGTTTTTAATTCTCACTTCATCAACTCAATCCCCAAAGCATCAAACCACAATGCCATCAACCATAACATACCTCCTAGAGCTCCACATTCCTTTTACTTGCCCCCTACAAATGAAAAAGAAGTAAGCAACATAGTCAAAAAAATAGGGCAAAAGAAATCATATGGTTTTGATGAGATTCCAGGCTGGCTCATATTGAAATGCTTCGACCTAAATAAAGAACCCTTAATTTTCCTATGCAATGAATCTCTCTCCAAGGGTATATTTCCACAGCTGTTAAAAACCTCCAGAGTATTGCCAGTTCATAAAAAAGGCGAAAAAGAAAGGATTGAGAATTACAGACCTATTGCCATCCAGAGTTTCTTCTCAAAGATATTCGAATCATTATATTGCAAAAGATTAACAGCCTTTTTAGAAAATCACTCTCTCTTGTCTCCTTATCAACATGGCTTTCACAAAGGAATGTCAACTGACTTATCCGCCTTCAATAAAATCAATAACATACTGGATTCTCTAAACAAAAATTATGTTACCCTAGGCCTACATTTGGATTTAGCATGAGCATTTGAGATGGTAGATAACCGTTTATTGATCAGAAAATTAGAATCTCTGGGAATACGTGGCAATCCCCTAGACTGGATCAAATCATTCTTGTCAAACCGAAAGCAATATGTCTCAATAGGCCAAGCAAAGTCCAGTGTTAAAGAAATTAACTTAGGAGTTCCTCAGGGCTCAATTCTTGGACCTATCCGTTTCATTGTTTTCATTAATGACCTTGCCAATAAGCAAACCGAACAGGTGCAATCATCAATTTTTGCTGATGACACAAACTTTATCGTGTCAGGCATTTCAAAACATGTTTCTCTAGATCTAGCTAAACTGATTGTAAACAAAGTCACCAAATGGTGTGAAAATAATGCACTGAATATAAATGTAGATAAATCTGTTATGATCAATTACACAACTACCAAAAGGCCAACTACACAAAGTATGCTAGTAATAATAAATGGAAAATCAATGCATCAGGTAAATACAGTTAGATTTTTGGGTCTTCACATTGACGGTCAACTTACATGGAATTATCACATAAGTATTCTGATAGGAAAACTGACTCCATCTGCTATCTAATCAGGCAACTTGGATCTAGAGTACGTACGAAAATTTTGAAAACTGCCTACTATGGCTTATTTCATTCAAGAATATCATATGGTTTAATTTTCTGGGGCAATAGCAGCCATAGTAGTGATGTTCTTCACATACAGAAACGAGCAGTTCGATTCATAGCAAATGCAAAGAGCAGGGATCACTGCAAACCTCTTTTCAAAAAATTAGGTATTATGCCACTGCCATGCTTGTTCATCGAACAACTGGTAATCTTTGTCAAAAAACATATGTATCTCCATTGTATAAACTGTAAAATTCATAATTATGACACAAGGCGTAAAACCCATATACATATGCCACAGAGTCATATCAAGGTACATCTTGACCGACCGTACAAAATGGCCTTGAAATGCTACAATAAACTTCCAGAAAATATAAAAAGCCTGGAAAACCTTAACCAATTTAAGAACAAGGTACATTCACTGTTATTAAAAGAGTGCTATTATGATGTTTATGAATTTCTGGCAGCAACCAGGTAATTTTTTGTAAGATCAATGCAGTGAATAGTTTTTATTATCTTGTATTGTTGCTATTTTACATTGTATACCAAATGTATGCCCATGTATATACTTGACTTGCCCTAAATCTACTTAAGTAGATCTGTGGGGCCAATAAATATTATTATTTATTTATATATATAAAGCTACAGAACTGACTGACTGACTGACTCATCAAAACTCTTGGGGCATTTCTAAACGAGCTAGGCGGGTGAAATTTTCAGGGTAGAGTTGGAATCATGTGTCGAGTGGGGAAAAAGTTACAAAAGTCGATTAGGCTTCGATTTATCGCAATCGATAGCTTTACATGGGATTATATGGAAAAAATGAAAAAGTTTAGTGTGGACCTTTTTTCTTTCGTTCATGAAAATATGAAACAATTGAGCTACAAGACTGATTATTTCACAAATATGAGGCTGAATGTTTGAAGAATCTTATTCTTGCAATCGATTCTTTCCTATCTACCGTAAAACTGATATTTTTAAACTTTTATTTGGGATTTTAGAAATTTTTTCACTTTCATTGCTATGGATATATTTCTCCATTGTCGCCAGGCCGAGTGTCGATTCCAGGTTTGGAACTCAGCAAGGCGGGCTCAGCGTTTCAGGGGAGGGTTAGATTTATGTGTCGATATTGTATAAAAGTTGTAAAAAATCGATTATGCTTCGAGTTATTGCAATCGATAGCTTTACATATATGAGTTACGTACACTAAGTGCATGTTATTTAGTCTTCTTTATACCATTTTTTGCGCTGTTAACTACTGCATATAATATCTTCAACTTTTTTCTAACCGCTACCGAAGCTTTGATGGCCAATTTCTATCAACCAAGCTTCATGATATTGTAGTTATCATTAAAATAACATGCAGTCCATATAGAAGATTGGATGAGAAAAATTGAATATGAAAATTAGTATATTAAAAATCTCGATTCCGATCTAATTTATATAGTAAAATTCTTCATGTGTGCTCTTATTAAATATGCTGTACCGAAATGAAATACCTAACGTAGAAGAGCGTCCTATATGCCGTCAAATGAGGTTATGATGATCTTCCAGTGGTTCCACGTTGTTTCGGTATACTGAATATAGTATTTTGAAAAGTCGTTAATAACCGCATGACGTACAATATAAGTGTGTACTAGAACTGTCTGGTATCGATACCTCATGGGGCGCATATTTTATTTTCGAGAATTATACTTTTCTTTGCTTGCATGTAGCACGCAGACTTTAAGAGCTATCATTGTTTTTTTTCCTTATTTAAAGAGTATCATCATATAAAACTTCCCCTCTGTTTGCAAATTGCAAGCACCCATTTACTCGTTATTATTATATAATTGCATAAACAGCAATGTGGAGAGGGTGTGGACTGTGAATTATTCAACTCTCACTATACCTCTGGCTACAACTCAGCCTTGGCAATTAGGCATCTATCTTTTAGTCCCACAACATCATATATTCACCAGTATCTGGCGAGATATTTCAGAACATCATTGTGAATTTTAAGAGAAAAAAGAGAAAACTTTGTAATGTCCACTCGGTTACACTTTAAGAGTCAAAACACGTACAATAACCAAGTGGACATAACAATTTTTTTAGTTTTATCTTTTTTCTTTTAAAACTCACACCATCATCTCTACAAATCTCTACATCACAATCACCTCAGTGATAACAGAAGAAATGAATGTACAGAAAGTGGAATGGTGAGCTAATTAAATTTATGTACACAAAACTAAGCATTGAGTTATTATGGAAATACCCTTAGTATAAGTGACAAGTTGCTTATAGTAATACACAGAAGACAGACGAAGGAGTAGTAACTATCCTTTCTGTGAATAATTATATACAAACACATTGCTGTGGTTGCTGGACTCCCTTTTGCTTCCAAGATTTTACTTCCCTTTATGCCATGCTAGCAGTATATTGTTTTCCCAGTCAAAGAGGTAGAAGAGCTGAATGATAATCATGATAGTATCAGAGGGGAGAAATTATACTCACAGCTCTTTTTGGAATAGCTGATTTGATATGCAAGCTTATCTTTGTCTCAAGCATGTCCGTCTCTTCCAATGATCTACAGTTCATTTGTGTTAACCTGGCTGATTACAACTCGCGAGAGGGGAATTATGTGGAGGAGAGGGGGAAAATTGGAGGGGTAACTGCTCGCCATAAGTCATGCGCAATAAGCGATTTTGGTTTGGACTAGTCTAAGTTCTTGCATTTTGGCCCATCAAGGGTTAGGGTTTTCAAACTCCACGTGGTTTACCTCTTCTCTGATAGAGTTCTTGCCTTGGCTCAATCAAAATTTCCCCAACATAGTTGCGTTTACTAGACAACATGCGGACATAAACAAGCCAGCCCACTCGACTTCAGATTTTAAGGGTAACCGTCCTCCCCTATTTTCCCCTCCGTTTCCACTGCAGGAAAACTGTTCTCACATGGCTCCCCTCTCAGTAAGCACTGCTTCCCCTATTTTCTGAGTTGGACTTGGCCCACCTGCACAGTAGACTACTGAGTGTCGGCCAAGTTATCGTACTGTACCTTCCCCTTATGCCAAGACAGCAAAATTGATATTGCTCACATGGTCAAGTACATACCTTGGAGAATAAATGGCTGAATAACAACAGAAGCAGAGGGAGGAACCTTCACTCAAATCACTTTCCTTATGCTGTTTTCGAACTGGCAAATCAAGCAATCTTCCCTTGGAACCTAGAACTCATGGGGTGGGTATGATGTCAAATTCAAGTGACCGCAGATGCCATATTATCTAGATACCTAATCAAGATACCAAGTAAATGAAAAAGCAGACTTGTTATGCTTACTATGTTTTAAGTTAGAACTCGGGGTGTGATAATATGGGCTTGAATGGAAAATAGAAGTGAAGAAACTTTCAAATACTTAGATACTATTTTATCATTATTACGTATATTTGTGTGATATTTATTGTTTTTTGCAGAAAAATTGATGAATTTGCTATTATTAAAGGCTTTTCAAATGTGAATATACTGACAAAAGATTAGGTACCTAATAATTCTGTGAATAATTCCATGCATTGTAGATTTTCTGTCCTTATTTACTTCATTGAACCAACAAATTCTGCTTTCCTCTCACCTTTCATCTCGTTGAAAGAATTATGGTCCGATGGAAAGTACTCTCAGGTAGCCATAATATCATAAGCAGCATAGTTTTAGCTAATGAACATCATAACTGTTAATAACGTTGAGCATTGGAGAGGTTTTCACTGCATTCATCAAAGAAGGGGGACAATAAACCATTAGAGTAAATATAAGTTGTTTTCCACTTAATTATGTTACACTTAATGCTCACTTGTAGCAATTACCACCAAACATATGGCTTTCCTTTGATTTTAAATCAATTCTTATATTGTGGGGGCTAGGAGGCAGGCCTAAAATTTGTGATGCATGGACCATTTCAAAGATCTCTGCTGCTGGGAGGTGGGGAACTGCCTCTGGGAGGTGGGGAACTGCCTCTGAGAGGTCTCCAAAATTACTCCTCAACCCCTTCAGCAGGAAAAATAATGTGACCCACAAAGAGAGACCATGCAACATGACTCTTGACACTGTGGGTATGGCCTGGCTACGTAGGTTGAAAAACATATGGGTGTGTGACCAATGAATTCTTCATGCTCCAGGTATTTCTAACCTATAAAATGGGTCTCACTGGATCAAGAAAATTTCTCAGCACAGCAATGAGATTCACTAAGTTTGCCCAACCTCTTCCCTCTCACCCTCATTTCCTCCACATTCACTCAACAGAGCTCTGAGATTGACTGGATTCTTGCAATTGTTCCAGTTGGCACCTCTGGGCCTATCATCTGAGCTTTTACAGCTGCTCTGCGATAAGCACTTCTACAGATTGGAAGCATCTATATGTGGTATACGTGGCGGCACCTATACCTATACAGTGGCTGTTAGAAATTTTCTGATCATTTAATCAAGCATTAGATGAAAATGTACCAACAGTTGCATTGGTTTACTACTGCTATAGAGGTCAAATTAAAATTATAGTACACATGTGCTGAATTATGACTGAAAATATCACTTTCTCAACAGAACAAGTTCAATGATCATGTGAAACCTTCTAGGACAGAACAAATCATAATGGATTGGTCAATCAATCCATGGAACAGATGATATACTTAATCTTGTGGTGGATCAAGAATTGTGTGAAACAGACTGTCTTCTTCTTCCTAGGGTGCAAAAACCCACCGTGGGTTTGGACAAAGACCCATCTTCTATCTTTTGCCAGCTAATACTACTGGAAAACATTAATTTTTTGTAAATCCTCTGCAACATCGTCTCTCCATCTTTTCCTGTCTCACCCTGGGCCTACCATGTTAGACAACCTAACCATTGGCTTCTTTGAGATTATCTGAGGTAGACTATGATTTCTTTTTCAAACAGAAATTTAGTTCTGCATGTCTGAAATGAGCTCTACTGTATGAATATTAATACAATTGATAAGTCAAGAGAAAATATATTGGGCGAAGAGAGAATATGAGACCGAACCACAGTGCCTGATTGGTATTTGATCAGATAGAAGATCAATATACTACAAATAGGACTAAACATGTATTTGGTACAACTTGGGGACCTACCATTAGACCTTTATGAGAGAACTATTCTGCCAACTTTTTGCTATATGTACACCATACAAGTACAAGAGAAAAGGGATTACACCTTCTAAGTACAGGCCTTAAAGCAGAAAATTGAGCGACAGCACAACATTGTGGAACAACGAAAATGAGGGCCGCAGAAAGATATCGTATACACTGAAAAAAAATATTGGAACACTATTAACTAAGCTCAATAAAAACAAAGAATTGATCATGTGTGAATTGCTTATTTAATCACCTATAAAACCTCTGACTAATTTATTATAAAAATGCCCGCACTCGCAGAAAGTTTTTCGTCTTAGCATTAACCGTTGCAGAAAGATAAAACACATTTGGCTTTGGGGAGTACAGGTAATATTCCAGGTAGATGGTTAAATAAGTCCAAAAAGGCCATACAATATAACCACATATTTCATAATGGTAATACATTTAGAAGGTTTACATACTTGTTGGGGGAAGACTGTGATCGCTGGGTGGCAAGACCACCTTGCCCTTTCACAAGAGCAGCGGCAGCACCCTGCCTCACACCACCTAGTGGAATGCCCTCATCTTCAAGCTTATCAGGCGGAACCTTAAATGCAAATACACATTTATGTTTTAACAAATACTTATTATCTGCAAGTAGGATGAGTGGGAGTCATTCAAATAATACATTAAAGTGCAAATATGAAGAGTGACAAATGACATAGAAATGATTATATTAAACCAATTTTTCAAACTATATTTGTCCTATAAAGAAACACACATAAAACCAATAAAGAAGATCAGAACGTAGGTGTGATCGAAAACCACAGCGATTATGAAACGTAAGATTCTACTATTTTCGAACCAAAATATACTCCAACTGAGTTATCAGATAGGCAAAAGACATTTTTGGCGATGGATAAGACAAGTTATAAATAAAGTGAATAGGGCAAATTTCATTTCAAAGCCAATCCCACCTCCCCTTTCTCTAGCATACCTCAACCAGCAGTGTAAATCAGCCTGGCCCCCCACCCCAGTCTCTGGTTCCATCAAATGGCATTCTATATTGGGAGCAGGTGCAAAGCTTTAAAATAAATGCGTGCAATTTCAAGACACATGAAAATTGAAGTTGCAAAAAATTAGGTTGAAATCTTGAACCATGAATGTACAGCGGGCATAAAGGGGAGGGTCATTCATTCAAAAAAATTACTTAGGTACAATGAAGACTATGCACATTTGAAATTCTAGAATATTAGCTAAACAGCATGAATGATGCAATGAAATTCCGGTGAAATTAATAATGTCCAAAAGACTTTTAAAGATGGCTTTCAAAACTCAAATTATAGCTTAAGTTATATTTTGTTCAGTATGTCAATAACCAACAACTATGAGAAAAATAAAAAAATTACATTCCACTTTTGCTACTCTTCCAAGTTACATACTTGAATACTGTGAACAAAAGACAGTATGGGACACTGATATTTTTTTTCAACTCATTAAGGGTAAACTTCATTAAAATTTACACTTATCAGGCTTGATACGATTTTTCGTTTTCTATATTTAACAAATAAGCAAATGTTATAAGCAAAGCAAAATAAAATAAACGTATAAGGCTAAGCTTTAATTTTACCAAGGACATGATAGCAAATATCTTGCGCGATGATGTCAACAGTAGTACAATGATTATTGATCTCGGTTACCCTAAAAACTTATCTTCATAAAAATACAGACGATCTAATTATATACATGTTCAAATTTAGGATACGATGTAGAAAAACTGTTTATAGTAAGCATTAACATACTGGCGTCGAAAGCAAAAAAATTACACGACAGCCCCATGAAGATTTTAGTGGAGCTGTGAATGCAGGTCACCTTAATTTTGCGAAGTGGTCCCCCATTGTCTGGATTGCTGTTTGCAGGCCCATCCTCATCATCAACAAGATAACTCTCTTTAAATCGCCGTGCTGATACCCCACCGGCGTTATTCGCAATATCATTGAGCGACTAGAAAGAGCAAGTACAGTATTCAGTTAAAAACAAACAATTCACTTCGATGTAATGAATACTTCAACTAATTGAATTTTAAGTCATGCAATACATTAGCAAAATCCCTGAGTATTCATGTATGTTTAGATATAGGTGACAAGAACCACAAACCTCATAGTTTAATTTGCCCTTCCCGGAAACATCCCGGTGTTCTTGAGCCCGTTCATCTTCACCCGCATCGATGGGGAAAAATTTGAACGCGAGGAAGACTTGGAAACCTAATATAATACTACCTAATAGAAAAAATACACGATACCTACGAATCCACCTACTGTCAAGTGTCCTCGATGCAGCCATATTTAGGGCGATGTCATAGCGATTGTCAATTTTGATACGGTTACCGCTTTTTATAAAAACCTAAGATATTCCATTAGTAATAGAGAAGTATTTGAAAGCTATACTATACAAATATCTCACCACCCTAGCCACTAACCATTTCATGAGGTATTACAGCAACAAGAAAAGAAAAGACTCGGGAGACTGAGCGCATGCCATTTTGATCCTCAGATGTTCGCAACAATGGCGAGTGCGACAAAGGACGCGAGGGAAGAGGATTTCATTGAATATTTCTTATTCCCTGCCGATGATCTGTATAAGGAAAAATCTGAAGATGAAATCAAGACAAACTTAGAGTCCTTGCAAGTTGATGTTTGTGCGACTGTCGCTAAATATGCCCATGGTTATATTTGGCACAAAGATTCTTTCAATGTCGCTCCCCGGTATTCTTTAACACAAACTTCAAAATATCGTGGGTACGACGACGTTGGAATTTCAGGTACAAAACCGTGATGTTCATGATAACTTACTTTTGTGTTTTATGTAACGTAGCCGTCACGTTGACTGTGGTATTAATTGTTGTCAATTGAAGTTACTATATGACTTACCATTTGTTTGCTGTAGCTCGGATCTGATATGTGCTTTGTGAATGAATCGTGTCTGTAATCATATTGTTTTTAGTAATATAGGATGTTAATTTTGTTTTAAGACAATTTGTTAGAGTGATAACCTTGTTTAATCATATTATTCCACGTTGAACTTTTGTCCGCAGAACATCTGCCCCCTCATTTGTATGGAGTATCTCATTATGGGGACAACATCGAAGACGAATGGTTTATTGTTTTTCTTCTTATACAGCTCTCCAAAGAGGTTAAGGGGCTTGTTATAAGGTAAGAGGCTCTTTTACTCAACATTAGACTGAATTTATTTCGGCCTTTTGTCAACCTGTGGGTTCTGGTACCTTTTAATTCTGTCAAATCTTTTTTCGCAGTTTTGTTTTCATTACATTATTGTAGCTAATGTTTTGGGAGAAAGTTTTGTCATTTAAGTCTATATCAATTAATATTTAAAGAAAATATTTCATCGCCTTCATAAGTAGCCAAGTATTGAGATTTAGAATCTTAGAATAATGTTGTTTACATCAGCTGCATATTTCTTACTTCTTCCTCGATGTCTTTCTATCTTTGTATTCATCCAAAGAAACCAGGTTAATTTATTCTTGATTCAGTAGCTTCCTTACGTCCATGTTTTTGACATTAAAATGAAAAAATATTCGCTGAGAACTACAGGCTTCGCTGAGGTCTTTTTCATGGTTATACCTTAACGTTTATTTAACGCTTGAGCCCCACTTGCTCGAAATTAATTGAAGCTGTTTAGAGAGACTATATAAACGTGAATTCATCTTGACCATGGGGCAGCACTCGATCTCTAGTTCATTGTGTTAGAAGTAAGATGCCAGTGTTTTTGACAAGTCTTCTTTTGGTGCGGAGGAAATGCACATTTATCCAATTAAGTGGGATATCGCTCTTCCGCCCCTTTACTACCGAGGAATTTAGGGGTTAATGAAGGTGAACTGAGGCAAGATCATACCACAAGATTGACCTCCAGACAATTTAATTTAGCCCCTCACGAGGGTCTTGGCTGGCGAGAGGAACTTTTCCCCAATTCTCTGTTTTACAGCTGCTCCGCATTTTTTTTCCAAGCCTTGAGAAGCCAAGCCTAATCTTGTGAAAACATTGTGTGCGCTGAGTAAGCGTGAATGGTTTTGCGGTCATGATTCAAACTATTTAAGTTTAGCGATTTTGATACTAGTTTATTCTTGTAATATGTAGAATTTTAAAATTTCGTCCTTGACGAGACGTTGCGGAAAGTCTTTGCATCTGCCACAGACGTTCGCGTCGCCTGCCAAGGGCAGGTTCTCATGCCTTCGCTTTGGTTGGTAGTACGAATACGGTGTATTTGTAATGACATGGGTTGGCTTGTCGAGTCGAGTGCTTGGTTTATTAGGTATCAATTGGCAGTTGCCAACTTCTACCTTGGGCTTATGTCGGTCAAAAAACTCTGGCTAAGACCCCTATTTGCGGCTGGGGTTATTTTGGCTCGAGTTTTTATCGTAAACATTTCGTGTTTATGACTGCTTCGTTGAACAAGTGTATATCATTGGCTTGTCGTTTTCTCGAGATACTCAACACCGTACTCGACTTTACGAGTTCGTCTGGTCTAGAAAATCAGGATATAGCCGGTCGGAGTGCCGCGCGCCTTCCATTTGTGTAGGTGTAGAACTTGGCGACCTTAACTTGTCAGTGGGACAGGACGCTGCGGATTCCGGTTATCACCCCCATTCAACGAGAACCATGTCCTTAACCGGGACTTGACCGGGCTCGCTTTTTACCCTGCATTCACATCCTATTTGCTCCAGTTCAAGTTCATCCTGCGTTTCTTCGACGTTTGCGTAGAAGTGGTTGGCATCATTGTAAATTCTGCGTAACACCTCCTAAAGTATCTGTTAGATTGCTGAAGTTTGCGATTATATCTAGAGCATTCCAGAGGAAACCAGTGTTATTATGTTTGTTTTGTATATTTTTTGACATTAACCGGAGGAAAACGTCGCTCCGTCGGAATGAGATTTTTTCATCTCCAAGACGGTCCTAAGAAAGCGATATTTAAGGTCATCCCACCATACCTTGGTATAAATGTTACAGTATGATTGTTGGTTACCACATAATAGATATATGTATGATCTACTGACTTCGGACTTTATCACTGAAGGCAGATGACAGCTTTGGGAAGCATGTAGGCCATACATGAAAGGTTGCTGTAAGGGGTTTTATTAAGTTGTGATACATTATAGTAGCTGCATGATGTGGTCCTTTCTGACTACTGCATAAGGAATACTGATTTGGGTGAATATTTTACAGTCACGAGTGTTGTGGGAGTGAATTTAATGGCTGGTTGGGTAAAGTTGATGGATTAGTTTAACAAAGATAAAGCATTTAGTATGTAAATGTAGGAAGTGTGAGTATGGTATGCTTTTGAAAAAGAGACCTACCTGAGGTATGGAAAGGGAGGCTCAATATAGTTTTAAGGGCCAGTTTTTGAAGGTAGAAAGCCTTTTTTGTAAGTCTATGACACCCCCAGAATATAATGCCATATGAGAGAGAGGCAGAATTTTTTTATGGAAGATGGGTATCAGTGGCCACAGTTTGTGCTAGTTTTCTCATTAGGAAAGTAACAGATGTTACTATAGATTTTTTTAAATATAGTTTTTTATATAGTTTATATAGTTAGATATAGTTTTTGTCACTATAGATTTGATGTGTTGGGACTAGTCAAAGTATTCCGCAGTGTGAAGTCCAAGAAATTTATGGGATTGGGATCTGATGAGAGTGCTGTCATTGATGTAGAGTGAAGGGGATGGGGGCTGTTCAAGTATTATGTGAGACAAATTATGCCATTTTTGACCTCCCTCCCTCCCCTTATGTTAGACAATGTAAGATTTTCCCTAACTCGCCCCCTCCCTTTCAGTCTTATGTAAGACATTAGGTATTTGTATCTACTCTTCGTTAAATGCTTGCTTTCTGCAGTTTCATCTTTCCATTAGCCATCTTACAGCTTTGAGCACTGGATATTGTATAATTTTGCAGTGCTGGAGTACCACATTCATTAGCATTAACAGCTGGTGCAGCATATTTTTTTAAAAAAGTACAGGATATTTGGAAACGATACAGTGTTTCAAGATGACAAAAATCTTACGTAAATTAGTTCCAGACCCCCTGCCCCTCCCCCTCACCCCTTACATAAGACAACGTAAGATGATTCCAACCCCCCCACCCCACATATTTGAATGGCTTCTTGATGAAGGAGATGATATAGTTATTGACAGTTAAATTTTGCTGAGAGTAGATGCGGATCCAAGCTCTCTGGTTACAGGAGGGGGCTATATGGTCCAGAAAACTCTCAATTGCACAGAATCCTGTTTTGGCTTTTATACTTTTTTGTCATAAATTTACATGTTTTTTATTGTTAATTAACAGGGAGTTCATACACCATTAGAGATATTGTGATGAAAATGTTATGTGCAGTTATAGCTTTCCAGTCTTTGATAAAACTTTTGAGATGTCAGATGAACTTTGTGACCACAGCTTGAAGTAAAAAATGGGGTACCTTTGATTTTTTTCATTATTTTTCATTGAGGTGTTTTTCCCCTGTAGTGGAGACCTCTTAGGTGAGCGGACGTAATACATATCAGATACTTTTTGTTGGGTTAAATTTTAAGCCTTTAAACACACTTGTATTATGATCAAACTTTGCCAAACATCAAAAAAACTTAAGTTACATGTTTGTATGAATAAATCATTTAATATATGTATGTAAAACAAGAGAAGATTGTATATCCAAAATTGTGCGTTTTTGACTTTCCAAAAAAAAATAGTAATAATATCGGATAGGTAGTACGTCTTATATCAAATAGGAGTTTAGCTTGTGAATTAAAAGATGTATAGAAAAATTAGAGAAACATGTTAATTAACATCTACGTAGTGTGTAAAAATACAAAAAGCTTACAGAAATGTTCTTGTTACAAACTGAATGATAATACATTACAGATTATCAAACACTGAAATAACATAATAACTAAAATGTATGAATTAAAACTACATTCAAATGTTAAAACTTCTAGAAAAATACACACCAGAGGACTTTTAAGTGAAAACACACAAGACATTTTTATGTCTTAGTTTCTTTTAATGGTCTTAGCATTTGCATATTATATGCTAAAGATTTCCCATTGTCACTGTCTGCTTGAAGTTTATGTGCTCAGAGTAGACATTTTGTACAGCAAATCCACTGCCTACCTCAGGAATCAAGTTTATAAGGCTGTCCACAATATACACAGGCATGTTTGCCTGCATTATCTTAATCATCTATTGAAACTACCTTAACATTTGTATCAGTCTTCGGAATTAGAGCTTAGTTGTTTGATGTTTTTGTTGGATTGTTTTTTGCTGGGAAAAATATTTTTTTACAGTTTTTTAAGAGGTTTATCAGCTATCTCAGCTTTAGCAACCTTAGCACCTGGATTTTTCTGAAGGGCTCTTCTTTTCTTTTCCAGTTCATTGTCTGATTTATCCTTTCCTTGCCTCCTACTTTTTTCCCAGCATATTTTTTCTTAGCCCTTTTTTGGTTGACCATCTTTGATTCAGTAGGGTTGCCTGCAGTCTTCAATCTTTCTGCTTTGTTGGTAGATTTTGTCTCCATTGACTCTATAATCTCCACTTTGTAAGGAGACGAAGTTACCTCAACAGCCTTACCACACCTGCTTTTGGCTTTTGATGATGTAGGCTGAAACACTGGCTAAGGGCAAATATCTGTTGGTGGAACAGTCATTGAGGTGCTGGCTTCAACAGGTGGAATCCTTGGAGGTGGCAAGGCAGGAGCGGATGTGGATGGTGTAGGTGGCATTACCAGAGTAGATGTGGATGGTGTAGGTGTCATTGCAGCATCAGTTGTGTATCCTCCAGCTATGAAATTGGCAGGCCTGAATATCAGCATGTCAAGCGGGATACTCCCACACTTTTTTAAGCCATTCACAGCAATTTCAATTGTAACTGCACGCATTTAAGTTTAGCCAAACTCTGTACCAACCTGTTAAACGGAAAGTGCTCAGAAAGGGTGAGCATCAAACCAGTTTTCTATTTCATTTGAGGAAGCCTTTAAATAGGGGTCATGAAAGCAACATCTTGTGGTTTTAGCTGGTGTGTGCTGTGAGGCAGGTGACAAACAACAATCACACCATATTCCCTTCCTACATCAAATACAGATTATGGGTTTGAGATTAGTGACCATCCAAAATAGGCACTACAGGGTCCTCCTTTCTTGCCTTGACAAACCTTATAAAATGTTGTTACCAGTTGGTGAATATTGGTATTTGGACACATCTTGATGGGTGCATGGCCACTATTGTTCCAGATGGAGCTCTCTCAAGAGGTTATGCTTTCATGTTGGTTCTGGAGAACACAACCTCTGGTGGACCACAACCTGCTGTAATCATAAATGTGACAATAGTAATTAATGCATTCCTCTCTGCAAACTTAGTTTGCAAACTTCCTTCTTTCCTTTAACACTAATGACCTTTAATTAGTGGCTTGGACAATAGTGATGCCGATTCCATGGGCGTTAAATATTTTGTGGGGATTAAGCTTACTTATTTAACAGAGTGGAAATTTACTATCGTCTTTTCTTTCTTACCATTATGGATTTCAAATTTAAAGTCACTCTTGTATTTCAGTTCTAATTAGTGTTTCGCAAATAGCGACGTCCCTATTGGGTTCCCTTCTTCTCCTCTATATATATAGTAATCCTAATTATTAATTAGGATTATTATGTATATATATATATATATTTGTTTTTTGTTTGTTTTGATGATTTGTAGAGACTTTACATGAAGATGACGTTGAACGTCGAAACCCGGGTCGTAGAAAATAAAGTATATGTGGAAGAACAAATTTAAGTGTTATCATTACAATGTTAACAGATTCCACAAAGTTACGCCTGATACTACCAATTATACCAAATAAATCATTTGTTATGCCTGAATCACACGATCATTTTTTCCGTCCCTTTTAAGGGATAGCTCCAATGATAGCTCAAATGATCGCTCGAAAATGATCGTGTGACTCGAACAAAGTCAGGGATGGCTCCAGCGATAGGGATCCCTATAGCTTTTTCCATCCCTGGGCACATCCCTTTTTCTGTCCCGGGAGGTACCGCTGACTCCACCATTTAGCCAATCAGAGTGCTCGGCCGCAAAGAGTGACTCTAACGCCACGTTTGGCTTTCAATGGAATGAGAGTAGTTAACATAGAAATGATGCAAAAAGGGACGGAAAAAATGATGGAAAAAGGGACGGCCAAAATGACCGTGTGAATCAGAAAATGATAGCTCGAGCTATCATTGTCACGGTCCCTGAAAAGCTATCATTGGAGCTATCCCTTACAAGGGACGGAAAAAATGATCGTGTGATTCAGGCTTTATGGTCTTTGCAGAGGCCAATTGCAACCAAGAAAAATGAAAGAACTCTGATGTAGGAATTATTCGGAAGCAGATTGGCAGGGTATTTGCTGGGAGTATTTTCATCATGGCTTTAATAATTATAAACAGCTTTCATGAGTGATCACATAACTTCTGCATTTTTTCCATGAAATTCTTAGTTGAATGCTAATAATGGCACTCAATGTGCCTATTGTTATTGTCTAGTTGTTAGAGTAAGCACTGATTAGCAGATTCTGTATTATATCTGTTTGAGAGACCTAATTTCATCATCGTCATGACATGATAAGGCCCAGGGGACCACATGATGTCACTGCCAAGGCTCTCCAATCTTTTCAGGACACTGCCTTTACTTCGCACTTCTTCAGTGCAAAAAGTTGCCTTCAGTGCAAAAAGTTGCCATAGGTCCCCTTTCACGCCATTATCCATTTCTTCCTGTGTCTACCTACTGGTTTTCTTCTGTCTAGGGTCCATTGCAGTGTATGTTTTAGCAATTTCTCATCATTGATGCACACAACATGTCCAGCCCATTGTAGCCTCCTACTATTCATCTCGCCAACACTGTTGGGTCCTTGGTTAATTAGTCCTATTTCCTCTTGGTAAAGTCTACTCTACTCCCTGGTCAAATGGTTACGGAGAGATCTAATTTGTAAAATGTTATTGTCATATGTCAAGAGTAATTGAATTACATGGAATCAAACTTGTTAGAGAGGACATTTTTTTAAATCTACTTTGAGAAATTTGAACAAGATGCACCTCCAATGGGAACTGATTGTTTTTATTGCCTTTCCAGTAACATAATATTTCAGTATCTGATTAAATGCATTAATGCAATTTTCTACGTAGGAAAAATTGAAAATCAATCTCATAACTTCTTCAATTCGTGTGAAAAAACAAGCTTGCCCAAATGAATACTTTAGTCCCTTGTATCTTTAGTCTTCCCAAAGTCCATAAATCTAAAATTCCAATAAGGCCTGTGGTCTCACATGTGTCAGCCCCCAACCAACTTGTAGCCCATAGGTTGAATAGCATAATTCTTCAGTATTCTAAATTTTCCCAAAGTTTGGTGTGAAAAACTGCTGAATTGGCCTACATTCTATCCAGGAAAGTTCTTCCACAGAGGTGCACTCTGGTTTCCTTCAATGTGCAATTGATTCACAAGTATCCCCACAGCAGAATCTGTGAATCTGTTGGAAATCGCACTCATCAAGGCAGGTGCTCCCTCCTTGGTGATTGGTAAGATTTATTCCTTGACAGATGTGTGTGTGATGTAAAATAATTTTTAATTCAATGATAAAATGTACGAACAGTCTGAAGGCCTGGCTATGGGATCCTTGATATTCTCTCTTCTGGCAGATATTTATATGGAGCATTTTGAGAGGTTTGCTGTCCCAGAACTGGTGAAAAACGTTTTTTGCTGGTACTGATAGGCGGATGACATCTTTGTATCTGGTCAGGCTTCATGAGACAACTTGAGGTGTTCACAAATTTGTTAAATAAAGTTTTTTTTTTAACTTTATTTAACAAATTTGTTAAATAACTTCCTTGATATCCTTTCTTTAAAAAAAAACAAATTTGTTAAATAAACTTCCTTGGTATCACAATTTCCAAAGCCAACCATAAACTGGAATTATCAATTTTCAGGAAAGTCTTCCACTCCTCATCCAGGCACCCTTTTTCGCAAAAATTAGCGGCTTTCATTCATCATTGCACAGATTACCAACAAAGAAACAGATTGATTCTAATTATCCCACGTCAGAGGCCAACCAAACCAAAGAACTCAATACCATTAAGCAAATAACAAAAAGCAATGGTTATTCCCCTACTCTTATTGAAACTCTACAAAAGGAAACTTCAGAAGGAAGCCATGGAAAGCTTCTTTCCAACTCTCCTATCAAGGGAGCTACCAAATGCCATAAAATACTATTCTTTGGGAGTATTTCATGCAGAATCAACGAATTGCTACCAAAGGGGAAGATCAAGTCGGCATTCTATAATGTAGTGGAAAAGATAGGGTGGATCCTTTACTGAAGAGTGGTGTTTATAAACTGATGTGTGCAAAGTAATATATGTAGGACAGGCTGGTAGAAGTGTTAAAACTTATACAAAAGAATGTGAGGCATGCTTCAGAAACAATAATCTATTTCTCTGTTTGAAAAACATTTGTTGGATCTCAATCATCATAGCAATTTCAATCCAGAAGTCCTTCATGTTGAAAAGAAGGGTCCCAAGTTGGACGCCCCGGAAGAAGTAGGAATTTCAAAATTTGTGAAAATGGATAAATATTAAGGATGAGTCGAATCCAAATGTCGATTCTCGATTCCACCGATTCTCAGGATTAGAATCGGTATCGAGAATCAATCGCCTAAAGTCGATTCTGATTTCATCGATTCCAGATAGATAAATATTCAAATCAAATTTCATTTATCACATCATATTTGTCTCAGTAATTTTGGGTGTAGGCTATCAATTTGTACTTTTTATCTACCTGAATAAGCGGAGGATATATTTGCTATTTGTTAATAAATATACTTTTTGAGCGACTTAATTGTCTTTGTTATTTTATTTCAGCCAATACTTGAATTTGAATTATAGTCATACGCTACTGGTATATCAATATCCCACCTGTTATTAGGAATAAGAATCAATGAAATCGGAATCGAGAATCAATTTGAAAGAATCTGATTCGGAATTTAAAAAAGTGGAATCAACCCATCCCTAATTAATATATTATCATTAGCAACATTTTGTACAAACCTTGTTCCCATCTGCTGAACCCTCCCTTACCTGTAGGCCAAAGCCTCCTTCCACCCTCCTATATCTTCCCATTCCCCCTATGACATAGTCGTGACTTATGATGGCACTACCAACCCTTCTCCCACCAACATCCACCCTGCCTCCTCATCTCACGACATAGCTGTGATGAACTGATCCCCCACCCACTCCTGACCACATTACTTTGTGGCTCCATCTCCTCCTGGGCCTCCTCAGCTCATGACTGGCCTGTGATGAACCTATCCCCCGACCCCTCCGTTCCGTGAGCAGTTCTTAGTGAAGAAGCAAAAAATTGTGACTTTTTCTTGATAACCACTCACAAAATATCATAGAACTTAAAATAATTTTTTTCTCACATTTTACAATGCTGAATTAAACAGGATAAATGTTGATGTTACTCATTTTGCTATAAGGGGATAGGCTTGTTTTTAATTGAAGCTTCAATTTGAGTATCCATAATACAAAATCTGACTGTAGACTTTAAGCCCTTAAGGTCCATCAAAGATGGCAGTGTAAAGGAAAAGGGGACTTGCGAGAAGCCACAACCCATGTGTTGTATCCAGTTCTAGTCTTTAAGTCATGCTTGTCTGTATATTATGATATTCAGTTGAATATCTTCACAAGTTGCTGCCTGTATTAATCATTATCCCTTTGTCTGTTTTATACTGACCTACCATTTTCTGCAATTGGGAAATGAGTTGGAATTTTTCTCATCAAAGTGATAAAAAAGGACTATAAGATTTAGTGCAACTGCATGCTATTCCATGATGTGATATGTATGCTTTATTGACAGAAATGAAGATAACATTAATTTAATGTGGAAATGCATTGCTTTGAGTCTAAACTTACCTATGTTATTGTATTCCTCTTCCTTTTGCCTTTAAGTTAGGCAGATTTGTTACTATGCATGAACCATAAAAATTCTTGTAAATGTTACGATGATTGATTAGAGTAAGTGTAAAGTAGTTTTTCAAATTCATATTATTCAATTAATTTATCTTTAATATTAACCACTGTTCCAATGGATGAATGCCATTTGTTAGTGCTAAATACACTTTCATACTTTTGTTTACAGTGTAGTAATGTTCAAAGATCTGTGGTTTTTCCTCTCCACTGGTGGTGGGGGGGAGTCAACATCGTTTTACTTTTCATATTAAATTCCTTACTAAATATAAATTATTATTATTATAAATTATCTTTATTTATTATGTTGAATTGTTATGTTTTGAAAGACTTAGTAATTCAATGTTGTATCATCTTTACAGGTTTTTCAGAGTAAAATTAAGCCACCACTCTCTGTGAAGGCAGCTTCACTATCATCTTGCATTACAACTACCTCATTCTTGTAACTTTCTTTAGCAATGTAACCACATACTCACTGTAGTAATTGTATTTTTACCTATTTTTTGGAAAATCCTTGCCGTTCCCATGGGTCATCGTAGTTTGCAGTGTTACCTGGGTTGGAAATACTTTATTTCATCTCTCCTTCCTCTCACCAGAGGTGCATATGTTCTCTCCTGAGGATGATGTTGCCCCATGCTCATAACTGTATTGTGAAATACCTCCGAGCCTGCATGGGGCTGCCTGTTGGCTTCTAAACCTTTCTCCTCTATCTTCAGCAGCTGACCCAATTATTTGCTGCATCTTCAGTGACGACATTCCCATTCCCAAAGTCAAGTTGTGGGCATGTGCTTTTCTGGATTATCAAATGTTATTTTTGCATGTTGCTGCTCTTTTCTATCTTTTTGTGTGTAGAAGTAGGTAACTAAATGTAGCCTTAACTTTTTTCTAAGTTGAATTTTCTTTACCAAGGGCATGCTTTATTATATTAAGTGTGTGATTTATCTAGTCTATCAAAATACTATGACAAAAAGCTATCTTGGAGACAAAGGTTACTTTTTAATTTTTGCACTTACAATGACACACTAGTTGCTCAGTAAAGTGCCTCAAGTAAATTGGCCTTGGAAGATAGCACTATTGCTCCTGAAAGCTGCTTGGTGAATCAGGTTAAATTAAAATCAAATTAGAAGAATCGTGTTAGGAATGCTTTATTATGACAATAGTGACTAATTTTTCTTTTGAGTCCTCAATGACCATTTGAGTCAAGTGATTACATATTGGGATTGAATGTTATCATATAGATGCAATTTTTCAGTATTTATATTATAATGTAGCATTTGATGCAGGTTGCTGCGGAAGTGGATGCTGTTTACCTTATAAATATTGTAATTTTATTGCACAATAAAGTTACAAAAAATTGACATTTTTAATTTCTTGTTTTTTTATACACATCTTTAAATACATTGAATGTACTCTTCTTCCACATCTACGTTTAATGTGTCCTAAATAATTTTGCTTCATTAATGTGTATTTTAACAACTTAAAGCCTAACCAATAACTTATATATTAGTTTACATATTTACACTTAAGTCCTTGGTTTCAGTTTGATTTTGTCTTCTAGTTTTTCAAACTCTTCTTTAATGATTCCATCCGCTTCATCTTCCACTTGTTCTACTGCCACAACCTATTGAAAAATTATTTCAGAGAGCAAGGTGCAATTATTATTAATTGAAATAGCCATAAGAACTCAAAATCTCTGTAATATGATAAGGAAAGAGTAAGCAAATTGAAGAATTTTTATAAAAACGAATTTACTTGACGAAATATAGTTGACAAATAGACAAATTTTGTCATGCCATTAAGGATGTTTACCATAAAGGATGAGGAGTGAACGAAGAACATCATTGAGAGCACTTACAGTATCATGATACAAATGCTGAGATGGATATTTAATTTAATTTACATGAATTTAGCCAACTCTCCAGTTGTAGATTAGAGGCCCTTAATAAACGAGAAAGCACCAAAGTTATTTTAATTAGGCCTTATTGTTACTCCATGAGTTAGGGAAACTGCTTATGTTAAGGTTTACTTCTTCGTGGATTTTAATATTTTATTCCAAAGTGCATTTAACCCATTTGCCATAAACTCTGGGGCGGATTATGGGCAGTGTTTGTTCATCTCATATGGTGCAATTATTATAAATTGAAAGAATAGCCTTGATGACAACTCAAAATCTCTGTAATTTGATAAGAAAAGTGAAGTTCAAATTTTGACATATGTCAAGCTATTAAGGACGTTTACCATTAAGTATGAGAAGTTAAAACTCTCATATGAACAAACTCTAAACTAACGCCAATGTTCATCTCATATGAACAAACACTGCCCATAAATGAGTAAATTTTTCTGACCAATAGAGCAAATGCTATGTTATCAGGGTTCTGTGGCTAAGGAAGATGTTAGGTATGAAAAAGGTCCCAGGTATCATCAGAGACCTCACCTTTCTGGACACAGGACCCTATCGTCAGCCCGAGGGGAAGGGATTATTACTACCTCTTTCCTCAGTTCAACCAATCCATGGAATGTGGCCACTGTCTACTGTTTTTGAAGGGTAAACACTCAAAGTCCAATTGTAACTCAGAAAAGTAGGCTCCTAAGTGTGCTCCTTATGTTGCCAAGATGCTAGGAACCTTCTTAACCAAGAAATTAGTTAATAATTACTGTATAGTTCTATTAAAATTTGGACATGCACAACAAAACATATGAATTACACTTCTGCATCTATATTTTCAGCGTATGGAAAAGATGTTTTTCTACTCAATGCAGGGTATTAACAAATAGTTGACCAGGGATACATACTGTGAGTGTGCTGGCACCTAGGTGTAGAGTAAGATTACCTCTGCCCACAGGCTAAGGAAAGGGCCTTGCTTTCTTGGGACCTGGGCCTGAGTGAGTGAAAATTGTAATCCCAACCAAGAGAGGGTTCAGCACAGAGCATTAGAATGAAATGCCCATTGAACTTGTGATGGAAAATAATTTCCCTTTCAAGGCTATAGCAGGAAAGGGTAAAACTATTCTCAATTTTTTCACTCAGTGCCTGACAACTAATAGCTCTGATGCTCATGCAACACATAGTTTGTTGATTCTACCGCTGACAGGTACTGCAGGGCAAGCACAATTAAATCATCAACTAATATCAACCTAATTTTTAGTGTGTTGAAATAGTTAATGGTATTCTCTACCTATGATGAGGGAACAACTGTTAGTTGCAATACCAAATTTAATTGATCCCTTTACTTGCTAATTGCGTAGCTTTTCATTTAAAATGAAGCCGTTGGTCAAGTAATTGTAACTTTCTTATACCAACAGTACAACTTTTGTGTTTTATGAGTCCTGAATGATGAAGTTACTAAACCATGATATTACTCTAAGATAATTGGCTTTCTTACTAAATTGAAAGCATTGTCTTACCTCAGGAACGTAAAACTGAAGCATATTTTGGACACCATTTTTTAGTGTGACAGTAGAGCTTGGACAGCTTGTGCAAGAACCTTGCATTTTTAGCTTAACTATGCCATCTTCAAATCCCTAGAACAAAAACTGGATTTTAGTTAATGCTTTTATGGCATATTAGTGCTAAAGCGAACGATTGTGCTCGATCTGGCATTAATTATTCGAGCTCACCACAAAGTGTATGTCACCTCCGTCTTCTTGAACAGTAGGTCGAATCCGTGTGTCCAGAAGTTCTTTAATCATTTGCACAATTTCACTGTCGTCCTCGGAAATTACTGTAAAGGATATAGTTTTCTTCATTCGGTTCTTGAAAACGATCTCTATACATTTAGAAATTACATAACACATACCAGCCAGCTTTATGAGGAATTGATTTCAACATATATTGACCAACGTTCTCGGCAATGTGCAAGATCGTCTTTCCAGCACAGGCTTACCTGTGTCAGGCGATGGTGCCACCTCCTTTATAACTGGCAGGCCACTGGCGAAAAAGTCCATTATTGTGGCGAATATCTCTGGTTTCAAAAGCTTCCATTCATTTTCTTCGTCCTTGCAATAAATAATTTCATTACGAGAGAGGATCACCCTAAATATAATTCAAAAAGAAGAGAATATGACACCGTTACGTCCTCAGATAACATACTTTAGAAATCGTGATGAAATCTGGGCCAAAAAATACTGATTTTACTCCTTCGATGCGGAATAAAACTTTGGCCAAAGGAGAATTTGATGCGTCTCTAACACTTGGGAAGTCCATCGTCTGACCCTTTTCCAGCACCTAATTTAATAGGAAAAGTGAAATTTAACGTTGGTCGGGATTTCTGTGATGTTTTACAGGAAATATGCACTTACTTTAACCCCCGGTAGAAATTTTAAACTGTTTGGATTGGGTGTATCCTGTGTTTGAATAAACATTGAGCGGCTCTGGATTGAGACTGGTGGGCTCAATAATTTTCCGCTTCCAACATTTTCGAAAGTTCTTAGCTCAGAAGATATTGCTGGCCAGGTATTTTTTCTTAAAATCTTCCCTTCGTGCAATTGTCTGCAAGTGGAAAGTGCGTTCAATGAGACAACGCCAACTCCAAACATTTAACGGGGATCGCGTCATCACCATAACATGCCTTGTTCGACTAAGTTGTCGACAGTAATTAAGAATCCTTGGACTCCTCGGAGGAATCAAATGCTTTACGCCGGAAAAAGTCCACATTTTCGGCTCACTAACGTCGTACAAAAACCACAACACACCGAACGCTAAGTTTGATTATTTGTCTTCTTTTGTTTTTGAAGTATGAGAAATCCGAAATTTTCCGTTCTCTAGAATATTGTGCCTGTATTTGTTAATTCTTTGGGTAAAAATAATTGTAGCCTGTAATCTTCTAATGAGTGATATTGTAATATTGAAGACAGCTTTTTGATAGTCATAGTCTGCGATCATTCCTGCAACATTCTATGAATTACCGAAATGGTTTCATACGGGACGCGGCAAATTTAATTTGTGATGTGAGACGCGGAAAACTTAAATATGGCAATGCTTTGGCACTAGAAGTTTTGATAACTTCCCTGGTGTAAATATCAGTTAGATTATAGACAATCTGCCAGTAAAAGTAGTTGTAACTGGAGGCCCGCGTGTGATTTAATTCGTCCGCCTAGTTTATATTCTACCACTCTTCATCTCATCTATGCGGCGTATTTTCTTCTTTTTTGTTTTTTTTCTGCGTGAATCCCTCTGTTGCATCTTTCAGCCTCCACTCAGATCTCTTTACCAGTTTCAACTGCCACACTGTCTTTTAATCCCCTACGACTGCTTCTCTCCCCACCCTCCATGCCAAGTACTACCCCATTCATTGTCTTTTCATCCATCATGCATAATGGTGGATTAAATTTATTCGAGTCTCTTACATATCATGTCTTTGGATAGAGATGTTGGATGGGCTTCTGATTGACTATATGAGCAGTAAAATGTTGCACCACCACAGGGAATCCTAGGTATATATATTTGGTCAGCTACCGGATGGAACTTGTCTGGATTTTAAAAATGTTACTCACTCAGACCACATCTAGATCAGATATTAGTCTGTCAGAGCAGTTATTGGCCAAATATTTTTACCGGGGATGGGTGGTCCTATCTAAAGGACTTATTTAAGCTTTTAAAGCCAAGGTCATTTAAAAGCAGCAGAGGTTCACAACATTCTATAAATGATGGATTTTGTAGATGTAGGAGTTAGTAAGGGAAATGATATGCTGAAGGCAGTGAGTAAAGGAGAAGATGGGTCATTGGGCATAAAAGAGGAAAGCTACTTTGGTAGGATGAAAGGAGTTTGGAACTAGGAAGTGTGCTATGCTGAAGTATGATAAAGCTGAGTGATTGCAGTTTACTGGAATATTTTCCTTTGACTGGTTGCAAGACTATCAATATTTTTTAATAATATTTGCCTGCTTTAGGTTTGTTGCTTATCTGTTTGTTTTGTCATATAGTTGTTATGGGCTGTATAGATAGATACTAGGTTGGAATCTGCTCTTGGGCTTCAGTAACAGTGATGACTGGTGGGAATTCCTTTCTACCTTATTGTGGGAACTCTCATTGCATCCCATAATCAATGGACAGATGTTTGTAATATTAAAAATAATTGATGTTTAAACATAGTCATGACTATATTTACATTGAAATAACTTCAGGTAAAACATATTCCAAACCAAAATGATACTGTTTATCTGAACTGAAGTGATGCTGATTTGCATCCTAAAAAAAGATTCACTGGACATGAAGTTCCAGTCTCCATAATAAATGATTACTAACTAGTCATCATTCATTTCCTCACCCTTTGCGAGACTGTGGGCTTCCTGGCTGCATGCCCATATCACTCTACCTTAACCATAACTTGAAGGATTTTGTATTTTGCCGGTGAGCATTACTGATGAAGTCTTCTCGGGTTATCAGCCGGGTCAGGATGCCCATTACTGCCAACTTTTCGATGACCTTCACTGCCATCATTAGCCCTGATGACGATGGCTGAGAAGGCCGTCGAAACGTTGCAGTAATGGCCATCTTGATCTGGCTGATAACCCAAGAATAATTCATCACCAACCATAACTTTCCTGTGAACTAAAACATATCGTTAAACTCCTTATTTATGATGAATGTGAAAACTGAAGGAACAAGATTATTTTGGAAATTATTCAAAATTCTTTGGTATCATGATTGATCAGTTTTCTTTTTCAAAAGTCCTCATGCATCAGGAATTTGGAAACACATCATGGAATAAAGGTTTTGTTATTGAATGATTCCTAATACTTTAAGTTAATTCAAAGTCTTCTTTCTCAACAGGACTATTGATGAAGATGGTGAGTTTTTGTTGATTGAGGCTGCTAATCATCTACCTCATTGGGCAGAACCAAACACTTGTAGTGGAAGGGTATGTGTTCATTTCCGAATTCTAAATAATCCAAAATATGTATTGCTTCACCCATGTTACTGTCCAACATTTTGGCATGAAAGATGTGAAGAGGAAATTTGATCTCTTTTTCCTGATATTTACCACAATTGTTTTTTTTTATGACTTCTATGCTATTAATGTTTAAACCCTCTTTGTCTAAAGGATATTGGTTCTATGGAATTCGTCAAAGAAAATTTAAGATTACTTTTTTGTGAAAACTGAGAATGGTAAAGTTGCTATTAGCATCAGTTGTGGCAATACTACATTCCATTGTGGTGTCTCTAGAGCTATTAGTGTTTTGTGAAAAGTAGTAAAAACATTTAATTTCAGCCTTTGAAGCAGCAAAAGTCTGCAAATTGCTCTAGATGAACTCAAGGTTTTTCACTCATCATTTGGGCTTCAATGTGGAGTGTCATTATCAGACATGTTGATGATGTCCAGGATTGAAACCTGGGTTGTGGGTGTTATTTAATTCGTGGTATTATAAAAGTTGCCTTGTTAAATCCTTTTCATAATGGATTACCACCTACTTTTGAAGGGAAGTGTTTTTTTTATTCGTGAAAATAGGATTTGGATGTTGATATTTAATTTAAAAGAAGGGGTTAAAATTCAACATTAAGTAAATTTTTGATGAGACTTATCTCTTTAAATTTTTGTTCTGATATTTTGCATTTTATCTTGTTTCTGCCTCAGTTTAAGCTCAATAATAACATGCTTCACATTATTTCAGCTGGTGTTTTTTTTGTTGTTCATGTCTCTTCCTATGATTATAGGTGTATCTCTATAATGGTGCTTTACATCTTGTGGGAAAGGATGTTGGAGGTGGTGAAGGGAGTTTGCAAGTACCAGAAGGAATTGCATGTGTCCGGAAGCACCCAAGATTCACCAAGGCATCTGATCTCGTTCAGGCAGCAGTCAATAAAATGATCAAAGGGTCAGAGAAACTAATTTTTATAGATCAATAGTGAATGTTATTAAGTAGATATAGACTTGTATTTCCTAAGCATATTATGCTGAATTTAAAGTTTCAGCATTTTATGTATTTTCACACTACTCATTAGTAGGGACCTGCAGAAGGTGAGGTTATTATTTGTGGAAAGTGGGGTTATTTTTCCCCAAAAGTGGTGATATTTTTTGTGTAAGGTGTGTTATTTTATATATTGTCATTTGTAGAATGGACTAATGAATATATTGCCATTAAAATTGCAAAAATAGAAGAAAATTATTCAAGCTATTGACGAATTTAAGATTTCAGGCACTTACCTTGCTGACACTTGTACCTTTAAAATTTTCACTCAATAAATTAGCAGGTGCTGTTTTTGCAGATAATGTGTAATAAATGAAGGAAGAATTATGTAGTCATGACTTTTTTAACTTGAAAAAATATTGTAAGCTTTTTAAAATTATTGAAATGCCTGTCTTTTGGTGCTTAATGGATTTTTTATGCATCATAAGAAGAATTGGAAAGAAAAATTTTTATTTTACGTATTAAATATTTGGTTTCTTATGATGAATGCCTGTCTTTTGGTTTTTTAAATATATGACCAGCCATTGATACTGATTTTTATGGTGTAATAGATGCTTAGACCAGTCATGAATATTAATACTAGATTGAACAAATACCCTTTTAGTTGCCACTTTGGTGTATGTTTTGCCAAAGTGTGTTTTCAGTCATGTTCCTAAAAATAAGGTGAAACTTGTAGGGGATGAATTTTTAAAGCATTGTCTGGAACCTTAAGCTAGGGATATTATAGTGGGGTACCCATTTCGATGTTTTAGGGTATTTGTAGCTACATAATTTGAGTATTTTTGTGTAACATTACGAAATTTCATGTATCAAGTGTGTTTTGATGGTGCATATATTTGTAAAGTTTAGGTTGAAACATTTTGAATTTCCAAAATAGTCTCATTGGGTGGGATTATTTGATTGCATTGAAAGTTTGTGACTAGCTAGAAGTCCATGTGTTTTATTTTGGGGCGGGGTGGGGGGGCAGAAACTCCTTCCCTTTTTTCATAGGTTCTGATGTCTGTTAAATTGACTAATTTAAAAGTTGGGAAATATAATGTGTGTTACATATTCCTTTGAAAATTTAGAGAAGCCTTTGTATTGAATTTGAAATTTATTTCCCAGTCAAGAAAACAACATGGCTTTTGAATTCTCATGTTGGCATCACTCTCAGTGATTCAATTGCTCAAGTCTTTAATAATCAGGATGATATATCATCTAATAAGTGGGAATTATTATGTTGTATTAATTTTGGACCTTCACTGGTAAACCTTATTATACCTCTATATGTCCTGTTTAACTGAATTAATGTTGAAACTTACTGTATCCTCCTTTGGTTGTAGATATCCTGAAAAAGCTGCACAAAGCTTGCATCATCCTCATGCCCATGTTCCAATTGGTGTTGCAGCTCTATTGAATGAAAATGCCTCTTTAATAGCTCCTGCTGTCCTTGCATTTTGCCACAGAGATCCTGTAGACATGAAGGTAAAGAGTCATCCTTACTAATATATAAATATGTAATGGTGTCTGTCTGTCTGTATGTTGCTCCATCACGCAATAACTACTGAACCGATAGAGCTGAAATTTGGCATGTAGATAGAAAATATACATGGTCATAAAATAGGCTATTTTAAAAAGCCCTCGGGGCCCCCAAAGTCCCCCATAGTGGTCCATGCTAAGCATTGAGTTCAGTGCAGTGGTTTCATTTTTTGCTTTTTAAAAGTACTTTCACTCAAGATAGAGAGCTGGGATTTTTTATCGGATAGTTGAATAAATTAAGTTTCTAATTCTTTCAATCGATTTTCTTTTACACTTCGTATTTGTCTGAAAATCATGTTTTTGGCTGAAAAAGCTCACATTTTTCTCTGAAATCAACAGTAGCTTATTTCCTTGACAACCAGAGATTTAGACACCTCTATTTACTTTACTATAAACTAGCATTTAAATATCATGTTTTCTTGCTGGACCATGATAGCACGTAGAAAAAAAATCTGTAAAAGAATGACCCACAGTCCAAAAGCCCCATGATAGATTGCTTCGGGGGATAATCAATAAATTCTATACATATTCTTAATGAGTATTATCTTCAATGTCTATTCTCAAAGTAGCTCTCATGGGGGCACTGCATGTGTATGAGAGATCATTACATAGTAAATGATTCACATAAAGGAATTAAGTAGACTATACATGCAGTTAAATGAACAAGACTACTTACGCACAGCAAATAGTGATGGTAATAATGCATCTGTTGCTACAACAAACACAGCGTTTATTATCATTTGATTCTCAGATTTCTTGCATGTAGTGGAACCTTCTACCTCTCATTATAATTGAGAACTTTTTTGTAGACCAATTCCCACATCATAAACGTTACGAGTTATTTATGTATGTTTAAAAGTGTTTAAGTGCAGTTAACTTACATTCACTAAATCATCGAGGTGCCTATTCAATACTCTCACTCGCTGCTTTGTTTCCCCTCCTTGGACTGAAAAAAATATCCATCAACATGCCTAATGGAAAAAAAGAGTTACTTTTAGAAAAAATCTTCTAAAGCCAGAAGAATGTCTTTGCGTGAAAATGAGCCCTCGCAAGAAAAACGACAACGATAAGACTTGGATGCTCTAAGACATGGCCACTAGCGATCTAATTAAACTCCTGAAGAGTGGCACGGGCGAAGGGAGCAGGATGCTGCAAGACATGCTTCCCAGCATCATTTCTCCGGTCTCCTGGCTTTACACTTCTGATTTCAATGACAATAAATAAGTAACAAGGACAGAACCTTTAAGTGGCTTGCTTCTGCATTTCGGCCGACAACAACCTTTTCATCAACACTCCTGTGGGAAAAGCTGGAAATATTGTGTATTAGTCTATTTTCTAATGAGTTATTACAGATGTTTTAATGATGACCAGTGTTTATAAACATTAAACAAAAAATAAAAATAAAATAAAAATATAAATAAGGATATATCAAGAAATATGGGAAACTAAGTCAGTCACCTCCCCATGGTGTTTCTCGGGTTACGCTAAGAACCACCCAAATTTCATCCTAACACAACCTATGGATGGGTAACCAGCTATAAATCTGGTTCTTATATAGACTCATCTGTTTTGAAACTTCAATTTGTTTTAAGATGACGGAAATTATAATGACGTCACATCATGCTTCATATCCGAAAGAAAAATGGGAAATTCTGGTCAATGAACGACATCTGTGCATGAAAATTGGCAAATGCACTAAGAATCACCATAGATCTTGTATTTAGTAACTGAAACTAATGATTCTGGCTACCCTTTACACCGAAGGTGCAGTCTGGGTGACGGAGGATTCATAGGTCAAATAAACATGGCTGCTGCTGTAAATGCTCCTATTGACGTTGTCAGCCACTGGATTGTACCATACTCTCCAATCCTGATTAAGATACTCATTGCACATATCAAAGTTGAATAGTGCAACTCAGTTACGTCATTGAATGCAAATATATATGTGTACACAAGGGAAACGATCAAGCTGATAATTCACTCAGAAGATGGCTTAAGAGAACCGGAGGGATGAGGTGAGCATCTATGAACCTGGGTGCTATTTAAGTAGTAATGAGTCTGTGTGGTCCATTTTTGGCCTTCCCTTGCATGAAAGAAGACCAACAGTCACTCATCTCTATGTGCACCTGGAAAACGGTCAGCGTGTCTACTACAACGAACACAACATACAAGATAGGTTACGAATATGCTGACACTATTCTTCAGGCTTTGTGGTTTTCTTATAAATTAAATTTAATGTTTTTCACACCCGTTGAATTGCAATGGGAACCTTCCACTAGTTTGATGATATCTTGATAAATTATTCTCAGGTGATACGTAATTTTTTTCGACTATTGATGTAATATTGTAAACATGGAATAAAACACATAAGGGCAAATAAAACACACGTAATTTACATATTGGATACGAGAGATTGTTGTGTGGTTTTGAGAAGAGGGATCTGATGACTGTACGAGAATTTTCTCAGTATCTCTAATTGTAATAAAAAGGAAAAAGTGTTGAACTAAAAATAAGTACAAAGTGTTATGAAAGAGTTTAATTCAATCGCTTTGACACGATAAATTCTCTTGTTCTTTGAGGATGATTCATGGGCTGGTCATTCCTGATTTGGATACCAATCATTTTATTTTAACTTGAACAACTTTCATTCTTATGAATCTACTTATCTATTTGTTTAATTGAAAATTCATGTTTGGTTTTTACATTTAATTAGTGCATGGCACTCTTTTAGATTTTTTTTCACTTGCTTAATCCTTTGTATGCGGCATGACATGATTTCATGTCATGGTTGTCTTTATGCTGGTGCTGATGATGTGATATCATCATCATGATGTGATTTCACATCATGACGTGAAATCATGTCAAGGGTACTGTAAGTGTTCCAGCTTTCACTAGGGAACTTTCACTGGGACCCAAGTGAAAGCTGGAACACTCATGGTGCCCATGACGTGATATCACGTCGTCAGCACCAGCGTTAAGACAACCATGGCGTGATATAACGTCATACCACACTCAAAGGGTTAACTGTTTAGGGTTTCTTTTGGATTTGCTTTATCTTTTTTCTCTGTACTTTTGCGCGATGAAAGTATATTAATCCAGGGAGGCTGAACAAAGAAATCATGGATGTGGAATTTGTGAAAATATGAGCAGAAATTGTGAATTCCATAGAAGGAATGTGAGCATCTTAAAAAGTAATAAAACTAGAGAGATTTTTTTATTCATATCTAAGACTTAAGTACTTCAATGTATTCTTTTGTAGCTCATGGAGTTCAAAGGTCAAGTTTAAGTAAGGTAGAAAATCCCCTCTCTCAATTTGAGAAGTTTTGTGCCATGAAAAATTAAACTGTAGAACTTATGATGCAATTGTTTAAATAATTGCATCTTCATAATGACTGTCATTACTCTCTTGCTGACGAAATGTTTTTTTAATGGAGCTCAATGTATATGTATTTTATGTCTTAATTTATTTCTATGTCAGAAAATGAAATGGATCATAAAGTACATATTGGATAAAAATTTGTCTTTTTTCTTGTATACTGCTTGTATTTCGCTGTTGACTTCTATTCGGCATTTGAAAGTTTTTTTAGTCTGTAAATTGAATTAATCCAATTCTTTCTCTCTCACAATGACTGTGAATGAATGTTATTTAGATATAGTAGAGCTATTATAAATTACTACTCTGTACAATTCATGAACAAAACAATGTCTATTATTTGAGGTATATTTCTATTTAAATGATTTGATCTTGATTGAAATCCATCATGGTTGAATGTGGTTGAGGAAATTCATAGGAGGAGGAATATTAGGAGTCTTAAAAACAGGAGAGCATGTATGAAGCATTGTATGGGGGTAAATGAAGCAAAAGAGGTTTGCAAGGATAGGTCAGTATGGAGGAAATTATTGACGCAGAGTTAGGTGTACAAATATGTATTTCTGAGTGAAACTTAGGGGGCAATTCTGTAACTAATTATGCCTGCGGTATTGGCGCTTTTATGACGTAAAGTGCTGTTTTGGTGTAAAATAACGCCCCCCTGATTCTGTAACTCAGATAACGACAAAAAGGGGACGGTAAATAGCACTCACAATAACGCCTACCTTCGGCTCGCGTTATTTCAAATAGCCCCTGTAACTAACATTCGGATCAGCACTGTCTTTTGTTTTTCCTGTTTATTGTACGTGGTAATGGCGTGACAATTCATCTACATCTACGTAATACCCTGCGAGCCACCATGAGGGTTTGTGGCAGGGGGTGAAGATCACTAAAAATGCACTATTAATGGAATTGATGTGGTTTGAACTGGCACGAGAAATATACTTAGAAGAAAGACGAATACTTCATATGCAAAGGAGGAAAATAATGGATGCACAAATTCTATTTGAAATCTGAAATGAGTATTTCATAAATTTATTCGGGTGAGCAAATAATAACTTCACTTTCTTTCTGAAGAATGGAATCTCTAGATCCACTGGTCACTCCAATGTCTAAAAATGGAGTGGAAGTTTTTGTGCCGATGATAGTTAGGACAAGGCTATCCACATCATTAAGGGTTGGGACATAACGCTTGTGAAGGATGCCTCATGTTAGTAACATTATCCTCAATAGTTCACCATGACATGTTAGTTACAAAATATTGCAAATAAGATTAATTCTACATGAAAAAAATACAAGTTATCTAACGTCTTTGTTGCCAGTAGCAATTCTTGCTGCATTCATGCGAGCATTTTTCTGTCTAGCCTTGCAGCGTAGGTCCTTCCGTGCCTGAAATATTAGCGTGATTAAAGGCATTGAATAAATATCGCAACTTTTAGCAAATATTAGATTCTGTAAGTGAATGCCATACCTTTTTCCAATGCTCAACACTTTTTGGAGGCCCGTGTAGAGACAGAAGATTTGCCAACTCCTCCCACCGCTTTTGGATTTGCCCTCTTCCTCCGAGACATTTAACTTTGCCGTGAGAAAAATCTTTGTGGTCACTCATGTAGTTTGCCATTACCAAGGCCTGCTATTTTGTCATTTTTGCACTTTTTCCTTAATACTAAATCTTCATTTGTTGCGAGTATGGCGATATTTACATTCAGAGTTACTCATTATCATAACGTAAGCATATTTGATATTTGCAAAAAAAAATTATACGCTTTTTTACATCTCTAATTTGATTGAATATATTACTTACATTTCCAAAGCCATTATTTTTCCATGGCAATCCGCCTCTAAGCAAAAGTGAATTGCTGTCTGCAATACCACACTTTTGCTTTTCGATTGTCAACTTCAATCGACAAATGAGTAACAAATTATCTTAAATGGTATTTTAGCGTATAATTATGGATAAATCGTACACAGCATAAAAAATAATGATGAAATTGCATATGCTGGATGTTTAATGCATGCTTTGCTCGTATTCCAAAAGGTTTTTGAAATCTGCCCGATAAATTTCTCATACTGTCCTGTAACGCCTCGAAGGCATTATTTAGCGACTTCAAAATTGGCGGAACATAGCGCAGCAGAATTTCCAGAAGCAGAACAGACGTAATTTGTGGATGAGGAATAACACCGGCGGAAAATTACGCTCCGAGTTACAGAATTGCCCCCTCAGTGACTCTGCCTACCCCGGAAGGGAATGGGGTGATTGGTATGTATGTATGAATGCTCATTGCTGAGCTTCTACATATACTAAAAGTAAATATAATTGTTTATTTGTTTATTTTTAATATAAGTGGAAGCTAAGTTTCTTGGATACAGTGGACTGATATGAAGCTCATTGTCCTACTTCAGCTACTTGCTGTCCCTCATTTTACCTAATCTATTTCCCAAATATTCGAATTTTTCGTTGTTTCCATAAAACAACTCCCTTAACAAAGAGCTGCATTTGTGGATCAGGTACAACTTAGAAAAGTTAATTGAATGGTTTGAATATTCTTCTGTACTGGAGTTCTATGTATGTGTTTTTGTCATTGGTTTTTATAGTTTTTCTACTCTATCACAATCTACAATTATTTCCTCATCAGTGGGAATATGGCATGTGTCTATTTCTCAGGACTGCATAGTTAGGATGATATACCTTAGCCATGACCTTTTCAATATTAAATATTCACATATATTTGTATGCAGAAACTCCTTGCTGGTACTGAGAAACAATAGTCATTGATGGTAAATTTAAAAGCAAGACTATCATAAAGCAAACCCTGTATGAAGTTGGGGTCCTCAGTATCATTAAAACGATCGGGTGGTCTTTTATTTTCAGGCTTGTCGAGCGATGCGGTACTTTCCTCCTGAGAATTGTGTCATGAGACGAATAACATTAACAAAATGCCAATATGCCATGCTGATGCATCAGCAGTTTACTCCTGACCGTAGGACTGGTTGGAGTCTACCTCCCCCAATGCATCCAGATCGACAAAAACATATATTAGGAATTAAGCTGGTATGTAGAAATGTTTTTCACCATTAGTGTGGTTGTTTTTTATTAAAGAGTGCTGTCTAGTTGGTTCCCACCAAATGCTCTCCAGTGTTCTTTGCAATATTCCAAGTGGTCCATTGGTCTTTCCAGAATCTTACTGCAATTGCATTTACATCTTGCATTAACAAATTTCATTATCATCATATTTGCTACTGCTGATGCAAAGGTTTTCTGATTAAAAATTGTAGCAGGAGTAATCTACGTAGTTGTAACTTTTCAAAGTAAATAGTTCAGTTCATTCATTAATGTAAATGGAGGTAAGGTGTTGTTAATGCAATCAGGTTTTTAAGTATTAAAAAAGGATCTGCCTTCCATAATGTCAGATAATTATGAAATTGTACGTAATACTGTTCATTTAGCTAAATTTCTCATTTCTTATGCATTAGGAGTTCTTATTGGAAAGAATAAATGACCCATGAGAAGTTTTAAATAACTTATTTCATTGTTGAAATTGTGATATAACAATTTAAACAGGAAGTTAGCATTTTTGAGCCAGAACAGTATGAGCATAGGTTTTCAAATATAGAGTAGCTGCTTATAATTTATAGGCTGAGTGAAAGTCAGATTATTGCTGACAATAATATTCTTTAGACACTTTGAATTGATGGTTAATTGAATATTCTTAATTAAGAGTAAACATTTAAGGTTTACGTTCTTCACCAAGAGGTACAGTTATAGAAACCTTCTTGCAACTAATCACCTTCAGAAAATTAAAGTAAACGTGGGGGAATTTAAAAAAAGTGCTCAGTTATGGCATTCATTTTAATTACTGAATGCTCTTGTGTAATATGGAGAAATTTCTGGTTTTTTTTAGCTAATGGAAACCTACTTTTGACAAATAGTCAAGTTAAAAATAAGGTGGCTTTTTCTGTTTCAGCATTTTGGCATATCGGCTGCATAAAATCATATGCATCTACATTACTTACTAATCACAAAGTATGTTGAAAGAAATGTGTTAGAATCTACCTCTGCTAAGTACACTCTGCACCTCAGCTGCGATGTTAAAGTATTCCAAAAGTTGAACAGTATTATAGAAATATCTCAAAATCCCATCTAAAAGCACTAGGATTTTCTGTTTTGCCAGAAGCCAGGCTGTAACCATAAATATCTGTACGTATACTGATGGATATGTTGTGTATATTTTGTATGCCATTGGTGAAAATAACTTCAAGAAACATGGCATTAAATACTCAGAATATTGAACTTCATTATGAGATGAAACGAATTATGTCGACTTCTTGTCACAAAATCAGGAGTTGCCAGACTTCTATACTTCCTGATACATCTACACTCTCAGATAGCCTGCTGAGTCAGTTGAGACTGACCACTTTTGTCATGGATCCACTTTTATGACAATCTATCTAAGTCCTGGAAAGCCTTAAATACCCATGTCTTCCAGCAAATGTTCTCATTTCCATAACCATTTGCTTTAAGTTTACCTTGCTGATGGTGAATCTTTGTTTAAGTCAAACACTTGCAGCTCATTGAAGTCTGTGTTGAGAATTTTTTTGAATGACTAATATCTTCCTCTTCTCTTCTAACTCTGCTTTATTTATCCTCTTCATCAGGAGTTGGAATATCTGATCATACACAAAATCACTCCCTGGTGTTAATACTTCATTCCATAGAAACAATTTATGCTGTAGTGTTGATCACATCTCTCATTACTGACCTATCACTTTTCCTCCTGGGCTAATAACTGTTGGAGTGTTAGAACTATGATGCTATCAGTTGGTGGCTATGGTGGATGGTGCAGAAAATGATGTTACTATTAATCAATGGGAATTTGATGATGTAAGTGCCTCATTATGCAATAACACTGGCTATCATGTTGAAGGATGCTGTAGACATCTACACAACCAACTTTGCTGAAGCTAAAGGTATTATCAATAAACTTACTGGAAGATTGTCTTTCTTTTTTTCAATATACCTTTAATGGTTTGCATTTTTAACCCCAAAACAAGGATATTTATCAATTTTTTCACCTCATCTTATGCTTGGCTCAGATTTCAGTCCATGTTTTTGGCTCTTAAAAGGAGACGTCAGTGTATACTTGAAGGTAACATATGGTAGTTAAACATAATATGTGTAGGCACAAGTTGTTTATCATTACGTGACTCATGAGTTCCATTCAAAAAACTTGAATAACAATGGCCAAGATTGAATTTAGTGCCTCCCTGATTCCTCTCATATGTTATCATAAAAATATTACTTATTTGCTCCAGCATTGCCCTCCAAAATCTCCAGTTGGAAATTCATTTGTTCCCATTTACTACAACAAATGGTGCCCATGAAACTTCCCCTCCAATGTTCAAAAACCTCCCCCTGCAGATAGTTGGGAAAAGTCAAGGACCACTCCTTGTAGGCATTCGGAATGGGAGCATTTATGGTATTTCTAAGTGCCAACTGGACGGCACCTATAAACTTTGTGTTTTTTCGTTGCTTTTAATATGTAATTACCCAGGAAAAATCTTGTATGTTTGAAAATTGATGGTTAAAATGTCATTTGTTAATGGTTTGATGTCTGAAAAGAGAGTTTTATGAAGCAGTATGCTTTTTAATTCAAGTTGCAATCTAAATAATGTTCATCTGAAATGTTTACTGGGTGCTTTTTCTGTTGTCTGTGGTATTTCTGAAATCCATATTATCATACACGCTGTCTTTTGTGTTAATTATGATTTACATCTTTCCAGGCTTGCGGCTTTGAAATCCTTGTGGCACAAGCTAAGTCTTTGCCCTCTCCATGCATTTCTGAACCTACTTCTCCAGTAGATAGCTCAGCTTTAGAGCCTACATGGAAAAAATATCTTAGTAGTTTAGAAAAAAATGGTTACTTTGAGGTGAGAACTTCTAATTGCTGTGGTGAAAATTTTTGAAAAATTTTTCTTCAATTCCTCTGGCCCTTGAAAAGTACAGTATTGTTCTTCATCATATAGTTGTAATCTTTTGTAGTAATGCATCTCTAAAATTTGATGGCAATCCCAAGTATTCAAGCATCTGTTATTTATTTGATGTACAGCATCTATCAAAATGTAACAGCTGGCAGGGTATGTTTTTCTAAGGTCTTAATTGTTGTCCAAGCTGTATTATTTCAGGCATGCTTTACGCCATTGGTTTCATATCTGATTTCACATGCTACTTCTTACAATATTAATTATGATGCTGTGTCATTTTACTGAATTGCTGACTAAATTTCCATGTTTGCCCTACCCTTTCACAAGTCATTTGTCTTGAAGACTGCCTTTGAAACATTCAAGTGCCTTTTGAAAATATTTCAATTGAGAAATAAGTAGAATGCTAATTCAGGACCTTATTTTCTGTTTGTTGTATTATTTCAAAAATTTTTGAGGAATTCTTAATTTGGATAAATTACTGAACTTCCTAGAATTCAACATCTAAAATTGTGGTTTTAAATCACTGTTCTTTTTCCGCTCCATGGTTTGAGGCTCAACTATGTGGACGTTGATTTTCTCTAATGAAAAAATTACTTGGTTTTCTCTACTGATTTATTTTCTTGGTAATACATGTTTTGTACAATGGTGTCATCATAAAATACCTGATGATGACACTGTTGTTCTTGCTGTTGCTGAAGAGGAAACAAATGTTGTACCAAGAAAATGAATCAGTGGAAGAAAATAAGAAATTATTTTTTCATTAGCTCTGTTCTTTTTTTCTAATCAAACTTTTCAGGCATTGCTAAAACATAAACATATTTAGACAGAGAATGTTTGGAATATTTATGGTTAAATACTATGCTAAAACCCTAGTAAGTTAACTACTTGTCATAGTAGCTCATTAAATAACCATTGGAAAAGATTCTAGTGATAGACAATTGTATTAGGTACATACTTCTCAGGCTTTCAGTTCTCTCTTCTATTTTCCTCTCATATGCAATGTAGCAGTTCATTTCTTCTATTGTGTAATGTCTTTTTAAGCTACAATTGCATTATATCAAACCTTAGGATACTTCTAGGGAGTTGGATTTTTGAAAACACTCTGTGCTGCTGTCAAGGTCAAAGTAAGGGCCATTTTTTATATTACTTTGTTTGAGATTTTACTTTGATATGCCTTTTGCCTATTATAAAAGCTGTGTGAATTGTATCTCAAAACAACGTGGAGTGAATTCAAAGGAACAACTTGCTCCTTTCCATTAAATGCTTTATACTGCTTTTTTATATGTAAAGGTTAATGTGAGCTAATACTGTTTGATTATGGTTGTAGTTTTACAAATTTATGTCGCAAAATGTCTCTCAGAAACTTCAACTTTGAATGGTTAGCATTTAATAAAAGCAATTCTCATGAAATTTATTCAGGCAAACTTGTGTCATGATAATCTGACTTTTCAGTAATTCATGTGTTATTTTACAGAATTTACTTCCTGGTTCCAAAGAGCACAGCCTAAAGCTCAAGGAGGCTCAGCAATATTTTTCAATGGCAATAGGTAATCAGCATAAAAGCAATATTTCTAGTCAAAGGGGACAGCCACCATCTGGTGCTGATATATTGTCTCTCCTTAAGAGCCTAGATATTGATGAGGACGTTTTGAAGAAAGAGCAATCCACACTGGCTCCCGCTGATGGTAAGATTTTTTTCAATTTATTTATAGGCGACATATTACTGCATGTATAGCTTGGCTGCAAGTTTCTGGCATTTCAATGAGTGGAACAGCATGAGACTAAGGCCGTTTTCGAACTTGGCAAATCAAGCAATCTTGCCTTGAAACCTAGTACGCATCGAAAGCTATGACGTCATGGACGCATCATCATCATGCACTTGTTCACTAGCTATCGAGGAAAGATACCAAGTCAACGAAAAAGGAGACTTGTTATGCTTGCTAGGTTTTAAGTTAGAACTCGGGGTGTGATAATATGGGTTTGTATGGAAAATAGAAGTGGAGAAACTTTCAAATGAATACTATTTTATCATTACTACGTATATTTGTGTGATATTTATTATTTTTTGCGGAAAAATAGATGAATTTGCTATATTTACAGGCTTTTCAAATGTGAATATACTCATAAAAGATTTGGTACCTAATGGTTGTGTGAATAATTCCATACATTGTAGATGTACCGTCCTTGTTTACTTCATTGAACCTGCAAACTCTATCTTCCTTACCCTGGAAGGAAAAGAAATGAAATGAAAAAATGATGAAAGAAATTATATGAAAGAATTATGGTTCGATGGAAAGTACTGTAAGGTAGCCATAATTTCATTGGCAGCATTATTTTTAGCTAACGAACATCATAATTGTTAATAACGTTGACATTGGAGAGGTTTTCACTGCATTCATCAAAGGAAGGGGACAATAAACCATTAGAGTAAATGTAATTTGTTTTCAACTTAATTACCTATGTTAGTTACAACGCGTATTTATCAGTTATCAGTCGAAGATCATAGGTAAATATTTTATTCAGAGTGTAATATATCAAAATACTGTTACCTGTTTTTTCATGTAGACAAGAAATATTATAATGCCTTTTTGTGCATAAAGACGTCTGTGGTGAAATACAGTGAGTGATATGTCGTCCACTTCAGCAGGCCCTAGCAATCGAAGCATAATAGTTATTCACCACATAATGGGATATGAGAATTATTTTATTCATAAGCAATAAGATTTAAAAAATTATATTCCCTTTTTATTTGTCGCATACGGATGGGAAGCATTTTAAAGAAGGAATCGACTTCCATTAACCACAAAAATTATGGACATGGATGGCGCTTTTCGTATGTTTTACGAGATGAAGGCTGCATGATGTCTCTTCCATCATAAAAGGGCTACGAAAGTGTCAAGTAAGCATTTCACTATGCTTGCCTAGGTATCAAGATATCTTGATATCAAGTTAATTAGGCGTTTGCCAAGTTTGAAAACGGCCTAAAGCTGTGAGGTTGGTAATAAACCTGAGAAGTCTTTGTATAGCACAGACCATTCTCAACTTACTTAACACTTTCAACACGGTGGCATTTCTTTCGAGTTTTGCCGATGACTGAAATTTTTTTTTGCAGTTTTGGATAGTATTTATCTCAGCGATAATTATTTGAGCAATGAAAATTTTGAAAAAAATAATTTTTAATTTGAAATTGAAAATTTTAAAATTGATGACTATTGTCGTTTGCCGCCACCGGATAAAACTAAGGAGCTTGTCGTGCATGGTTGCATACTCAAATAAATTGGCGAATTTTTCGAAATTACGACTTTTACTTTTTACGACCTATTTATTTCAAATATGATAAGTTGTTTGATAAAATTCATACTTAAGACACCTAACCTTTACATCACCTAACCCACCAATGAAAATGAATATACATTATCTTCTTTCATGATGAGGTGACTGAAGGTTATTTTGTACTAGAAATGAAAATTATGAAATAAATCTATGTAATTTATAGTATTACACCCATATCTTGAATCACAAACAAACATTAAGAAACCCAAATCATTATGGAAAAAACCCAAAAAATTTATATTTTTATATAATATAAACATTAAATACACAATGGGAAACACACTATATAATATACAATAGGTAAATATAAAATACTCAATACAAAATATGAAATATACAATAAGGAAATATAAAATATACAATACAAAATATACAATATATAATCCATAATATGCAATTTAAAATAGGAAGTACACAAAACAATTATAAAATGTATGAAAGGATGTTAATTTTTATTAACATCGTATATTTTTGTGGAATTCTACGAAACACGTCTTCAGACAAAGATAAGGGCATCCCTCACAGGCAGGGCAGAAATATTTGTGTCCTTCCTAAACCCTCTAGATGCACAATACGTACAGCTTCGTTGGAGGACACGTTTTCTCTTTACGTCAACATCATGTGTCTCAGGGAAGTGCCTAGATAATCCAGTTCCTTGAAGGCAGGCCGGGTGAGGAACGAGGGATGGGTTCAGAGTAGGAAGGACTGAGGAGGGTTCTGATTACGCAATGTCTGAAATCGTGAAGGGATACTTTGGGATGGGTTTTACGGAAGAGGAAGTAGCTATTTACTAAAACAAGGTGAAGTATGTGAATTCCCAGTTTCTTATACCGTTTTAGAGACTTACACTCTATGGGACAATATGACATCATTTGATCATAGTGATTGATGCCACTCATTGACTCATTGTAGCGAGCAATGGCCTCTGGCTTGGAAGTGACACCACTACCTCGCCGTCAACGGACATCGACCATGTCACCCCCGAATTTGGAGCTGATCATCAGTATGTCCCGCTTATCCTTCCACTTCATTACACCGACTCCTTCGGTACTGACAACACTCACTACCTCACCCCATTTTAGTTTGTTTGCCAGGACGTGCGGTGGATTTCCCCTCCGGTTAGCTCTAAGAGTTCCATTACAATAGGTCCTTCGCTCAAGCAAGCGGTGGGCCAGGTCAACACTGTTATAATAATTGTCCATGAAAAGAGATCGCCCAGAGTCTAATTTTCCTTCCATCAACTTCCACACAACATTGTTGACATGGCCAACCCCACCTACATCACAGTCGGAGGACCCAGTGTAAACAAGAAATCTTAGAACTAATTCGGATGGTTCGGTGAGCATATATAGTTTGATACCGTACCTGTGTCGCTTACCTTTCATATACATACGAAAGATAAGCCGACCCCTCCAAAGAACCATGGATTCATCTATGCACCGTCGCTGTGTCGGAGTTACTATGTCGTCCATTGTCTGGTGGAATAAGACAATAAGGGGCCTTATTTCATACAGTCTGTCAGACGGTTGCGGCTCACTGTGACCAGGATTACTTGCAAAATGCAAAGCTTGCATGATCGCGGTGAACCTGTCCCGACTAATAAATTTCCTAAAGCAAGGAAAGTTGAAAAAAGGGTCTTTATTCCAATATTCTGATATCCTGCTCAACGGGCATGAGCCCATATGATACAGAATGCCCAGAAACGTCAAAAATTCCACCGATGTGAGCGGCTTCCATTTACTTATCCTTGCCTCAGGAAATGTATTAGCCGAGACTAAAATGTGTGCTTGTTTATTGTCTCAGTCACAATCAAGTCCATCATGTCTTCTGTCAAAATGAGATCAAAATATTTCCTAGCGTCATCTCCAGGGTCTTGTATTTTTAGGCCAGGGGAGACACTGAAGGGGAATGCAGGGTTTTCTGGTCTTTTGTCAGTCCAAGTGTTTGTTTTGGTCGCAGTCCTTGTCGTCAGGGGAATAAAAGAGTAATTGAGATGGCAGTTATGGTGTTTTGGGATCTCTTTCATGTAGTTCCATTTCATGCACATAGATTTTAAACCTGAAGAAGGGAGCTGTGATGCCACTTAATTGTTGTCATGGCAAAGGAACTATGTACGTTGGAGAAATCCTAAAAAATCTTCACTGCCAGTTTGCTAAATGAGTTATCATATTTCTCGAATGTTAGTATACATGTTTAATTGTATTAATGGAGATTTATTGTGTATGGCTTGTTGGTCTAGAAGTGTCAGGCATTTGAAGTGTGGCACATTTAATAAGTATACTTTTCTCTGATGCTTTAAGTTTTTCAACCTGCCAAAGGGTGAACCCCCATTTCTAACTATGTTCTTCTTTGCAGAGTCTATATGTTTATTATTATTTACTTAGAGTTATTGTGGTTATTACTTTAACCGGCATTATTACTATGAGTGGTAAGGGGTCTAAATATGTCATTTTGTTTAGCCTTGCAACATGAAATGGTGATGAATTAAATGTCATATTGTTTTCTCACTATAATGTGGAATACCATGCCCGTAACTAGTGAAAAAAGATGAAACTAATGAGGCACTCTCCTAATGTGAGGCTTATTATTCTGAGGCAGGTTATGTACATGCATAATAACTTAGCCAAAAAAGTGTGGTTTGTGTAGCAGAAATTTTTCTCCTTTGAAACCAATTTTAAAATATGTAATCCTTCTGGTCACTAAATTGTGTACTTCAAGGTTTATGGTGCCATGCTTATGCATGGACAAAAAAAACTTTTTCCTTATTACATCCCAAGAAAATTGGGATACATCTTATGTACCATCTAATAAAGTAGTTTAAATTACAAATGCATTAATCAATGAAATAAATTATTTGAATTAACTTTCCATATTACTAAAAAATTACTTGAATTATAGTTTTACTTACATGGGCGACCCAATATTTCTTAACCGAGATATGATGCAAGAGGTTAAGTGTATCCATTTATTGAGACACTAAAAGCAACACTACTCAAACAGTTTAGTTTTTTTTAAGAATATGTACTTTCATTTATCTCCAGATGACTCTTGGCTTGAGGTAACAGTAGAAGAATTGGACTCAATGTTAGATGAGAGGTATGGTGTTCCAAAGAGTTTGAATGTTGGAAGTGAAACAGATGCATCCTCAGTAGCTGCCCGGGTGCAGAAATTTCTTAACCATGTTTCTGGGCTTGAAGGTGCTGAGTTTCCCAGGTAAGTGTCTCCAAAAAAATGATGCAGCACCATTTAATAATCATTCAGTGTGGAGTATAGGTGATTTTCTGCTACTTATATGAATTTCTGAGGCAGGGAATGTGAATGTTTTTATCAGGGATGGGTCAGTAGAATATTCTGTGTAGGAAATGCGTAATCTATGTGTATATTCTACTGTGGAATATGTAATGTAGAATATTGCTAATAGTAACATATTCTACGTCTAGAAAATTAATTTTACATATACTGCTAAGGAAATGATCATGATTATTGGAAAATTTTATTTTCAATATACTAATACATTTTAATAATTAAACCTATATTTAGTGCATTTTCAACTTAAATAGCCTATTACAAGCCTACCATTGCTAGGCCTGCCAGGAAATCAATAACTATCCAAGACTTAACTTTTTAAATGCCAAATTATCCATGAGTCAAAGCAATATTTTATAGATTGATTGGTGTAGGCCTGAGTCATTTGTAGCCTCTTCATATCATTTTTAAAATTTTGTATGGCAAGTACTTACAATTAGTTATATATGCAGTAGGCTAGATTAAGGATTATATTAACTGGTATTTTATTTGTAGTGAAATTATGTCCATTGCCACTAAGTGAAACATTTTAGGAAGTATATTACTGCGCCTCTATCAAGGCCAAGAGAAAGTTACCATCAAAAAACAACTTAAGAGCTGTATGTTTACTCGTTATTTCAGGGCTAACTGCTCTCTTTATTGCTAGTTCCCTTTCAGACAGAGGAAGGTGTGTCTATTGTTTTAAAACTACAATTATTATGTATTTTTTGGAGTTCTACGGAATGATTACAACATAATACAATTAGAAAATGTCAAGAATAGGAATACAATACAGCCACATGGAGAAAAGATTAGTCTCCAAGTTGTAAGATTAAAACAATAAAACTATAATTTTTGGTCGTGTTAAGTCTCATCTTTGACAAGTTGGCATTTAGTGTTGTTTTATAGTATTAAATTTGGAGATGTCATATAGGACAGTGTAGGCCTTAGTTTTTAATGCCTATCTTGAGTTATGTGGGACTGATAGATATTCAGCTGGAAACACTAGGGCCATGCATATATAAAGTTTCTTGAGTAGGCGTAAATGTTTACGTTTTTAATTCTATGAACATAAATGATTGACACACCCCCTTTTGAGGTGTAGCCATACCTATCTAAAATTTCATCTAAATTCATAAAATAACATATGTTTTTGAGCATATTGTTAAATATCAGCTACTGGTAGTAGAATAATAATGAAAAATACTGGTAAGTAGGGATAACATACACTCCCCTAATCAATTAAAAGAAGTTACTGTTTAATAATGTTTTTATTTTCCAATGGCTAATATTCATCAGATTTGACATCCTCAAGCTAAGTGTCAGGTAGATATGAAGTAACCTTTTCTTTCTTCTTTCAAATGTAAGCCTGTTCCTTAATGGGCAGTGTACATATGACCAGTTGCTAAACACTCTTTCAAGTTGTGCAGAAGATGCAGGGACATTAAGTAATTTATTTGCCAGATTGCTTAAGCCTGGATGCTTGCGTTTAGCAAGCTCCCAAAAGGTTGATGGACTTTTGATGCCCTTGTTTCTCAGTACATGATAAACACTGTCTTTGCTGTCACTGATGAATTTTGCTAGGTCTTCCAACCCATCTCCATCAAGTTGGTCGAGCAGGAACTCTTCCACCCATGACAAGTATTATGTTTTATTTCTGTGAATTTCATTCTGCTGAGATTTGAGATATTAAAAATTGTCCTCTAACAATTTCCTAAAAAAATATACTATTTTATAACCTTACACTCATCACGCTGTTCTGTAATCAATCTCTTCCCTCGATATGTTGGGTGCAAAAAGTTTGCAGTTAAGCCATATATTGTGATGGCATAGTCTCGCCTTTTTCAACTTTTTCTTCAGGTTCAGGATAACCATCTGGCAAGTTCAATTGAAACCACTCCTCTGCTGCATCAGCAATACTGAACTCCGTCTGTTGACACTTGTTTATTAGAATGCATACTGGCTCAAATAACTTGATCCCATCATCATCTTCTTTCATGAAGTTTTCATCAAATATTAACTTTGGAGCTGTTTGTTCAATTTTTATCCCTTGGCCAACTACTTTCCTCATTGCTGCTAGGTTATTCTTGAGGCAAAGAAAGGCATCTCTATTGCTACACCAATGCATTTCACAAGCCAGTGATATGCGGTGGCCACCAAATGCAAGAAGACGGACTTCTTGATCAGCTGAAGTAAAAGCTTTCAACACAGTATTTATCCTTGATGCCACCTCAGCTGAGACAAGTTCCTTGGTCAGAAGATTAGCAGTGTGGGAATTGCAAGTAACATACCATAGGTCAATTATTTTGCCCATTTTTATCATGTAAGTGGCATTGTTTGAGCATACAGCATAAAGTTCTGAAGTGTACATATCTCTTGCATCAACCATTGCTTGTGAAACTATGTCTTTAAGGGCATCTCCAGTTTCCCTCTTGCCAGAAAGATCCCATGCATTAAGGAAACCCACCTCACCTGCTGCATTGTGTATCATTGCAGCTACATTTTTGGTATTAGCTGCCTCATTCTTCCACCAGGAGTACAGAATATGTACCAAAATTTAGTGATGTGCGGCACTCTTCATACTCTTTGTCAAGAATAGTCGTTGCCAGAGTTTTTCGCTGTAAAGGCCTGTATGAAGGTCGTAAGGTCTTAACAAAGTTTTTAAAGTGATTTGATTCCACAATGCTGAAAGGTATGTTGCAACCAATAATAAATTTTCCTAGTGCACAGTTGGCAACTTCATTCTCTGCCTGCGACATCTGATCAAAAAAGGCAATTTTTCCCGTATTAAAATGCAATGTTAAAACCATTTCTTTAGGCTTCTCATATTCAAGATCCCTGTCAACAGTTGAATGTCCTAAGTCATGTTGAACATTATTATCACTACTATCAGTGTCATCATTGCTGATAGTTAACTTCTCATTACTGGTACTAGTAAAATTCAAAGATGACAAATTAATTGATGATGCTGATGAATCTGGCCTTTCAGACAAGGTAACATTTTTAGCTTCACTAGCAGTAGGAAGGGTGAGGTTATCTACAACTTCCTTTTCATTGATATCAGTAACTGTATATCTTCTTTTGGCATGCTGTGGCCTACCTGCCATTTTGGAAACTGGTCCGGGAATAACTGTGATTGGTTAATGGATAAATTGCTTCTGATTGGCCATTGTATCTATGGTGGCAAATTTAAATAATGAATAGCTGTAGCTGTAATACCTTTAGTTTGCATTCTTTTCATTGGAACATGCAAATGGACTTTAAAATATATCACTAATAATTATTAATTTTCCTGTAAATTTAATAATATATAAACTAGAAATTGAAATATTAAATATTTGAGGAAGAGAAGGTGTTAAATGGTTCGTTAAATGCGAGGTCAATGTTTTGTAATCACTCTGGGTTCCTCCATCAGGGCAAGTCACAACTAATTATTTGTAAATACTCTAATTAAATAATAGAGTTAATAAAATAAGGGAATTATAGTTATTAAAACTGCAATATAGCAATGATTTAGGAAGACTAACTTTATTTGTTCAAGGTAATGTAATTTTGCAACCATGAAATCAATGTAATAGGTACTTTATTTTTTTAAATTGTAATTTTCTACATTTTATTAAACATAAATCATTATTTTACAGACAAAAAAATAATCGACATAATATTCTACAAAACCTACACAATATTCTACATAATCTACATTATCTACACTATTTTCTACGTGTATGTAGAAAAATATTATTCCACGTGTAAAGACCCAACCCTGGTGTTTATGTAATTCATTATATAATTATCAGTCATGGATGCAGAAAATTGAATGTTTTACTGATTTATTTCTTTGTGTCCTCTCCTAGAAAATAAGCTCTTTTTTGATCTTTTATTTTCATACATTGATGAATTCGTGTAATATTGCTCTCCTAGCTGTTAATATTGCCCATAGGAATTTTTTTGGTGGTATTACCCCATATAAGCCTATGATATTGGGAAAAAATGTAAGTCCAAAACTTTTTGCAGATGGAATGAGGAGGGGACTGCCGAGGAAACTCCTAACGATCCAGGAACATCAGTAGCCGAGAACTCGTCTTCTGCAAATAAAGTTGACTTTGATGCTGATCTGTTCTCCTGTGCAGTGAAGGATATAGTTGGTGAGTTTACATTGCTATTTTTAATTACCATTTTTATTGATGCACTGTACACTCAGGCGTGATTGAGGTGTTTTTTTTTCAGCAAGGGCTATTATCAAATGTTTCCATTCTACATATTTTTCTTTTTACGTGGAAACTTTTGATTTGAAACTGATAAAATAAGTTTCTATAGCACATTTCTTCATCTACATACTACCCCGCGAGCTGCGGTTTGGGCGTGTGGCAGGGGGCGGTAGATCACCAGCCGTGTAAAGATGTAAAAGTTTTGGAGGTGAAATGGTGACATGTCTTATGAGAGTGTGTTTGGAGGAGCTTAATTTCTATTGTGGTCGCTTATTGTGCACGGAAAGAACGAGTTTTTGTTCCTATCTGTTTGGCAGAGTATCTCTCTTATTTCATCGCATCTGTCAGATCTAGAGATGTAGTGAGGCGTCATAGTAATAATATTCTCTATGTCGCTCTGAAAAATATCAGTTCTGAATATCTCAAGCAGCCTAAGCCTAGCGTGCAGCCTCCGAGTCTCCAGGGGATCCCACCATAATCCCTCTAAGAGTTGTGTAACGCTATGTGTTCGTTCGTTGCAGTTTTTAATGAAGCGTGCTGCTTTTCTTTGTACATACTTTGTTTATTTTTTTGGATAAATCTTTACGACCAGGGTCCCAAATGCTCACGGCGTATTCGAGGCGTATTTAAACTGCTTGTCTGGAGAAAATTAGGCCAAAAACAGTAGGTGTAATTGAATTGACCAAATACAGAGGAAAACTAGATAATTAGAGGGAAACAGATGCAAATATTTTTTTGTTGTTGATTAGATATGATGTCTGTAATTTCTATTGCAATAAACATTTGAAATCTAATATTAAATAAGTATTTCCAATTTCCCTCTGTAATATTATTCCTTTTCTGTTCACATTATTATTACTTTTAATTTTTTACATGTATGTGATTTACATTTTCACAATTTTCAGAAAATAAATAATCTAAGCCACAGTGATGGGCAGCTGACTGGGAGTATGTTGTTAAATAGCATTGTTTTGCTCTATTGTGCTGCCCACATGGATGATGTGTGTGGGAAAACTAAGTTTTGAACGTATCCATTGTTCTCTCTTGTTGAATCATTATTGTATAACCTGCGGAATTGGTATGGGGCCAGATCAACTTTTATGAAGGAGTTAAACAGTTTTTGGTTGTGATGAGGTTTAATGTATGTTGAATTTCTGTTTCTTTTTTTGGCATGATTTTTACTGTTTTATGTGATGATATATTTCATCCTTTTGTAAAGTCTGAGGAATGTTGGAGAAGCTAGCACTACTTGTTTTTTTCCTATGAGGAGAACTGGTGCTGTGACTAACATGTCTTAGCTTTTATTTTAACTACTCCTAGATTATTCATGATTTTTCTGATGAGTTGATTTATTTTGACTTTCAATGGTTTGATTTGTAGTTCTGATTCCATTTCTTATCAAATTTACTCTTCTCTATTTTTATTTCTTTTCTTTGTCTGGATATTTTTAAGGCTCATGCTTTTGATTCCAGGAATCTTTTTAAAATATTTATAAACAAAAAATGGGGAGCAGAAAGCTCTGAAATACTTCCACTTTCAAAATAATGTGCCCTGAATTGAATTTGGATGTTTACTGGGTACAAGAGGTGGTATTTCCATTCCATAGTGGAGAGCAGGAGGCTGCAAGTCTGCCACGTAGTGTGAGGAGGCTTGACTAATACTAAGTCACGTGCCTTTCGAATGCAGGCACCTGTGGTCTATTTTTGTGTGTGAGTCATCCATAGTCTTCTTGCTGTTTATTAAAAACACCCTAAATTTTAGATAAAATTTTCTTATTATCCATTCTTCATTAAAAGAGGTACAATTTAATTATCACTAAAGGCAGTCAAATGGAGGTACAGTGTTTGGTTGAAGTGGTTTGTGTCGGTTTTGTTTTTTATTTGATAATTTACCCATATAATTTTCAGATCTCGTCATTCCCGAAGATAATTGGGACTTGGAATCTTCAAATTCAGAGTCTGGAATGAGTTCATATGAAGATGAGGGTGTTGGCACCTCTAGAGGAAAAAGTAAGTTGTCGGTGATTGTTTTAGTGGTATTTAAACTATCTAGATATTTAATCATACATCATATTTGAGTGACAGGTGTCTATTTTTAATTTGTTTAAGAACTTAAATTTACCACATAAATACTACTCAATGTTGAATATTCTGAGTCTTAAGGGCGAATATTTGATCACTATTTGTGATTAAACTCCCATTGTCAAGTATATATTGAGTTCTTTTAACATTTGACTTGGTAGCCCGCGGTATCTCATGCCACTGTCCAAAAATGTTTAAATGGAACATGTCATTCCTTACATAAATTGTTCCCAGGTGTCCGTCTGAGCAAGGATTTTGGCTGCTGTCAACGTTTCAATGGAATACCCCTCCATGATCTTCAGAGCAATGATTCCCAGGACATTATTATACACTTATATACCTGTCTAATCGAGGGGTGGCATTGTTGTCTCCTTTTTTTTTATTAATGGTTTCCATTCCCTGCTCAGGGTGTATCCAGAATCCTGACTTTCGGAAACCTTGGCAGCAGCTAAAATCCTTACTCGTATGTAAATCAGAGAACAATTTATATATTTAATTTGCAGAGAAAGAACAAAATCTTATATGTCATTTCTTGTTATAAATTGATTAAATGTTGTTTGGTAATTAAGGAGTGTTTGTTTTTTTTGCACAATAATGCCTGGCATAAGTTTGCAAGAAAATGTTGTTCTGTATTTTTGTTTCCCAGTTTTTTCTGAGTTTAAAAAAAATTGATTATTTGATTTCTCTGGTATGATAATTCAGAAGTAATATTTATCACCTATAGGTTATTATTTGGGGAGGTTACTGACTGCTTAGGTTTTCTGTGATATAATGGCCAGCTGGATAGTTTATGTAGGATAATTTGTGGAAATGGAGGAAAGCTGAAGAGAAATACAGTATCTCCATTAGCCTACTCTCAATGAATACCTTTCAGTGCAGTCTTTCATTCCCAATATTGATGTAATGCAACTCCTCCTGGCAAAGTATTTCATTTGGAGCCTGATGGAATAAATGGCCCTACCTCTTTCTAAAGGGCATTCATTGCAGCTACGAATTAGCCGGTGATGTCATATGTCCTCTTTTGCTTAGTTGGTTTTTTTTATTTTTGGGAAATCCTGTTTTTATTGTGTAATATGTATTGGAAATGAGGATTCAGTTCATCTCCAAAAGGCTGGGCAAAAATTGTTTTGCTGATTATTAAAAAAAAAGTATTCTACCAGTTAAGGTAGGTTTTGCTGAATGTCAGAGAATCTCCTCTCTGTTTTCAAAACTTTCCAGGGCCTACCTATCTCTAGTATATCATTTTTTGCCTCAGCATACGATCTGCCCTTCTTCATCTTGTCCATGAAACCTATACTCCTTCCCCTTCCCCTCCTGCCCAACATTCTTCCCTCTATCACATTCTTGAGCAACCTCTCACCCCTTCTTACATCCTCTAGCCACCTACTCTACCGATCTCAAATTTCAATCAAAAATTTTCCTTTCCTCACCCACCATCTCAAGCACTTCCTCATCAGTCTTCCTCTCTGTCCACCTCACCTTCTCCATCCTTCTCCATACCCACATCTCAAATACCTGCAGCCTATTCTTGTCCTCCTTTCTGGGTCCACGTTTCAGCAACATACAACGCTACACTCCATATCAAGCTCTTCACCAGCCTCTTCTTCACATCCTTACTCAAATGTTCCCATCATCAACTCCCTTCAATTACAAAACGCTTCCTTAGCTAGGGCTATTCTCTTCCATATGTCTTTGCTACTATATCCGTTTTCTTCTAGCATACTACCTAAGTAATTAAAATGCTCTACTTGCTTGAGATGGTGTCCTCCAACTTTAATCACTAGCCTAGCTTTCTTTGTCCTAGAGAATCTCATTACTTTTGTTTTCTTATGGCTTATCTTCATTTTGAATATCCCTCACTGCATCTCTAAAGCATTTACCAAGGCTTGCAGTCCCTATGAATTTCATCTAACTAGTGCCTGATTGTCTGTGAATCTAGCCAACTTTATCAGATACCCTCCCACTTTGATTCTGACCTCAAGTTCTTCCCATGCCTGTCTTACCATTTCCTCAGCATGAATATTAAAAAGCAATGGTGACAACAGGCATCCTTGCCTCACCCCGCAACCTAAAGTTGCCCACCCTGATTCGCCGTCAGCCACCCCCACCTTTGCCCTTTGCATTATATATAAGTTTTGTATTAGTCTTCTGTCTTGCCGATGTATTCCCATTTTCCTGAGTATCTCCGTTAGTTTATTCCAATTCACCCTGTCAATAAAGCTTGTGAAAACAGCCTAATTATACTCTATGTTTCTCTCTATAAGTGTTCTCATCACTGCAATCGCATCCTGAGTTGACCTACCCTTCTGGAACCCAAACTGCTCATCGCCCGAGTAGCTATTGGCCTTACTCTTCAATTAAAGAGTTGTAAAATTATTTGAATAATTACACATCACAGTAATTACCTTACACATTTTGCAAGGAATGATGTGGTCATCAAATTGGCCTTTTTTTCTTTTGCCTATCCCAGTCCTATTAGCTTCAGTGTTTCAGTATGTCTTCCTGTTTTTAGGTGTCACAATTATGAAACACTTTTGGCAAACACTTTCCATATTTTGATTAAGATTGTATTTTATCCTTTGACTATGTGTAATCATGTGTTTAAAAATTATCCTGAGTCCTTAAAAAAATTGTCTCCTCATGAGAGCAATTACAAGTGAAGAGTCATGGTGTTTCCGGCTCATGACAATATTTACTTGGATATATGATTTTGTTTCTTATAGGAAATGGGCATAAGAGTAAAATCCAAGAATATATGGAGCAAATGGATAAAGAATTAATGGACACTACCTTGGCTGAAAGCTTTATCAAAGCTCCTCCCAGAAAACGAAAACAAGCCAAAAATGTAAGTTTCGTATTCATCCATGACAGTGATAAACTTCATTTCTCCATTTATCATGTATGTGGTACACTAATATGTACTTCTTAGTTGGTAATGCATACCTACTAAGGTATATGTACTTATTAAGGTAACTCAGTGGTATATTCTTCACAGTTTCCTAAAAAAGATTTTTTTTGCACTGCAAAAATTGCAAAAGTTTTTTTAAACAGTGGAAAACTCTGCTAACTAGGAAGCAAATGCAGAAAATTTCTTGGGTGTTCCACTAGATCGAGGGCTTCATAATTGCCCATGTTTCAAGAACCGACTTGCTCTCCATCTTCAGGGCTTGTAAATGCTGTTAAATTTGGCTATTTATTTCCAACAATTGGAATCAGGTGTCTCCTGATAGGTTCATTTGCCTGAATTGCCATATATTGATTTCATCCCTTACCCCTCACATTTTTCCTGTGTTTAATACAGTAGAATTTTGTTGTAGTGCAAATTTTTGTAAAATAAATGTTGTACAGTGGTGTACATTGTTAATGTACATTGATGCAGGGAACTGATGAAAAAACCATGCTCACAGATGTAAAAATCTTGTAACATAAAATTTGATTAAATGGTATTAAGTAATGGTATTATGGCACTACTAGATGCCCATATTTCTTTGTTAAATAAACTGAAGATGATCCTGCTTTTTGAGTAGTGAGGCACAGAGAATGCCACTCCATTCAAACCTATGTGGAATTTTTACTCAAATTCAATTTAGAAAGAATAGAGAATACTTTGAAGTCATTTTATGCGATAAAATTATAGAAAAACGACACAATCAGGGGTAATTATGACAAGTAAAACCTGTTTTGAAAGATAAGTTAATTTATCGCTTTAATGAACTCTCATGTAGTTAATAAAGGGGTGTTTTCAAACCGAACACTGGTCACTTGTCAAGGAAAATACGATGAAGCGTTAAAGTTTGACAGATATTCACACCACACCAATCACAATGCAGCCAAAGAAAGACATCCAATTATCCAGTGACCATCCTGTTTTCATTGCTTTCCCATTCACGTTTATACACCCCATCGTGGTTTTTGCTTGTTACTTTTCTTTGGGGTGTATAGAGCGCTTGCAGCTGGATTCCAGAAATTCATATACACTATAATATGCTGTGGTTAAGAGGATCTGATTTTAGTGTTTTTGGAAAGATGAGATGGATGGGAGAGGTTTCAAATTGGCCTATTAATTGTTATAAATATTGGAAGCTGTATGATGTAGGTCTTACTGACCAGTGGAAAGGGAATAATGATTTTTGTGAATAATCTTATGGATACCATTATTGTGGGGGTGAATTTTATGACTGGTGGGGAGAAGGTGGTGGTTTTTGTTTAACAAAGATAGAACACCATACCCATTTCAGACCCTGATGATGGCGTAATGTGCTGAAACCATGGTCAGTGACGAAAATAAAAGTGGGAAATTGTACCATGGTTTATTTTCAAATATGGAAATCCATAGGTTCCACAAACTTTGTGCCAATACACTCTCTTTTGTTAAAGATAGAGCAGTTTAATTAAAGACATCCTGTAGTGGCTAGTTACTGGGACATGTAATGACATTCCATTCCTGTGATTCTTGAGAACCTTGACAAAAATATTATTTTTCCACTGGTTAATCTGGATTACTCCTTGATTTTGAAACCCTAAATTGAGTGACCATCCTGTTTTTTATACTTTCCCATTCATGTTTACTTAACCTATGGCATAAGGCATTGTGGGTATGCAAAGCTCTTCTTATGTTGCAAAAGAAAGCAGAGAGGCTGATAACCAGCTCTGGCCACCGAAATCATTGCAGTCCAATTTTTTGCTAGTTAAAATTGATATCAATATTTAATCTGTACATTTTCAATGTCTAATTTATGTTATAAATAATTTAAATAAATTTACACTTAGATCCCATGTACATGATCACAACACCATGTCAAAAAGTAATATCAATATTACTCAATGCAGACTGAAAAAAACTGTCCATCAGTCAGACAACCTTTCACTAAAATTCTTTGATAAACTACCTCATTCCACTATAGTAACCAGTTTAGGCAGGTTTTGCAATGCAATTGAGGAAAGGCTAATTTTAAACCCCTTTTACTAACTGGAGGAATTTTTTGAACTTCACTTTTCAAGGGTGAATCTGTAGTTTGTGTCCAAGGTATTTTTTTTATTTTTTTTCTTTATTGTATTCTTATGACAACATCTATAGTAACATGTGCTACTGTTATTGATCCATCTACACACACTTCTAATTTAATAATTACTTAAGTTAAATACATAATTAAATTCATCGGTATGTTCTACTCTTGGATATTTAAACCGACTGCAGCATCAACAATGTGGAGATGAACTACCGTATTTACTCGTGTAAGCCGCGCCCTCGTGTATCCCACACACCCTCATTTTCGGGCAGGCTCGTGAGGAAAAAATTTATTTTTATCAAAACATCAATTTTTTGCCTTTGAGCCTTCATCATTTTGTCATTACATGAATGCACGTTCTTTAATAGAAATTCTGTGCCAAAGTTAAGTTTTGATGTACATCTTTCTCATGAATTTATTGCGTTACGTTTTAATATCGTCACGATACACAGCCCGTTTTATTGTGAATCTTTTTCTACTAACATCACACAGTAATAACAGTTGTATACAATATATATGTATACAACAATCATATCATCCAGCTATAAAAATGGCATCTGTTCGAAATATAATATCCAATTATAATAATTGCAGAACTACAGTAAAACCCCCTTATAAGGAATTCGCCCGGATCGGAAAAATGACGACTTCGTTGTACGGAGGTTCGTAGTAGGGGGGTTATGTCTAGGTTGCGTTGTCGCGGGAGCAGCCAAGAGTTCGTGTTGCTTTAGGACGCGACTCACATTAATTTCACAATCCAGTTTCGACGGACATGATAATCATAACTCTAATGCAGTATACCAATTATGATTACTCACGGTAATTGATAATAAAATCTAATCGGATAATCCATTCATGTTCCATTTCAAAGTAGATTTGGCTCTCGGTAGTATTGAGCAATAATTGACTTTTTTGATCAATTTTATTCAGAACAAATTTTTTATACTTTAAGATCTTTTGGATGAAAGTAATTATTTAGGCACATGATTGATTAACTTAGCGGCTATTTCGGGGTAATAACGGTACAAAAAAACAGGTAGTATCTATGTATTGTGTTGCACGTGTGCCCTGGCGCAACCCTCACCAGCCCAGCTGTTTGCCTCAACACTACTGGAAATACGAAGCAATATTGCTATGCTCTCTCTTCACCTTTGGCATTACTTGGTCTTTGCTGTGTCTGGTGTACAGTGTGTGGCATACTTGGCTCTTCCCGCTTTTTTGAGCATCACAGAGCTCTGTGCTGGTGTTTCATGGGCTACATCGCCAGCATTTTAGCATTACCTCTATGAGAAACCTTGAAAGCCACCTCAGAGTTGTGTAGTGGAGGAAAGCCAAGTTACATCAGGTTGTATGGCTGAAAATCAATGCAATTCCATCGTGTTTGGATTTAAATCAATCTGAAACTTTCAAGTATCATGATTATGATATATGTTTTCCATAAATGTTCAGGAAAAACATTATATGTCCATAAAAGTCCATGTGTTAGTCATAGTGCTTGCCTCGGAAGACCCTTCGAGGTCTCAAAGTTTGTTTTGTAACATAATGCGAGTGGAGATAAAGAAACTCAGTCTTGGGCTGAATTTCAGACTTATCTCAATGGGAGGCAAGAAAGGCTTCTCAGGTTTCTGTAGGTTTGGGGGAAGGGCAAAAATGCAGCGAACTGGAAGTAGTCATGCTCAGTCAGGGGCCCAAATCGCTGTGCAGGCATCTCATTATCGCGGTACAGTGCCAGAGGATTGTCGGGATGTGGGCCACTAGTTTCCCGATTTCTCGAATAATAAGCAAAACATAAATACCAGAAGGGTATGAATGATAAGAGAAGGGTTTTTCTGTGGGTTTACATTTCTATCGCCAAAATAATCCATCTCATGGTTGAGTACTGTGCCAGGGAAAATGGTTGATTTTGGGTATACATATGCATTTATATTTCTGATATGCAAAGTACCTATACATTCAAAATATAATCCATGCTGTATCTTTACTCTCTTTCTCTTCATTAGTGAAAACCGTAATTTTTTATCTGTCAGCGATCAATCATATTAGGGAAAATGCCAACGGTCTGCAAATGCTTTTTTTTACAATGTAGCCTGCTCCCCTAACATTTTGAATGAACTTAATTAATACCACACATAGCAAAGATAAGAGCTGAAGGAATGAGTACAGGTTTTTCATCTGTTTTGCTGTTCACTCGGATCATACTGAGACAATGCTCTCATTAACGGCGGGAAAAATCACCCGAACATTACGTCACTGTATAGAGAATAGCCAAACATTATCTCAATGTTGGTTATAACACTAATAACAATAATATGTATGAAGAAAATTTTTAAAGAAATTACTCCTTGTTAAGAAATAAATGCATTAAAAAGAGGTCACTTCCATGTTGAGGCCCTCACATGGACTTCGTTGTACGGTTTCTTTCTTATTTTTTTGCAGATTGAAGTTTTTCCTTCATTTTCCTCCAGTGTCTGATGCACGATTCAGATACCATATTTCCTTCCTGCAGCTCGATTTCCTATTTTTTCGGCATCGGTTATGATATGTAATTTTGTACTCACAGGATACGAGCGCAATTTCTCTTCAGAATTCATTTTTAGGGTGGTAGCTGTAAATTATTTTAAAATGCCAAATGACTTGAACTCGTTTACTCCTCTCACGCATGGAGCGGATAGCATGGAGAGAAAAGCATGTATCGTTAGAAGGTACAATCTCTGAGCATACGAGTCTTGCCACTACGTAACAAATACTTTGTCATGTTTTTACAATGTAGCTTTAATGTGTATGCAAAAGTGGCTGTCTATTACGTGAGAAATGTTGCTACAGATACGTGATACCGAAACAAACTCCGATTACGATTTTGAGAAGACTTAAAGGCACCACACCCCCTTGCGGTAGCTTACAGGATACAATGTAGATACAGATTTGAATATATATCAGTCCTAGAATATGTTACCTTACGTACGATCTATACATGGTAAGTGCTTTGTCACGTGGCGTTTCTGATACAGCCTTTCTTCAAGTATCGTTGTATGCTTATACTTTGATAAATGATGATTTTTATTTCTAATTACTTCAAAATACTTTACGGGGTTTACTACCACACCATACTTACCAATTCACATCGATATATTCACTTTGGAGAAACTAACGACAGGAATTTGAGGTAAAATGGTGCGCGGCTTACATGAAAATCTGGAGGATTCGTGTAAGCCGTGCACCTCCATTTTTTCACCGGCATTTCCAGAAAAAAGGTGCTTGGCTTACACGAGTAAATACGGTAAGCCTAAGTTGACTATTGGTGAATGTAAAAGATGAAAATTAGAGAACACAGGTTGATAAATACAAATTAAAGAATGAATGGTATGCTGTTGGAACTGTAAATGCTATGCCATCACCTTTTCTAGAAAAAAATACCACAGAACCATGTACCAGAACTAACAAAATGGAAATAGTCACTGTTGATTCTGTTAAATATTAAGGCATCACAATTACTTGGGATCTGTTTTAGAGTAAACATACTTGAGAAATATGTTATCAAGCTAACAGTTAACATTTATTTAGACAATACTGTAGAAATGGTTGCATTTCTCTGGATCTATTTTGAGAAATGTAGTGAAATTGTTTATGAGTGCAGTTATTCTGCACTGGTTATATAGTACCAAAGAGTCTTCTCTATAGTTATAGCTACGTATGTATAAAGGTGGTATGTCTTGGAGTGATTTGAGGCTATATCAAAGGAATTGGGATGGGAGCCACTACCACAGCAGAGATAAAAGAATAAACTTAACCTCTGAGTACAATAAAACATAACCTCTGAGGTGAGTTCCTCATCCAACTTGTAAGGTATGCTTATGCTATGCCAATGCAAATTGGTGTCCTCCTCAGGGATTGTGAGATTGCGCAAAAAAAAACGAATACATGATATGGGAAACCTATTTTATAATTACGGCATCAGATGTTATTGCTATATTATCTAAACCTTAATTAAAATGAATATTTAGTAACTAAACATAGTTACAAATCTACTTACAGTTATTCTCACGCACTTGAATGTAATATAAATCGGTATTTGGATAACCAGAACATAATTGCTTCATAAATATTTTTATGCTGAAATATCCAGTCAACCATATCTCGGTTCTTCCTCATAATCGTCCATCCCTAAATGCAACTCTTTGCCACCAAGCATTTTAGAGTCATGGTTAATTTTTCCTTTTTTAATAAACTTTCCGCAAAACTCATTTCATTTTCCAAACAAAATACGCACAGATACACAAGGAGCATAGTGAATTGGGAGATCGGACTCATAATTAAATATGACTCATCATTTACTACTGGTGTGTTGTCTACACAGGCATAATTAATGATAGGTCATATTTAATGATATGATTAACTGGTGTGTGTAGACTAGAATATGATGAATAAAGGCCATTAATATAGTTATATCCCATCATAATTTTTGTTTGTTATATTTATTCAGGCTCAGAAAGAGGGTAATTCCAGCAAGAAGGAGATTAATGGAGATTCTTCGAAAGAAGCTGATGATGACTTTGAGGATGTAGAGGACTTCCACCCCGTTGATGTTGATGTGTCCACCTTGCATGGTGTACTTGAATCAATACGCATCCAAGGTGGTGCTCCGGGCCCTGCGAGCAATCTTCTTGGACCTCTAGGGATGAGACCTAATTTGAAAGAGACTGCAAAGGAACAACAGTGAATGAATTTGAAAGAGTAGGTCCATTGTAATTAGAATCGCAGGCATGTATTTACAGCGAAATTGCCACTTTTTATAGCTAGAAAGAGGGCTCTAGTACCAATTGCAGTAAATTTCATTTTTTGAAATTTTTGCCGAACACCTACTTGGGAACCTGGCTTCAGCAAGCAAATGATTGTTGGTGCTGTAGTTGAGTGATGTGAGGAGGATTATTCCTAGCATAATATTGTGTGAGTTTTTTGAGGTACCTATTTGCCTGTGGCAAATTATATTTTGTATTTTTTCTCATCATGTTCTCTTGCAATTCTGGGGTGAAAGTGCAATGTGAATTGCAGCTTGTAATTTAAGATATGAATTTGAACTTGAAGCAGAATATATTTTCCAAGCTGCTATAAATTTATATTTATATAAAAAGTTCTTTTTTTTTAATAATTTGCTTTATCAAATCTCTAGTGGGAACGCTTATTTAGGTTGATTTCATAATAATACTGGTACATCGACTTATTTATGGTGGGAGAGAAGATAGAGCCACTCTTAATTGGTGTATTTTTTCTTTGTACATTTGTCTGTTTAGCCTAAGATTATCATATGAAGGCTGTGAGATATGCAAAATTAGACAAGTATCAAACACAATGTATATTAAGTAATCATAGCAACATTTCCTATATGGATCAAAAATAATCAGTATGTGCCCTCTGGATATTTTACAAATTTTATGTTTTGAGGGGGTGATTAATTAATGAATTTTATCATTGTGTTTGAATAATTTCCTTTACAATGTAGAGGAGACTAATTGGTATAAATTTAATTGAAGAAATTATCTGTGGAAAGTGTACTTTGAAAAGCTCTCTTAATTGTTTATTGCAAACTGTTGAATAAGTAAAAAAAGTCCTTAGGTATTCCAAAGTGATGTCTTTATTTTTTGATAGATGCTGTCTGAATTTGGAAAGCAAACTTGGTTATATTTTCAAACAATAGGACTATATCTTGCTCTAAAAGTTAAGTATTTTTCATAATGTGTGTTCATTCATGAGTGTGATTTAGATCTTTATCACTTTTTATGTCTTTACCAGTGTAGCAACAAATTTTCTTAAAAGCCTTTTCATCTAATGTGGCTTGTATTTACTAGCACAAAAATGTGATGACAAGTCAACTTGATCGTGTATACTGCCAGATTGTAGTCCCATTAAAACTGTCTTGTCATAGCAAGTGGCATAACCCCTGCCTCTAATGCTTTCATAACTTTGGGTGGTGCAAAGAATGGACTATATCCTATTTCTTTAGGTTGATGTAATGCTAGCCTATATCATCTCCCTCATAATGTTATTTATAGTAATGAAAAACAGAGAAACTACCTTAAATGTCGACCAAAATATCTCTTGATGTCTCCCATTCACCATTTTGGTGGCAGAGATATGTTGATATCCTGTACTACTATTGCTCTAATTGTTGTAATTCATCCTGTAGTTCTGTAGATAAAAGCCGTGAAAAGCTTATTCCCAATAGAAATAGCCAGTTTGCCATAAAAGCCAAACAATTGTGGTTTATGGTTGATCGCAAATTTTATTATTTCTCATTTATATTTACTGTATTGCACATGAATTTACATGTTTTATCCAATGTGATAACTTGGCTCACATCGATAACATTTATTCACATTTCATGTTTTAATTGCTCAATTTACATTGTTGATTATATCAGCTTCCGTAACTGAATTCAGTTTGATCATTGTCCATTTTCCATTAATTATTTCAGTTAATGCACTTGCGATATTTTTATACATGTAATGTTTTAATCTGTGATGAGTACATGTTTATCATTATTTGATCTCCAATGATTTTATTCCAGTTTATGTAAGTTTTCAACTCTGCTACCTATTAGCAATCCATGTCAGGTTTCTTTTAGTGTAGGCAAATGGAGAATAGCATTTTGGTTGCATAAGTGTAAAAGGTGTCTTAACAGTTAAAGGTTTTTAAATGAAAGGAAGTTTATTCAAACATCTTTAATGTTTTTTAACATGAAGATAATACATGTAATATAAACATATCCTTGCTTCTTTATTGGGGCATTAGTGTGGAGATTTAAAAACTTGCTGCTTCTTTAGCAGTTAATGTCCAAAAGGGCTAAGACAATGTGTTCCATCCATTTTGTAAGCAGAGGAAATGGAATGAGACTTTGCGACATTGTTTATCCTTGGAATGCAATGATAACAGGGTCCAGAGAGATGAAGTTGAATTATGGAGACTGCTTAACAAAAATGCTCAATCAATCATCTCTGTTGATTTGGAATTTATAGTGATGAAAAGTTAGACAAATTGCTATAAATGTTCTTAATTATTATATTCTTGTACCTTTTTGTTTTTAAAGTCTATCTTTTGATGCTCTGCCTGCTAATTTTCAGACTGTAACAAGCAGTGTTAATCATTTAAATAAAAACTTCTCATTATTGAATAGACCTATATCTGTGTTATGATTCATTTTAAATCATAATGGTACCCTAAACAGTATTCAGTGTTGAGTTAGATTATTTTGTATTAATGAGTATACATATATGATTATGTCATTTTTTGCATTCATGATGGTGTATCTGCATCAATCTTTATATCTTTTTTGTTTTTATGGACTACATAATTTTTCATTGAATCATCTCTCAGTCTCTTAGAAGCTTTTCTCATTGTTTTTCCCAAATTAAAAGTTGACATTCCATAAAAAACTGCTGTATGTATTCGTCACTTATTTAAATTGCCTTTTTTCCTTTTAATGGTACATTGTTTACGAATCTCTTAATTTGTCTGTTTTTTATTTTATTTTTTAATATCCACATTTCATCTGTTTTTTATGGCCATAATAAGGTATAAATGTGTTGAAAGACCTTAAGTCTACTCCTCCTATCATGTACAATATTAATTAATTATTAATTCTTTCTTGAATACCAATTAATTGATTCCAGGAACTGGTGGAATTGATTGCATTGTTTTTGTCAATAGCATGAATGTACTGATTGCATGTGCATTTGGCTGATGTGCCTGTTCCAATAAAAGAGTAATGTTCAGATGTCTGCATGATTGAAAGAAATTTTCCATTATTTTCTCCAAAATGTTTTGTCAATAATGTTATTAATATGGCCTCCAAAGTAGCCTTGATTGGTTTTATTCTTAGTTGTACATGATTATGAGGTGATGTTCTTGATACTGGAGAAAGATGCTCATATGATTCTGGGAAAATGCTGAACCATGAAACAACCATGTCACAATGTTGCAACTTTGCCATGCTAAAATGAGATGATTCTTGTTATAAAGGCTACTGTGTTTTTCTTGTGTATTGGAATTTTGCGGGTTCTCCCCATGCCAGCATTCCAGTCTGCATCATCAGGCTCTAACTCAAGTCGGGTCATCTAGACCTTATGATACTGACTGGAATACCAGCGAAATGGTCATCCACAAAAATGCTGCAATGAGGGGAGAACCCGAAAAATTCCAATACATGAGATGGATTAAACTGCCAAAACTTTATTTCTAATTAATAATACTGTGTTCATCATTAAGAACTTGATCAATGATTGTCATGTGGCAATGCTGACTAATTTCCTCCTGTGCTGGTTTTGGCAAATGAGCTGGGAGAAAAGCAAAGAAGCTGGTGGCATAAGTTCTTCTTAACTGTTATTTTGAGTGGAAACCATGTTGGAATGGAAGGTTGCTCATTATTTAAATCTTGACATATACATGTTAGGATGTAGATGCATTTTCTGTATTTTCCCTTCCCTTTTACTCAGTACCAGTACAAGTATTGGTGTGTTATGTTCTGACAGAGTTGCTTACTGCAAAAATCGACAATCAACACATTTCTCAGCCTACAGAAAAAGGAGATATCATCCAAGCCCTGATTACCTACCTCGTGAAATTAATGAATTTTAAGGTAATGAAGATAAAAAAAGATTAAAAACTGGAAAAAGAGTATTTTAAAAAAGCATTCACTTTGGAGGTGTGTCATGGTTTTTGGAAAGTCCTTAAGGTAAAGTAGTTTCTATTTTCAAAGCATACTTCCATTTTTTATTGGACATATTTTTAATTTGATTTCCTAGTTTTAATTTAGCCTTAGCTTAGTTGCCTTTTTACCTTTCGGTATAATTTCTTATATTTAGGTTTTTTATTACATACCTGAAAATTTAATCAGATAATTTAGAAGTAGCCACAAATTTGTAATCTGCATGAAAATATGCTAGACACCTATTCAACCAGTTTTCTCCTGTAGTGTTGAAACATGGATGACTACAGAAAGGAACAAGAATAGCTCACTAATTTGAGGAAGTCATATGTTATATATGGCCCAATTAAATAAAATGGTGCTTAAAGAACGAGATATAACCAGGAAAAATGGTTAGACCTCATGGAAAGACTGTTTGAGCAATGGTGTCTAAGAAAATCCTGACAGCACATGGCCACAGAAACAAAAAGGGGGCCTATATGATGGATGGATGATGTAATGGGAGACCTTAGAAGAATGGGTGTGAGACAAAATGAAGAGGTGGTGAAGGACAGGAAATGCTAGAGAAAATTGGTGCTGGAGGCTTAAGCTCATGCTGTAGCATCAGAAGGGATGACATGAGGAAAACATTTGATAGCATACATATTTACTTTCTATCTGAGGTGTGTTTTTCTTTGAAAGGAATTTTACTTTATTTAATCTAATTAGCATATTCTTCTAATCATTTTCAAATGCAGCCAAAGTTGATTAGCTATTTCTCTTTGGATAATATTACTTTGGAATGTTTGTTGGGGCACCAATTTATGTTTAAACCAAATCTTATTTATCACCGGAGAAAATTATCTTGATTTTATTCTAGTCCATCTTACACATCACCAATTTGGCACAGAACACTAACTTAAAGCAAAATCTTTATTCTACTATATATGTCAGCTTGGGAGTCATCATACTGAATCTTTGACTGAATCTGTCACTAAGCACAGTGTGGCTAATTACATCAAATACTGAGAAAGTCATTTTTAAGGTATGGGCATTTAGTTAAGTTGAACAATCAGGAGGATACATAAACACATTGATGTACTTTTATATAAGCAAATACAATGTACAACCAAATTATCTAATTCTCATTTTTACATTGCATTAGATCAGTGTTCCATTTGCTCTAACATGAATCTAGGAAATTCATGGCCCATACAAAAACAATTTTTAATCTCCTAAGAACCCTAAGCCTATCTGTGTGACTAATTGTGTGGTTGTTGGATGTTCTTTCTGGGGTTAATTATCTAAAAAAAAACTTGCCAACACTAATGAAACAGCATGAAGGGTCTTTTTCTGAGACCATTTGTTGCAGAAGTAAGCATAAAAGATGTCATTAAAGGAATCCTATATATTGCCCACAACTGTTCCTATCTACCATTAGATATGGTGTGGTGCAGATTGTGGATAATAATGGATTAAGCTACTATGAATATCCTTCCATGTACAACCTTCAACTTTAATTCTCCTCCCTCCAACCCTTCTCTGTATCCTTTTTGTAGACTTTAAACCATAGTGTTATACCCACAGATCATAGTAAACCTGGCACTCATTTTCTCCGATAAGGAGCAGGTGTCTTATGGTATTTTCTCAGGTCTTGATTGATGAATTCATCTAATTGACGTCCCACAAATTTCATTTTAAGAGAAATAAGACGTTCTGAGATCCAGGATACATGGTAGCTTTGAGGTAATGGGACTTGGATACTTGCTGGGCCAAATTTGGCCTGGCAAGTATCTAATGTTAACACAAAAATAGACCTGATTGCTACCACGCGTACTCATTGAATGAACTCCTCTTGAATTCTTGCTCTGTTTAGGAGCCCTATTATTACCAATGTTTTGATAAAGAAGTGGTCCAGCTTCTTCAGGACTTGACATATACATGTAAGTTGGAACAAGGGTTCTACTATCCAACAATCTCTGAGACACCATGTATGGTGGGGTGGCCAATGTATACTGGCTTCCAAACCAGAGGGTTCGAATCCGGGTGGAGGAAAAAATTGTTTGACGGAGTCCCTGTGCTAGGGCGAGGAGTTGGCCTTCCGCCCGTCGGCTGGGAAATTGAACTGCGGACCCTTTGGTGCCCTTGGTTTAGGGTAAGCTACTGCCACTGCGATGTTACCCATTTATGATTCAAACAACCAATGAGCCCATCCTTATTACGATACTAATGACACCAATAGTCGGACACCACTTCGAATAATCAACCTACTTTTGAGAAAACCCTGATGCGGGAAAACTAGTGCAGAAATTTCTATAGATCACCTGTTCCTTTAGAAGAAAACCGAATGAATGAGGTGGAGCAGAGCTCTTCATCGAGAGTATTCATGAATACAGAACACAAGAAGCATCCGAAGTAGGTATGCTTCGACTGTGATTCCATACACATGAAAGTAAAAGCATTCGCAGGAGTTAGCGGAAGGTCTATTAGAGATATCGGAGTAAGTTATTCGGCACTTCGGAAATCCCATGGCCGACAAAAAATTCTAATGGCGCGGAAGCCGTGGGCAAAATAAATTACACATTAAGCCAACCTATCGGATGCCAAGCGAGTTAGGGAATAACCCCCCAGCCTACCGACGCGAGTGGTGCGTCATGGGTATGGTATGGGTAGTGAGCAGCGGTGAGGAGGAAAGCAACGCGATCGGTAATAATCATATTGCACGGCTGAGAAAGGTATGTTCGATACTCTGTCAGTCGAACATTTACCCTCATCCATATTCCCTTTGGTTTTCTGTTGTTTAACTCCGTTCCTCCTGATTCTTCCGCGATGTTCTAAGCTGCCACGATTTTCGGGAGGCAGTCCATGTCCGAGGGATTCAAACTTGCGCTGCCTTAACCCTTAACTGTCGTATTTTTTACAGTTTAATTGTTATATGCTAAATTTTCGACGTCATGAATATTTCACGACTTGGCGAATAGGAAAAAACTTGTCTACTATGCATATTGTCGTGTCACTGCCACCTTGAACCCTCTGCCCATTTCCTCGAGAGCTAACATGGAGGCATTCACCAATTTGACATACATGACGATATTGTAAGTTTTTTCATTCCCAAACGACCGCCTTCCCTGCTTAAGGGACTTGCTTCGCCAATGAAGTTTTTTGCCCAGCCTTATGAATTGTACCTTCTGTCGTCGTATATAAGTAGCTGCTAATCGGGTAAGCAGTAGTAGATGATGCTTAAGAGTGATAACTTTGAATGCTTAATTCTAAAATATTGAAATGAAACGTAGTGTTTTCCTGTTATTTCAGTTCATGATAAACGTGTGGATATCATCCGGCGAGAGCATCAATGGAACGCAGCCAGACATGCATGAATCTGTCCTTTTTCAGCTCGAGAAAGAGAGCAATTCCAATTGCAGAAGAGATGTTCACGACCTCCTGATTAATCTCCGGCTATATTCTCCCTGGGCTGTGAAAAGTAAGATTATTTAGTGCAATCTCGTTTCATTAATTCGAATGGGAAAGTGCATGAATGGAGCATAAGTACTTTCCTCAACTGTAGATCTGAACTACTATCAGAAAAAAGTGGATACCTACTTCTATTTAAGCATCATCCGAAAATATACCTTACTTGAGATCTCCGACGAAACTGATCAATGGTCTTTGAACTAGAAACTTAATTTAATGGATTAAACGTATGCTGTGTTCAATAATCGTTATTATCATTGTATGTCTGCATTAATGGATAGGTTTCAGACTGCTCTCGAAAATAATTACTCATTATTGTGGACTTTTAATTACTTCAGTGTGATTCGTTCGACTACATAGCTACCTATTTTATTTCATTCTTTTCGCATTTCTTATTGTTTAAATTCCTCTCATGGTCCTTCCTTTCCTGGCTGCGTCTCTGCCTTTGTGTCTATAATTTTCATCTTCCCTTTTTGTGCATACAGAATTCTTCCTTCAATCACTAATTTCCTCTACGTTTATTTACTGCCCATATTTTCTCATCATGATCATTGTTCTGTACCAAGGTTGACTACAGCTCTACCCTCTCACAAATCCTTGGGCATCTCACAGAAATCATCTGGATAGAAAATTAATCCTTCCTCTTCCTAGCAGGACTTTCCTTTCTATCATGCTCCAAATGAGTTCCTTTCCTCTCAAGGTTGAGCGTATCCATTTGGATCTTATCTTCATTAGGGTGCATCATATGTTTTCTCTTATTTTGTTGTGCCCTTCCTCCTTTCTGATTTGTAGACGTCACCTCAGAATGGAACTCTATGTCCATCTCTGCAGAAGTCAACGTCTACGTTATTTTTCAGACTCTGAGGATGTGAAAAACTGCCCATCTATGCATATTCAAGCCAATACCTCCAATGGATCTCGTGTTCTCTCATTACATTTGTCTACGTTGAATTCTTATCTCAACAGTCCCAACCCAGAGGTTTCAGTAGTCTCAAATCAAAGGTTCTTTAGATTGTAACAACCTCGGGTCTTAACATTTTGGAATTTATCCTCAATAAAAAAGATTTTGTCATATTCCACAAGTCTATTAGGGCTTACTTTAACAGGGGAATATTTTTACTGGGAGGAATATCATAATATTTTCAATGAATGCAGTGTCTCTTCTAAAGGCCGCTTTACTCTGTACATTTTATTGTACAAACGAATGTATCATAGAATGTACAAGAAACTGAATGGAAATAGAGCAGGTTCTATTTCCCATTAAGTCATTCAGACAATCACGCAATTTGCTGCTTTACCCGGTACAATTTTCCTCATGCAAGAGTTCATACATTCGTTTGTACAATAAATTGTATGGTGTAAAGCAGCCTAAAGGAAATATAATGTGTTAGTTCCCGTCTACCTTCCGTGGTGGTGGTGTTTTATTGGCCATTAGTTTCAATTACCCTGCCACTCGAAGGGCTGATCTTGAGACCAATTTCGCGTCAACTCCTGCCCAAACAGTGACCATTTTACTAAACTTTTTATTGGCTGTTTCTACCGCTCGCCTAACTGTGATTTATTGTCTCTGCAGGACTGTTTCGATTCTGTTCTCCGTGCTCATGCTTATGGTGAAGTTTTACTTTTTGGTGATTTTAAGTTGCCCATCAATTGGACCTCTTCTGTATCTGGATCTCCTACAAACCATTGAGACGATTTTTTCCTTGACCACGTTGTGAACGGTCTTGGCCTCCATCAGTGTAATTCTTTCCCTACAAGAGATACGGCAACAGTAGATTTCATAGTTTCCTCCAAACAAGTGCATTCCTTAGCAGCAGGTAGCAACATTTTCTCGACTGACCACGAATCCCTTGAGTGTTCTCTAACATTTCCCTTCCCTCGACAATGCCAAAATCCTGTGCCTCTTACACCCAAAGACGCACTCCAACTCTTTAACGACCTCCTCCATGCTGCCATCGCGGACATCGTCCCTTCTCATCACTTGTTGAAGAGTAAACCCCTGTGGCTCTCATCAGAGGCATCCTGGGCCTTGAAAAACAAGCTTGCTGCCGGGAAACTTTGGAAATCTCACCCCAACCCCTGCACCCGCGAGTCCTTTGTTGTTCTTCGTCGCCACGCGTGACACCTTCTCCGTTGTGACTACACAGACTTTGTGAAAAGAATTACTTGGGACATCAAGGTGAATTCGAAAAGATTCTGGTCGCTGATCAATTCCAGATGTAAAACCCCACTCACTTCGTCTGCTGGTAGGGTGTCATATGAAGGAGACGCCTTCAATAACTATTTCTCGTCCAATTTCCCCCTTCCTCTCCTAATATCGACCTCCCACCTGTTCACCCGGTTTCCACGCATTCTCTTGCATCTCATCTCCACCTCCCCTCAGGAAATTCTCAACTATTTGTCCCATCTACCCACTAGCAAAGCTACCGGTTTTGATGATATTTCCTCAATGTTCCTTCGTCTAATGTCTGATGCACTTTATATCCCCATCTCCATCTTATTCAATAGAGTTTTCCAATCTGGAACTTTTTCGTCGCACTGGAAAAACTCCAATGTAAACCCTATTTTGAACTCTGGACTGAAAGCTCTTATTGAAAACTATTGCCCTATCTCCATCTTACCGGTTTTGTCATTCTCCATGATCGCATTCTCCACTTTACCCTTCCTTACATCTCACCTCTTCAGCATGGTTTCCTTCCTGGCGGCTCCTGTCTTACAAATCTATCTACTCTGCACCATCATACCATTTCTGGGTCGCAAAATGGGTCGCAACTCGACGTTTGTTATATTGACTTTTCTAAGGCTTTTGACTCCGTCAACCACACCCTCCTTCTGCACAAACTTCAATCTTGATATAAAATTCATGGCACCCTCTTCTCAGTGATTTCCCATTTTTTACGTGACCGTCACCAGCGTGTGATAATCGATGGTCACTCCTCTGCATTCGTCCCTGTCTCTTCCGACATCCCCGAGGGCAGCGTTCTCGGCCCTCTTCTCTTTGCACTCTAGGTGGATGATCTAGTTGATGACATTTTACCCTTGGGCTGTAACATTCTCTTATACGCAGATGACTGCAAAGTGTTTAAAAATGTGGACAGTAAGGCTGACTCACTTCAGTTACAGTGCGCTCTTAATGCAATTGATAGCTGGTGCGCAAAATAGTTACTACATGTTAATCCAGGTAAATCCGCTGTTATGTCCTTCACATTAAAACGCAAAACTATCTCCTCTACTTAACCAACTTTCCAAACACCCTGTACCTTCCATCACTTCCTTCAATGATATAGGGGTCACCTTTGACCAAAAGCTCCTTTTTCGTGAGCATATTTCTTCAATTTCTAAAAAAGCTATGTCTATAGTGGGGATTCTATACAGACTTAATGAAATTACCGACCCTTTTGCCCTTAAATCTGTGTTTCTTGGTTGTGTACTGCCCATCCTTGAGTACTGTTCTCCCATCTGGTTAACTGCGTCCCCCACTACACTTAAAATACTCGACCGCCCCCTTAATTTCTTTTTAGCAATAGTCCAACATTGCGTGCCCTCCCTTAGACACAGCTCTCTAGTTGAAATTCTTTTGTCTCTAGGTCTCTCACATCTCCCCCATCGCCGGCTGATTTCCGACCTTAAATTCCTTCACTCTATCATGAATGGGTCCCTCCGCTCTGATCATCTTCTCTCCTGTTTTTCACTCCGTATCCCTGCCCACACCACTCGTGATGTAAGGCAGTTTCACACACCCAAATTCCGTCCCTCTACCTCCCAACGTTCCATTTTCTACCGCCTACCTTCATTTTTTAATACCCTTGCCAACAGTCACCCTACCCTTGACCTTTTCTCCTCTCGCAACATCTTTTCTTCCCAACTTAAACGCATTGTGTCCTCCTCTTCTTCCCTGCCACAAAATTGATTTTTTTTTCTTTTTCTTTCTGTTGATTATTGTTCTTGTTTTTACTATATATTTTTGTTTTATTTCTTAACTTATTTTTTATTTATTTAAAGCCATTGTAAATGCCCTAGTAACTTTGCTCTTACTGTTAATACTGGACCAATCTTTTGAGCTGTCAGTACTTTCTGTTGAAACTGCTTCCTTACACCAGTGGTCTTACAAAAGAGCATATTCTAGTTGGTGTCTCATTCTAGGAATTCCATTCTTAAATAGAAACTGGGCCTTGACATGGCTGCTTTTGTTTCTGCAATTAAGCTTGTCATCTATTGACTACTACTGTCCTCTTTTTTTCTATCCTGAAGTTTGCCCGAAGAACTTCCACAGCCACATCCGCCTGGACTTTTTGTCCTTGTGAATGTGAATTTTTTTTCCATTCTGCATTCACAATTCTCTGTACCCGACTAGCTATGCTCAACAAGATTGCAGACTGATGTAGTGGTAGTGCCTAAAACCAAAATATTTTATGGGCTCTTCTATTAGATATAGTTCTCGTTAAAATTTTCTTTTCTTTAGACTGTGCTTCATTTGTCAATGCTATTCTTCCTTATCTTTCCTTGAATGGTGTTTAAATAATTATGCTGTTTTCATGGTGCTTGCTATTTCTAGGATAGCTTAAGCTGCTCTCTCTCTGCTACTTTGCTACAATTTAAATTTCACTTTAAATACCAATACATGCATTACATACTTCTTTTTACGCTGGAAATTGTTCACATGCAAATATTTTTAATGCATATTGAGCCCCTGAATGCACAAGCCCTTGCAACATTTTACTCAATATTTAAAAGAGAAAATTCATGTATTTATTAAAATTCATTTCCTTTATGTAAATTTGTAAAAACATGGTAAATCATGAGTCTGTTTCCCTCAGGACCTAATTGTTTTTGTAATAAATAAAAATGCCATTGTCCCTTTCCATGTACCATAACTGTTCAAAAAGTAGGACATTTCTGCATTATTTAAAGTTTATTCTGTTAATTATCCTAAAACTAAAAGAAACTATAAAAGGTATACATTCATTGTTTCATTCAAGAACAAAACTTATTGTGTTGGTTTTGGTTTCATTTAACATCCTTGGGTCAGCCTCTGCCCTTGTTGGAAGTTAGATTGATGGGATTTCATTTTCTTTCTTATGTCCACTCTTCATTCTTCAGCTCCATCCATTGGCCCTTACCTTTCGATCATTCAAATGAGTCTAAGTGTGTTAGATGAAATGACCATGAATAACCTTGGAATCATCTTGACTCTCTAATTAGAAGCAAAGCTGGAGTTGAATAATAAAGAGGCATGACTTGGGCGGGGTTTCGGCAAAACGGCGAAGTGTTGTGGAGAAGGGGAAATGAGGGTTTGTGGCAATATTCCCTCTGCTAGAAGGCATTTTTTAATCTTATTTTGAAAACAAAGCTAGCTTGCAAAGCAATATTCAAGCAATTTTGACAATTAAACCAAGTTCTGAGGAGTGGTGCTATAGTTGAGTAATAAGCATGTTGAAACAGAGCGGAAGAGAGGAGACTATTGAATATATATATATTTGTATATATATTAACTTATGCTTTAAGTACAACTTATTTTATTTGTGAGAAAAAAAGAATTTTGATATCTGCTTGGGATGTTGATTTTGAAGTTCATTCTGTTCTTCTGGAGAATAAAAAGATTGGAAATTGAATTAGAAAAATCTTAGCAGATCTTCATGGTAAAGTGACAGCTAGCGTGTGTAAAAGACATAAATGCTTGAGTATAGTCTTGTCTCTAGTAGTTAGAGATGTGTCATTTTGAAAATAACAAGTTATTTTCTGTGGTATATTATGTAATTTACCACAGCTCCTGAAAATTACCATAATTTCCGGTAATATTCACTACCACCTCAGATATTTTTCGCACTGATATATTAAATACATATCATTTAAAGTCAAGTCTTTATACATTTAACACAATCTTAATTATTTATAAAGACACATCCAACTCATTTGCGAAATATATTTACTTATAGAAAAATTGTGGGGATATCATTTTCAATGGTTCAAATGAAAATTTCTCATGCCAAAAAAAGAATGCCGAATTGCATGTGGGCTGCTGTGTTTGTTTCAAGGTTTGTTTTTAAATTTTCTTTATTTCGTATGTATTCTCCTAGCAATAACAATGGTTTAAATGCCTTAAATCCCTTGTTATTGAAATTGGCTTTTCTATTAAATTCTCTAATAGCTATTGATTGCAGAAAGTCAAAAATTACAGGAAAATTACGGTGTTATTCATAAATTACCGTAATTTACCTCAAATGAAAATCACCGTAATTCACCCATCTCTACTAGAAGTGCTTTTGGAAGCATGTACATCACTTTGCATTCTTGGAATGTAATTTCATATTTATGGTATTTGTAATCCCAGCAAGTGACTGATATCTTATGGCTATGTGTGAGAAAATATCTTTTCTGTTCTTGAAAAATATTGGATCAGAAGGTCTCTCCTTAAATGGTCAATAGTAGCATATCATTTCAATGAGCGGTATTTAGCAAATAATGAGATGTTTGGAGAAGTACTGACAGTGTTTTAGAGGATGTATTTAGTATTGGTGTTGAATGTAAAAAAATTAATAACTCTTGTACTTGTCAATAGCTGGTCTATAAAGGAATTCAGATATAGGTGAGATATATTTATCTTAAATTTAATTTTTTCATTCACAGTGTATGACTCAGGAGGTAAATTCCCAAGAGGCATTATTACCGAAATTGTTTTTCATGCTGGGAATCATTATGATTGTATTGGAGTTGAAAAACATGATGATGAAGGCTTGAGATTCCAAGGGCAGTACTGTCTTGTACCAATGGAAATATTTGGGAGGGACGCCACTAGTAAAGTACCTCTCAATGCCCCTTCAGGTGATTGTGCCCTTATTGAAGACACATGCATCAGTGGACCCATGCACTCATCTCAGCTGATGATACCGGTAATGTTCAAATAGAGTAAATATTAAATTATTAGTCATTATTGAAAGTTGTCATTCACAGAGGTGTACTCATGGAAAACACAATTCTTCTTGAAATATTCATTAAAATCACCCAATATAGAATGAGCTTGTCAGTATAAATCTTATCACTCAGGATGTGTCACACATACGAGAGGGACCCAAAAATAACCGGACACCATTAAAAAAATACAAAATTTATTTTTTTGAGTTACAAACTTTAGTCACCTTCGAATTATTCTCCATTTACATAATTATGTTGGTTCAAAAGTTTTTTCCACCGCACAAAATACCTTTTTTACTTATCCTTTCCGATGCCTTGCAGCACCGCCTGCGATTCTTTTTTCACCTCTGGAATGTCAGCAAAATATTTCCCTTTCAGCTCCCTCTACATTCGGAAGAACAAAAAGAAATCGAAAGATGCAAGATTCAGCAAAAAGGGTGGGGAGGAAAGTGTCATGTGATTTTTTCGCCGAAAAATCTCACACAGAAATGGCTGTGTGAGGTATAGCACTGTCATGGTGGAAGAACCATTACCCAATCGGCTACAAATCGGGCCGTTTCAACTGAATAATCTGGCGCAACTGCCTCAAAACACTCAGGTAGAGGACTTGGTTTACTGTTTGATGTTCAGGGACGTACTTTTAGTGAACGTTGCCAAGCGATGAGCAATGCAATGAGCGTTTTCGTCAGTTCGTTTCGTTAGTTCTGGACATGGAAGTCTGTCCCAAGCGTTGAATGCCTTCGATCGACATATCGCCACGTTTGAATCACAAACATCACTCATAAACTTGAGTTATTTTCAAGATGTGTTCTTTATAAGGCTTACACAACACATCAACCACGTCCAATGTACTGCTACTGAGCAGAAAACAAAATTTCAATGCCTCACACTGTTCTCGAAAATCAGCCATTTCAAAATATCGAAGAAGTCGAAAACTAGTCTCAGAAAATCTGTCTCAGGGGCTTGCTACATCAGACTCGAGCAACGTTGGCATATTGACTCAAGAGGGGTTATTAACCCCCATCTAGTAGAAGAAGCCCGAACAACAAAACTGATGTGCCCTGCGAATTCCATCCAGTTACATTAGGGTCCCCCCTCGTATGACCATTCGTGGTAGGTTTTATGTGATTTGAAAAATATCTTTCCATTCTGGAGCCCAAAAATGTCACTGCAAGAAAACTTCAATTTAACTCTACAAACCTGATACACATTGTTATTAATACATGGTGATAGACCATTGTGTAAGCACTCTGACCCAAGAAATGTTTTTAACAGTGAACCCAATGTGATGCTTTTCTCATGACTGTCTCATGTACTCTTTGCCTGCACTTATTGAGTGTGTGAGTTAAGTATGTCAATTAGTTTGTTCATTTTTATTCAGGGTATTTTTGGTGTATCCTTCAGTATCAAGTGGTTCTTCATCCCTGGTAAATTGCATTTGATTTACACCTGTGTGTAATCAATTAGATGGTTGAGTCAGTCAACCCGTATCCTTGATGAGAACAGGCCTCTACTGGCCATGAAAGATTGTGCACTAAGTATTTTTCAGAGGGGATTGGGCATCGGAAAATCACATACAACCAGAACGAGTCACACAAGTGATAAACACACATTGGCAACTCAATGGAAGGCCCTAAATTTCAATGTAGAGGTAGAGATGGGCCTCTGTGAAAATTACCGCTGTAATTTTTGAAAATTAATGTGGTATTTTACGTAATTAACCACAGCTCCTGAAAATCACCCTTAATTTCGGTAATATTCTCTTCCGTCTCAGGTATTTTTTCACACCGATATAATACAAGCATATTATTTTAAGTCAAGTCTATTTATATTTAATACAATCTCAACTATTAATGAAGGCACGTCCAACTCATTTTTGGAATATTCTTACTTGTGGAATATTTGTGGGGATATCATTTTCAATGGTTTGAATGAAAATTTCTCATGCAAAAAAAGAATGCCATATTGCCTGTAGGCTGCTGTGTTTGTTTTTAAATTTTCTGTATTTCTAATACATTAATGTAGTAATGACATTGATTTAAATGCATTTATCCCCTTGCTATTGCTGTTGGCTTTCCTATTAAATCCTTGTATAGCTGTTAGTTGCAGAAAATAAAAAAAATACCGGAAAATTACAGTGATTTTTCAAAAAATACAGTAATTTATCTCAAATGAAAATTACAAGTACATACATATTTTTATTCACACACTCACTGAGGCTATCAACAGAAAATTAATCACATGGGATTTAGGGGCTTCTTTAAGGAATACTTGTAGTGTGTATTTGATGTGGACACCCTCAGATGACAAGTTTACTTACCAGTGGGTTCTTGTTAGAGCTGCTGAGGACTCAGGATAGGACCCAAAACCTAACGGAAATCAAAAATCACTCCAGTCACTCACAGGCTCACACAAAATCTCTATGAATTGGTGGAATCAGAACAAGCTCCACTCACTCAATGGGTCATGGACTCTGAATTGCAAATTTAGAGGATTCTGCTGCTAGCCACAGCATTACCCTTGCTGAGTGACGTGCTAGTATACACTGGTACAAAATTCCATAGAAGAAAAATTAGTTATTGGTTGAATCCAAAATTTATAGAATCTGAATCTCTAATTTGAATCTCCTATTTTTATCGAATGCCAAATCTATATCCTGCTTTCCCTTCATTATGTTTCCAAGTACCTTATCATTACCAACATGTTAATAAATTATATTTTAAAATAGAAATTCAAGTCCATTTTTACATGTTTTCTAAATTGTGAACCAAGAGCAGTAATAGGTTCCCACTTAATAAAATGTAATTATTAAGACTTACGGAAAAATAAAACAACCGAACAGAAATTTGTTCCTTAACAAAGTCTATTAATTTCTTAGTAATGGATAAAGAAAGGTAGTTATGTCATCACTACTGAAATTTTTTGCTTACTCTTGTGCATTCTTAGATATTTTCCAATATGTTTCAAAACCTTTCCATGTATTTTTTTGGCTAAATTGCTGGCTTTTGCTGCTCTGGCTAAAATGGAAAATTTGTATTCACATTACCACAGTGCATTAGTAGCTCTGGAGACGCAACTGCAGGATAGAGTATCAGAATTAAGCACAAATGGTGCAGCAAAGCTTCAAGCCCTGACTCCAGTTAATGTTGGTCGAAGGATCATATTGCTAATATAATGACCTTTTCGTTATTTGGAGAGAACTGCCTCTCTTTCCTTTCAACATTTGGCCTTGTTAATATTTATTTCCGTTTCTTAGCATATTTTTACTTCCCCCGTATTTATATTTAGTAGGTGTTTAGAACCTAATAACTTCTTAATCAATCCTTTGAGGACCAGCTAAATTTTCCTCTATTTGCATTTCTTAACCATGGCACAAAGGAGCCACAAAATTGTTGTCGAAAAAATTCAATTTTTCAGAAACAGTGAGAAATATTTTTGGTCCCTCAGTTGAACTAATAATAAAAAAAAGGGCTGGAATATCTGCGATGCAGGGGCATCTGCATGGAAAATACTCTGTAAGGTTACGAAGGTGGTGTTGCACATATGCCTTGAAGTGAGTTTTAAATGAAACTTGATGCAGTGGATAACAATAAAAATCTCTGCTGATATGTATATTTAATAATGCAATGAATGCTCACCCTAATAACCATACCCAATTGTACAATGGCGTCGAAATGATTAATTCTGTAGTGAGATTACCTGTGAATTTATGATGAGGGATGAAGAGTGTAACCTTCCTGGTTATGATCGTGAAATCCTTATTCCTCCTTTCTGGATATGCCAAATCCCCTCTCTGCCCAAGGAAATGAACTGACATCTTTTTATACAGTTACCTGGGCTTGTTTCACACCACTCAGGATAGCATTGCTTAGTAAGGGTGAAACTGAGAATTCTTTGGCATGCATACAAAAAACATTTATTTAATGTAAAGCACAACACACAAAGGGGGAGTCATGCACTATGCTTGGTCTCAATTGAAATTTCATATCCAACACAAAAGAACTATTGGGCGCAATTTACATAGATCCTCCTTTAGTTAACTTATGATTAGTACTATTTATTTATATAACCCAAATTTACAGAATTTTCATCCACTTATCCATCTCCCTGGTTTTATCTCGATCGTGGTACATCTCTCATGTTCGTGGTTGGCCATTTGGTTCCTCGATTCTTGTGTGCCTGGGGTATCTCTTTCCCTCTTGGATCCAGGAGTAATTTCCTTTGTGCAGTATGTCTGTGGGCTGCTCTTTGTAGAACTGGAGATTGCTGGGAAGAAAATTATTAGAAAAATAAGTTTTTTAAGAAGAAAAATGTTGACTTTCAGTATAGATCTTAGAAAGTTAGTAGAGGCTACCATGTATAAATGTTGGCTGGAAAATAAAGGTACAAGTCTGAAGTGCTTTGTAGACAGGTTCTTCTTATTTTACATGAGTGCCTACTCTTATGTTTTGGCTTTTTCATAGTAACTGTGACATGGCCTTAGAATAATGTTTGCATTGCCATAGTGTGGTAATGGAGGAGTAGCAACGTAATGTTCACGGGACAAAAATGCTTAAAATCACCTCTTCTACCTCCTCCAGAAGTTATAGAGATTTCTCATAAATCACCATTCATGTATTTACCTGTCAGAAGTAATCTAAATATTGTTAGCTGCTCTATCAGTATCTATTGCATCAGAATTTTTTTTCCAGCTCAGCCAATTCAGTGCCTTTTAGGACCTAAAAAAAAGTTGACTAACTTATTGTATTTTCTCTAAAAATTTGTTTTGATGTGTTATTCTATTTAAGATTTTCTTACTGGTATATTTTGATTAATGAAATTATTTTTGAAAAATTTTTGGTGGTATTTTTCAATCCAATGTACCATTCTCTAATCTTCTTGTTGGGTATGCAATATTTACTGGTTAATCAGGACAAAATATCAGGTATCATTTTTAGTAAAAGTATGATTTTTTGCATGGCCATTAATATTACCAATTCATTATTCTTCTATAAAGTTGTTAATATTTGCAGATGTTGATTATTACACTTTTATTCTAAAATATAATCCTTAAAACTGCAGTGTGCCCTATTGCTGATGTGCATCCTATGCTGGGCCAGGATATACATTACTAGATGCTTTTGTGACACAGAATGACCTGAAGCTCTTCTCTAGTGTCAGTGCAGCTTTAGGTTCAAGTCATTTTGTAATGCTTATTCTGTGAAATCTTTTGTTTTAATATATGTGTAAGACAGTATGTCCAATTTCTTTTCAGTGTTGAGTTTTCGATTCAGCTTAAATCTAGTCACTGTTTCTCCTATTGCAGCTGATATGCATTTTATCTTAACTAACTGAAAATATTCACCACTCACTTTTCATTGGGTTGTTGTATTATATATTCCATATATTTTTTAACAGAGAAATCATAGCTGGATAGATCCAAAAGAAATTTTTTGGGCCACATGCATTCCATCAACTTGCTCTCATGCAGAACTTGAGGAAGCTGTGAACAAAGTTATTGCTGAAGTCATTGCTGAAGTCATAGCTGGAAAGAATCTACGAGTGTATGCCACTGTTAGAGCAATAGACTGTGCTACTACTCCTAGTAGGGAGAGAACAGTGAATGAATATGCGTTCTTGTAAGTTCAAACATTTCATATATAATTTTTACTACTGATGAACTTAAGCAAAGGTGTATTCTTAATACTAACAAACAATAATGTACAATACTGAGCCATCTATTTATGTGAGGAATTAGTGTGGTCAGCACATGTAACACTCCCCCCTTACTTAAAGAACCCATACTCATTATAATATGTATGCCACTATTAGAGCAATAGACCAACAACCATATAATTTTTCCAATTTCACTAGTTGAATTAGTATCTTTTGAACGATTAATAACCAATTAAGCATGAGAGTCCTTTCTTTCAAGTACAAATGCTCTTATTTTATTCATTAACAATATTTGTCCTTGAGTGTCTTTTCTTTCAGATTCAATCACTTTTATTATTGTGATATATATAACCATTTGGGCAGAAAGGTTCCTATAATTAGCATTGGTATTAATTGTTCACTATTCCACTTATTGCAATATGGATTTCTGGTGTCTGCATGCGTAAGCTATCCTTTCTATATCTGCCACTACTTCCATGGTCTTTCTAAGATACTATGATGAATACCCCTTCTTTGGGACTACTTTTTTGTTTAAATCTGCCCTCTGTGCGCCACTTCCTCTTCAGATCTCTTATGTTCGCCTCTTCTGCGTCCTTCTCCTACAGTTGACTCTCACTCTCTCTTGCATGTCCCTAGTTTCTTTCTGTTGCCTGTTTATTTCCCTGCATGTCCTTAGTTTTTCTCTGTTGAGTATTGATTTTATCAGTGCGTCCTTAGTTTCTGTTTTGGTAAATATTGACCTTTATTATGCATCCATAGTTTCGTATTGTTTACTTATAAATGATCATCTTATTTTACCATTTCCTTTAATTATATTAACTACCCGGGCCTAGGGATAGCTGTTTGGTTACAACCATTCCTTGATAGGAGAAAGAAAACTGGCTAAGCAACCATTACAAGTAATCAATGTTTTTTTAATGAGAGATAAATTATTAGGTTTATGAGAAGTAATTGTGCGGCTAATTATGATTTGGGTAGTTTGATCCAAGAAAGATAAAGTAAAATTGAGAAGAATTAGAGTTCATTCACCATGGCTTGAGTGCATTAAAGTACACCTTCCCCCCTATGGTAGCACCTGTGACAGAGATGAGTTTCAAGTTCAGTCATTTAAGAATGTTTTTTCAAGTTCAGCTACAAACCTTTGGCATCTGGCAACTAAAGTATATGTTGCCAATAAAAATGATTTCTCTCTATAATGTGCTTGTGGCTGGACCTGTACTTGAAAATCATCAGAAGTTATAAGCTCTTGAGTTCTTCTCAAATGATGATTATGCATTCATAAAATGTCACAAATGTTTTTTTCATGTACAATGGGAAATCAGAAGTTGGAGATTCCCATTCTAGAGCTGTTTTCATCTAAGGCGTCATTTTCACCTATGGATTTGTTATGTCTGAGAAGCCACCATCTTTGGTTTTGTTGACAACTCTATAGTTTTAGTGAAAAATGAAGGGGATAGTACAAAAAAAAGCTTTTCAGTGGAGGTGTCAATTTCTAGCGTACTGCATGTTCTATGCTGGGAGTAGGACATATAATCACTAAGGTTTCCATAGTCGTGATGCTTAGCTGCTAATGTATGAATGCTCTTATCCATATTGATATAATGGGAATTTTGAACACGGGATGTTTTTTTTCCATATTATGTTGTCTAATTTATTTAAAGTGAGTTCTCATGTTTACCATGATATTTTGCAGCTTCACAATCTTTTGTCTTTGCTTCATTTGCTTGACAAGTACAGTGTATGATTGCAGTCAGTCCCCAGCTAGTACTAATAATGAAGATGAAAGTCCAGGTAAGCCATGGGAAAACTTCCCAGTTCTTTAATGTGATGACTATGAGTTAAGTAGTAGAGAAATTTCTTTTTCCTTTAATATATGCTTGCTTTTTTTGTATTTAAGGGGCTCTTGAAAATGCATTTCTTGGATTTTCCCTGAAAAGAAACTATCAGGATCTGGTTGCTGAGCCGTCTGAGTCTGATGGCTTAAGGGTTCTCTATGGGATACGTGTCATCTCAGCACTATTCATAATTTCATTTCATAGGATGTTACTGACTGGCTTTGCAGCATTACTTAATCCTGATTTCATCACATCGGTAAGATGAAGGATCAATCAATGAATTGGGTTAAAAAGCAACAAAACATTATTTAGAACTAATGAGCCACTCATCCTTTTACATGTCGTCATAATAAGAATTGAACATCATAATCAATGTGATTCATGGATAGCAGTTTGCTCTACTCGTTGTTTTCATTCATGCAATTGTGTGAAATTCACAGTAGAAAAATCATTCGCCTGGATTGGGAGTTGAACCCAGATCCTTTGATTTTGCACTGAGTGCTCTAACCATTTCAATTACCCAGGCATCCTTTTCCACTGTGAATCTCATGGGGCTTTAAGGAGCTAGTTGTCCTCACTGGTACTGTGTATGTTATGGCAGATGTTAACTAGCGAATAACTGACTGATAACGAATGATTTTTCCACTGTGAATTTCATGCAATTATGTGAACACTATTGGGGGACTCAGTTTAAGTTACTGTGCAGCTAGTTCCATAGTTCTTTGAAAAATTGTTCATTCGTACTTAGTTGTTTACATATACTCCACAGTTTCAGGCTTCACTTCATGGAAGTTAATAGTGTCTATACTTAGAGAAATCATATTCTCTAAGTTTGTTGAAATATGACTGAAACTGAAACGCAATTGCAATCTTTCATTTGATCATATTTTCTGTTGTTTAGATTCATGCTAGGTACTGGTTTAAAGAAAGATGTTTGGAAGTTTCCATTGCCATTACATTACATATTCCAACTGTTGATCAATAGGTCTCAAACTTCTTCTACATTACAGTGTTTTATGTAAAATTATTCTGATAGCCATATATACATCTTAGGTTTGCCACGAAAAAGAGAAATACTGGATTAGTTAGGGTTAAGTATGCCCTGCTAGGATTAAGTGGTTGTGGTTGCATGTGTTCAAACTCACTTTGCTGTAAATGCTGTAGTTAGGTATAAGTTTTCTCTTCATTCCCATGTTAACTCTTATCGTGTTCAAACTTTGGGGGTTACTTGGTGTTTGTTTCGAAGTGTCATTGTGTTGTAGTGAGATAGTTTCATTTTAGTATGAACTTACTGGTAAACATAACTTTTGGAATAATTAAATCTGGATATACATTTCATTTACTAATTTTTGTTGCAGCTTCGAAACAAGCCATCAGTTATGATATTCAGGAGTGGTGAAATGGCTGTGGATACATTCTTCACAATTAGTGCATTCCTTCACATGCTTAGTATAATAAGGCAACGAGGAAAATTTTCTTTTGTGAAACACATATTCAGGCGTTACATGAGGTAAGAATATTGCTCTTAAAAGTATATTTTAAGTTCTGATTTCACTAGAAAAAAATACAGGTGGTTTGTAATGAATGGCTGGTCTTAAATTACTCTATATGTGTGATAGATAAATCTTTTTATTGGCTTCAGTAAAACGTAGGGCATCATATCTGTTTGACATTTTTGGTATTTTTCATTTGTTAGAGATAATAATGTATGTGGCCATAATTATGCTACTAAAATTAAGATGATCAGATGTTGAAGTTTATTCTTCTCTGGCTTCCATCTAGGTTAGGTGTTCCATCTCCAAGCCAAGGTTTTGATGGAAGACTTTTCCATCAAAATATTGGCTGAGATTGAGCACCTAACCTAGATGGAAGACTGAAGATTATATTCTAATCACTCACTGAGAGAAAATATAGTCCTACATGATCATGTTGTTTTTTTTAATTGTTAAGTGGTGGGAGCTTGGTGACTTGGTTAAATAATGTAAGTCAGGAACAGAGAAAATACTGTGTTCGTAATTCTTGAGTTATGTATACCCTGGCTCATGCAAAGCTGAAATTTCATAAGTGACAGTGTTAAAAAACAATTCAGTTGATTTGCTATTTTCAAACCTATCATCATTATGGCCAGCATTATTAATTCAAAGATTTTATGCAGCTCTCCATTCTTCTCTCCTTTTAGCTGTAATATTTGTGATGAAATGATGAAGTACTTAGTCTTTCACAAGAGGTTTATTACTTTCTTACAATCTGGGTTTCATTGCTGCGATGTAAACCAAGTAATTCATCATTTCTTCATGAAGGAATTCCACCAAGTTACTCCAGATACCATTAACCATTTGAGTGTGTCATGACGTGTAACCACATCATACCGCACTCAAAGGGTTAATTCTGTAATATTCTAGTACATATAAGTTTTTGCTGTACCTTCCTTATGATTTGCTCTATGTACTGTATTTCCTGATCCATAGGGCACTCTGGCTCATGAGGCACCATGTCATCTTTCAGGCTTAATTTTTTAAGAAAAATGTTGTAATCTATGTCTGTTAATGTTACCATTTTATGGGAAGCAATCAGTTTTTTTATTTCCCAAAATAGTTACTGTTTTTACTGTTTTACTGTTACAAAAATAGTTGCTGTTTTAAAATTATTTGTCACAGAATCCTAAAGCAAATAGTCAATGAACTGGTCAACTTTAGCTTGCTGCCACAGTACAGTCTGCAAATCATTTCTCCTTCAAGTGCAATATTTAAGAAGCTATCGAGCTTCTGATTATGTGAAATAATTTTGTCTCTTCGGCATTAGATAATAGTGGTTCATCATCATTAGGTCATTCAATCCTAAGATTAGTTGACTGTGTTGGTTGGTTGATTGATAATTGTGGTTAAACATCTTTTATTCCCCAGTCTCCGTAGGACTTATACATTGATGATTCTCTTTGCCCATTTGATCTTAATTATTGTTCAATGACATGGCATTTTTATATCCAGTCTTCTTTGTTCTGCTGTAGTAATCATCCTAGCTTCACTGCTGTGTGAGAGCATGCTTCAAATATTTTTCATGAAATGCTTCCTTCCTTGCTGGTGATTCTGGAAGGTTTGTTGATAATATTAGGTGTCAGATGTGAAATCTCATTATTTCAGGGTTGCTACAGACCTGGAAAATCTGTAGAATGTAGAAAAGTTGTGGAAAATGAGAATTTAGCCTGGAGCTTTTCTTTCTCAAGTCTTAGTCTGATTGTTTTCTTTAAGTGATAAGTACTGTTTTAGGCCTAATGTGTTGATGTGGCTTTTGCTATCTTTCCGTAATGAGATACAGGGACTTCTTTGGTCTTAGGCAATTAATTATGTCCTGAAACAAACTGTCTGGCCCAAGTCTTTACAATCATCTGAGGGAGATGTATTTCTTCCTTCCCAGATTGTATTTCTCAGTTTTTCTGAGGAACCATGGTTATAACTTGGAAAGTTAAGCTACCCAATGTGAATTAAGGTATGTGAACTTGTTACTCCGAATGCATCTACCGGGCAGGTACCTGCTAGAAGGTGGTACCTACTAACCTCTTTACCCTTATGTATTTCTTTGTTTCCTCATCAGTCAATATTGGCTACAAGTGTATCATCCAAGGTCTTACTCTACTGTTCCTTCTATGTACTCTTCCTTCAAAGGCTGTCTTCATTTATAATGCACGTCTTAAAATTTGCCTGATTAGGTGTTACCTCCTTTTCTTTAGAGTTCTCCTGAGAATACTTTCATCATCTACACTTCTGAGTTTATATCTCTTTGTTAATTCATCAATTGATCCACATATTGTTACCATCCTTCTGCCACAATGTGTAAAAAATTATCCCAATCTTGTCTATTACATCTATTGCTCATATTTAACTATCATTGAGAAGGTTTTTCCTGATGTATGTCCTGAAAATGTACTTCCTTGCTTCAAGGATTGGGTTACAGATTCAGATATTTTCTGTTAGATTGCCTTGCCTGTGCTATCCTTCATGTTATTTCCTTTTTTGTTCTTCCATGACTGGTGAATCTGTCTCTCAAATAGCTGAATTCATCTGCTACTTGCAGCTTGTAATTATTATTATTATTTTATTTCACGGGGGTTAACCCAGTTAACAAAGTTTAATTGCATAATACAGTAAAACCTGTATTAAGCGACCACTGACAAGTGACTGGTGAAAAATGGTCGTTAAGAGGGGTGGTCGTTCAAGAGGAGTATGGGTGACTGAATGGATTGCTTTTCTTTCTGTGTAAGTGTGACCTGGCACTTAAATTTAAAAATATTGAGAAACTACCGAGGTTGCGATTTACTTAAGGCTACACTAATCGTATTTGCTTTATTGTTATTGACATACATAGTATGCATTGTACTGAATTTGGAAAAAAAATATTATCACTCCGACTTATAAGGTTTGAAAATATCGTAGTTTGGGACCTGCGAGGGATAGAAATAAAGGGTCTGAAATCCGTCAGAACTGTTACATAAATCAACGATTTGAATAAAAATGGAAGCTCTGAAATTGGATCCTGACTGCACATACATATAAAACATTACAAAAATAATCAATGTCTTCTTACTACTGATGCTGCTCACTTTTAAGCGAAAAAAACTTTCGTATAGAAGTTTGCTTTAGGCCGTTGCACTTTTTTTTTGCAATTTATTTTAGTTCTGTAAATAGTTCGTTCATTTTCTTTCCATGGAAATTAGCACTTTTCACTGAATTATGACACCTCTCTATAATTGGAGGCGCTTCCTGAGCACTCAAATTCGATTCTTAGGTTGATTTTATTGTCTGAATCATCTTCATCTTCAAATATGGTTCCTTATAAAACAACGCCACCGGAAAAGAGATACGAAAAAATGTGAGTAATGGACGAACTTGCATTGAAATATTGGAATGAATTATGCCATTTGGTCATAAAAATATTACCTGTTGCTTCTTTTCGTATGGAGTCCTCCCAATCACCGCTGAAGTCATCATAGTAATCGGTGCGGTTTTCCTCCTCAGTCACCGTTTGGCTGTACTCAATCCCTGCAGCTTGAGCCAATACTTCCACATTATCTGATGGTATCTCTTCAAATTTCTCTTCACTGGCAGGGCTGAAAAAACAACACTGTTGAAAACACCTCACAATTGTTTTCCATTCAACATCTTTCCATGCAGAAAGCACCCATGACACAGCGTCACTCACTGTTATCCTCTTCGCTAAATCTGACGCAGTGGCAACTTCATCCATCCGTTCAATCAAATGTTGCATCATCCGCTTTCTGTATTTTTATTTGAATGTCTGGATAATGTCTTGGTATAGAGGTTGTAATTTTGATGTGGTATTGGGTGGAAAAAACTGCAACTGGACATTGGTCAGCTTGATGTGATGGGCGTGACACGTAGTATTGTCAAGAAACAAGAGTATGTTGCGATTTTGCTGCCTCATCTTTTTATCAAACCTCCTAAGCCAACCTTCAGAAATCATTGAAGTCATCCATGCCTTACAGTTAGAATACCAAGATACACCCAACTTGGTCATATCCGTGTTCTTGAAGCATCTCGGCCGAAGAGACTTCCCTGTCTCCAGAGGTGCCTCTTTTTCTCCATCAGTGCTCACACAAAAGCATACAGTCAATCGTTCTTTGGCCAGCTTTTCCACCCTCACACTGCTCTGTCTTAAGTGTTGGACATTAGGATGGCAAAGTACGGAAAAATAGCCCACTTTCGTCCATATTAAATACATGGTGCTGTTTTCAGGAACGACAATCGATGGAAGTCTAACCTTCCAACCACAGCACACTTCCTCACTTATGTCTCCAGATTCACCAGATATTCTACAGAAGGTAATGGTATGCCGTACACGAAATCGTTCAAGCCAGCCATTGCTAGCCACGAAATCTTCATCACTGAATTCAGCAGCAAACTGCAAGGCCTTCTCCTTTATTAAAGCACCACTGATCGGAATATTTTTTGACCGTGCCACTTTGAATCACTCCAAAACTGCCGAGTCGATTGCTTTGTACTTTTCTTGACGCTTTCTTTTCACTCCTCTGTTCCGGTTGCTATTGTGCCACTCCTTCAAAATATCGCCCCTAGATTTTAGAATTTCGTTTATTTGGATTTTCCCACACTTGAACAAATCTGCTATCCTCCTCTCAGATGTTCCTTTATCTCGTTCTTCGATTTCTCGAACTCTACCCTCTAAACTCAAACAAATTCTCTTCGACATCTTCTACTTGGAGATCGTTCATATACTGTCACTCAAAGCAAACTGCAACGATTAAAATATCAAATGGCAGTGTTGCGCACGGAACAGCTCGCTGACTCATTCTTTACTAATGTTTTAGCGTAAAAAATGCACAAAATAGAACCCCTGTAGAGAGGGTGAAGCTCATGGATCCTTTCCACGAAGGGAAGCCTGCCGTAAGGAGGGGGTCGTTATCCTCAACGATCATATCGTTCTGGTGGGTGCAGGTACACATAGATTGGCTATATTTAGACCGTCGACTGGCATAGTAGACTGACCCGATTCCCAGATTCTGGGAAAACCTCAGGTTATGGTCGCCTAAGAGAGGGAAATTCATGTCGAAGTAGTGGTTGTTGGTCGGGGTGAGGGGTGGTCTTTGAATAGGGGTAATTCATACATTGACAACACCGGCATTACAATCGGTTCCGAAGAAGACCGGTCGTTAAGAGGGGTGGTTGCTGGATAGGAGTGGTCGTTAAGAGGGGTTTCACGGTATTGATTCTACAGAATTTAACATGGAACATATTGCAGTTCCTTGTAGAAGTAACTAAGCTATTAATACAAATATCATTAAGGCAGTAGACACAACATATAATATTGTTACATAGTTTATACAAAAATATTATATCATTAAGTCTCCTTTGAACCAACAGTGGGTTAATATCCAAAATTAACCTAGTTTCTTTGTAGGGGGTATGCATAGTATTGAATCCAGCATAAAAATTTACTGTTCTTAAAAATATATTTTGTACTCTTTCAATCTTGGTTATTTGCACTTTATAATAAGGACTCCATATAACACTTATATTAATGAACAGGGCATACCAGTGCCGAGTACAAGACTTTAAGTAAATAAATATTTTTTGTATCACAAAGTATCCTCCTTATGAAGCCTAACGTATGCAATGATTTTGAGACTATATGCTCAATATGGGCACTCCTCTGGCTACGACAATATACCGGGTTCCATGTGGAAAGGAAATGCAAAAATGGATATAATACCTCCGTTTACATCTTAAGTCAATGAGTCACTCTCACTGGGAATTTTTCCCGACAAATTGAAAGTAGCCAAGGTCATCCCCATTTTCAAGAATGGTGATCCACATGATATGAATAATTACAGACCATTTTCAGTTCTCTCTGTATTTTCTAAGGTTTTTGAAAAAGTTATATTTGACAGATTATTATCATTTAAAATTAAATTTGACATCCTCTCTAGAACTCAATTTGGATTCATGAAATATAGGTCAACGGAAATTGCGATGGCTAAGTTCATTCATGAAGTTATTACTGAACTTGACCAGAAAAACACAGTCACAGGAGTCTTTTATGACCTTAAAAAAGCATTTGATTCAGTGGATCATGGAATTTTACTTCACAAACTTAATAGTTACGGCATCTCTGGAATTGCCAATAATTGGATAAAATCCTTTTTAAGCACCATATCTCAAGTGGTGAGTATTTAGTCTTCCTTTATAGGTTCCTACACCACATCTACTCCTCTGACAGTCACTAGAGGTGTCCCTCAAGGGTCTATTTTAGGTCCTCTTCTTTTTCTCATATACATTAACAATCTTCCCTCTTATTTTAATAGTGGTACTGTGCTTATGTATGTAGATGACAACACAGCTATTGTACTCTAAATATTTCAACCATGACAAAGTGCAAGGAAATATCAATGCAATGAATAAATGGTGTGATGATAACTGGGTACTTGTCAATGACAAAAAATCAACATTTGTTCAGTTTCATACCCCTCAAAGGAAAATTATGTCCACTCTTCTTCTTAGACTAAATGGTAAAATCTTATGTTCTTTAGCTGTAACAAAATATCTAGGTCTATATGTGCACAAAGCACTATCCTGGGAAGTGCATATTGATAACTTTGCACCAAAGTGGCAACTGGGTGTTATCTATTAAAAAGAATTAAAGGTCTCACAAATACCAACACACCCCTGTCAGTCTACCATGCCCATGTTCATAGTCAACTGAAATACGGAATTGTGGTTTGGGGTCACTCTCACCATGCTATGAGGCTTTTTAAACTTCAAAAATAGGCCATTAGGATACTAAAAAATGTTCCAGGGAGAAGTAGCTGCCGTACACATTTTAAATCCCTTGGAATTTCACACTACCTTGTCTTTATATTTATTCAACTGTCATTTTAGTCTTTCAAAATAAAAGCTTCTTTGGTATTGAAATTAATGCTGATGTGCATAATCATAATACTATAGCCTCTAAGGATTTTAGGGTGGTCTCATATAGTCTCACCTTATTCAGCAAAAACCCTGTTTATGCTGGTGTGAGACAGTTTAACTGCTTGCCACCAAAACTTAGGGAAACTTGTCATTTTTCAAGGTTTAAATTTCAACTGTTCCAATATCTGGTTATCAAATCTTTCTATTCTGTCGATGAATTTTTGTTATCGAAATAGGTTTCTTGAACAATACTTTGTATTTTTATGTGAATTTTGGTTGCTGTTATTTTTTTTATGCTATTGTGAATTGACCTGTTCTATACATGTTAACTGCATGTCCTGGAGCCAATAAAATATTATTATTATCTTATGTATCGTTACATTGTTAACATTCCCGTTCCGAGTCCACAGCAAGCATCAGGTTTCATTACCATCATAATGGCCGAGGACTCGGAAGGGGTTTGGTAGTTATCAGACCCACGTCCGACGCCCATCGGATTGGTGGCTACGCTGTTGTTGGGTCGTGCGTATGGAGTAGACAGAGGGACCCAAGTATAACGGCCTTCTGCATGCGAGTTGCAAGTGACTCCGCCTGTGCCACGCAGAATGGAATGCACTTGATGCTCTGCAGCAGTGAGCCCTTAACTCCTCCGAGCACACCTATGATGAGGACTACCAGTTTAACAGTGTGTCATGGGTACATTTGCCGAAGCTCATAAAGAAGGTCTTGATATTTCGTCCATTTCTGTGCCTCCTTTGCATCCATGTATGTTTCAGCTGGGGCCGAAAACTCTATCATTAACATGGAGCGTGAGAGGTGGTCTAGGAGAACGATATGAGGCTTGGTCACCTCCAACTGCCTGGTGATAGAAAAGGAGTAATTCCACCTGATGGTGCATTTATCATTCTCCACGACGGACTCAATATCTCCAGGGGCATATGGCAGCACGGGAGTATCGTCGATGCCTAAATGGTGTCGAAGATGGAAATATAACACCTGCAGGGCCACATTGTGCCTAGCAATATACGCTGACTTGGCGTAATAGCCACAGCCGGAGAGAAGGAGACTCAAAGTCTCCAGCTGGGCTCAGCACGCCCTGCATCTCGTGTCCGCAACCTCCGTCTTGAATACGGTACACGAGTGTGTTTATGACACCATCCTGGCATGCGAGGACGAAACCCTCGGTCTCTGACTTTAGACCAGTTGAGCGGAGGAAGGCAAACGTCAGCTCCTTAGATAGCCCATGCTTCTCCATGTTTTGATAGAAACATCCATGCATGGGCTTCTCGGTGTGTGCCTTGAGCAAGGTTTTCTGCTCGGCCGTTTTGATTTCGAGCTAAAGGACTTCTGCTTTCAACGACAAGACGGACTTATCATCATCTCTACCGTCTGATTTTGGGTCAAAGTCCATACCGGTTTCGTCCGCTGCCCTCTTGGCAGCCTGGAAGAGAAATGCCGTAGCTGTCTTCGCACTCGAGGTGGGGAATGATGCTCCCGTCAACAAGGTGCACATCTTCCTTGTTCTCTGAAAATCTTCCTCTTGTCAGGTGGATGGATGCACACTTGTCCAATCAGAACTCCATCCCTATAGCCTCACTGTACTCCAGTACGGTGTCCAGGGCCACGCGAAGGTCTTTTGCGTTGGAAGCGTAGAGCTTCAGGTCATCCATATAAAATAAATGTGTGACCTTGTGCTTCCTGTCACCTGGCACACCGCACATGTATCCTTTCCCATGTCGCAGCCTTAGTGAGAGAGGTAGAAGGGAAATGCAGAACAGCAAGGGGCTCAAGCTATCGCCTTGGAAAATGCCACGGTTGTATGATACCAACTCTGTCGAAATACACCGCTTGCCTTCGGTCAGGACAAAGCACATTCTCCAGAGTGGTATCAGGCATTGGATGCAGGACACTACCTCTGGGTGGACTTTCATCAACTTCAACATGCCTACAATTAGCTCATGTGAAGTGGTGTCAAACGCCTTTCTGTAGTCCACCCAGGCCATTGATAGGTTGCGCTTACGCTGGATGGCATCCTGGCATATGCATCTATCAATGAGCAGGCTGTCCTTACATCCCGCGATTCCACACTTTGAGCCCCTCTGCTCGTACACCTCCTCCCAAACAGGCTGGTCCTGGTGGAGGATAAGGTCGCTCAAGATGGAGGTGAACGCCTTGTATACAGGTGTTTCGGCTCTCACCACAGGATTACAACTTCCGCCCTGGTTTCAAGCTCTCGCTTATGTCCGGGGCAAGGAAGAGGTGGGAAGGAAAGGATGGAAAGAGAATACAGTGTTGAGGCAGGTTATAGGGCGGTAGTTCTTAGGATTGGACAAGTCTCCCTTCTTAGGTATAAGAACTGTGCGTCCCTCAGTCAGCCACGGTGGAATTGCTTCTCTACCCAAGAGAAAGGACGTGAAGATTCTGGCGAGATGTCAGTGGGTGGAAGTGAACTTCTTCCACCCACAGTGAAGTTATTCACGGCATCCATTCCAGGAGCCGAGAAATTCTTCTTGCCAGAGAAGGCCTTCTTCACATCACTCTCCATGACTGAAAGAGGTTCATCCACTTCATGTAGGTGACAGTCGCAAAACTTTTTAAAGATGCCTATGGCCAGAGTGTCTCCATTGAATGGCTTCGACGTTTCATAGGTATCCTTCCAGAAACATTCTACCCCTTGGATGGGTGGCAGGGATTCGACGACAGACTGAGGTGGTCGAAAGAGACAGGACGGGTGAAGGAGGAAGGTTGAGTTCTCCCTCATCATGCCTTACTCCTCTTCAGGAGCTTTTTCCGGGCCATGGTGAGTGCCCGAACTCTATCAACTGTGTGCTGCTTCACGGTGAGCAGCACGTTCTTGTTCAGTGTGTGATGGTGAAATCTGAGGCTGCGTGCTATGCGCCAGACTTTGCGTGTGAAAGCCCGCCCAGATGTCATGTACTCCATCACACACTGAATCCTCGAAGCCTGCCGTCTCGCCAGCGTGATCTTGGCCTCCAATTGTTCCAGCCGTTTTGCCGCTTTGTCCTCCCAAGAGGTGGGCTTTTGGGAGTTGGCCATTATTTTGGCAGCAGCGTAGACCATGCAGTTGACTGTTCAGAGGTCCGATGTCTCCATTAGGATTTCGTCGATAAAGCGAATCAACCTGGTCAGGACGTTAGTCCGCAGAGAGATCTTGCGATGGATATCTCTCTGCCTGGTTTGTCCTACATCATAAGTGATTTCGTTTAACAACCGCGTTCAGAGTTCAGAGTTGGCCTGATCTACTTCCTCCCTACTTGTCGGCAGTACCGATGGTGCAGTGGCTGTCAAAACAGCCTGTGGAGAGACTACTTGTGTTGGGGAGGGTGGTCTGGCCGGTGGTGTATTCCTCTGAGCATGCGGTTGTTGGGGAGTTTCCTTTTTACACAGGTGGTTACGCAGGCATAGTCGCACAGATTCTGCTGCGACCGGTGGCTGTGTTCAGGATGCATCTCACACCACAAAGAGTGCATCCTTACCATATACCCCCTGCGATTGGGCTCGCTGGCAGCATAGCATGCAAGGAGGTCGACCCTTAGGGTTTCCGTCCACTCCATATGAGCTCCCTTCTTGGTGGTATTTTTATCATTGCCACACTTAACTCCACTAGGGCCCCCATCCGAGAGGGGCCGGTTGTGGGTGGCACTTCTGGTCGTCATTCACGGAACCAGATGAAACTGCATGTGGGGTGGTTAGCCCCACATGCAAACGTCCACAATTTGCCGGCAGAGCCGTTACCAGGTACGCCACGAGGAGGCTGGTGGTCCGCTTTCATACCCTTATTATTATTATTATTATTAAATGTCAGAGAGTTATCAAAATATACACCTAGGTCTTTCATTGTAGAAACTCATGGAATGACTGCATTATTAATTACATAGTTGAAATTATGACAGAATTTTTACGAGTGAAGGAAATAAGATTACATTTGTTGACATTCAGAGTCATAAGATTAGACTTGCACCAATTATAAATCCGGGAAATACAATTGTTCAATACTGAAGTCTTCTATGGTGCTGATGATGTAATAGATCTAGATACCATCAACATACATCAAATGGGGGATGGGATGTATAATGCTACTTATATAATTTATGAATATTAAGAAAAGAATGGGACCAAGATGTGACCCTTGAGGAACACCAGAGAGTACACAGAATTCTTGAGAGGTAGCATCCTTTACTTTAACCATTTGTTTTCGACACAACAGATAGCTCTGTATCCAATTTAAAATTGGACCATGTGTGCCAATAAGGCTTAACGTATGAATCAATAAATCAAAATTAACCTTTTCAAAGGCTTTAGCAAAGTCAGTATAAGTGACATCAACTTGTTTATTTTCATCTTAAGAGTTATTTATAAAGTGATTAAATATAGCCAAATTTGTGGTAGTTGACATTCCCTCTCTAAAGCCATGTTGCTCAGCAGCCAGTATGTGCTTTAGCATGGGAGATAAAGAATTGAGAACTAACTTCTCCATAATTTTGGCCAGAGCAGATTGGATTGTTATAGAGCGATAGTTAGTAATATCACATTTATTCCCAGAATTAAAATAGGTATAACATAACTGAGTTTTAAAATGTCTGGAAAGACTCCATGTGTAAAAGATTTATTAATTAATATAAACAGGGGGTATGCTAACACAGAAGCACAGTTTTTAAAGATTATAGCAGGAACATTATCAGGGCCACATCCAACATCTGTACTAAGGCTTTTTAATACCTTCTCAATTTCCTTTGCAGTCACTGATAAGGAGCCAAAATTAATATGAGTGGAAAGATTATGATCATGGAGCTATTGAGGGCTAGAATTTGAATATACTGATGAGAAATGAGATGCAAATAAATTTGCTATGCTGTGAGAATCATCAGCCATAATGTCATGCAAAAACATGTTCTTTGGTAGGACGTGCTCATTGTATAGAGAATTTACATGTTTCCAGAAACAGTTCACATTACTTGGAAGATAGAGAGAAATACATATAATTCATGCAATCATCATAACACTCTTTTGCTAATTTTTTGCATTTCGCTCTACATTGAGAAAATTTTTGATAGTTCACCTCTGAGTTAGTCTCTTTACATATAATATGATGCCATCTCTTAGTTTTTATCATAGTAATAAGCTATGCAGAGTACCATTTAGGGTAGGCAGGTTTGCTTGAGCATAGTATCTTAGGAGTAACAACATCAATCGCATTATATGCAAATTTGTAGAAATAAGAGAAGGCGTCATTTACCGATGAATTGCACAAAACACCCGACCAATTAACACTATGAAGATGGAACTTTAGCTCATCAAAGTTGCATTTGTTGAAATCATATTTTAAAACTGGCTCAGTGGTTAGGTACTGCTCATGCTCGAAAGGTAAAACAAAATTAAGGGCAGGATGATGCATATCTATAGGAACCGATGGATGAGGGTCAACAAATGGAGTAAGCATTTCATTATTGGAAATAGCCAGATCTAACATTTTGTTTTGGTGATTGGGGATTGAATTCTGATTGATCTGCCAAAAGCAATTTTAACAGGTCTGGCTCGATCCGCCCTACTAGTACCACCAATTCGAGACACACAAATAGAGTCACAAGACACTTCGGATATCGCATGAACAATTGTTTTAACATTTTCTAAGTCACTTTTACGGGAAGGCATATGCTCCTTTAACCTTTATCTTCCGAGCGTGTCTCTCCGGCACAAAAATTGTGTCCCTAGACTGCCGAGCGTGTTCGTTTGGCACATTGATGGACATTTAAAAAACACTGGTCATTTAAAAAACCCCGGCCAGCGAGGCTTACAACTACAGAAAAACTCAGGAATGTAAAGGTTAAGCCAAATATAATAAGATTTTTGTCTTTAGACTTACATTCGTGAACCTCCGCTACAACAGTCTCCAAAGTATCACCATTCATTGTCTCATTGGACATGGGCCTTGCTTGCAACTTTAATTGTTCTACCTCACTTTTCAACTCCATTATCATTGATTTTAACTCACCAATGATGCCAGAGCAAGAGTCACGTGAATCAGTGGACAAAGTTTGCACCGATGTGTTTGGGTTGCATTTAGAACAAAACCACTCCAGATCTGGATCAGCAACGAGCGATTTATAGGATCTATCTTTCAATTTGGAACACCTTTTGTGGACACTTTCATTGCACTTGCTGCATACTATGTGTTGGTTATTAGGATTTACCTTCACGCAACCAACACCACACAAGCCAGTCATGGCCATCTTGAAAAAAAAATGCCCCCATTTATTCCTGTGTTCTTCATATCTTCTTACTTAGACCATCACCTTAGTTTTTTATTGTTTAGGCACTGATCTTTGTAGGGTGAGATGGATTTTAAAAAGTCATGGTTTTGATACATGATGGATTTTGGGATAGCTTCCACGTTGTGTCATTTTTATGACAACAGTTTCATGAGCATTCCAGCTCACTTCTTCAGGTCTGAAGTGCTCACAATGCATTTTGGCTGCAATTTATAACCCGGCGGAAGGTCAAGTGTGATTTTCTCACCTTTCTTTCCATCTTTCCCCACGTTTTTTGGAAGACATGCTTCCAATTGGTGGATAGCGTGTAACCATCTTCTGTATTGACATTATTCGGTGTTTTGGATATTTCAATGGCCGCCCTTATTAATCTGGGGAAGTACCATGTCTCCTTCGCAATAATTGTTGCCTCCTCCAAATTCATGTTATGTGATGGCCCACTCCATGTGTGCTCCTCGATGGCAGACCAGTTTGGTTGTCTATTTTTGATAGCTCTTTGGTGTTCAGAGATGCGACCCGTCAGTGCTCGGAAGGTTTGGCCAATATATGGCTTTCCGCATTCACATTTTACTTCATATACTCCTCCTTGTGAGCCCTTCGGCAATTGGTCCTTGTGTCTGCACAGTAGGTGGGATATTTTGGTGACCCAACTGCTCCTTGTCCCCATGTCAAATTTTCGGAGTACTCTGGCTATCTTCTCCATAGTTCCCACAAAATATGGTAAAACAGCAGGAGATGTTGGCTTGGACTCTTTCATTTCTTTCAAGGCTCTTCCCAAGGCCATGACTTCTTGATTTTATTCATTTCGGGTGGCCTTGAGGATCAACTTCTGCTGGAAGCTGTTCACCTCGAAGGTCTTCAATAAATGCTCCTTTTCATGGGGGATAGAGTCTGAGTCGGAGAGGTGAAGTGCCTGGTGGATAGGTTTTTTGATAACTCTGAAATTTTGATGCTGGTGGTGATGGGAGTTGGCGTACAGGTACTGGTCGGTGTGAGTCTTCTTGCGGTAAACTGAGTGTCTCAAGGTTCCATCTTTTTTCTTGCACACCAGTACGTCAAGAAAGGTCAGGCAGGCATCCTCCTCCACTTCCATCATAAATTGAATGGAAGGGTGCCAGTTGTTTTGGTGTTGCAGGAAAACCTCCAACTCCTGTTTCCCATGGGGCCAGATCACTAACGTGTCATCCACATATCTGATGTACAGTTTAGGTTTCTTGTGGATTGAGGGGAGGGCCTTTTGCTTCTGCCTTCATTTCCTACAGCACCTAAACAACCTCAAATATCAAGTAATTAATGAGAATTAGTGCTTGGATAGTTTTATTTTTCAGTAGCATGAAGTTCTCATTATGCCCATTTTCGAAATTCATTCCAAAGATCTGGAGTAGTGATGTAGTAGTACATACATACCTCTGGGATCACTTTGGCTTTTTGTGGATATTTCTTTGTAATTTGAGTGGATGTTTTTATTACAGTTTTAAAACCCCTAGGGACCTCACGTTAAATGGAAATGTATTTTTATTGTAGGTTGACGCCTGTTGCTTTAGCTGCCATTTTTACAGAAATCGTCATGGTGGACAACATGATGGGTTATCCTCTATGGAAGCATATAAAGCACCTGATACAACGTCCTTGCAGTCAAAATTGGATGTCCAACATGTTGTATGTGAGCAACTTTGAACCCGTGGATGATATGGTAAGATAAGTGGGGTGGTGGTTAACTCTCTGTTAGGCAGATAGACAATGTCCTCTAGCCATTTTCATTTACGTATGATTTGCTCTAAGGTGATCATTTATTATGTGCCATTCTTTATGTTTGCAGTGTATAATATGTGTTTGGATGTTAGTTATTAGTTATATGATAGCCCTCATGATTCTAATGGGACTATATGAGAAATATACCGTGGTGACTTCTGTCTACCGTATGCTGAACATCATCATAATGAAAAACCAAGCTTAATTATTGCAATGAAACAGCATTGTCTTTCAATGTATCATTGATATAATCATAAATACATTTTGAAAATTAATTTTTATTCTTAAAACTACATCTTTTCTGTTTCTTGTTCATACATTTGACACATTTGTTTTAGGTTATTCTGGTAGGCCTTTTTTCTGCAGAATTGACATCTTAAAACTGTTTTATTCCATTTGCAGTTCTTTCTGTTTTCGCACCTCAATCTTTTTGTAAATAGTTCTTCATCTGTACTTTTTACCTGACTTCTTCAATTATTTGCATAATTTTTGTGGAGTTTCTTTACAAGTCATTGGATAAAATTCATTTGTGAAATTTTCCTCCCAATGACGGCCCCACATATAACAACCAGCATTTATTTATTGATGCCAGGTCTTGGATATAAAAACAATGGGCAGGCCACCTTCTTGATGATGCTTTGGCTGGTTACTACCTTGTCATTTTGTAAAAATACTTTTCTCCCAATTCACTACAATGTAATGTGTGGGCATTCATCCCAGAAATAGATGTACTAACACTGGAATGAAGAAAACTCAATAGTTGGATATTTTTTCCTGTTTTTATAAATAGTCAATATAGCATTGTCAACCCTCAGTGCCCTTGTGGAATATACTGGGGAGAATCAAATGAAAACAGCAATTAATTTTTTCCGCAATATTTATGCAGGGATGATGTTTGGTTGTGAATTATTTATCTACATAGGCCCCTCCCTGTTCAATGCACATACATCGTCAGAAGGATAGTGCTTCGATAGGTACCACATAAGAAAAATTATTTTGGTTGACTCTGTAGCCACTCATGCACCACTGAGTGGACGTCTTCATCAGACTTGAATTTCTGCCATCCAAGGTGCTCCTTTACTGAACCAAAGATGTGATAAGCTGATGGTGTCGAATCTAGCGAGTATGGCGGATGTAGTAGGCACTTGAAGCGTAGGTCGTCGATGGTTTTCATGGTTGCACAAGCATAATGAGGACAGGCATTATCATGTTGAAGAATAGCACCTGTACTCAGCAATCCCCTTCGCTTTGTGCATATCACTGGCTTCAAATGGTTCTTGAGAAGGTTGGTGTAGGTGGCACTAGTCTCCGTTGTACGTGGGGACATGTAGTGTTCCAGAATAGGACCTTTCTTATCCCAGAATAAAGTCAACCTGACTTTCCCTGCATAGGGTTGGCTGCGAAACTTCTTTGGTTTTTATGAAGACAAATGTCCCCATTCTTTTCTTGCACATTTCGTCTCCTGGTGAAAATGTTGAAAAAAATCTGACTTTCATCCCTGGAGACAGTTTGAGCCAGAAAGTCTTCACCCTTATCTTCATAATGCCTCAGCAGCTCTTGACATGCATCAATCCGACGGTCTTTCAGCTGTCGAGAAACCCATCTGGCGGACACTTTGCTGTAGTGGAATGCGTCATGCAGTATGTATTTTACTGATCTGAAGCTCAAAATCAGCAAGGAAGCCATTTCGACCAGGGTGACATTCCAGTTTCCACGAATAAGCCGATCTGCTTCGGCTATGGACTCCTTTGTCACAACTCGATGAGCCTGACCCAGGCTGTGAGTATCAGGCAATAAAATCAAACCTCCTATGAATTTCTTGCACAAAGTGTAGACCAGCTGCTGTGACAGATAGGTGTCCTCATACTTTGTCTGCATTCTCTAATGAATATCAGCAGGTTTCACACCTTCAATCCATAAAAATCAAATAGCTCATGCTGTTCTTGCTTGGTGCAACTGTGTAATGGTGCCGCCATCTTGAATCAGCTGTTACTCACCTCCAACCCCACCTACTGGCAAATAAACTGACTATCAGCTTGGAAAGACTTGAAGAACTGTATTTTCAAATTTCCAAACGATTAGAAAGAAAAATAGATTTATAATGGCACTTTTGCAGTTTTCATTTGATTTACTCTTGTTGTTCTTCATAAATTTTTATGGGAGAGATTGGCTCTCCTTCAGAATCATTTACTGTCCCAACTAAACTGGTAAATTTTTCCATCGGTGATTTAGCCAAATTCAGGGATGTAAAGATTTTATCTGAGGATGCACATCTGTCATTGTACAGAAAAGAATGTCAAAGATGCATCACTCTAGACCAGGGATGGCCAACCCAAGGGCTGCATGCGGACCCACCTTGAACATTTTTCCTGTCCGCGAGATTCATCACATTTTAATACAATAACTTTAATACAATAATAATAACTCATTATGTTTCAATTATTCACTCCAAAAAAATGTCTATAGTGGGTCTAAATCTAATATGGAGATATATAATGTTATATGTGGCCCATGGAGTTATGATGCATTTCCAAAGTGGCCCGCAAGATCATCTCGGTTTGCCACCCCTGCTCTAGACTATGAAATCAAGGGATTATATGGTCACCATCTTTTCGTAAGTTAGGAAACCCATTCCACGTATATTTTGAATCAACATCTACAGCGAGCCAATATTTCTGACTGCTTTTATCAGGCTTTATGCCATACATGAGTAAATGGTCTCTTAGTTTGGATAGGCAACAGTTGTTAGTCATTTACCATATTCCGTCCCAGTTCCTGGTGATGGGTGTAATTTTTAATACAATGCTTTCAATCAGATGATGCCTATATCAATAACAAGGACAATTTGCTCTGCCCACTAGTTTTATTTATTACAACATGTTTCAATGTGTGAGCATCATCTTGTGGTACAAAAAAGTTTCTACCTGAAGACAAGCCACAGATGTTGAATTGCATTGCAATAAATGAAACAAGTGGGAAGCACATGTGGTAATTTTTATTTAAATCAAATGATATTTCATGACATTTTGTCCAGTACAATTGAGCTTAGAGGAAACCAAATTTATCAGTCTGCAAGTGGTTAGTTCTGGTTTATTTTTCACCTAACATAAAAAATCTCATGATTTCACAGAAAGCAGTTCCATCATGTTCTTGCAGAAAAGCAATCACCAAGCATATGACAATAATGAGTTACTTTTATTTTACATCCATGGCCATTAATAATTCAGTCTATATGCTGACATACATCTCATTGTTTCAAGGAAAAGGTGCATATTTGTTTCAAAATTGTATTCTCCATATACCAATGTATGCTAACATTTAGTAGTATTAATATTACATAGTGTATAAGTATGTAAACTAGCTACACTAGTAGTAGAGAAAGTAATTACTAAATGTTCCATGCATCAGTAATACAAAAAGAGAAGAGGTTAGGAATATGAAAGAGACAGAAGATATTTGAGAATGTTTTTGAAGGGTGATGTGGTCATGGAAGATACCAAATGAATAAGGTAAGACGAGATGACTATAAAAATATTCGTACCGTTATGAGGAGATGAACATAAGTAAAAAAGAACTTTTAGTAGAGATGTAACATGTAAACCCACCCCTGGGTCAAAATGATTCGCATGGGCATTCAAGGGAAATTCTAAAATAATAGATGAATGGCTTATTTCAGGAGGGTTATATTTTTTGCATGTACACAAAAATTAAAATGAATAAAAGTCATGAGAGGAAAGTCTGCTCTCTTTAACAATGTAATAAAAAATCGCATTTGGGTAAAAATGACCCATCTGGGAATTTGAGTGTTAAGTACGAAATTTATGGCTATCCTCCTTGAAAACCTGGAGAAGTACTCTTTGATTTTTCAAATTAAAATCCTATGGCCACCCTCTTTTTACATGCCATGCAGTAAATTTCTCAAAATTTAGTCCAATATGAACTCTTAACTTCTTTTAACCATTTACCCGTTTAATTTTATGCAACTTATGTATGTCGCTCATTTTGATTGCTGATGAATGTATAAGGTTATTTCTTTTTTTTCTGTTAAGTGCTTAGTCAATGCTTGGTACTTAGGTGCTGACATGCAGCTGTATGTATTTTCAATTCCTGTGATTATAATGGTGATCAAGTACCCTTCTACAGCAAAGTATGTACTTGGAACTCTATCCTTTGTGTCGGTTGCAATACCATTTGCAGTGACCTTGCGAAGTGGTGCTCCTCCAGTTCTTCTATCCATTATTGAGTAAGTAATCAAAACTTTATGCTCAATATTTAATGGTATGAACCAAATGGTATTTTATCAATCCAAATTTTATTCTTCTGAGTCGGTGACAAAATCTTGTTTGTCTATAGTGTGACTCCATGTTCTAAAAAGCAAATGATGAGTTATAGGAGTTTGGGTTGGTGTGGTGGGCTGAGTACTGACATTCTATCTTAAGGGCTTGGGTTCAGATCCTGGCTGTGGAGGATATATTTTTTATAAGAAATCCCTGTCCCTACATGAGTGCTGTGAGGAGAGCACTTCAAGTGTATTATTACGTATGTCCATTTTGATGTGGTCAACTTTTGGCCATGCCTGGTCAGCAGTTGCAAGAGATGGGGAATTCTGAAAGTTACCATGGTATTTTTCATAATATACCCCCTGAAAAATTCCAATTTTCGGTGATTTTCAGGAAAATTCACCTGAGTTTCAGATATTTCTCATAGTGATATATATAGAGATGGGCCATGCTGAAAATTACCATGGTTGTGAAAAGTTTTAACACTCAGAGGTCAAAGATGGGATCAATATTTATAGATACGTGTGCGTTGAGGAACAACTTTAATCTCTCTCACTCTCTGTCCGTCTTACACGTAGATAAATGGCGGAAAAAAATATGTGCATAAAACAAAAGAAGTACAAAAGCAACGAGGCCCACCAACCTCTGAATACCAAAATTAAATCAAATACACTCGATAATCATTTAAAGTAAAAGTTACCAACTTTTCACATTCTCACAATGGTAATGTTTAAAAATTACCATAGTACCTAAGTAATTTACCGCAGCTCCTGAAAATTACCTTATTTTCGGTAATACATATTCTCTCCCGTCTTGATTATTTTTCATACTGATTTATTACAAACATATTCTTTTAAATCAAATGTATATACATTTGATACAATCTTTATTATTAATAAAGGCATGTCCAACTCATTTGCGGAATATTTATTCTTATGGAATATTTGTGGGGATCATATTTAGTGGTTTGAATGAAAATTTCTCATCCAAAAAAAAGAACGCCAAATTGTGTGTGGGCTGCTGTGTTTGTTTTTCACTTTTCATTATTTCTAATGCGTTAGCATTGCAATAAAAATGGTTTAAATGCCTTCGACTCCTGGCTATTGCTATTGGTGTTCAAATTAAATCCTGTGATAGCTATTAATTGCAGAAAATGAAGAATTATCTGAAAATATTTGTAGTTTGAAAAAATTGCTGTAATTTACCACCTTTAATGAAAATTATGATAATTTACCCATCTCTAGATATATTCCATTCATATTATTGTAAACCAAGTGTATGTGTATATTTCATACAGGCTTAATGACACATTAAGGCAAGTATAACTCATTTGTGGAACATTTTGGTACTATTGTATGAATGGTTTGGAAATAAATTAATCATACAAATGATAGCCAAATTGTGTGTGAGGCCATGTTTGTTTTAACATTTTCCTTTACTTTTAGTAATTATTGTAGCAATAGCAGTAGTTAAAATGCCATCAATCCCCTACTACTGCTATCGCCTTTCCTAGTTAATCCTACATAGCTATTAATTGCTGAAAATAGCAGTTGCTTTGCTCCTTACTGTCTCTCTGTCTAGGTTTATAAATATTTTTATGAAGGTTTACAAATTGTAATATTTCCAAAATGAGTCATATTTTTTATGCATACCTCTATCTTCTTCCTCATTGGTCATGTATCCCTCTGTGGACTTGTAACCATTAGGACTTTTTTGGTTGTCTCCCTGACTCACTTAAGGAATGTGTGTTAAACTGTTAGATTGTGATTAGATTCTTCATTTCAAAGCAACTTCCTTACTCTTGATGTATGATAGCATGATTATTATTGACAGCTTTTATACATTTGATAGTCAATTTGTTGTATTATTTTGCTTATATTATTTATAAATGTAACCCGGTGTGTCAGTACACCGCATATACCTCCTAGTGGTGGGTCGCGGGCAACAGTATGCTGGCTCTCAAGGTAGTCCTTTCAGAAGGGATCCTAGCTTGTGCAGAATAGAGAAAGCGGGCCTAGGGTATTACTATGCTTTGGTTTCTCTTGTGGCATACTAGCGAAAATGTGCCAAAACTGACCGGTAGAGTGCCGTAACCGTTAGCAGGGAAAGCTGCACGTGGTGCAGGTACTGCGAAGGCTGGTAATCTTGTATACTCTATTACAACTTACTGCTAAAGGTCGAAATGTTGCCTCGGACAGCCGAAGCTACGAATGGCGGCGGAAGCTGAATAAGGTTGGCCCATCAAGATACGGACTGGAAACGAACTGGACTCTCAGTCCTTGGAATGTGAGAGGAGTGTATGGAAAGGAGCATGAGTTGTTGAATGAAATGAAAGTGAGACGAATGGATGTTTTGTGTGTATGTGAAACTAAGCATAAGGGGCGGGATGCTGTTACATTAGATGGCGGTAGTCTGGCACTGTGGTCAGGAGTTGAAGATAATCTACATGGCAGTCAAGGTGTAGGATTCATTCTTAATGAGAGAGCTAAGTTGCTAGTATGGAAGTATGAGTTAGTATCCCCTAGATTGCTCTGGGTTCGCATGAAAGTAGGTATTAGGAGAGTTGTGATTGTGGCATGATATGCACCAGTGCATGGAGGGAGTGACAGCATGAAAGATGAGTTTTGGGAAAAACTGAGAGAGGTTTTGAATGAATGTGATCCTGGTGAGAGAATAATTTTACTAGGTGACATGAATGGGTGGGTTGGTGTGAGGCGGGATGCATCTGAGAGATTGGTTGGGCCGTTTGGTGACCCCCGAGTGAATGATAATGGTGAAAACTTGATGAGTGTGTGCTTAGAAAAAGGATTGTTTGTGTCGAATACATGGTTTAAACATAAGAGAATACATATGTATACTTGGTAAAGGGGTGATTGTAAAAGCATGATTGATTTTATTGTGTATCATGAGAGATTGAGAGAGTTAGTGTGGGACACGCAAGTGATGAGGGGTGCTGAATGTGGAACAGACCACTCACTTTGGAGAGTACCCCCTCTGAGGTACTCTCCAAAGTGAATCTGGGCAGAAAGTGGGTACCAAGGAAGAATGTTGCGCGTAAGCAGTTGCGATTAAAAGTGGAAAGGTTGCTAGACAGCGAGGTAAGAATGCGGTATGGTTGCATGCTTGAGGAAGCTCTATTGTTGAAGCAGAGACAATGGGACGAGCATATCAGAAATGAGAATGTGAATAATGCATGGGAGTGTTTAAAAGGAGTGGTTGGAAGAACAAAAGGTTATGCTTGGTGGAATGAAGAAGTGAAAATTGCAGTCAGAGAAAAGAAAGAGACGTACAACGATATGATTGCTGCCAAATCTGAGGAAGAGCATACTAAGGCATGAGAGATTTACAGAAAGAAAAAGAATGAATGTAAAATCGTTGTGAAAGAGAGCAAAGAAAGTATGCGTGCGGTGGAAGCTAACAAAATGCAGAGTGATTTTAAATGTAATAAAAAGTTGTTTTGGAAGTGGGTAAAAAGGGCTAAGATTGGTGAAGGAAGGGGAATGAATGCGGTAAAGAACAAAAGTGGAGAGATCATGTGGGACGAGAGCAATATCAGGGACTGCTGGAGGGAGTATTTTGAAGAATTGTACAATAATATTGCAGGTGTTGAGGATGAGCCTAGTGAAGTGGCATGTGAGAATGTGATGATGGAAAAGGATATCAGTGAGAAGGAGGTCACAATGGCTGTGAGAATATTGAAAAATGGGAAGGCTGCAGGCAAAGATGGGATATCCAGTGAAATGTTGAAGTGTGGGTGTAAATTACTGATTTGTAGGCTTCGTGAACTATACAATTTATGCTTACAGGTTTCTGTTGTTCCATCGGATTGGAAAAATGCTATCATCGTTCCGTTGTACAAAGGGTAGGGAGGAAAGACCGAATGTAATAATTATCAGGCCATTAGTTTATTGAGTATCCCGGGAAAAGTGTTCAGTAAAATATTAGTGATCGAAAGAGTGAGGAATATTACTTCCGACAGAATATGGGGTGTGCAGTGTGGGTTTATACCTGGGAGAGGATAGAGTGACCAGCTTTTTGCACTTCAGCAAGTGATAGAAAAATGTATGAGTGTCCAAAAGAAAGTGTACTGTGCGTTTGTCGATTTAGAGAAGGCATATGACAGAGGAAATAGAAAGAAGTTGTGGAAGGTTTTGAGAGACTATGGAGTGAAAGGGCAGTTATTGAATGTTATGATGGCGATGTATGACAATAGTAAGGCAAGTGTAAGAGTTAACGGGGTTCTGAGTGATTGGTTTGTAATAAATCGGGGTGTAAAGCATGGATGCGTAATGTCTCCATGGCTGTTTAATGAATTTATGGATAAATGTAAAAAAAAAGAGATGCATGTAGTGAAAACGACGGTGTTTTGATTGGGAATGTTAACGTCCCAGTTCTTCTATATGCGGATGATGCTGTTTTGACCTCAGATAGTCAACAGGGATTACAGAAGCTCCTAGATAAGTTTTGTGAATCAATGGAGAGAATGGAATTGAAGGTAAATGCGTGCAAGACAAAAGTAGTAATTTTTGATAAGGAGAATGGGGAGAATAACTGTGTGATGAGGGTGAATGGTGAAGTAATTGAACAGGTGGATGATTTTGTGTACTTAGGTAAGATGTATGCGAAAGATGGAAGAATAGATGAGGAGATAAAGAGCTGTGCGAATGCTGGAAGGAAAGTGGTAGGTAGCATGTGGAGCATATCAAGGAATGAGTGCTTGTCTAAGGAAGCGATAATTGCCATGTACAAAAGTGTACTTCTTCCCACTTTGCTATATGGTAGTGAAACATGGGTATGTCAGGATAGACATAAGAGTAGACTAAACGCCGTGGGTATGAGTTATCTGAGGAGTATTTGCAGCAAAAGTAGATTGGATAGGGTCAGGAATGAGTGGGTCATGAATAAATGTGGGTTAAATGCTCCAGTAATGGACGTCTATGAAAGGAGTGTGCTTCGTTGGTTTGGCCATGTGGAGAGAACGAATGAGAGTCGAATAACGAAACAGATATATGAGAGTAGAATGAATGGTGTGAGAGGTAGAGGTAGGCCGAGAAAGTTGTGGTTGAATATGGTTGAGGAAATTCTTAGGAGGAGGAATATTAGGAGTTTTAAAAACAGGAGGGCGTGTATGAAACAGTGTATGTGGGTAAATGAGGCAAAAGAGGTTTGCAAGGATAGGTCAGTATGGAGGAAATTATTGAAGCAGAGTTAGGTGTACAATTATGTATTAAAGAGTGAAACATTTTGACTGTGCATACCCCGGAAGGGAACGTTGTGATGGGTATGTATGTATGTATGATGTATTTATAAATGTGACAATTAATAATTTTTGCGAGTAATTACTTTTTTTTTAAATATAATGTGGACTTCTTAATTACAGCAGGAGAGTTCATCCTTTAATTAGATCCCATGCTGAAAATTTGTATTGGCCAACATATTGTAGAGCAGGTTCCTACATGGTTGGACTAATAGCTGGATTCCTTTACCACCAGATACAAGCAAAGAAATATAAGTTTTCAAAGGTGAGTTATAAAATTTTTTTCTCCGACATAATCTTGCAGATATTTACTGGTCCTGGTACTCTAAAATTACAATTTAATTACAACTACAGTAAAAACTCAATAATATGAAGCGTGAAAAAATGGTGGTGCGAATGACCTTAGTTGTCGAAGCACCCTAATCACCCTAATACTACTACTGAAATTTCTATTTTACGACGCAAAACTGTCAGTCCCAACAAAAAGCCTATGATAAATACATGGCGATTTTCGAAAATACAAAGTTTCAAAAATACGAAATTTTCTACTTTACGAAGCTTGGACCCAGTCCTCACGGAGAAACTGAGTTCGTTTTACGAACCTCAGGGAGAAATTGCCTCAGAAAAGCTCTCTATTTGCCGATATAGACACCTAACAAATCAGCATTGCCGAATATAATCTATAAATTGTGTAAAATGCGTGAATTTTAGTGCATTCATCTCTCACTAGTGCCTGAGTCACACAGTTATTTATCAAATTGAAGTTGTGGATAGTTTAGATCTCAAGTGACAGGGAAAATGGTAGCTTGAAGCAATTTTTCTCTTGTTTTATTTACTTTTTTAACTGTTAGCTCCATTTCCATTATGTGAACAATTCTCTTTTGATTATAACTCATGTGTGGCGCCACGTACCAACTCACTGCCATGTGCTTTTAGTGGCAATTTAAATTTGTTGAGCGCTCGAATGGAAAAATTATGCAATTAAATGATGGGAAATAGGACTGGGATACCTGTTGCAGTCATGATCCCTAAAATCCATGGCTTCACTATGAATAAACCCGCGTTTACTCCCACCATTGTCCATATTTCATGAGGCAATAGAAGAAAATAATTTCCAATAATTTGCGAGGTTATAGCTGTCCCCACAATTGATATAATTCTGCATTTTAAATGGGTTATTTCAAATTTTGAAACAGATGTGAAATAGTGTGTTGAATTTTGAAACAAATGTGAATTAGTGGAATGAAGGGGGCAAGAGGTAGAGGTAGGCCGAGAAAGTTGTGGTTGAATGTGGTTGAGGAAATTCTTATGAGGAGGAATATGTGGAGTCTTAAAAATAGGAGGGCTTGTATGAAGCATGTATGGGGGTAAATGAAGCAAAAGAGGTTTGCAAGGATAGGTCAGTATGGAGGAAATTATTGAAGCAGAGTCAGGTGTACTATTATGTATTTATGAGGGAAACTTTGTGACTCTGCCTATCCCGCAAGGGAATGGCGTGATTGGTATGTATGTATGTATGTTGAAGCAGATGACCCAATTGAGGAAGTAGCCTATAACATTATAATGTATAAAACCTGTGGTAAACCACTACGACACTTCAACCTGAAGAAGCCATATTCCACGAAATATGGTCCTATGGTATATAGTTCATCGTATGTGTAAACCAGAAAAACTTACATCTTAAAAATAAAAACACCTTGGAAGCCTTCTCTTTAACTAAATTCCAAGATGTTGGGGTAACTCCATGAAATTTTACTGGAACCAATTTCATCCATGAATTACTGCAGTGAATTCTTTGAGCAACCAGGCCTTGATACATTACATTTGTTCTATCATCACTGCTGTTCTTGATTTCCACAAGCTAAATGACCAATTGAATATGATTTGATTCTGATGGCTTAAGTAACTTTGAGTCCTAGGCATTTTGATATGTGGATATGACACAACAGGGCATGAACTGGATCCTGATGCACTCTATTTTAAAGTCACCCGACGTTTAGAAGGATCTTAGTACGGAAATACTAATCTATGAGAAACTTATGTTGTTATCAGGATTTTACCACAGAGAGGAGTTAGGTTTCAGCCTCAGCTGCGGTAGATTTTTTTCATGACCCCTACCTCTTCCAAAGTTCTCCCTGAGATAATTTTACAAAGTAATGCTTCAAACAGTTAGTCATATTTCGTTTTCGTGTTTTATGCTCCACACCAAAGTCAAGCGTAGAAGACAAGTCGCAGAGGGGAAAGATAATGGAATGGAGAACGCTGGATCTGGAATATCTCTGCGATGCTCATTTAGGATGGAGTTTCTCTTTCTTACTATTGTGACTAAAAACGAAAATCGTGTAGTGATTCAGATATCACTTTTTAAATGTGAGGTATTTCATTAGCTTCTATGTTTTAGCTTACCAAAGTTGGCATATAGGGACGCCATTGGATAAAATGGCACTTAGTTAGTATAATACCCACGATGCGAAGAGGTTATGCATAGAAGGATAAAAAATAATCGATTAATTTATTGCTGGATGAATGATTTGCAGAATAGAACTATAAGCACGAATCATCAAAGTGGAAAGGAACTTGGTCATGAGTTAATGTTTCTCACTCGAGCTTCAATGAATGATGAAACTGTTTGGCTTGGAACGAAATAATATTTCTTCCCAAGTTCGTATATCCTGCAGGCAATATGGAAGAAACAACTACTAATAACTTGAGAAGGATATTTTAAATGGACTGAGTCCTTTGCTCTTTTTACCTATTGTCGAGCGATGAAGAAGGGTGAATGGAAGCACGGTCGGGCCAGCTACTGTCTTTACTGCGTAGATGTTAGAATCATCAATAAGAATTGGATTGGTGAAGCGCTATCATTGCAAGCAAAGGTATTTTCTGGGCGGCAGTTGAAGCACTCCTTCATTCTCCACGAACCATGATCTGACATTTTATATTTTCGGTATCATTCTTTATGACCTCCACATTAATATTCCATCTGTCCAAAAAATCTCACCATTTAGAACCGGAAACATAGTGTACTCCAAGCTGATTAAGATATGGTAAATGTCCGGATCATGCCCAATTTGCTGTCAAGCAATCAATTATTGGAACAAAATAATATTTCTTCTCAAGTTTGTATATCCTGTAGGCAATGTGGAAGAAACCACAAATTCCCAAAGCCAACAAAGCCACCTGTAAAGGATTTTTTAAATGGACTGAGTCCTTTGCTCATCTTACCTATGACTGAGTGATAAAGAAAGGGTAATTGGAAGCACGGTCGGGTTAGGTGTTAGAAACATTGATAAGAATTTGATTGGTGAAGTGTTAGTTCGTTCTTCACAAACTTTGATCTGAGGTTCTATTTTCTTTGGTTTCATTCTCCACAACCTCCACATTAATAATCCATCTGTGCAAAAAATCTCGTCATCTCGTAGTTATGAGGAAACTTTGAGATCCATTGTGAATAATAAAATTAAATTCATCAAGGTATACTTGGTATGTTCAGTATATGTAGCTATGTTAGATTAATTTTAATGAAAATTTCTTATTCTATCATTTTCATTGTAATCCTTGTTTCAAATCGTGTACTTTCAGATTTTATCTTGGTCATCAGTGCTGTTCAGCGTTTTATGTTGTTTTGGACCTCTCTACTATTCAGCTTTTTTTCACGACAAAGGATATTCTTATAGTCCCCTAGAAGCAGCTCTGTTTGCAAGTACGAACAGGCTAATTTGGGGTGTTGGCATTAGTGCTTTAATACTCAGTATTGCAACTAGAGCTGAAGGTAAGTTACCTAAAGTCTTAATTTTTGAATTTGCATGTGAAGATTTTTCTTTGCCAGCATAATCAGTTGTTCACAGTCAGTAGAATTTCACCAAGTTACTATCTTCTTTTAGTATAATCAGGCTGCCTGAAGTAACAATATCAATGTTCTTTCAAAATTGAATCAATATTATTCTGATGCATGTGGAAAGTATGTTTCATAGGTAATAGGGAAATATGTGGATTTTCATATCAATCAATTTGTTGTTACTACCTGTACATGAGGGAATATTGCTTGCTTTCTAAGCAGAGAGACGGCATATAGTGAATTTTAAATACATATAGTATGTAATATGATTCTCTTTATTATTGATAAACATGGCGAGTGTGTTAATGTATATGCCAAAAATCCTTTGTTTCAGGTTATCTGCATTGGTTTTTGGGACAAAAGTTTTTTATTTTCCTTGGAAAGATAACTTACTCTTCTCTGCTGGCAAATCTTGTGATTAATGTATACTTTCTTGGGTCAAGCTTGCAGCCTATACACTTAGGTATTTCCTACTATGTAAGTATGATGTACTTAAAGTTACTAGTTGAATTTATAAAATTATAACGTTGCTAATTTTTGTGATTCAATGACTGCTTTTTGAAGCATAGAAAATGTGACTCTCATAGAAGCTGTTTTGGTTGTATTGGAAAATGTGTTGTTGCTTGAGTGTTGGAAGGGAACTCACCCCATATCCCATATCCTAAATTATTTGAAGCCTTGTTAGAGATGGGTGAATTTTTAAAAATTAATGTAATCTTCCAGTAAATTTAATTTTCCTCAATTAATGGCTATTAGAGGTTTTAATAGGAAAGCCAGTAGCAATAGCAAGGGGTTAAAGGCGTTTAAACCATCTTTATTGCTACGTTAATGCATTAGAAATAACGAAAATTTAAAAACAAACTCTGCAGCCCATATACAATTCGGCATTCTTTTTTTTTTTTGGCATAAGAAATTTTCGTTCACACCATTGAAAATTATATCCCCACAAATATTCCATAAGTATAAATTTTCCACAAATGAATTGGACGTGCCTTTATAGATACACAATTGAGATTGTAGAAAATGTAATAAATAAATGTATATAGACATGACTTAAAATAATGTTTATAATATATTGGTATGAAAAGTATCAGATGGAAATTAATATTACCAAAAATGTGTGAAAATCAGTATGTACATGGTTGTGAGCTAATTTCGATTGTACTTGGGCACTATAGGCTCATTACATCCATCTTGATCAACCTCTTTTTGAAGAATGATACCACAATCTTGAGCCTAAAAGGGAAACTTATTTTATGGTTACCCAAGAAGCCACCCAATATTGGGCCATAATCGGCTGATGTTTGTCGATTTTTGTTGATGTTTGCTGATGAGCCAATGACAGCCCAATATTGGCTGACAATATTGGGCCAATGTCAAAATGATAACATTTTACATTATTTTGCCAATATGGGCTTCATCTTGTTTGTCAATATAGGCTTAATATTGTTAGCCAAGATTCATTGTGTAGACCACATAAGTTGAAGTTAAGTATTAATTCAGACTTGAATGCTCAAAAAGCTGCCCTAATGGAGTCATTCCATGCTTTCTTAATTGCGAGTAGGTTCTATTTATGTAATCCATTTTCAAGTTAACACCATATCTTCCCTGGCAGCATCAGCATCAAAGTTTGGTGTTGATTTTACTCTAAAAAAGTAATGTGTCTTGATTAAATAATATTTATAATTAAGAGCAAGGATTTTATAATTCATCTCCTTGAGGTAATAATTTCCTCCATTCTGCATGCAACTTTAAGTTCGGTACAAATCAACTGAATTAAGCTCTGATTGATTTAAACAAAATTTACGTAACTAGGAATGACTGTAAAAAAAATCCTCACTTTTATGGCTACGTTTCAACTCCCTTCCCATTTCTGTATTCACCTGTAGTGTAATACCCGCACAAATATTAAAATTCTATGGTAACAAAGAAAAATGATATTAAGGCCATAAAGCTAGAATTCATGGTAAAGTTAGAATAATTATCAAATAAAATTGTTTGTGTAGTAATTAGGCCTTTTATGTATGATCTCCTTCAGAAATATCGATTCAAAATCATGGAAAGATAAAAAATCCAAAAAATACTTCTCGGAAATGAATTATTTTCTGTGCTAAAATAACATGAATTATGTGACAGAATATTCAAAATATGAAATACAGCTAACTGTGAGTGAGAGATAACTGTATTATAGTGTGTTACATTTTGTAAATACAGTTATCTCTCACTTTGTTTGAATCCCTTCATCACAGCATTTGGTGTTGCACTAGAAGGCAACTGTGAATGTATTCGCATAACATGACCATAAATTTCCCATTAAACATAATTGTTGAGGGTATCTTTTTTTGATTAGGTAGTCTCAAACTACCATTCGCTCATTTTTTAGAACATAAAGTAGAACCAGCTCAGAATACAATGGAATGCGGCTTTACAACATTAATTCATTACATTGTATAGATCTTCAATCCACACAATGTTTGTACAGTGAATTTCCCTTATTCCCATCCTAATCACATGTGATATCCTGCTGTCTGACTCTAATTCTAGAGAATGAACTTATGGTAAAGTATACAGTAGAAGTCTGCCCTAGCAAGATTTGATAAAATTCATAAAATTGCCTTTAACTAGACTCTGGTAATGGCTGACAAGTTATGTTAAGGATATCCATTGTCATGAATCATACTTTTGAGAGATAGCTGAAGTGTGGGGTAGTTGAAAAATATTATTCATTGATGATGAAATGTAATAAAAATGATGTATTTTATGTAAACAAATTTCATCACCAAGTGAATCATTCATTTCTCACTTTTAAGTTATCAAAAATGTAACCCCAAGAAGTTCAAATTATTGACTTTTAGGCAGCAAATGGAATGATCATATCAGAGGTTGGGGCAAACACATTTATTATTTTGGTTCTTTGATCGTTGTTTCAGTATAATATTTGTGGTATACATGGTTTATGGTAGAATGTATGGTTCTTCGATGCATATTGCAGTATATATTGGTGCAAGATGGAAACTATGTAAAATTACCTGCTGGTCATATTGTTCAATGATTCAATTAATAGTGTCTTGTATTTTCATTTATTCATAGGTGACAACTTCAATTCTGGATATCTTCTTCACTTATTTGCTGGGATTCTTCATTTACCACATTATTGAACAACCATTTCGGAATCTGTCAGAATTGATTTGCAATGGATTCAAAACAAAACGTAATGTTTAGTATAACTAATACTTTACCTTAGCAAATATTATTGATTCTTTTTCAGTAGTTTTTAAGGAAAATATAGATATAAAATACTTCTGCATTTCTTTCAAGGAGATTGTCTTCAATATACGTACTTCATATTTCAGGCTATCCAGGTAACTCAGTAAAGAAAAGTCAGTGACAATAGGAGAGGGGGTTAGTAGCTGGTTCATCGTTTACAGTGTTTTTGGTGGTCTCTCCTAAGACTTACCAATATTGATATCAGTCTTAGGAGACACCAGTAAAGTAGAGCTATAGGTTTCACCTGGTTGATCTTTATCCACCTGGTGAGATCCATTGCTTGGCATAGGAAAAGGCATAAATTTACAAACATACTTGAATCAATTCCACCTACTTGGCCATTATAAAGCCATATTTTGAATATTAAGTGATTCAAGTAAGCAGCAATTGCTTGTCATTTCTTGTCTGTTGACTGAAGTGATATTATGTAATACTGAATATGTATTAATGACTGCCTGGAATTTTCCTCATAATATTGCCAAGTATATTTTCAATGCAAAATTCTTTGTGCCAAGCGTCTACAGTATAATAATTTGTGATTTGACATTTTTTATTATATACAAATATAAGCAATGAAATGTGGCATTAAGAATTTTCACATCTTCATTTCTTTTTATTAACCCTTTATAGCAATTACTTGTGCAGCATGTGTTAAGTGATCCATTGTTGGAGTTGTGTATAACTAGTTGTGGAGATGCTACTTATTGCAACACTTTCAGTGCGGGCGTAAATTTCAAGTTCATATTCAGTGGTGAAATACCTTTTTGGCCACTTTCAAGTTGAATAGACTGATTACCATACAATTATGTCCTATAGTCTAATTTCTGTAAAAATTTCTTATTTAACTAAAAATATTTTTCTTGACTTCTTAAGCAGTCATTCGCCATAGCTTATATGGTTACTTACGCAACCCGCATTACACAGTTAATTCCTATAGCTGTCATGCTCTGATGTGATTTTCCGCAAAATATTATTAATTTCGTTTAGAGAAAAGTATTTGAGAATTACCAATAAAGATTTTAGCCCAACCATAATTGTAATAGACTCGAATATAAAATGAATAATATTGGTTTTCCTAACAATACCTGTCGAAATATTGTATTTCTTGAATTGTGGAAATCGTTGTTTTCTAATCATTTGGCACCTATGAAAGACTGAGAAGCAACACAAAAGAAATACCAAATGTACACTTAATTATACTTAACATTGTTTATTTATTGCAAAAGGCATCAATACAATAAATGAACAACAGTAACAATATTTGTGTTTTAAATATTGACCTGTGAACGAGCACTTTTAAAAAATAACAAATGTATGATAATTTAATATTTAAAAAGTTATTAATGTTATTTTATATACTACATATTCTTTTTTTACACCTTGGACATGGCACTTAGTTTTACAAATAATTTTCCAATAATATCCGTGTTACGGAGCGAATGGTAGTTAACAAAAAATACAATTGTACAATTCATTCACATTTACAGCGTATGTGAAAATTAAACATTAAATTAACATTTTTAAGAATTAAATTTCTTTGTAGAAATCCATAAAACATGGCCTTTGGCAGAGCCCTGGCTGATCAGGAGAGTCTGGGCAATATGTTGTGATTCTTTTCGTTAGCCCACTTTTGTAGCAAATGCGGCATCGTTGCTGCTGTCTCTTGTTCCCCACCCCTGTTGGAAGGAAGTCTGGGAAGTGCATATGTGTGGATCTAGGATTTGAGGGTCGTGAACCACGGGAGGGAATTTCTGGCAAGAGTGATTTGATTATTTCTAATTGGTAGTCGTATAGTGACATTTTTGTCCGCTGTGACGACAGTACAAAATATAGCTGTTGATTAGCAGCAACTGGAATTAATGGATTCCAAGTTTTTTGTAACATTTCATGGTTTTGCGTTCACAATGGTGGTAAGCCATTAATTGATCGAAGTGATCAATACCTCCCATGAAACAATTATATTTTACTACTGCCTCCGGCTTCGATCGTACTACCCTATGACGATTCTAAACATTGAGAAGTCGGCTGCCAAACTTGGTGCTAATCATAAACAAATCATGCTTGTCTCTCCACTTGAGAATGCTAACCCCCTTTTCATTCCAGGCTTGTGTAACCTCACCTTTGTTGTTCTTTTTAGATAGCACAACTGTGGGGTTACCTTTTCTGTTGGTTCTTAGAGTCCCAGTACAATATACTTTATCATCCAGGAGTTCCTCAGCCAGTTTCACGCTTGTGTAAAAGTTATCAAGGTACACGGAATGTCCAATTCCCATGAACCCTGCCAACAATTAGTGAACTGCTTTGTTCACTTGCCCTGAACCATCAACCCAACTCCTCATCCCCAGATCCAGTATAAATTATCATCCTTAGCACTAACCCAGATGGCTCTGTCAATGTGTAAATTTTTATCCATACTTACGCCGTTTTCCGGGCATATTTTGGCAAAAGACTAGGCGCCCCCTCCTCAACATCATCGACTCATCCAGGCTTAGTTCTAATTGTATGAAGACGGTCCTCAAAAGGAGGCTCATCTTCCGTGGGCATTTTGGTAAAATGCAGGGCCTTCAAAGTACCCTGAAAGCGATCACAGGTCATGAATGCTGAAATACATTTTATATCGAAAAGATTCCCTTTTGTCCAATAATCATTCAAATGATTGATTTTCACAGTCCCCATGTGGAAGAGGAGACCGAGGAGCACTTCCAACTCCTCCTTCGTCAAATTTTTCCACAGAGCAATACGAGCTCGTGGTCCCGGGTTTTGCAAAAGTATCTGCTCAGCCTGTCGGTTCAGTTCCTCAACAATTAGGTCATAAAATTCACAGACCTTTAGACTATTGCCCTCCGGAACAGTCTTCAACCCAGGAAAACCCTAGAAAATAATGGGAGGGTTGGCGGGCTGGTCGGCTCCCCAAGTAATGGGTTCCTCAGCAGTGGAAAGCAAAAGTGGAGTTTGAGGGGAGGGCGCGGTGGACAAGTGCTCATGTTTCCCTGAGCCATGCTCTCCTTCATCTCCATTTCCACTTTCATCGCTGTCTTCTGATTCTTCTCCATTTCGTTGACGAATCCTTGTCATCTGCATACAGCCCCTCGAAAAGTAGCTCCTCAATTTCTTCATCCTCAACTCCATCTCGCCCCTAATGTGCCCGTCTTTTCTTCTTTGAGAGGGTACCTATGTTGCAAGTGTATAGCACTTCATGTAAGTAGTGACACCAGTAAATAATTCAATACCTCTTCTTTCATTTTTAAAAATTAAATTAAATAACAAAATAACTTGAATTGCCTAAAAGCCGTTGCAAGGTGTGGAGCAGGGGATAGGCAACATGGCAAGGATGATGGAGTTTTAGGTGGTATATTCCAAGAGCTTACCTGATGTGGAAGGCCCAGGGTTTTCTTCCAAATGTTGACTGACTCTGCGCTGTCCAGCCATTCCTAAGAAATGAAAAAAATAATCAATTTAACTCATGCGTAAAATGTAAACTAGTAAAAAGAATTCCGCTGCATTTCCGAGGTTTTATGGATTCTCCTTTGAGCAGTCTTGTGGGCTGCATGTTTAAATTAGCATTGTTATGTGGGAAGCAAATACCGGTATATCCACAGGATAATATGATAAATTAATAATAAATGCACTAAAGTTAAGCAATTTATTATCTCCATAAGGACTCTCATTATCTAAAGTGTTAAATTAATTAACAGGTAATAGTTGTGTGGGTCGCATGAAATTTTTTCGGTAGCTGCAGGTTGCCGACCCCTGCCTTAGAGCATAAGAAATGATATTGCATTAAATTATTTAAATTCTGTGTGACATTTTCCTTTGTATTTGTTTGCTTGGGATGACGATGGTGTCGCTGACTATCTTAATAACGGCTACAATTTCAATGGTTGAACTGTATCGCTTGCTAGATGGTTAGCGATAATGTTGACACCACAGGCAAACGTGTCTGCATGAGGAACACAATACAGACTACAAGTAAATTTAAGTTGTGCATTAGCGGCCAACAAATTAATTAAAATTATTTATCATCAAAATGTTTTCTATTTATAAAATGCTCAATCACACTATGAATCAAAAATGTGGCAATTAGGAAATGGTCGAGAAATTATACTGAACACATTTGCACATTTCCACTCAGAAATGATCAACAAAACAACAAAGTGCATAAAAATTAAAAGAAAGTACTTACCTTCAGAGAATAATCCAAATCTGAGAATGATGGAAAGAGTAAATTTCTGCCTCAGTCTCCGGCAATGACGTCCTTAAAAAGATCAAACCCAAAATTACAAATAAGAAAAAAAAACACTTCAAGAATTGTTAGCTAGTTCAATCAATAAAATGCCATTTCATGCAAATAATTTGTAAAGAAATGCCCATTTCAGATTCATTTATATTCAACTATTTACATTTATATTCAACTATTATTACATTTATATTTCAACTATTTACAATTAAAAAATATTAATAAAATGAAAATTAAAAAACTGAGCATTTAGAAAACCGTTTGATATTGCAGAGAATTATTTCCTTCAATATTCACAAGCTGGCAAAAAAAGAGTGATGGATCCAAGAACGAATGTTTCCTCAACGTCGCCAGGGGTTCAACTGATGACGACGGGCCGAAAAATGAACCCTACCCAGCGGCGAACGGGTGGGGGAATGAAAGAACCGTTATAAGCCCCATGAATGTATAAGCAGTCACACGTTTTGGGCTGGGAGGCGGTATGACTGCTTAAGCAGTCATCTGCACAGAAAGTGTTAAGTGGTATCTAAATGTCTCCAGCCTTAGAGAAAAAATGAAAACCCTTAGTTGTTGAGCTTTGTGAAATTTTATGGTCCTTGAATTTGCAGAGCAGCTTTGAGGAGCGGGGAAATGTGCCTCAAGGTGAAGATACTTGGAGGGGAAGGCCAATGTCAGCCAAATGTGGGAACAATTATCACTGAGAATGCTGTGAAGGTGAGCCAGCAGCATGGGTTTATGTACCAATGGGATGAAATTCTCCTTGAAAAAATCATCTGATTTGAGCAGAGTTCAAAACCAGATCTCCGAATTACTGGTCTGGTGTTTAAGTCAGTTACACCTGGAGATGGGTAAATTACATAATTTTCATTTGAGATAAATTACTGTGGTAAATTACAGTCATTTTTGAAAATTACCATAATTTTCCATAATTTTTAATTTTCTGCAATTAATAGCTTGTAGAGGATTGAAGAGGTAAACTAATAGCATTAGCATTACAGCATTAAAACCACTACTATTGCTAAATTAATGTGGTAGAAATAAAGAAAATTAAAGAACAAACATTGCAGGCCACACATAGTTAGGTATTCTTTTTTATCACATGAGAAATTTTCATTAAAACCATTGAAATTGATATCCCCACAGATATTCCAGAGGTGAAAATATTCCACAAATGAGATGGACATGCCTCTATTAATAATTAAGATTGTACTAAATGTATATACACTGGACTTAAAGTTATGGTTTTAATATATCAGTATGAAAAATGAGACGGAAGTAAATATTACTGAAAATTACACTAATTTTCATACGGTACAGTAATGTTTTGAATGCAATAAGTGGGGACATATTTCTAGAGACTGAAACTGTTTCTCGAAACTGTTTCTTAAAGTCAGAGATGTTTCAGATGTGGAGAGAATGGACGCTTTGCTATAAATTGTTCGGAAAGTAGAGAAAGGGAGAGTAAGAACTAGGAGAAAAATGATGCGAGTACCTAAATCTGGAGGCAATAATGCGAAACTAATATCGTGCATCAGCTCAGTGAATTTAGTAGCGATGCAGATAAGAAACAACGTGTGGATCTGGGACAACGCTTTGAGGTATTACATTGGCAAGGACCAGTCAGCATTTATTTCATTTGAACCGGTGACTGGCTATGTGCACATGGGGAAGGGTAGTGTTCCAGTGAAGGGAATGGTAACTCTGCAAGTAGTATTGACACCTACGTGCAGTGGTGTTATTCTGGAACTAACTGGTGCTTTGTATGTACCTGATTTTAACTTTAATATCATGCTCCAAGTTAGCAAAAAAGAAAATATCATGTGAAACTTAAGATTATTGTGTGGGACTATTTGAGGGGAAGGATATCTTTAAAGCTCCAGAGAGAGAGAGAGAGACTTTATTTGCTAGAAGTGGTGTCGACCGTAGCCATGACATCAATGGCGAAAGAAGAACCAGAAATTGATTTCGGAAATGAGATTAAACATGCAGTGGCCGTGAGAAGTGCAGTGGAATGGCATGATAGACTAGGGCATTGGCACAAAGAGGACATGAAGAAAATACCAGTAATTGAAATGAAAGGGAAGGTTGGCGACAGTTGTGACGTTTGTGCTCCAGGTAAGGCCAATAAGAAAGGCTTTCTGAAACAAAGCGATAGAAAATCTACCCAACCTCTAGAACTAGTTCACAGTGTATTGGGGAAATGTGTCAAATCGCTAGAAGGATCCCAGGATGCATTAACTTTCGTTTATGACTCTTCCAGATACTTAGCTATGTTTTTCCTAAAGAAGAAATCAGAAGTGTTTCAAGGACTTAAAGGCATTGGTGGAGAACAACGTAGAAAGAAGAAAAGTAATGGTATTATAAACTGATGGTGGGGGGGAATACATAACCAAGAATTTAGCGATTGTCTATGTGAACACGGAATTTACAGGAGAAAAACAGTGAAAGAATCACCACAACAGAATGGAGTGGCAGAAAGGATGAACTTGACTTTGACAAATGGTGTGAGATGCATGTTGATACAGTCATACAGTCAGGTCTACCAGTGAGTTTTTGGGCAGAGGCGATGAGTTACAAGTGTGCAGTTAGGAATCTGTGTCCTTCTAGATCTATCAACTATCTTATTCCTTTGGAATTATGGAAGGGACGGGATGTGACCAACAGCAATTATGAAATGTTGAGAGTTTTTGGTTGTAAGGGTACTGTGTATGAAAAGGGTGATACATGATAAGTTTGAAGCCAGAGGTGTTCCCTGTGTATTTGTGGGTTTTGAAACGGGAGTCAAAGGTGCCACGGTATGGTTACCGTCCAAGAGGCAGTTTGCTACCATACACAATGTTAAATTCAATAAACAGTGCTTTCCATATACTGAAATTTGGATTCACAACAACCTGTTGATGTAAATGTTCCTAATATAAAAGTAAGTAATGAGCAGTGTGTAGAATTTGTGGTTGATGGGTTGATTGACGATGAAACCAATGAAAGTGTTGTTACAGATGCTGATTGGTTGGCTATAGATGATTCTCATTATTCTCTATTGTCTGATAAAAGTGATGAAAAGGAATTTCTAGGCGGGGATGTGGAGGAATTTGTAATGTTGACATTATATCTGCCCTTGCCCTGATTGAGGATAGTCCAGAAGGTGAAAAGGAAATATTTTATGATAAATTGGAAAGAATGCCAATAAACAGCAAAATATCTTACTCTTGTGGTTCTTGGAGACTTTAATGCAAAAATTGGTAAGGAAGACTTCCTGCATTCTGTAGCTGGAAGATACTCCCTACATGATGTGATGAGTGAAAATGGAAAGCTACTCTACCAGTTTGCCCTGTCATTCAGTATGATAATTAAAAGCACTTGTTTTGAACACAAAAACATTCATAAAGATACATAGAAAAATCCAAGAACAGGAATGGTGAATCAAATAGATCATGTGCTGGTATCTAGGAGACACTCGTCTTCTGTATTAGATATAAGAGCTGCACAAGGGCCAAATTGCGACTCAGATCACTACTTAGTGAAAGTAAATTTTAGAGAATGACTAGCCCTCTTGGAGAAAACTAATAAGCCAAGAAGGTGTAAATGGAATAGTGAAATTTTAAGAAACCCTGTGCAAGCTAATAGGTACAAAGCTGAAATAAGTAGGAAGAGAGAGTGCTGAAGAACAGACAGAGGACAGTTCCGTGGAAGAGCAATGGATAAGAATTAAACAATCCATTTTATCGACTGCAAAGGACATAATGCTTAAAACTAAAGTAAAAAGAAATGCTGAGTGGTTTGATGACAATTGTAAACAATCAATAGAGGAAAAGAATAGGAATAATGTAATGTGTTGCAAAGGGATACCAGGTTAAATATAGAGAGGTATAGACAGAGTAGGAAAGAAGCAGATAAAATACTAAGGAAAAAGAAAAAGGAATATTTAAAAACACATGACAAATAGAGGAACTCAATGATGCAAGTGAAAGCAAAAAGTTTTACCAAGCAGTAAAATATATGAATCGAGGATAAAAACCCAAATTGCACTCCTGTAGAAATAAAAATGGCCAATTCATTGGAGAGGAGATTGAGATATTGGAAAGATGGGCTGAATATTTTGATGAATTGTTTAACAAGGAAGCACCGCCAGGAATAGAAGAGCAAACACAAACTCGCAGAATAGACAAGGAAGTTCCAACTGAAGAAGAGGTATATGAAAGTGTTGGAAAACAAAGGAATGGCAGAGCACCAGGGGAAGATGGAGTGACAGCAGAGTTGATGAAATATGGAGGTCCGGATTTAATCGGAGCATTACATCAGCTAGTTTGTACTATATGGAAGTCGGAAGAATTACCAGAAGATTGGAAGACAGGTTTGATTTGCCCAATATTTAAAAAAGGTGGCAAATATGATTGTAAAAACTACAGAGGCATCATGTTGTTGAATGTGGCATATAAAATTTTCACTAGTATTCTCCTAAAACAACTGAGCACCTATGCCGAAAACATTCTGGAAGAATATCAGTGTGGTTTTAGGTCGAGGAGAAGTACTATTGACCAGATATTCACAATAAGGCAAACAATGGGGAAGTGCTACGAATACAATGTCGATCTACATATTCTATTCATTGACTTTCGACAAGCCTTTGACAGGATGAATAGGATAGAAATGCTATGAGAGGTTATGGTATCCCAGAGAAATTGATCAGATTGGTTTCATTGACATTCAAAGAATCACAATGTAAAGCTTATATTGGGGGTAGAGTAAGTAGAGCATTCAAGATGACCTCAGGTGTGAGACAAGGGGATGCACTCTCAGCTGTCTTATTCAACTTAGCTTTGCATAAAGCTATGAAAGAATTGAAATTAAGAGGAACTATTGTGCATAAATCCAAACAAGGATTTGCATATGCAGACGATATAGTACTGATAACACTTAATCTGACTGATCTTGAGGAAATGTTTAGTACTTTTGAAGACAATGTAAAAGAATGGGACTCCGAATCAATGAAGAGAAGACCAAATATATGAAAATTTCATCTTCACAGGCCACCTGAGACCTGCAAAACATAAGAATTGGAAGTTATGAGTTTAAGGGGGTCAAGGAATTTACTTACCTGGGAGTCATTGAATAATGAAAATAACGTGTCTGATGAAATCAACTACAGAGTGATGGAAGACAGAAAAGCCTATTTTGCGAATGTACCTCTCCTCAAATCAACCTTGCTGTCTAGGAACACAAAACTGAAGATTTATAAAACCCTGATAAGACTAGTGGTAACTTATAGGGCTGAGATGTGGACTCTATCAAAACACGATGAAGAAATCCTTAGGAAATTTGAAAGAAAGATAATAAGGAGGATCTATGGCCCAATTAACGGAGAGAGATGGAGGATTAGAATGAATATGGAGATAAATGATATTCCAGAAGAAAAAGACATAGTTAGATTCTCCAAAGCACTACGGCTGGCATGGTTGGGTCATGTAGAAAGAATGGGAATCAAAAGAATGCCAAAATTAATTCTAAGTAGCAAGATGGAAGGCGTCAGGAAGAGAGGTAGACCACGGAAGAGATGGCTAAGGATGCTAAAGAAGACTTGGGTTGCTGAAAAAAGCTGAAGAAGGCTATGGGAGTCACGAGATGGAGGGAGAAAGCAAAAAGAAGAAATGAATGGAGGCACATTGTAGAGGAAGCCAAGGCCCACACCGGGCTGTAGAGCTGTGGATGATGATGATGTGGAGGAATTGGATGAATGCTGTGTTCCTTTAGTTGATAATTTGAGTGCTACTGATGTGAATGAAGTGGGTGATGTGGAGGAATTGAATGAATGCTATGCTCCTTTAGTTGTTAATTTGAGTGATACTGATGTGAATGAAGTGGGTGTAAATGTTGATTATTCAGAGGTAAACCAGAAGAGTACCCAAACCTAAGACATGTGGTTGCTGTCAATTATCCTTTTTATCTTGGAGTGTGATTGTATGGAGGTAATAGATCCTGAGTCCGTAGCTGACGCTTTAAAGAGTGCACATACTAATAAATGGCTTGAGGCCATGCAGGAGGAAATGGATCAGCTAAGAAAGATGTTTTTGAAGTGGTAAACTGTCCAGAGAAGGAAGTTGTAATTGGAACTAAGTGGGCATTCAAAGTCAAACAAAATCTAGATGGTTCGATTGAACGTTACAATGCGAGATTAGGTCCTGGCGCAGGGGTGGCGAACCTATGGCACGCGGTGCAATTATTTCGGCATGCGGAGCTGGGAGGGCGCTAATGAACTTTGGAGAGAATGGACTCGGCTCAGAAAATTCTAACCACATTGATATAAGATATTGTTTCATCCAACAATGCATTGAAAGAGGAGAGGTCATATTTGAGTATGTTAAATCAGCTGAAAATTTAGCAGATCTGTTCACCAAAGCTTTGGGTGGAGTAAAGACCCCCACCTTTGTTAATCAGCTTGGATTAAGTCAATTTTTTAGAGTATTTATTTGTGTTGTTCGTTTTGTATAAGATTTCCTTTTGTTCTTAATTGTTTTGTTAAGGAGGAGTATTGAAAGTATTTTGACTTTGTGTTAGATTTCCTTTATTCAAAAATTGTTTTGTTAAGGAGGAGTATTGTAAGTTCGATGATAACAAAACAATTGACATAAGTTAACCGGTGCTGTGTGGTTGGCATGTGAGTGAGTTTCTTATTGTAGTGTGTGTGATTTATTGTGTCTTTTAGTGATGGGAGATTAAACATGTATTAAGGAACTGAGTTAAGTAATTTCCACAATAAAGCCAATTGAACTAGAGCCTATGAACTAAAGCCTATGCACCCTTGGTGTTCATGTCAAATGATTATTTGTGGTGAATTTCATCCCATTAGTGTGTATCTATGCACCGATGTGCATGACTGCATTCCACATGAATTATTCATATAATGTTTGGCATATTTTAATAAAAGTGAGTTTAGCTGACTATCAGCAAGTACAAGAAGTGAAAGTATGTGGTCTCAGTGGAGTGACAAATGTTAAAAGCTTATTTTCATCATCTTATCCATGAAAATAGAATGAGTTACTTAAAGTGGAAACTGGGTCCTTCTTCTAGAAATATGAGCTTTCGAACAAGCTCTACCTATAATACTAACCTAATCACTACTCAACAGTTACATCATAGGAGCTTGTACAACTAAAGAAGCTGAATGATCCTTGAAAGTTCGGTAAAGTTAGGGCCCAACAATATTTTAAACTTTGCTTCTTGAATGTTAGAAAAACATAAGAGCAAAAATTCCCCTGTTGGTGCAATGTACTATTGTTACATTGAAGTGTGAGAAAGGTTATCATTTCCTCGGTAAATAGAGACTACTTCAATTTTGGCATCAGTTTCTGTTTATTTGCAGTTTTTCTTTGGAATCAATCAGCCTAATTTCAGTTCTTGTTTGATTTTAAAATAATTAGGTAATGTATCCTGATATGTCTTGTTGTGTACTATAAATTGATATACACATCCTCTGGATTGTATGTATGCAGGATGTTAATAGTGACTGTATAAATACAGAAAAAAAGGGAAATCCTACATAATGCTCATAAAAAGCCATCTTTACTTGTCGTGGGGTCATGCTGCTTGCATGTTCTCCACAATGCTTTTAAAGAAGGCGTGAATGGCTTTGGGTGGGGTATAGTAATGTACATGAGTGTGTCATACATCTTCAAAGATGTACCCGCCTGCTGGGCCAAGTGCACCAACTGGACGGGGTCTTCTGTGTTTCCTCCAAAGTACTGCTCTGTTCAATGGCTCAACAACAGTTCGTCAGAGGACACTGGGGCTAAAATTCTTCCCAACGTGATCAACTTTGTCGAACGTGTCGAAAAAGGGGGTAAAGATGACAAAATTCTGTCAGCCAGTTTCACCTACGTGGCTAAAGCTGTCAAGGATAAAATGTTGGGATCCAATCTTACTTTTTTCTCTTATGTGGTATGCCTTATTGAGCCCTTATTAACTGCTTATCAAACAAGCAATCCTATGGCTCCATTTTTGCACACTGATTTATGTGCTCTAGTCACAGATTTGTACAAGATCTTTGTAAAGAAATAGTACCTACTGTCTAACACAAATATATGTGATATTGATGTAACCAAAGAAGGAAACATCATTCCTGACAAAGATATAGTCCTTAGTTTATCTGTGAGAGAAGCTATTGGGAAAGTGGGTCATGTATTGAAGAAGGATATTTTGCAGTTTAGAGAAGGGTGTGTTACTTTTCGAAAAGCATTAGTGGCCAAGATATTAGAAAAGCCTCCCCTTCAGTATAAGATTTGCAAGGCTATCACGTTTTGTGATCCGAAGTTGATAGTAAAATCCGAAGATGCAGCTCTTGCTCGCTTGCGGAACTGCCTCTCATTGCTGCAGCTAAGGCAGTGGTTCTCTGCTTTAGAGAGTGACTCGCTAGAAGCTGAGTTCAAGACTTAAATTAACAAACCTGCTGTCTCTGTGTGCTTGAAAGAATATGACCGAGACCACACCTGTCTTGATCACTTTTGGAGGCACATTTTAATGTCGCAGAAGTCTCTGGGTTAATGGTATATTTGATCCACATGATTTTAATATTGAACCATGGAAATGCCTTTGTCGAGAGGGGATTTTCTATGAACAAAGAAGTTAGTATCGAAAACTAACTCCCACAGACACTGGTCACGCAAAGACAGGTGTACGGCGCTGTGAATTTGGCTGGCGGAATTCTTAATGTGGAAATTTGTGACAAAATGATTTCAAGAGTGCTAAAAGTTCGTGCAGAGTATGAAGTGGTACGAAGCGAGAGAGCGAAAGAAGACAAGGAAAAGATACAGAAGAAAAAAGATGAAAGAATGATTGGGGAAAAAGTTAAAGAATTAGGAGCCAAGAAAATCAAACTTTTGCTAGAAAATTAATTGGAGTGCGATGCTATCGACGAGAGGCTGAGAGCAGTATGTGGCCGTGTATAGCATTTCTGTGATTTTGTGGTAAGGTACGTTCTACGTCCACATAGCTGAATGTAGACTTTTGTTTGATGTTTCAATTTAAATTTGACACCATGTTTGGACTTTCATTTGACTGTAATTAAGTTTAAAAGTTACTGTTTGTTCTGTGTGTTCATTGTAAAGAAATATGTTTCAAAAAGAATTGAAATACATGTTTAAAAAGAATGTTGTATTATATTGACTCTTACCCTTCAAAAATGTTATGTAATGATCGAAAGGAGAGTGTGAAAAAGTCAAGAGGAAATGAAGATTTTTGTCCGGGAAAAGTCAGGGAATTTGAGTTCGGGAATCTTGTACCAACCCTGTTATTGTATTTCCCTAATCTGTTTTTCATCCCATTAGCTGGCTCAATTTTTGAATCGTAATTACCGCGAACTTTGAAGTGCGCTTCGCGAACGGCAACGGCGACCAATCGGCCAAGCGAATAACATGGCTGCACCAAGATTTCTGGAAGTTTTTCACGCTGGTGAGGGCCAATTGAATGAGGAGTTTTTATCAATTACCTGTCTACTCAATATTTTATCTCAACACTCTACTTTTGGAATGAATCGCAGAGTTTGGAGGTTCTCCTTGTCGTGGTTGTGGAATAGAGAAAGTGTTAGAAAAGAATGTCGTCCTGCTTTCCAAGAGTTTGTTATTGACTGAAGGAATTCTGCGCGTGGTACCATTATTAATATTGCCGCAGGTTTTGCGTTTTAATTTAAACTTAAGTCATATGGTGACTGTCCTTTCCTCGGCGTACGCACGACTAATCTCTGCAAAATAAGTTGCGCAAAATAAGTAATAATACTTTTTTGCTCTGCAAAATAAGTTGCGCAATGCATATATTGACCTTAATCAGTGGGAGAGACTCGTACGCATAGCATTATCTCCGTGGCAGAACAGAAGTTCCAGCCGACCGACGTTAGAAGACGTCACGACGAGTGTTGCCTCGTACAGTCTTACATGTCTATCGGATATAGTCCCCATTTCTTTGAGAACACTTTGAGTTCGTGGTGGTCCAATCTCTCGAGCCTCCAGTTCGCTTTCCAGGACGTAGTTACGTAAGCATCGCAATTGTAAAACGACGGCCTCTATAGCACCACTAACTCGTAAGTTAATAGATTTTATATCATTGGTACGGGCATCATGTGGTGCCGGAATTATTGTTCTTCCCTTTCAAAAACTACTTGGTAGTGGTAAAAAAGAAGAACTCTCTGTAGGCTTCGCGTTTCCCAAACGAAAAACGGGACCTTGAGGCGGACGATGTGAATAATAATCGTATGACCATCAGATATGCGGGCAGTTAAACTTGCACGATCTATTCGGACTCAGGCTTGACCATAGCCCATGCTACAATCTTACAATGGGCGTTAGCCGTAATACAAAGAGGAGTTGGGAAGGGAGGGAGTTTACTCTAGTTGTGGGAACGGGACATTTTGGCGCGGCCTTCTAGGCGCCTGAAGTTTCGGCTCGGGGAAGTTTTGGCCAGAGTCTAGACGGTTAAGACTGTGCTTTGGCGATGGCCGTATCGGTGCCAGACCGATTGAGTACTAGGGATAACGCTGCGATGCTATGCTTTCCGGGGTGTAACTTCTCCCTCGGCTCACGCACAGTGGCGTATCTAGGTTTGGTCCAGGGAGGGGGGGGGGGCAAACCGGGGGTCTGAGGGGAATTCCTCCTTCTACTAAGTGGTACCCTCCAATAATTTCGATTTCATATCGTGTAAGATTCGACCCAATGGGGGGGCGGGGGGGCTATAACCCCCTAAGCGCCCCCCCATACCATAGATCCGCCCCCGCTCACGCATATATGATTATTTTCGAATGCCATTTCTCAATTTGTACCATTTCTTCTGAAATCTTAGACGTTACTTGTGGAAATGGGCAGTGTTCGTCCACCTTCGATAACTTACTTCACAATTCCCAGATTTAAAAAAAATACATATCTTTAATGTCATAATTTTTTGTTAAATTGTGCTCCTTTAGAATACGATTGCTCGCTCCCCCTTGAAAGAAACGTCATCCCAGTGTATTGGAATGATGCCATTGTACTCTCCGCATCGAGGAGTATATGCACTCTCCGAGTCAAGGTTGCCCTTTCATCAATGACTATAATAATACTTTTTTTCTATTCTATTGCTGTATTTCATGGACAATACAATACCATGGACACCTGATCGAAAGGCGCACGTATGCGCGCTCCCTCTGAGCGCGGATTTACATAACTCATATGGAGAGTGAGAGGTGAACGAACGGCTAATTTCCACTAGTCACGCCAAGCTTATCGGAAGAGATGATAAAAGTCGACAACATAGCATTCGAAAATAATCTTAACAACCACTCACTATGGCAAAGCCGGTGCCGGCACCGACGCGGGATGCAATGAAAGCAAACAGAAGCCTAATCTTGCAACCCGGTATGGCTGCACTTGCTGAGGCAACCGACGGCACCGGCAAGTGCAGACGGCGATGACGTCGGCAAGTCGCGAACTTGAGCCGATGCCGATGTCAATTTCAGTGTTTCTTAATGCAACCTATCCAACACGTGTATATTTAACTGGTGCCGGAAAGGAGTTACTGTTCATTTTTCATTTCTCTCGTTCTCATAGCTTGAAGTGGTTAAATCCCACTGTATGCGGTTTTGCTCTATTCCCTGAAGATCAGCTACTTTAAGAATGACCAGGTTACATTGATTGAATTATTTGCGGGTATGCCTTGTTTATTGAACAAGAATGCGAACTGCTATTGAGGCAAACTGGAAAAAAAGTTATGGAGAGAGGATTACGCGCTTTTGGAAGGTGATTTCCATGAAATAGATCAGAAGACATCTCTTGTAATTCCACCTAGGGTGCAAAAACTCAAGCTGATGACATCTTTTAATTTTAGACCACATCTTCCTTCTATCACTTTTAAAATAAGTGTCTACCGATATCAGTAATGGCTGAGTGAAAACAGCTGTTGGTCAGTGCTTGAACTAGTGCCAGTACGGGCTTTTCCGGTGGGTGTGATAGCAGCCTGTCCCCCACCAAAACAGCGGCACTGGAGTTGCCGTGCCAAAGTGGCAGAACTGAAATGTCCTCTAACACGTTGACTCTCATCTCTCCCTCTAAAATTACCACATGATTATCTCTAGAATGGTCCCTTCTATTCTTCCATCTTACCTTGCACAGCCTGAAAGCATGTGTATTCCTTTTCTTATTTTCAGTTCAATATATTCCAGCATTTGGGTTCTAATTATTGTCTGAGCATTTCAAATGCCTATTTTTACCACTGCTGTCCTCCTCTTCTGTTACTTCTTCTAAATCTCAGTCAATGTATCCTCTGTTCATGTTATTGTGGAAGGATTTCATGAGATGATGACTGCAGAGGCCTTGTCTTCCCTGTTCTAGGGAACAACATCCACCGTAGTGGGCAGATCCCAGTTATTGCAAGGATGTGACTCAAGTATTTCCCTATTGAGGGAAATTTAGAGTTGGGGCATTGCCACAACAGTTCATTACCATATTTTTAATATGACACCATCTGGTAAGCTAGGTACCTTTAGTCTGGCTCCCACCTTACAACCTAGCTAGCTTGTGTGGGGAGCCTATCAGAAGCAATAATACTTATTCATAATAGTAAAGCTCTAGGTTTCATTGGAATGCATCAGGCATTTTACCAAGGCAATTTGTTGCCAGAGGCTGGGATATTAGATGATAGTTTAATTTTAACTAAAATTTTTCAGTGGGACAAAAAGGTCTGTAGTGTTCTATGACTCTACCTTAAATCATACAGTGATATTCCAGCAGTTGCTCAAATCCCAGTTGACTAGGCAACTGCTATGTATACTATTCTAGGTGTGGGGTAGTCAAATCCAAAGTCTAACCTTAAAAATCATTTGTTTTTGATGACTTTGTTATGCTTCAATATCAGTTGGACAATGAATGAGGAAATAATTTCTGTAGATATGTAATAGATTCATGAAATATTGGTGAGACTTTTGTCTAAGCATACAAAATGAGTGGGCACTGTTAGGAAACCATAACCAGGAGGAAAAAATTTCAATGACTCGCCCCTGGATCAGTCCCCTAAGCATATTGGAGCCAAGTGGGAATGCAGATATTACATCACCTTTTGAAGAGTGGTTTTCATTGCATGAGAATGCCAATGCTGTGGGGAAAACAGCCAGTGATATTTAATTCTCATGGAGAATTTACCTCCACCAATAGACAAGCTCTAGAGTTCATTGGAATGCATCAGGCATTTTACCAAACCAATTTGTTGCCAGAGGCAGAGATCTTATATTACAGTTAAATTGTAACAGAAAATGTTTTTGAGTGTGACAAAAAATAGTCGGCAGTGCACTACCTTTAGTTTCAGACCACAACTTCCATCTATCTAGTCCAAAATGAAAGTCTCTACCAATATCAGGAATGGCTGTGACAATGGCCGTTGGTCGGTGACTGAACTAGTGTCGGTACTGGCTTTGCTGGTGAGTGTGAAAGCAGACTAAGAGCATAAGACGAACGAGTACTTACAAAAGAAAGCATGCATCATAGCATTATCTGTAACATTCAACCAGTCATTCTCTCCAATTTTTTCTCTTCAGTGGCATCTTTCATGGTGTTGTTGATCACATGTCAATCACTGCTTGGTAGTATGAAGAATTTCCATTGGATTGAACAGTTTGGGCTCGATTTCTAATCAGTCTCACGTGACTGCATCATTGATTATACTCTATGAGTGGGTAGAAGAGTTTGGGTAGAGGCTGGCCCCACTTCATTTGCCGAATTCAGAAGCAGTATGTGATGTCGCTACAATACTTCAATGTATGTAACCAGAGTGTAGCCTCAGGATTGATAACATGTATTCACATCCATTCATTTTTCATCCCAAAGGCTTAGTTAAATGTCAGCAATTTAGAAATATCTGTCAGTCCCAGTGCTATGGAACCATATGTCTCTCTCGATAACAGATTGGGCATTTCGTTAAAGATTGAATATGTGAAAACTCAATTTTTGTTGGGAAAAGGTTTGATAAGGATTTTTAATATGGTCACTATAATTATTTTTTTAAGGGATTCATGCATTATTTGTTGACTTAAGTATTTTACCCTTAAAAGTCTTTTTATTTTATGACATTAGTTTTTGCCTGACACCAAAGTTACTGACAGAAGCCTAATCATGGACATAGCAAGGCAAGAATGTGTGAGTGATGAAGAATGGTCACTTGTTACTCATGAAAAAATTGAATCTGTTCTTCAAGAGCTTTCTAAAAAATTGCCATCAAGTTTGCAGGTAAGCTCATTCATTATGATCTTGAAATTTCCCTTGTGGAATTTGCTTGAAGATCAAAGACACATCATGAAAGAGTAAAAATATAGAACGGCCCTAAAAAAAAATGGTGATAGTCACTTTTTGAGGATGTTTTTGATTTTGATTGTTCATTTACCTTCTCCAATGCATAGATTTAATATTTGATTTTAATTAACTCTTTGTTACTTTTTTCTTTCATTTCAGGTTATAATTCATACATGATTATTTGTAACAAATGACTCTAACTATTCAAATATTAAATGTGTGATAGTTGAACTTACCTGAATGTAATCAATGATTTGTGGTCGAGATGATATTTTTACTTTTGAATAGATTATACTAATGGCCTCAATATATTTATCTACTGTGAAACTTTTTCTCTTTTGCCAGAGTCATTATTTCAAATTTTATTTTTCCAGATGTATAATTTCATAAGGTGTGCTATGTTGTGGAGTGTGCATTATCCTCATGTAAAGATAAAAATATTTCACAAATTAAGTAAAGGGCTGGAATCTATAATTGCAAATTTAAAGGTATGTATGATCAATGAATCAGAAAATAGTAGAAGTTTAAGCAGTCTTTTTCATAAAATGATGAATTCATTATCTCCATTTAGCTTTGAGCAATTACCCTAAGCCAACAACAAGGCAATACTTTGTATCAGATTTTGTGGAGAAATGTATTAGTATCACTGATGCAAAAACTTGTGTTCCTTTGAATTACATGATTCTGAGATATTATCTGATATTGTGATTCTTATAGAAGAAAAGTATGTCACTGTTATTACCCTGAAATGCACCACTTTATCAGAAAAAATATAGAAAGGTGTGTGATACTAGTGGAGATTTACCGAAATTCGTTTCTAGTGGACGGTGAGCTCAATAACCCTTTACTGTAGCTAGAGGTGGGCCATTCTATAAATTACCATAAAAATTAAAGAAACAGTTTCTGTAGTACCTATAAAACACGTTTGATGTATTAAATTACATTGTTAAGGGAACTTTGAAAGAAATCTCATAAATGCAATGTACACTGTAGGGGACTGTCCAGACATACATAAAGTATGTGTTAAGGCTACCCAATGCCTAGTGTCCTATTGATATGGAAGTGAAGCATATCGACAATTCTTTCTTTAAAAAAATATTTTACAAAAAACTGCACCATATGTAAGTTTCATTCATAATCGCTGATGGGCATTGTAAAAAATCATTGCTTCCTTCATCAGAATATTTTTATATCTTAAGTTGCCTTCTAAGTCACAGTGTGATAAGAAAGTCTTGATTCAGGTGCTGGCTTAAGTCAATGAACTAAAGCAAGGAAACAAATTTTTGATAGAATAGCTTTGCAAGTCCCTACCTAACACATTCGGAGCAATACTTATACATACATTTTAATGTAGCTGTGGGAATTCAGCAAGAAATTACTGTAAAACAGAGTGTCCTATAAATAGGACACTGGGTGCTAATGGTTTAATTCTGCTAAATTCTCCCCACATTCATTTCTCATCCTCCCACTTCATACCATACCCTCCTACTTCATACACATCCCTCCCCTCCTCCACCACTGAATTCTAGTCGGCCATTACTATCAGGTTTTTCTTGCCTGGGGCTTCTCTAATTAACTCTTCTAGTTTCTGATACATGCCATCTACCTCCTTCCCTGTATACTTACTTGTAGGCAGGTACAACTGGACCAATACTTTCTTTTTTGGATGTGCTTTCATTTCAACAATAATATCCTAATGCTCACCTCTTCAGTATTCTTTTCACTGATCCCCAGTATTACATCAATACCATATATGTATATATATCTATAGCTATAGCTTCTTCATGTAAACCCTCTATGGACAGAATTATGAAACATCAGCATGAAAAAAATACTGCTACTATAATAGTTTTTTAAAAGACTATTTATGCATTTTTCAAAACAAATTGCAATTTATTTGATAATAACATTTATTTTGAAATGTGACATGTTTGTATTGTACATATTTAATTTAAAATAATACTTCACAAAATAATAAATACAAGGTATACGTCAATATTAGTATCATAAAGTACATTTTTTAAACTTTCCTAATTTTTTCTACTCATGGCTGCTTAAAATATTTATTTCAGAGCTCCACCCAGCACGTCGTCATCAGTAAATAGCTTCACACATTCATCTATTCAAACAGTTTGGCAAACTGCCGAACAATGCAACTTTCCACATACTTAATTTGAGGCATTACAAATCTGTCTAGCACAGCAGCTAAATGGAAAAGCCTCTCAGAAATCAGATATTTCAATGATTTTGAAAGAAAACAAATTTGACTCGCTCGTTCATAGAGGGTTAACTCTCATCTCCCGTAATATAGATTACCCTGTAACTTTCATTCCAATCGTCCCCCCTAACTTTCTACCTCTTCTTGCACAGCTTCAAAGCATCTAAGTTTGCATTCTCCACTTACTGTTACATAAATATTTTCTAGCTTCCCCACCATCATTATTGTCCTAAAATACCAAGTTCCAATTTTTACCTTGGCTTTCTCTTTCTCCTCCTATTTCTTTTTCTTCTCTCTTGTAGTCCACTCTTAATGGGGTCTCATGAGGATTTTATGTGATGAAAAGTCCAGAAGTCTTGCCTCTCGCACTGCTGTGCATGACACCCCAAGTTGGTGGCTTCAGTGGTGGCCAGGATTCAATTCTCTTTGAGCTGCATTCATTTTCAGGGAAATATATACTTTTGTAGTTGGTAGGATTTCCCTCTTCCAAGCTCAAAAGTTTGTATTTTACTGTGATAGAATGACATGAACTGTCTATTTTCTGGCTCCCTCCCTTCGCCCTATTTGGTATGGGTAGCCCTACCAGGAGCTATGGTTATCCTATATGACTATGGTGCAGTTTGGCTAAATGTAATAATTTATTCAATTCCGTAGGCCTGCACTTGAAATTTCAAAATATATTGTATTAGTCATGCCACAAGATAGAATAACCAAGCACAAATACATACATGACATTCATTTTTTTGAGGTGTTCATCTCCTTAAAATATGAAGGTGGATCAATTAGTAACATAATGATTCATGCAACTGAAAATGTAATAGTTAACAAATGTTTACATTATACTAAGTAAAGACACATGCCAATGCTATTTCTGAAAACATCCACCAAGTCTCCCGATGTTTTTCCTTATTGTTAAATGGACAAAATTTTGAAGGTACCCTCTTAATTGGAGTCCATCTTTTGTCAGTAGGGCCAACTCTGTGCAACCAGTTTGGCTTTGGCAAGAAATTTGTGGCCAGAGAACATGTCTCATGTGAACTGGCCAAGAATATCTTTGTTGGGCTAGAAGATGATTGCTGACAGCTCCACGACTGGACAGAATGGCACATCACCTGTAATGTAACTTCCAGAAAAGATTGTCTGTCTGCAGGGTACTATCCCAGACTGTCCTGACATTCTGTTTGCTTGATGCTGTTACTCCTGTTCGTGTTCTCCGGAAACAAAAAATCCAAATGCAGGGAAAACTTCTAAGTAAATTATGTGAAAGTAACGCATCCCAGATCACTACAGTAATGCTGGAATAAAATCATTGTGCAATACTTATTGATCCACCCTATTATGTATGCATGTACCCTTTTTCTTCGTGCTCCTATCCGTATCTTTTGGGACACCAGAACCATCTCTGCTCTGAACTACTTCTGGCTACAACCTTTAATTTCCTTGGCTTATATACCATTACATTTTTATATTGTTAGTCATAATGCTGCACCTCCTATTAGACGTTAATTGCAGCTCTATCTTTTATTTGTGTACAATAATTGGTAATAACTTACAGATGGAAGCAAATATAGTTACCACATATTCCTCAAATGAACCTGACCTGGATATAGCTACTGTTTTAAAAGGAGAAAAGATCATTAATTGGAATGAGGGACCTATATTGTTCAGCTGCATACCGAAAGAACTTTCCCCCTCTTTAGATGAAGCAATGATGATACACAAGATTATATTTAAAACAACTTATAATTCATTTTGGCTTCCTGCTGACTTAGCGAAATCTATTGATGTTCTGTAAGTATTTCATATATTTTCTTGTTCTTTGTAATGTTTATATCTAACGAAACTGGGTGGACAAGCAATTCAAATTATTAATTTGCATCAAAACTTAAACATAAAATAGTGTGTTCATATGTAAAGTATTTTTGCCCCATCCAAAAAGATTTGAACTAATTCAAATGAAGGGTATAGAATGAAGCAATTAACTGCATTTGATATTTTCAATGTAAAACATTGATTTCACTTATCCATGATTCTGTGTAACTTTTTCATTTCATATGTTTTTGATTCCCAATAAAAAATCACTGACTATTGTCTTCTTTCAGAAGTTAGCTTGTCGAAAATGTTCAAAGATTAAGCATTGCATTGCAGTTCCATTTCACCATGAATAGCCTAAACAGAATTTGGTATCTCATTTTAATATAATTTTCACGCCTTGACTGCTGTCCCTATGCTGTGAATGAAATCCTGGCTATGCCACTGATAACAGCATCAAATGTATCTACTGACAGGTGTGAGCCATCATATGGCAATGCATCTTCTTCCCATTCCACAGTGGCTGTCTCTATGAGCTTTTGCTTGGAGTAGAGATGGGCTATTCTGGAAATTACCGTGGTATTATTCGTAATATACCACAACCCCTAAAGTCTACCAAAATTTTCTCTAGTATTCCCCAAGGTATCAGATATACCGATGTATTTTTCATACCGATGTACTCCATACATAATTTTAAGCCAAGTCTTTATTTATTCTGTACAATATTAATTATTAATGAATGCATGTAATACTCATTTGTGGAATAGTTTATAATATTTACCACTTTAATGTTAGTATCTTATCATCTTAATGGTTTTCAAGCAATTTTCTCATACCATGACATAAGAAAGCCAAATTGTGTGTGGCTGCCGTGTTTGTTTTTATGCCTACTTTACTTCTAATTCATGAATGTAGCAATAGTTATGGTATATGTGTTATTTATCCTTTACTGTTGCTGTTGGCTTTTCTACTAAATCCTTTATTAGCTGTTAATTGATGAAAACTAAAAATTACTGGAAAAATTTGGTAATTTTATAAATCTACGATAATTTACCAGGATAATTTACTGGCCCTGGCAGCGATGGGTCCTAGCCTGCTAAACTGAGGGTTGCGGATTCGAATCCCACTTGGGTGGAATTATCACCACTCAGGGCATGGGTGTTTGTATTTTGTTGCTATTTTTCACCTGATATAAATTGGCCAGAAACACTGTACCTGGGATAGTGAAGATAAAATAGAAATAAATTAGTAATTTACCGTAAATGAAAATTATGATAATTTACCCATCTTTAGTCCAGAGTCCTCTGGATTGCTCTCTCAACAATATTTCCTGACTTTGTAGTTGTTATATATCAATCATTAGGACTTTTGTTTTCTTAAACCATCGACTCTTGATGACATTGATTGTGTCACAATTGTGCAATATTATTTTTGCACCTGAAGGCAGGGTAAAAGTGGGAGGTCTTGAAATGGGGAATGAGAGAATCCAATCCGATGGGGGCAGAGTATTTTCTTGACTTGGACTGTGACTCTCCTTCTAGAATGAGAGTCAACCTATCATTTCCAGTTTACTATTTTGCCAAGTTTAACCACCTATGACTCCTCTCTTGTAATTCCTGTGTCTAATGACAGATGATCGCCATTGATAGGGCAAGGCTTCTTCTTCCCATATTACTGAGGTTATCTTGGAGGTGGAATGTAATTAAGGAAGGTTCTTGACAATTTCTGTTTTCAGTTGCAAAGATTGATGTAATAGATTATAGTAAAACATTTAGCTTCCATGATGTTATGTCTTTCCTAAGGCTTCTTTCAGTTATTTACTCCTCTATGACCAAAGAAAAGCTCGGTAAATATATGTCTTAATCATGAGAGTGGGTCAAAGTAATGTAAATCCTAGATGTAGCTAGAAGTCATGTTTCAGAGTGTAGCATGAAGAACCAAAGCAAAGAGAGGAGAGATGAAGGCTTATGAGATCTTCATGGCAATAGTTAAATGATATTATTTAGAGATTGGAAAGCTAATAGCAATAGCAAGGGGTTAGCGGCATTTAGACCATTCGTATTTCTACATTATTGTATTAGAAATAAAAAAAATTAAAAACTAATATGATAGCCCACATGCAATTCGACATTAATTTGTTTGGTATGAGAAATTTTTGTTCTAAACATAAAAAACAGTAGCCCCACACATACACTTGGCTAAAAATAATATGATTGGAATATATCAGTATGAAAAATATCTGAGACAGAGGTGAATATTACTGAAAATTAGGGTATTTCAGGGGCTACATTAAATTATGTAAAATACCATGGTAATTAACAAAAATTACCACAGTAATTTTCAGAATGGACCATCTCTTAGTTAAATGCACCCAATAAATTCTTCTATGACTATGTTGCATTTCATCTCTTATTTGGCTGACTTATGCATGTCTTTTGTATTATAGGTGCCCTGAAGACATGTATTTATCCAACCTGGAGCTGAGACATGCTGAAACAGTTGATTTCCACTGGCCTTATGCATCAGAAAATTCATTAGCAATTATTACTCAGATGATTAATGTTTTTGACTCATATGGAATTTTTACAAAAAAGGATTCAGTATTGGTGTCATGGGTATTGAGTACATTTTATGGTATTGGAATGCTTCATACTATTGACGAATACCGAAGGAAAGGCTATGGATCTGTTGTTGTGAAAAAATTAGTGAAACATCTTGGTGACAAGGGAATTCATTCCTATATACTTACTCTACCACAGAACCATGCTGCTAATTCCCTGTTTATGAATATTGGGTTCAAGCAATTGGGCCAGGTAGAATTCTTGAAAGTAAAGTAGGTAGTCTACTTTGCAAAGGCTCTGCCATTTGCATAACAGTTGATCATTGAAAACACATTTTTATGCTTGGGGCCATTTATTTACTCTGCAAGTCTGTACACATTCTGCAAAAGCTGTATTCTGTAATGTGGTATTCTTAATTCATTGAGATAAATGTAGGACAATTAGAGCTGTTATCTCTGTGTACAGATGAATGCACAATCTTATCAGTATTGTGTAAGGATTCATTCAGACTGTTGATGGAAGTGTGATAATATTTCTATGATATATATTAGAGTAGGTATTTGTTGATTTATTGGCACTTTATATTGAATGAGTATTATATTTATTGAAGAATATACCAGAATTGTTTTTACCAGTGACATAGCAAGCAGTTCTTTTTAGAGATCTGTATTGAGTATAAGTAGGGGAGGAGAGAATGTGGTACAGTGGACAATTTTTGAAAACCACGAGTAAAATATTGAGCTTTCGATCATATACAGACTGAAGACTTATTGCAACTGTATCTACATTGTGACAGCTGATTTATTTAGAGTTTTGCTGTACTATATCTGTAAGGATTTAATACCCTCCATAAAAAATAGAAATTTATAAATTAATTAACTTCATATTTATTTCTAGAGTTGCTTTTAGTTTTAATAGTGAAGGAGAAAAATCTTGTTTCATAGATATTATATTTTTAAATTTCACAAAGATCTGATGTACATACATTTTACCAAGAATACTTACAAAATGACTGGGTTCATTTAATACCTGACATCATCTGATATAGCTCCAGCTTAAGTTCCCGGCATAGACCTGTGTGGAAATGGGAGTTACAAGTAAAGGGCTGAGGGAAAAAGAGGAAGTCAAAGAGAGAGAGAGAGGGATTGGGGCAGGGGAAACAAACTAATTCTCGTAATGAGGTAGAACACAAGGCTACAAGGCAAGTGGTTAAAATTGCCTATTGCTGTGACTGCACTAGAGACCCCATCTGAGGCTTCATTGTGTGACAACCCAGATAAAAATATTATGGCTGTATCTTCTCTGAAACTGGTCTGTGACTGCTCTGCAATTCTAAGACCTAATATAGGAGTGGTCCCTTACTGGTCTGGATTTGAAACTTGTATAAAATACACACCAGTTCTACTTAAAATACTAACCTTTTCATTACTCAACACTCATATCATAGGAGCTTGCTCAATTAAAGATGTGGAATGATCCTTGGAAGTTCAGGAAAGTTAGGGCCCTGCAATATTTTACATTCGCTTCTTGGATGTTGAAAAACTTATGAAGTGGAATATGAAGGGATATCCCACGCAATGCTGCTAAAACATATTTGTTCAAAGACAACTGTCAATTGGGATAGTTATGACATGCTTTTTTCAATGTCAACTTTTTTCCCTGTGTTTTAGACAACTTTCAGCTTATCCACTTGGTTACGGTAGCGATAACGAGGGAGTTCGAGGAATTTGTAGATCACGTTAAAATGGCTTTGCTATTTTCATATTTCGTCGTCTTTCCCTTAGTCTGTCCTACATCCCATCATCCGGCTCTAACGATTTCGTAATCGTAATTGCCGCGACATTGATGCGCTTCGCGATCGGCGACGACGAACAAGCGGCTTGAATGACTTGAGCAGCATCAAGATGATCAAGATTTCTGCAGGGAAGAGAATTCATTCTTCGCCGATTTCGGGATGAATGGTTTGGGATGATGTTTACCATGTTTCGCTCTGGCGAAGGCCTAATGAATGAGGAATTTTAATCAATTATCTGTCGACTACATGATATCTTATCTCAACACTCAACTTTTGGAATGAATCGCTTAGTTTGGAAGTTTGGAATAAGTGGTTGTTGAGTACAGAAAGTGCGCGGGCATCAGGAGATTATTACCTATAGTCGGTGAGAAAGTGTCGGAAACTGACGTCGTCCTGCGTTCCAAGGTTAGTTATTAACTTGAGTTATTCTGCGCGTGGTACCCCAATACATACTGCCTAATGTTTTACGTTAAATTTATTCCAAAGTGGTAAGCCGACTGTCCTTTCCTCAGCGGTATGAGAGAGGTATGACGGATCATCTCAAGGGCAGAACGGAAATTCCCAGCTACCGACGCTAGAAGTCGTCACAACGAGAGTTGTCTTGTATCTTCTTACATGTCTCTCTGATATTGACCCAATTTCTTTTGGGAACACATGCGTGTTCGTGCTGGACCAAATTATCTCGAGCCTCCAGCTCGCTTCAAGGACGTAGTTACATAAGCATCACAACCGTGAAACGACGGCCTCTATAGCACCACTAACTCGTAATTACGAGTTAACTTAAGTTAATAGATTTTATATAATTGGTATGGGCATCATGTGGTGACGGAATTATTGTTCTTCCCTTGCAAAAAGTACTTGGTAGAAGTAAAAAAGAACTCTTTGTGGACGTCGTATTTCCTAAGCTACGAACGGCGGACGATAAGGATAATAATCGTGTTGCAGGGAAAACAGTAACTGCTACCTATGTGACAAGTGAAACCACTGAAGGGTCAGTGCGAGAGTTTCCATTCCATAGTTGGTTTTATGGTGACCATTGGGAGAGGCATACCCAAATTCTCCTATGACACGATGGGGTGAGGAGGAGGATGTTTTCTCTGCAGTTTGCTTCTTAAGAGAAACCATCCCACCTTCACAGTACATTCTCCACCTACTACCTACCACTTTCCCTCCAGAATTCGTAATCCAAACAATTTTGTTATCCGTAGTTACAATAGAGATTCGAAACTGCTGGCATAAATTTAATGTTTTCCGAGTACTTTAATATTTAGAGGGGATCGGGTTGGTGTGGTGGTTAGAGTACTCGCCTACCACACGGGCGGCCAGGGTTCAAATCCCTGCAGTGGCGGAAGTTTTTCAGAGGAACCCGATCCCTACTTGAGTGTCTTGTGGAGGGCACTTCAAGTGGAGTACTCCGTCTGTCGGATGAGACGTTAAGCCGTGGTCCCCTTGGCGCCTTTCGTTAAGAGCAGGCTAATGCCGACGCCGGGTTTCTATCCACCCTTCCTCCCTTACCTATCCCCTATGGCGCAAATGACCTTAGCCGTCGGTCGCCTCCCCAAAAATCCAATCCAATATTTAGACCGTCAGATATGCGGGCAGCTAAACTTGCGCGAACTATGCGGAGTCAGGCTTGACTAATGACCATTCTAGAATGGACGTAAGCCATAGAACTAAGGGAGTTGTACTCGGGTTGTGGGAACGAGACATTTTGGTGCGGCCTCATCGGCACCTTGTTATACACTAGACATGCCAAAGTTATTACGAGAGATGATTAAAGTCAACAATATATTATTCGAAAATAATCTAATAAGGTCGTTTTCACACATCGCGAAGCCGGTGCCGGCAGCAGCGCAAGATGCAATGCAATCAAATGGGAGCCTAATCACGCAGCCCGATGTGACTGCACTTGCCGGCGCGACCGAGAGCACCGGCAATTGCAGCCGGGGATGACGTCGGCAAATCGCGACCCGGAGCCGATACCGGTTGTCGATTTCAATCTTTCTTAATCCAACCTTTCCCACACATGTATATTTTGTTGCTGCTGGAGAGGAGTTGCTTTTCGTTTTCAGTTCTCTCGATGTCCTGATAGATTGCAGTTGCGAAACCCCGCTATTTGCGGCTTTGTTCTTTTCCTGAAGGTCAGAAGTTTTAAGAATGACCAGGTTACGTTCAATGAATCATGTTACGGGTACGCCTTGTTTATGGGACAAGATTGCGAACTGTCATTGAGGCAAACTAGAAAACAAGGCATGGAGAGAAGATTACTCGTTTCTGGAAGGTTATTTCCTTGAAACAGATCAGAAGACGTCTCCTTTGATTTCACCTTGGGTGCAAATCCACATGCTAATGACGTATTTTAGTTTCAGACCACACATTCCTTCACACAGGAGGTGAGATCGGTAGTTTCCTTCGTTTTGAAAAGGGCCGTGCCACCAAGATCCAACATTATGAAGGAAGAGGCTGACGCTAACCGTGCGCTGCGCAACAATAAGTCAGTCATAGCGTCACCGGCTGACAAGGGGAACGCTACCGTCCTGTTGTAGGCAAATGACTACCTCCAAAGATAAGAGAGACCCTTCAGGATCAGGCTTACTGAAGAGTGTCTCCCTATCCGACGGATTGCATTACCAGGAAAACTATCGCCTTGATCAAGCAGTATGGCCTTGAGGGAGATATAGCCAAGAAGCTTCACCCTCCAGCACTAGCTCCACCGAAATTATACGGACTCCCAAAGATTCACTGGGTGGGTGTGCCTTTGAGACCAATTGCGAGTGCCATTGGGTCGCCCACGAACAATTTGGTGAAATATCTCAAGGGTGTCCTTTCCCCGCACGTCGGCCAATGTGAACACCATGCGAAAAATTCTTCACATTTTGTGAAAATCCTTGCTGGCATTCGTTTAAATGAACCGGACATCGTGGCGAGCCTATATGCGGTGTCTCTGTTAACGTGGTACACACTTAGGCTCCTGGAATATAGTGCCGCCGCTGCCTGGACGGAGTGCCCAACAGTCTCGCGGGCCGTCACGTATAGATGTCGGCAGCCGCCGCCCTTTCTGCCGGGTGGAGATTGGCCAGCAGCAAGCTCAGGAAGCGGAAAATGTCCTTCCTCGTAAGCGTATCCTCCGGGCTACTGCCTCTGCACCTTCTGGAGGAATGCCAGGGCAAGAAGTTACCTTTGTTGTTGGGCCCTGCCGGTTCCTTGGGGCGCTGAGGGCACTGAAAGTCGCCGGCATGGTGCTCGCCTCCGCAGTTGGCACATTTGAGTCTCCAATTTGTACTCTGAGGTCCTATGACTAGTCCCGCTTCGTGCGCATCGGAGGTATCGCCTGCTCTCGCGTGCCTCTTGGTCGAACCAGAGGCACCTGCGGTATTGAGCGATCTGGGCGCGTAGTGGCCGGGAGGGCTCCACTCGGTTTCGTATCCCATGTGAAACGACACCCTCGACCAGCAAACAGCTTGCTGCTGCCTCATCCTTATTTATAACCCACATGTGGGTCGTGGGCCGTCCGATCTTTCTCGCCGTGATCCGGCAGACCTTTTCTATCGACATGGCGGTGAGATCCGCGAAGCGGAGTCCATCGCGGATGTCGACCTCAATTGTCGCCATATCCACACCCCGAATCACTACTGAAAAAGGAGAAGAGAGACGTTTCTTGGTGGCTTCCTGGGTGGCAGGCCTGCTCACAGAGATGCAGCACCTTTCGCCCAGGCGGTGGTCCAGCTTCTTTTTCTCCTTCTACTCAAAGAGATGTGTAAGCGACGCAGAGATGCGAAGCCTGGCACTCGTCTCAGTCGAGAAGACAGACATCTCTGAGCGGGATACGAATGAGTAGGTGGTAAGTATACGGGAGTAGAACACCTTATGGGTGATGTTCTTAGGGAGGAATGGAATGAACATGCAGGAGTCATTACGAAGGACCGGTGGGGGTTGGAAGTTTGCTCCAAGGAGGAGGGTTTGGATATTGGCGGGCAGGTGAGTAAATGGGGCGGGGTCTTGGAAGGAGCAGGACGGATGGGTTGGTTGGGAGTGGTAGGAGAAGGTGCAGGTTTGGAAGGTCATGGTTGGTTGGTGTGACGGCCGCTCATTTCGCCGTAGTCTTGGTGGTGGACGTTGGTGACGTCAGGATTGCGGAGAGAACCTCTCCCTTAACCATCAACCTTTTTATTCTTGATATTTTCATCCATGACACGCCTACGAAATTGTCCAGAGAATGACTATGCAGACTTTCCTGGTCCATCATGTCAGATTCTCTTTACCTCGTCCTCCTCTATCTCTACTGCTTGTCCTCTCGTTTCAATAAAGACTCTGGATACCATTGAAGTACCATTTAGAAATCAGTGCTCAGGAGGATCCAAGAGGTCAGAAAAGGGCGGGAAAATGTTGTCCAATCAGGAGCCTCCTGACCCTTCTGCCTGGCCTATAACTTCAAGAACCCAGGAATTCACGACATTCTGTTCTGAAGATGATGACCATCAAACATTGGCATCTTTGGAGCCCCTCACCCAGTGGACTTCCTAAATAGAGCTTTTCCACATCTTCCTCCTATCATGTTCAAAATGGAATTGTCTACTGATATTAGTGATGGCTGTGTGAAAACAGCCTGTCAGTGCCTGCACTAGTGCCGGTACTGGCATTGTCAGTGGGTATGAAAGCAGCCTAAGAGCATAGGCAAAACAAGAAATGAAGGAAATAATTACCTTTACAGAGTCGTCCATAACATTCAACCAGTCTCGCACTGAAATGGACATCCATAAAGCAGCCAATACCAGAACGACCGGCGCCTCTACGTCCCCTTGCCAAAATGGCGGCATCAGAGTGGTCTTACCAAAGAGGCAGCACTGAAATGTCCTTTACCCATGTTGAATTTCATCTCTCCCTCTATTAAGTACCACATGATTATCTCTCTAATAGAGCCTGCTGTTCTTCCATCTTACCTTGCTCAGCCCAAAAGCATATGTATTCCCTTTCCTCATTTTCAGTATAATATTTCCAGCTTACCAGCCCTCATTATTGTCTAAGAGTTTCAAATTCCTATTTGCATCACTGCTGTCATCTTCTTCCATTACTTCTTCTCATTTGCAGTCCATGTATCTACTGTTGATGTTGTCCCGTAAGGATTTTGTGAGGTGAAGACTGCAGAGGCCTTGTCTTCCCTGCTCCAGGGAACAGCGTCCACTCTAGGGGCAGAACCCAATGATATTACTGGGAAGGAAAGTTTGGTTATAGGCTGACCCCATTTGACCTGCCAAATTCAGATGTAATATGCGATGTCGCTACATACCTCAAGTGAATGTAACCAGTGTTAGGCTACATGATTAACAGTGTGTATTCAAATCCCTCCATATTTTACAGTGAGAGCTTAGTCAAATGTCAGCAACTTGGAAATATCTGTCAGTCGCTGTGCTATGGAATCATATGCCTGTCTCGATAACAGATTTATCTTTATAGCTATATAGATACGGGAGTATATTTATAGCTTGAATATGTCAAGAACTCAGTAGATGTCGGGAAAAGGTTTAGTAGGGATTTTTAATATGTTCCCTGTAATTAATTTTTTATGGGATGCATGCATTATTTGTTCTGACATCAATTTCTGATTAAAGTATTTTACCCTTAAAAGTCTTTTTTTTTTGTGACATTAGTTTTTGCCTGACACCAAATTTACCAATAGAAGCCTAATCATGGACATAGTAAGGCAAGAATGTGTGAGTGATGATGAATGGTCTCTTGTTAGTCATGAAAAAATTGAATCAGTTCTTCAAGAGCTTTCTAATAACTGGCCATCAAGTTTACAGGTAAGGTCATTCATTGTGATCTCAGAATTCCCCCTTTTGAATTTGCTTGAAGGTCAAAGAAACATTATGAAAGAGTAGAAACATGAAAATTTACCCTTTTTTAAATGGAGATAATAATTTTTTAGTATGTTTTCAAATTTTATATCTCATTAACCTTCCCCAATGCATTCTTAATATTTAATTTTTATTTGCTGATGTTTGTTTATTTTTTCTTTCATCTCCGGTGATGATCCATACATGTTTATTAGTCACAAAGGACTTAAACTGGTCACATATTATACATGTGCTATTATTGAACTTACCTGAATGTAATCAATGATTTGTGGTCGAGATGATATTTTTACTTTTGAATAGATTATACTAATGGCCTCAATATATTTATCTACTGTGAAACTTTTTCTCTTTTGCCAGAGTCGTTATTTCAAATTTTATTTTTCCAGATGTATAATTTCATAAGGTGTGCTATGTTGTGGAGTGTGCATTATCCTCATGTAAAGATAAAAATATTTCACAAATTAAGTAAAGGGCTGGAATCTATAATTGCAAATTTAAAGGTATGTATGATCAATGAATCAGAAAATAGTAGAAGTTTAAGCAGTCTTTTTCATAAAATGATGAATTCATTATCTCCATTTAGCTTGGAGCAATTACCATTATGCCAACTACGAAGGCAATACTTTGTCTCATGTTTTGTGGAGAAACTGATATGTATCACTGATGCAAAAATTGGTGTTCGTATGATTTACATGATATTAAGACATTGTTGGAGGTTTTATTTGTAATTGAGGCAGTTTGTTTAGAGTGGGGGGTGTCTCTTGACTCTTCTGGTTGCTATTGCACCCCATCTATCTCTTTCTCTGTATGATTACTTTTTGCTAGGTACACCCGGACCAATACCAAATTTTGTGGATATATGCTTTTATTCCTATCAATAATATCCTATTCCTCACCTATTCAATGTTCACTTCCATCACTTCCAGTTTTGCATCAATACCATAGCTTCCTCATGTTAACTCTTATCTCCTTACTATAGATAACCCTGTAGCTTTCACTCCAATCCTCCAATCCTAGCTTGCACGGCTCTAATGCATCTATATTTGCTTACTCCATTTCCTGTTACATAATTGTTTTCTAGCTTCCCAGCCCTCATTATTGTCCTAAAATACAAGTACCAATTTTTACCTTGAATTTCCCCCTCTTCTTCTGTTTCTTTTTCTTCTCACTTTTAGTCCATTCTTAACGTTGTCTCACAATTATTTTACGTGATGACGATGGCAGAATCCTTGCCTCCCCCAATGCTGGGCATGACACCTCTAGTTTGTGGCATTCAGTAGTTGCCAGGTATCAATTCTCTTTGAGCTGCATTCATTTTCAGGAAAATATATACTTTTATAATTGGTTGAATTTCCCTCTTCCAAGCTCACTATTTCTATTTTACTGTGATACAAAGACATGGACTGTCTTTCCTTCCCTTTGATGTATCTGGTATGGGTAGCTCTACCAGGAGCAATGATTATTTCTCCTACCAGTCCAGCTCACAGGGTCAAGCCCATCCCTCATGGACATGTTGCAGTGTGACTGAAAGTGATAATTTATTTAATTTATTAAAGGAATACACATGAAAATAGCAAAATATATTATTTGAGTCATGTCACAAGATAAAATGAACAAGATGTGGAAACCTTTACAAATACATACTTAACGAACATTTTTCTGAGGTGGTCATCTCTTTTAGGTACGAGGGTGGATCAATCAGTGAAGTATAATGATTTAGGCAGTGGAAAATATGATAGTTAATAAATTTACAAATAAAAAGTAAAGGCACATAAGTGTGCTATTTCTGAATACACCCATAAGTGTCTCAATGTTTTCTCATTGTGGTTAAAGTTTGAAGATTTACCTCCTGAATAGAAGTCCATCTTTTGTCAATAGGGCCTACTTTGTGCAACTGATTTAGATTAGGCATTGGCAGCGTGTAGACATGTTCACTGGCCAAGAATTTCTTCGTTGGACCATAAGATGAGAGCCGACAGTTATAGGTCCAGATGGAATGGGGCATCACCTGTTACAATGGCTTTCTGAAAAGACTGTTTGTCTGAAGTGTACCATGCCAGATGGTCCTGACATTCTGTTTGCTTGATGCTGCTACTCCTGTTTGGATATTCCTGAAACAAAAATGCCAAATATAGGGAAAACTTCTAAGTAAATTCTGTAAAATTATTACACCCCAGATCACTAAAGTAATACTGGAAAATACTTGTTTTGCAATACTTATCGGTCCACTCTATTATGTGTGTATGTACTGCTTTCTCTTTCAGCTCCCATTCATATCTTTTGGAACAGCAGAATATTCTCTGCTCTTAACTTCTTCTGGCCATATCCTTTAATTTCTTGGGCTTTGATATCAATTATTTTTTAGTTTCACATTGCGCTACATCTTTATTTAGACCTGAATAACAACTCTATCTTTTATTGATATACATTACCTACCTGATAATGACTTACAGATGGATGATAATGTGATTGCTGTGTATTCTTTGTGTGAACCTGACCTGGATATAGCTACTGCTTTAGAAGGAGAAAAGATCATTAAATGGAATGAATTGGAACGGCGGCATACATTGTTCTGCAGCATTCCAAAAGAACTTTCCCCTTCCATAGAGGAAGCAATGATGACACGCCAGGTTTTTCATAAAAGAAATTTTAATTCATTTTGGCTTCCTGCTGACTTAGCGAAATCTATTAAAGTTCTGTAAGTATTTTATATCTTTTCTTGTGCTTTGTAATTTTTATATCTCATGGAACTGAGTGGACAAGCCATTCAATTGGTTATTTTGGATCAAAGCTTTAATACAAAATAGTGTGTTCATATCTGTCTGTCTTAAAGTGGGATAAACACATTAACCACATTACAAGGGAACTTAAATTTTTCTAAGTGAAGCTTTATTTCCATTGAAATAAATGTCCCTGGCAATTCATAAAAATAATTTATTTTGCTTTAGTGCATTCAAAATTAAACTACAGGATAATCTGCTGGCGAGGTACCTATAAAAATTCACTTAATCTGCTGCTGATTCTCCAAAAAGCAATAGTCAATGTCAATTTGAACCATCCTTCCCCATATTTGTGGTTTCACAGTTACTCTCATTCTCATCTTTATGTTTAATGAAGTATTGAAATTTTCCTATCTCAGAAGAGGTAGTAAACCTCAGAACCAAAAGCCATTGTATACAATCTAAGATCTACATCAATGTATATTTTTCCCAAGCCCAATTTGTCTCTGTTTGAATGCTCATGTTTGTATGTAGGGCCAAAATTGTTTTTTAGATTGTCAGATGATATAAGTAGTACAAATAGTTCAATATCATTTTATGAACATAATAAAAAGATGATTATTTGATGTAGAAAATCTAGATGTATTTTTTTGTAAATATGTAGTATGGTTAACACTCGCTGTAAAATGTTTGCACAGCAGGTCGAGATTACACAAAAAATTTTATCTTTTTTGTGTATATATTTCTGTTACATATTTGGTCTCACCTACGCAGCATGTAAATGTTCGCGGAATGTTACGAGAACATTAATTCAAAACCCAGGGAATATTATGGAAACTAACCTCAGGAACGTTCCCTTTTTTATTTATTTATTGCACATAACAAATGTACACGAACGGGCAGTAACCCAGTTATATAAAAATATAAGATTACGTTACAATGTAGCAATGTTGCCTGGCCCGAATGTTGCATAGACCATGGTACAAATACATGCATTAGTACCATGGCACAGACATTCACGTGGTTTATGAAGCGAACAGAAAAAATACTGCTCTGCGCATGCAAGTGACTGGGAGTGAGATTGCTGTCTGGAGAGGTACATACATAGACATATTATGACTAATTTGACCAATATTTCACAAAAATAGATATTTTTATAAAATTACTATAACAATGGAATGATAACATAATGGAACGATGAAAAATCATGCGAGGTGAACCCAATAGTATATATAAAACATTACTCGAGTGACCAGCACAAACATTGAAATTCAAAACAAGGAGAAAACTCACTGGTTTTAATAATACAGTGGCATAAAACCCCCTTACATATACACAATGCAAGAACGATAACTAGAGCACAGAAAAAAAGTCCTCAGTTTTGCAAAAAAAGTCTCCTAAAAAGTTGCCAATATTTTTGAAAAAAGTCTCTCAAAAGTCTGAGGTATTTTTGTGATAAAGTTGTTAAATTTAACATAATTATTGGAAAAAAGAGCCGAGAGATGCAGGTTATTGGTTTTTCGAGTTGTTCTATGGACTTCAAGAAAGGGAAAACCACAATTGGCAAAATATTTTTTTTTTAATTCTGAATAACACTTCGTTTGATGACCAGCAATTGTGGAAGGTAAATGTTAATCCCTATTATTTTTATAGCTGATAATTATCTACCTTTATTTTGGGAAGGCTAAAATTAAAGCATGAATATATGTTTCAGATAACAGATTTTATTTTTTACTGCATCGTTTAAAATATAGGAAAAATATTTACCCACTTTCATTCTTTTGAAGTTTCACTGCCTCGACGACGCATCATCAAGTAGTGGCAGACAAGATATTTTTCCATGTTTTCCATAGTGAAAGTTGTGAGACGATCGCTCAAAATAAGTTTGTACATCGAAAATGATCGCTCAATTTCACAGGTTGTCATAGTAGCATACCCCAGTGTAGCCACTCACTTTGCTCGAGTGCTAAGGGTGCATTGCTTGCCGTGCTACAATGTTGGCTCAGTTAATCTGTGCACAAAGTGATGCATGCACCTCGTGGGAAACTCTAGATGGTCTTTCTTATAATTGTATCATTTATCCTCGAATCTCCTCAACATAAGCGGAGTGTTAGCATACAGTGTAGAGCTGTTGGCTTGTCAGCAGACCACTCGGGTTCAAATAAGCTGGTTCATAATTAGATCAATGTATATCGGGTGAAGTCTTTGGAGACCCCCAGGAAAAAAGTTCAAAGTGCGAGGTGGCCCAGGGAAAGGAACTTGCCCCCCTACCTTGAATATGTGAAATTCACACGTGTATGGCTTAGTCGGGGGTGAGCTCTACCCTCACCTATCCAAATCAACCTTTGGGTTGAAGCACTGAGTGAGAGTGATTCTTTCATGAAAAATGGAGCAATAGAAAGAAATCATTGCGATTTACGGAGCTATTAGTAAAAGTTTGCATTAAAAGTTGTCAGGAGCTTAAATTTTTGCAGTACATCTCTGCTCCGTGGAATATCGCATGAAAAACACAGATGTATCTAATACTCAGTTGTACAAAAGTAATCACAACAGCCAAACTTAGGCCTGTGGTATCAATAAAAAAGCCTGGAAAATTCTGTTTTATCAGTAAGAGTCCCAAAAATTCTCTAAACAAATCATTAAAAAATGTTTTATTTAATGAAACTAGTGACAATTTGTATTTAAAACCACAAAAGTCCCATTTTTACAAAAAGTGAAAGACTTTTTTTCAGTGCTCTAACGATAACGAGTCACTTCCATGAGTTCATGAAGAGTTATAAATAATATTGATTTCGCACAATCACTGTAACTGCTAGTTAAGAAATTTGCATACTTGTAACACACTGGTTCAACAATGATAAGTTTTTGTGACAAGTCATTTCCATGTGTTCACGGGAGAGTTAAAAATATTCTTGATTCCTTATGATCACTGCCGTTGCTAACTGAGAAACACATTAATGAATATATGTATACACATAAGAGATTATTAACACAACTTTGTTAGGTTTCAGAAACTACTAATGTTACCTCTCAACTGCATTCTCTATTTTGTTGTGTTAGATAGGGCTGGTATTCTAGTGCTAGATTCGAAACTTAATGTTCTCTGAATGTTGAATGAATGAATGAATGTTTTATTGATGCTCTGGGAAACCCATAAGAGCAAAAAAGAAAAACATAAGTACAGAAAACATTCTGCTCAAAATACAATAATTATGAAATAAGTATAGCATAAACACAAGAGCAATTGAAAACAAAGGTTCTAACAAAAATGAAATTAATCAACACAAAGATTCTTACATTTCAAAACAACAGTGCTACTGTTTTAAATATTCATACAATTTCCTCTTAAAAGATTCCGGAGTGGAGGAGCATTTTATTGAGGGGGGTAATGAATTCCAAAACTTGGATGCTATAATCGGGAAGGAATTTAGGTATTGGTTGGTATGGGCTTGGGGTATGTGGAGAAGGTTTAGGTCTGCCCGAGTTCTTCTGACGGAAACAGTAGTTCTGAGGGTAAATAGGTTGTAGAGGTATTCAGGCATATGAGTATGAAAGAGGGAGAACAGAAAATACCCCAGGAAGTAGTTCCTTCGGGAGCCAAGAGGCAGCCACTTCAAGGCAGCAAAGTAGTCAGAAACATGGTCATCTCTGCAAAGATCGAATATAAATCTAAGGCAGCTGTTAATTAATCGCTGGATACATGTTTCGAGAACATTTGTTAAATCGATATACACTAGTATACAACAATCTATAATTGGAAAAATCAATGAGGTTACAAGTGAAATTCTTGTGTGAACAGGTAAATTTTTCTTTTGAAGCTTCAGTAAATAGAGAATTTTATTTCCTTATTACACATGTTGCATTGCAATGAAAGTGCTGTAGACGGCCAGAGAACATTCTGTGAACGTTAATGTGCTGCGTGGGCTGTTTATTCATTTCCCAATTATTTGAAATGTAAATTGTTTTAGAGGTATCCCAAGGGCCCAGAAAATGTCTCATACCATGCCCAATGCCTTAAAGGGATTCCTAATTTATCCTTTTTTAATTGAAATATTAAGGTGTGCATGTAAGCTTGATTCAGTGATTCAAAACATTGATTTTATATGTCCTTTTTTCTTAGCAACCTTTTCATTCCATATGTTTTTGATTTCCACAAAACAACCCTGAAATTGTCCTCTTTCAGAAGTTAGTTCATGAAAAATTTTCAAAGATTAAGTATTGCATTGCAGTTCCATTGCTCCCTGAATAGCCTAAACAGAATTTGGTATCTCATTTTAATATAAATGACATGCCTTGACACCTGTCTCTATGCTATGATTAAAATCCTGGCTATGCCACTGATTACAGCATGAAATGTATCTACTGACAGGTGAGAGCCATAGATATGACAATGCTTCTTCTTCCCGTACCACAGTGACTAACTCTCCAAGATTTTGACCTAAGTAATGATGGGCCTTTCTGATAATTACAATAGTATTTTTCGTAATTTACCATAACCCCTAAAACTTACCTAAATTTTCTGTGGTTTTCTCCGGGGTATCAGATATTTTTCATACTGATTTATTCCATACATTCTTTTAAGCCAAGTCTTAATATATCCCATGCAATATTAGTTATAAATTAAGGCACATACCACTCATTTGTAGAATATTTTTATGATTTTTACTAGTGGAATATTTGTGGGGCTATTGTCTTAACAGTCTGCAAGAAAATGTCTCATACCATGACAAAAGAAAGCCAACTTGCTTGTGACCTGCGATGTTTGTTTTTACATGTCCTTATTTCAAATTGATTTATGTAGCTATTGTTATGGTTTAAAAGTTATATACCCCTTACTAATACAATTTTCTTTCCTATTAAATGTATTTTATGTATGATTCCAGAATATTAAAAATTAATGGTAAATTTTGGTGATTTTTAGAAAATTACTATAATTTACCTGGTTAATTTACCTTAAATGAGATTTATGGTTATTTACCCATCTCTAGTCCAGAGTCCATGGAAATGTTCTCTCAATACCCCCTTCACTTTGTTGTGATTAGGGGGCAATCCATAGGACTCTTTGTTTTCTCACATTTGTGCTTCAAGCGCACAAATTTTACGAATACATTTGTGCACCTGAAGAGAGGGTAAAAGTGGGAGGTCTGAAAGATATTGTGTTCATTTTTAGAATGGCCCATCTCTAAGTATAATACACCAAATAAATTATTCTATCAAGTATGTAGCCTTTCCTTTATTTTTTGTTCGACTTACTAATGCATTTTGCTTTATAGGTGCCCTGAAGACATGCATTTATCCAACCTGGAGCCGAGACATGCTGAAACAGTTGTTCTTCACTGGCCTTATGCAACAGAAAATACATTATCAGTTGTTACTCAGATGATCAATGTTTTTGATACAGTTGGGATTTTTACAAAAAAGGATTCAGTATTGGTGTCATGGGTGTTGAGTACATTTTACGGCATTGGAATGCTTCATACTATTGATGAACACCGAAGGAAAGGCTATGGATCTGTTGCTGTGAAGCAGTTAGTGAAATCTCTTGGTAACAAAGGTATTCATTCTTATGTATATACTCTATCACAGAACCATGCTGCTGATACCCTGTTTATGAAAATTGGGTTTAAGCAATTGGGCCAGGTAGTAAACTTCAAAGCAAAGTAGTCTACTTTGTACAGGCTCTGCCTTTTCATTTGCGTAACAGTTGATCATTGAAATCACATTGTTATACTTGGGACCATTATTTATGTACTTGTAAGTCTGCATACATTCTTCAAAATCTGTCTTCTGTGATGTGATGTGATATTCATAATGCATTGAGGTTAATGTTGGACAATTAGAGCTGATATATCTGTATATATGTAGATGAATGCACAATCTTATCAGTTTTGGGTAAGGATGTATTCAAACTGTAGATCGAACTGTGTTGATATTCCTATGATATATATGACAGTATCTGTTGTTTTTTTGGCAGTGTACATTGCTTGAATAATATATTTATTGAAGAATATAACAGAATTGTTCTTACCAATGTCATAACAAACATTTCTTTTCAAAGGTCTTTATTGTGTATAAGTATGGGAGGAGAGAATATGGTACTGTGGGCTATTTTTGAAAACCATGAGTACAATATTGAGTTTTCAAGCATTTACAGGAATATGAGTGCAACTGTATCTACATTTTGATACCTGTTTTATTTAGATTTTTGCTTTGCTATATCCTGTAAGGATTTAATATCCTCCACAAAAAATTGAAATATAAAAATTACCTCTATATTTATTTCTAAATGGTTGCTTTTGATTTTAACTCCAGAAGGGTGGCATGGGTCATTTTGATCTGTTACTTATGTTCAAAATCAAATGTAACTCCTCATTTGTGATTAGATTACTTTTCAATGTTGTGTTTTTTTGCATTTTTACTTATTTTTTACCAATACAGAAAGAAAATTTTGTAATTGTGGTTGCATAATTTTTTATTGATATTATACCAAGAAGGACTGCTATGGGTAATTTTGATCCATCATTTCTCTCTGTCTTGGAGTCAAGTTTTCTCACCATTTTCTTCTCCTATAGATCACTAATATTTATTTATATCAACTAAAATATTTCAGCATACATTTGGATCTATACTTTAAGCCTTTATATTTTATTTGAATGCCATTATTCAATAGTGGAGTTCTACTGGTTGTGGCTTAGCAAAATTGAGGAAAATTTTTACTTTCAAATCATCTTTGAATTTGACTAGGAATTGAAATCACCAAAGCAATAGGATTAAAAATATATCTCTTTCATTTTGCCATTGTATACATTAGAATTGTATTCATTATTAAAATATATGTGTAAAATATGACAGCTAGATGTTAGGAATGTGAGCAGCATTGCTTTCATTCCTCAAACAAGAGGTTAGTGGCCAGTGGTGCAACAATGGAAAATTTTATTTAATGATATGTCGACCTATGGACCTCAGCAACATCGAGACCAGGAATGGAAGCTGTAGCCTTGGCTTAGGAAATATGGGTAAAGAAGGAGCTGAAGTGCTGGTTTGGGATTAGGGATTCCATCTCCAACCACCTGTACTACCTGCACATGGACCTGACTGGCACACTCACGATTTGGGATTGGAATTGCTTGGAGGGGCAAGTGAAGTGTCGGGTGAGTGTAATCACCTTCGAGAAACTCAACACTATGAATATAATACTTAAAAACTTGTGTGAATCACAGTTAGGGAGGCCCACAGGAGAGTCCAACCACCAGAAGATATTATGTTTTACCCTACAGTGATGAACTTGTCAAACCATTCATTTTCGGATTCTGAGATGGGCTTCCTGAATAATGGTTATAAATTCGCACCGCACATCCCCTTTCTGCCGAAAGCTTCAATCCCCTTCACCACTGACTGCGACCTTGCCCACTATAGAGAACTTTTAGGTAAAAAACTGATGGCAGCAGAAATCATATCCAAGTTTTCATCTCAACAAAGAAAACGACTTTGAAACAATCCACGTATGCAGATTATCCAGGAAATTAAAACTTCAATGTCGAATGTGGATTTAGTTATGATGAAAGTTGCCAAGGCTAACAGTGTGATGATTTTGAACAGAGGTGACTATGTGAATAAATGTGACGCTTTTCTAAATAATGATGACTTTGAGGTGATGAGAAAAGACCCAACTGTAAAATTTAAGAAACAACTTAAAGTCACGGTGTCAAAATGTGAGAGTTTTAAGTGCTGGAGACATGTGGAAACTATTCAACATGCACCCCTTACCTCTAAAAATTTTCAGACTACCAAAAACCCACAAACATATTACATTTGTGGGTTTCCCTATTATGTGGTTATCCCTATTCTACCTGTAGTTTCCCACTTCACCAACCCATGTCATAAAGGGGCTGTGAAGTTAAATAATCTTCTGTGGAGTTATTCTTCTTTTCGATCACAATTTAACATTAAGAACGCAGTGGATCTGGTGACTAAAATATCTACAGTGAAACTCCCTCCCAATTCTAACCTCAAATCATTTGGTGTAAATAATCTGTTCACATCTGTTCCAGCCAAGGAAACCTGCAGCTAAGCGGTAAATTAAATTAAACTTTCGTTAGGTGGTGATGACAAAATTATAAATGAGATAAAATTACTTTTGGATCTATGTATAAAGCAAAATAATTTCTTGTTTATCGGCACATTTTATAAACAAATGACTGGCCTTGCAATGCACCATTGCACCATTGTCACCGATTTTAGGTGAAATTTTTATGAATGACTTAAAACTTAAATTATTTGATTGCAAGCACTCATTGTTTAGTTACATATGTAATTGGTACCGTTATGTTGATAACATCTTATGTTTGTGGTCAGGTACCTTTCACCAGATTTTTAACTAATTCTTTCATAAATCATCTGCACCAATCAATTGAAATTACTTTGAAATACATTGGTAATAACATTAATTTTTTGGACATTAACATAGATATTAACACATTCAATGCGGGACACATATTGATGGAGATCAACAGAATCGGATGAAATTTATCTAAAATTTTTCCAATCAAAGACGTTCCAAAGGCTCAACACGAGCAATCTACAAACGATGCACACAATACGGTTGCTAGAACCCAACTGTCGGTCAACCGCACGGTTGGAAGCGAGCTGGAAGGGTATTAGTCTCGTACGAGAGCGAGGAAAAGAATACACGGCTGAGAAATCGACTACGTCAATTGACGTGCTCCGTAGATGGGGATAGACAGGACCACGTCTATTGACGTGCTCCGCGCTGAATGTGTTAAATGGGCAAACATGAGCTTTCAATGTACTGTAAACCAACATTTACAGATGTTGTTATTTCCATGAACTCAAACAATCACCGTATTCATAAAATAGCTTCACTCAAATCAATGGTGAACAGGCTAACAGGGATTCCAATGTCCCAGAACAATTTGAAAAGGAATAAAAATACCATCATTAAGTATTTAGCCCAAAAAAATTGTTTTGATCCACAACTGATTGGAAAACCTATGGAATGATCAAAGAAAAAACAAACCATACATTTTTTAACTTCCATTCAAGTTGACCTGGACAAATCTTCCCGTTGGTGCAAGCTACCTTTGATACCTCATGTGTCATAAAAAGCTATGTAAACTAATCCATAGTGATTGTACCAAAGTGTCATTGTTTGTCACTGGGCAAAATACTTTTTAATACAAAAGACTAGTATAATAATCTACAGAAGAGTGGGGTTTACCAGTTAAAGTGTGATACGTGTAATGTTAAATACATTGGACGAACTGGGAGAAATTTTAAAACGAGTGAAAGAACTTTGATGATATTTTTTAAATAATGACGAATCCACTGGAATAGCCAAGCATTTAATTGACGAAAATCATTGGTGTGATTTTGAACCTAAAATTTTATATTGTACGGACAAAAGGCATATACTGGACTTTTTAGAACGATTTGAAATTGTGAATTCCCCCGCAAAACTTTGTAGTGACCATATGTTGCCCTCTCATTTGCCTCTCCTTTACGTCACCCTACCATATCCCAACTTTCTTGGTTTTCCCCTGTAATTTCTCCTATTCATTTCTATTTTCAATATGGTTTTTAATGATTTTATCCTTAAAATGAATAAAACTGAATAAAACTTAGCAATTTGTATTAGTACAACGCTTTTTGATGCTAATGCGGTCCGTCGGTTTTAATGCTAATGTTTCCCATGATGCATCGGTCAGTTAACATTCCCCTATCATAAAATGCTTTCAATGGTGAATGAGATGTTATCTGCCACATCATCTCAGTCAATGGCTATGAAAGGTCCTTGGTCGATAAGTTACTCATTAAAATAAGAAAGAAAGCAGCCCTTACATCCATCACAAAGCTCCACAGTGAACCGGTTACCAAGAAATGGGTGAGACTCCCTTTTGTAGGGAAGAATTCTCATGAAGTCGCAAAGTGCTTCTCTAAAGACCAATGCAAAATTGGTTTCTTTATTCCCAGCACTCTGAAATCCAATTTCCACCAAACCTTAGATAAAATTGACCCCTTGTCAAAATCAGGAGTGTATGAAGTGAAGTGTGAATGTTGTGACTTAGTGTATGTGGGGCAGATGGGGAGGAACTTCAGAGTATGGGCAGAAGAACATAAGAGGTGCTTCCTAAACAAGTACACCAGTTCCTTAATTGCGAAACATCTCATCGACGAAGGCCATCAGTGTAGCTTCACCCCAAAGATCCTGTGGCTTGAGGGAGATGGACAATGCGTCGACGCTCGGGAGAAATGGGAGATCATCAGAAGAAAACGGAGCGTTAAACTGATGAATGACATAGAGTTTGTGAGCCATTCCCCCATTCTCTCCCTACCGACGTAAAACCTTGATCACAACCCCCCCCCCACCCTCACAGCGAAACCTCCCTTCCTACCCCCCCTCTCCCATCACACCCCATAAACCTCCTCCCTCCTTTTCCTGAACATATATGTGACAGAAATTTTTCCCAACAACATTTGTACCTGATGATGGCGCATTAGCGTTGAAATGCATTGTACTAATAAAAATCCGGTGGACGTTGCGAAGTTTTATTCATATTATTAATAATGTTCCACAACATCTCGCCGGACTTCGTTGAATCTATTCAATTTTATCCTTGTTGCTTTTGAGTCAAAACGTGTCCATTAAGTCTGTGTTTTTATCTTCTCAGGTACCCATACTATATTTATAGTTAACTTAAAAGTAACACTTCAGTGTTCAAACAGAAAGTGTAGAAGAAAAATGTTGATAGCCTAAGGTTATCCTTTTCTATGATTTTTAGGGAAAATTTCGAAATATCCGTGACTTCATAGCTACGTATGAGGATTGTCCTCTATTTAACAAGAATATGAATACAGCCTCATCACCAATGCATTGTCTACATTTAGTCCCCTTCCTTGAGATAGATATTTCTTAGTTGCACATATGAAAATATACAAGCTGGGTTACCGGCACTTATGGGAAATACTACGAGGAGAAGTTCACGTAAATTGAGCTCACTAAGCCGTATTTAAAATCGAGGAATAGTACAAAGTATCCTTAAATCAGACGCACCATATATTCAAACGTTAGAATGCGCCGCTTAAGTACAAAAAGATGCGAGGAACGGAATTCGCAAGAACGCGCTAAACAGGATCGATAAAAGAAATTCATAAAACAAGTCTTGGAGGCATTGACATGTATTTTTGTAATAAACATCCGTAATATCGGGTATTAGTGCTATCAGGAAAAAGCTATGACTAAAAGGAATTTTATTTCATTTTGAGTCTTGAATTAATTCGCTGTCAAGGCTTGGAGAAGCTGCCACGACTTGTGTGTCGGATGCAAACGTGAGGTGATTTCATTGAGTTATCGCACTCTTCTCTAATTGGTTAACAGTAAAGTTAATGCAAAGTTACGCTATGGCCAGATAAAATGGATCAAGTTAAGAAGAAAGAGAGAGGATCGACGAAGAAGAAAAAGAAACCCGTAAGCTTAGAACGTGAGGACTTTGATGCAGGACCCACAAACTTGGATTTGATAGAACCTGGTTTATGGTTAGGTGAGTGTATGCCTTATTTATTTTGCCTTAATTTTTTTTTACAGATTGAACGTTTGCCTCATTTTATTGGATCACTATGGAAGAGATAGGTATACTTCAATAGTTGTTGAAAACTTACAAGCAATTGTCGAAGTTCAAATATAGTTCGTATGCAGTGACTTCATCTTGAATAGCGAGAGGCCTTACGTTATCTTTGGGCAACTTTGACTTGTTATTTCCAATACCGGGTGTGAAATACCCGTGTGTTTAATAGGTGAAGTCGTTTGTTGCTGTCAACAGTTTCATTAAGATATTTCATTAATAAAATCCAGGTAGTTTATTTCACATTAATATCGTCCTTAAGATTATTAGAATCTTAATTCGTACTCAATGGAAGATAGGCTATCTAGTTTAAAGAAGTGAGAAACCAATAAATAAATCCTGACTTAAGAATTCTTGTGTAGTTGCTTTTCATCCTTGCCATTGAGATGTGTTAAAATTAAGGTTCTCTGAGTGTCAGTTTTAAAAAGATACTTTCAAGTTGACTCTTTCAGTCGTTTTGTATTGTTTATCCAGTTATAGCAATGACAAGTTAATAATGTTGCTATTGCATTTCAGTTAATATAGCTTCCCTTTTATTGCTCAACTTTGGCATCAGCAAATCTAGTGTTTCTCTTCAGTCAGCCTGCAGTCCTAGGCAAATTTCAATGCTCCACTGACAAATGATATTCAGAGAAGTACTGTCGGCTTTCTCTGGACAAAGACTAAAGGAAACTTCTACTCCTAGCATTTTATAAGTGCTTTGGTTGTTGATTATTGCCTTATTGTGGGAAAGGTTGGAGTAGAGAATGTAGTTTGGTACTGTGCAGAAACATGGACCCTTAAGGATATAGAGTGATAATATTTTCAGAATGTTTCTTCCTTTTTGGGTGTCGCTGAAGACAGTCATGTGTCATGGGATGGTCAGATTTAGAAACTCAGTGGCAAACTGAGTTCTGTCTGTTTTTTAATTCGATCTATCAGACAAAACTGTAAATGATGTGCTCTTGTCAATCAATTATGGTGAGTTTTATTCCCAGGCCATGTTCAGTATTTTCTTCTGGGGCCCTACACCCAATGCTAAAATAATATTTAAAATTCAAAAGAGGTGTCTGCAGCTGATAGGTGAAGCTTCTCTCCATGTCCCATGTCACCCCCTCTTTCAGAAATTTGGTATTTTACCTCTTCCCTGAATATACATGCTCGCTGCAATTATTTGTGCTAAGAAATATCTATCCAATTATGCCGATAATAGTGACTAACATAGTTATAATACAAGGAGCTCTACTGACCTCCACCAAATGCAGGTTACAACAAGAAACTCAGGTTATCCCCCAATGCATATGGGGCTTTTACTGTATAACAAGCTTCCTCATGAAGTTAAGAGTGCAAAGATATGGACCCTCTTCAAATGTATATACATTACATGGTTTCTTATTGAGAAATTTGTTTTACTCTGTCGATGAATTTCTTCATCCTTAATTTTTTTTTCTTTTGCTTTGTATGTGTTAGTCTTGACGTATCCTATATTTGTACTACCAAATTGCTGGACAAATAAATATTATTTTTATTATCAATAGGTTGTGGGTGTGGATGCAATTCAGAGAATGTACAACAGTTGGAAAGAAAGTTGAACTAGGAGGTGCTCAGGATTATAGTTGGTGTGAGGGAAATACTTGAGTGAATTAATGGTGGGAAGAGTAGGTTCGAGTGGGTAGTGAGAGATGAAGGGATGCTGAAGGCTGTGTTCAAGGGAAGATTTTGGGTTAGCTAGGGAGGAGAAGAGAATATAGGCTTTATTGATGGGATAAGTTGGTACAGGATGTATGCCAAGCTAAAGAACGAATTAATATTTAGACACAAGGATTTTCAACTCGAACAGTTGAGTATAGAAATAACCAAATGATCATTCTAGGTCAATTTAGCCAAAAAATTCAAAATGTCTCCCACAGTTTAAAAAAATTGCTGAATATTTATTTGCAGGGTTGCATAAAATATTTGATGACATGTGTAAAATATTTCTTCTCTTTCAGTAATAGTTAACAGTGGTACTAAGAGTCAAAATTATGATAAACTGCCCGGATATGTATATCCAGAGTTCAAATTTTAGGGTGCAGGGTATGAGGAAAAGAGTCAGACTTGATAATTATACATTTCTTACTTGTGTACATGCCCGTCCGGTCATTCCTTCTTGGGGTAGGCAAAGTTTAAGACCTTAGTTGTTGCTAAGCTGCTAGGCCCAGAAAGCTGGGTCTTTTTTGATTATCTGCTCCTTACTATTTTAATTGTTAAGTACCTCTTTTTCTTCTCTCACTCTAATGCTTTGCTTCATAAAAGCTTCCATTTTCTTCTAACTCCTACTATTCCTCCCCTTATGAATATTGTCTACCACATTCACCCATTACTTATGTGGTCTATACCTTCAGCATATTCATGCAATATATCATTGTCAAGTTTTTAACAAGGTTTAATAGGAGCTTATAGATTTGATTAAAAATCATTTCATATTCCTGGCATGCCCTGGTGGCCCCTCATAAGATCATTTATTGGTGATTTATCAAGTTTTTTTACTTTGGAATCATTATGTAAATAGTGTTAGATGTAGTAAGGTGTCTGATAATATTCTCTCACATGGGTGAAACACACCAGTTGTGAATTTCTCAAGCAAGGCAAGCCTAGTGTGTAGCCTCCGAGTCTCCAGGGGCTCCCACCTTAATCCCTCTAAAAGTTGCGAAATGCTATGTTTGTTCTTAAAATTTTAATATAATGGACGGAAGTAATGATTGACCATGTAAAATGTATATATAACATACTCCATTTTGTTTGCTTGGCAGGGAACCTTACAGCTGCAACAGATGTGGATGCATTAGTTAGTCATAAGATTAGTCATATTTTAACGGTAGATTCATGTCCTCTTCCAAGAAAAATCACTGAGTTACCTGCAATGGTTACAAAGTTTATTCAAGGTATGTATTCTATGGAAGTTCCTGCATATACTTGGATTGGATGAATGGATTTAACACAATGTTATGTTTTATCATGTTTATACTCCATTCAGTCACTGACCTTCCGAAGGAAGATCTACTTAGTCATTTTGAAGGAGCCTATGAATTTATTACCAATGGCATGGAAGTGGGAGTTGTGCTCGTTCATTGGTGAGATTTTCTTTTTTTACTGTTGTGTTCTCTCTTTCCTATTATCCTCTAAAGCTGAAAGCATATGTTGTCTTATATACAATTATTGTGCGTGATGTTATAATGCTATTGCATGTTATTTTTTATTTGCATTCATTATCTTTTTAAATTAAATGCTTATATATAAAAAAATGGAAACTACTTTAATTTTTTAAGAAAGATACTATGATGTCACTATGACATTGTGAAAGAATTCATGCCTTCTATTAGATTTTTTAACTGTGTCATTGTAAATATATGGTATGGTGTAATCAGCATGTCCAGCATTGTGGAAAACCAGAAAATTTCAGGAAATATTGTATTTTTATGAAACCTCTGGGAATTGCATGGTGGCTTGATTTGTATTGAGGTAGAGATACGGGTTAAAACTGCACCATAGCCTATCTCCTGCTCGGGTCAATGCAATGCTTTGCTCACTTATCATAAAGTGCTTTGTGCTGAGCTCCCACCTGTTACATATGATCCTTTATTAAATGGAAATGGTAAGGATGGAACTGAGGAAGGTGAAACGTTAACCAAAGTCAGGTTAGATTTCTATTTGATGGAGTTACTAAGGCACTTAAGAGTTGGTCCATTGTGCCAGCCACCCTATCGGTGGCTATCCGTAGAGTATGAGTGCCTTGCTGAAGGCAAGAAGGTCCCCTACTTTGTTAGGCTCCTGAAATGGTGAGCCCAGATACCAATTTTGAGTCCAAGGTATGGCTGGACATTCGCAGAGAATATGGGCAGTGGTTTCATCTACTTCCTCGCACCACCTGCTCATGGGAGAATCTATAATCTTCAGAAGATGGAGATGTCTCATCTCTTGATAATTTACTGTGAGGAATCCCACTACCATTCATATTTGGCTCCAATTTAGTAGGAGGAGCCTCCTTGCGAGACTAGACCTCGGTCCCTTTCTATGCACTTCTGGTTGCCCTAGCTTCAACCTTGTTCGCCAGATCTTGGAGTGCTGAGTTAGACCCCATGTTCTAATCTCCATCCTCCCTACTGCTGGCATGATGGGTATGATTGGTTCAGGGCCAATCAGATTGCTGTTAGGTCTTGCTTTTGCTAGTTCATCAGACTTATAGTTTCAGGGTATGCCTATGTGTCCAGTGCCTTGAAAAGTTCTACTTTGCTGCAAAACCAAACCTAACTACACCCAATCCTTGATTAAAGCTCTTAATATTCCAGGAAATTCAAGCCTTAATTAAAACAGTTCTATTCTAGGATAAAACAGTCTAAGAATTAATTTGATGACAAGTATTTGTTCCCAAGATTCTGTTGGACAACTTGAAACTGCACAAGTACTTTTACAAAAGGCAATATTAAGTGGAAACTTAGTTTTGAGGGTGGCTTAACCATCTTCAAGTCATACGATTTGTGCGATTTCATATGATTGCATTTGTACCAAAAGACTTGTCATAGAACATTAGCCCTTAATAATTAATCTAATATAAAGACAGAGCTTTGAGGTTCTGAGATGGCATAAGATTGAAATGTAAAACTTAGTTTATTCGACATGACAGGTTTTCAATGTCCACCTTGATTATGTCACTGAGCGATATTATCTGGTTGAGTTTTATTGTTTGATTCTTAATGTCACTGTTAGATACCCTCTTCTGTTTATCTGTTATTTGATTAAAACATGCTCTTTGCTTAATGTACCTTATTTCCTCTTGTATAACCTGTTGCTGGTCCCAACATTTCTGATGTTTCTAATGCTGCCAAAATATGTAGATTTAATTGGAAATTCAAGAAAGATTTGTAACAAATGGAGTGCAATAAGACCTGGAAAAAATACTACAAATAACCAGGAATAATTAGGGAAAATAGTAATTGAAATTTGCTGAACTCCCAGTACAATGTAGATCCTGATTATATATTTCCCATTTTTATTTTACTGCACATATATTTGTTATTCTTTAAGCGAATTGAGGTTTTACCCCTTATCCTTCATTTTGCACTTCTTTTTCAGTTATTTTGGTGTATCCCGGAGTGCAACGATTGTCACTGCATTTTTAATGAAGAAGCATAAAATATCTTATGAAGAAGCGATTGAAAGGTATTTGCATCATTTCTTCATCAAACTATAATAATTATTTTACCATAAAAATATAATTTTTGAGGCAAAATTACTCGTATCAATACTTCTGCGTATGTCATTTTAATTTAATCATGCTGCAGTTATGAGCCTTGTTACTGTTATTGGTTATGTGGATGTGACCCTCTGCTTATCCAGCCATGTCATTTCCTTTAAGTCATTTTTAGATAGAAACCTCTGCATTTAAGTAATTACATGAATACCCTACTAAGGCATGTATTACTGCAAATATGTAACACTTTGCCCTGATTATACTTCTTTTGTTACTAAGTGTTTTATTTCCTTCTCTCCAGGGTTAAGAGCTGTCGACGTTTTGTTGGTCCTAATCGTGGTTTTATAGCTCAGCTTTGTCTTTATGAAGATATGGGATGGTGTATTGATCGTGATTACCTTGGCTATAGGCTCTTCCGTCTTCAGATATCTGCTGACAAATACCAAAAAGGTGAGGTATTTAGATTGAGTGTCAGCTCATGTACTTAATATCTAGATAGAAAAATTTCCTGTTGGTAGGTTCAGTACTACATATCCTAATAAGTTATTTATGTTTTTGTAACCATTCATAGAAAATCAACTCAACTAACTTTCTCAAGCATAAGTATTGTTTAGTGGATGATTTTTTTTATGTAACCCAGGATTTTGTTGCAAGAAGTTTGATTGCTATTCTAAATCAACATTTTAATATAATGCAAATACCTTGAAGAGGGTTTAAAAATGAACTGAAACATCAGTGGCAAAGATTGTTTGGTTAAATATTATTGTTGATCAAAAACATCGATATATTGCCAAGAATACTCGATTAATGTTTGAGAAACTAAATAGAGTACAACTATTTAGATCATATTTAATGAAAATAATGTTAGATAGAATTTTTTAATTCCAAGTTTTAATAGTTATATTAATAAAACTCTCAATGAAAACCTACCACTCGGCTTCTCTTTTATCCATACATAATGCCTGGAGCAGATTATTTACCTGACCATGAGTAATGTTTGCTCCTAGATAATGTATAGTTAAAAAGTTTAGTTTCATTAGGGCTGAAATTGTTCGAGGCGGAAATGGTTATGGTTTACCATCTTTGAGGGAAGTGCGACTAATCCTGAAATCTCAGAAAGTTTTATTTTCCTCCATGATTGGATATTTGCTTGTCAGGCTGCATTTGGCTGTGGTGGGAATGATAAAAAAATGGGTGTGCCAAGTCAGCATGTGGGGTTATGATGGCTTTGGTACTACATAAACTCTCATTTCCTCCTACTCATTTTTGAGACAAAGTTTAGGCCTACATGCATCTCACAACCTCATGTCTTTACTCCAACTTTACTCCAACCTATTAATCTTTTGGCTCTATCATATTTTTACACAAATCTTGATGCGGTCACTGCAAGTTCAATTTTCCTGAATGCATATACTCTTATTGAAAATTTGTGAGATGGATGGTGTCATACACCTTAGATAATTTTTTAAAACTTGTTATGGACTTAGTAAAAAAAGTATTGATATATATGATAACCTGGGGTCTGTTTCTCAGAGCTACAAGTTACAAGTTGCATCACTACGTCACAAGGCGGATGTGTAACTCAGATATACCAAACCAAAGACTTGTGTACTAGTCCAAAAAATGGCGGACGTAATCAAGACCATATATAACTCTTATTTTGATGATTATGATGTATTTTGAGAGTGTACCTTGCAATGTTTCCAATCCAAAAGTCGGTGCCACATTTCTGGGTGAATATAAATGATTGAATATGTGCTGAAAAGTATTTTAATTTTGTAACTTACCTTAAAAGATCCCAAACAAATGCAAGTTTTTGGGGAAACCTAACATCATAGGATATAATAGTTTACTTTGCTGCATTTCCTGAAGGATGAGCTCTAAATGATAGTTATTTGTAATCTTACTTGTCAAGATGTCATTTTGAATTAGTTTTATCTTTATTGAACCACAATTATCAGCTTTATAATGTAATATTATAATGAAACTTCATGGTAATATATTGTATGTTGACATTAAGAATATTTATGGAAACTAGTGGTATGTATTTCCAGTTATTAATGATTATATTAGAACTTAATAGAAATGAATTGATCAGTAGTTGTTTAATAGTGATAAATTAAAGAGTGTGATACATCAGGATGTTCAATTATTTTCTCTCGACTGCTGTGCAGCTATGGTAGCTGCACTACAACTAGTACAAGTCTTCATTTTGATACATCTGAGTTACGCATCCATCTTATGATGTAGTCACTTGACTTGTAACTTGTAGACTTGTAGCTCTGGGAAACAGACCCCTGGTATTAAGAATCAGCATTGCAGCTATGCTAGAAATCACCAGGGATCAGAATTAAGTTGAAAACATTTACATTGTGAATTACACAACTTGATATTTTATCTTTCCAGGAATCTACAAAATAAAAAGAATGTCATAAGATATCCGGTGATGGTCCAATTGCAATTAACTTATTTTTTGCATGCATCATTTGATTCTACTGTGTATACCTCCAATCCTTGTGTACATATGCCCCTCTTTTTAACTGATACAATCAGAATTTCACCAATATTTGCCTCTGGAGTGAAGAATCATTCAGCATCTTCATTCATTGGTTGTCAAAATTTTGGTGTTGTGTGATTATTTCTTTCAGATGCTGATATGTAGGTGCCCTAGACTGGGCCAGGAAACTCATCACAGCTGAGCCTTAATGTTGTGGAAGGGGTAATAACTTGCAGAATAAATGTGTGGAATGTCTTGTAACTATACTATTTCAGAGTGTTCTGGATGATGTGTCCTGCACTGTATGTGGAAGGTAGAAACGTTATAATAATAAATTAGGAGCATTCAAAAGTTATAATTAGTTAGATTAAATTGCAGGATCACTCCTCCCACTGTGACTAGATAGTAGAGAATCAGTGGTATTCATAATTTGTGATCATTGACTCCTCAGATATTTAGGGTATAGCTCAGTTGAGATAACCTTTACTTGCACTATTACAATATTGATTCCCTGCAGAAAGCTTACGGATGGAGCTGTGATCCATCCCTGTAGTTGAACTTAGAACACATGCTTTTAGATCATTTGGAGGGAATTACACCATTCACAACTAAAGTCAACTTCACATGCATCATAATCAACCATACCTTAAACCTGCTTGCATAAATTCTCAGGGGGTTAAGATTTTTCCAGAATTAGTAGATCTCCTACTCATGGATGAAACATTGTGAAAGAAGCCTACTAGGTAACCAAGCATAGTATAAGTGGTGCATACTTAACAGATAAATCTAATAAAAGTCACAGACTAGCATGCATTCACAATTGAGTATTGTGCTACTTAAGTCGTTTTGTGTCTATAGAATATAGTTAATGGAGTGTCAGGAAAAGTGCTACTCCATATTTTATTGGATCCTTCTTGTTTTCCAGATTGGCTAGAAGCCTGAATTTCATTGTAGGTGTTTAAGTTTCAAGTTTTTGTGGTTCCAGGCCATAGAAAGTTGTTATCGGCAGTGTAGTGAAGTTGATTTCACTCATACCTGTGTATCCTTGCTTCTTTTATTCTCATGCCAGTGTGAGATCTCGTTTTTATACTGAATAAGAAAGGTAATAAGTGATTTCAAAAGTTAGAAATCCTGAGTGCTAAACCGTGAGCATTTTTCCCTTAAACTAACCAAGTTATTCATAAAGACATATATGTGATTAGTATGTTAGTCATTTCCTTTATTATTTAATGTCACACATTTTGTAACTCACATTCTGCATGCACATGGTTGGTTAGGAGAGGAGATAGTTGACATTAATGGCAGATGTAATAAATGTTATATAATTAACCATGACTGGTATAGAAACTATTGTAAATATTTTTTTATCTAAGTAAAAGGGGCCTGGTGCAAGAATTAAGCAGAATTGGCTATATTTGATTGTCGGATCATTGGATAAGTCATCCACCATTAGTTCATCAAAATTTGTGCACGTGAGATGTGGCTTTAAATTTCCCATAGCTATGCATTAGGTAGATGTTCAAAATGCAAGAACAATAAAGCATTGACAATTAAGACCAGGGATACTTCATTCACCAAACTTATCTTAGACAAGTTTAGTTATTGACTCGATCAAGTATCTTTGATTATATTATTGATTGCAGTTGCAGAGGCAATATTTTTTTGTAAGAAAATGTCTACTTTGCTTCCAAATAGGTAACCATGAAAGGAGCTTGCATAAAAAATCAAACTAAGCAAATCTTTAATTCCTTCTTTTTAATTCATTTGAACAAATGTTTGACTTCTCACTTGACTTCAATACAATGAAGAAATGTGAGAAAAATATTTAAATACATTCTTATCAACCCTCACTTTCACACTATTTGATTTTAAATGTTGCCACTTTTTTGGTCCTCCCAACAATGCAAAGTCAAAATTTTACTGTATACTTTAATTTTCATTTGAAGGGAAAATAAAATAACCGTCTGATACTCATCTTAAAATCTGTATGCTTGATCCTTCAACAAAGTTTTGTATTGAAAATCATGGTTTACAGCTCTGTGATATACCACAGGTGGTTCAAATGGCATTTCATTTGACCTTAAATGACTGGTGACTGCCTATGAATCCTATTGTGAGGGAGAATATTACTATGACTTGGACTATTGAGAACATAAATTTGAACCTTATTAGTTTCCCTACAATGATAGAATAGCCAATCTTCCTGTTTTTTTATTTCTTGTACTTAGGGCTGAGATTGTGGCTTTGCGGTCCTTATTTAGAAATCTATCTTTGGCACAGAGTTGATGCATGTTCATTTTAACAATTGTAATGTGAATGCAATCTTTTATTGGTGTGTCTGTTTATTTTGCAGCCAAAATTCTTCCACAGAGCTGCTCTGATGTTGTTAAACCTGATCCCGCTAAAATTACTGTGCAGCCTGAGCCTATTGTTTATAGATGTAGAAAATGCAGGTAAGATAACAATACCATTAAATAAAGAGGTTTTTCTATAAGTACTAACATGCCTGTTCATGTAAGTCACAGTGATTCAGCATGCTCTAATTTGGTCATGCCATTTTGTTTATTATATTGGCTCTTAGCGTTATCATTTGGTCGCTCATAGCACTTCTACTGTCATGAGTAAAATTAGGTCTGTTATTCAAGATGGACTTGAGTCAGGTGATAAGTACAAGTACTTATCACCTGAGTATGAACTATATTTGTAGTTTATTCTTTTTATTTTAAACATACAGACGTGTGTGGAGGAAAAATCATGAATTGCATTGTATGAGTGGAAAAAAAGGGAAAAAAATACTTTTTTAAGGCAGCCTCGTTGCTAGGATTTTGGTTCATAGCAGGAAGTAGGCACACGATTGTGACAGCTGAGTTAAAAGTTGAAGTTTTTAAGATATCATTGGTGCAAACTTCTTAAAGAAAATGAAATCCATAGTTTTTTATGTTCTTTAAAATTTATTAAAATGTAATTGCTAAAAAAGTTTTTCAAATTGTAGAATAAATGAAATCAGCATTCTTAGTTTTGAAAATAAATAATGTTTGCCTTCTGTGCCACTTTTTAAAAATAATGCAGAAATTTTGAGAGGGTGGTTGGGGGAGGGGGTCCAGACCCAATGGAGCTCTCCCTTAACCATTTAAAGGAATTCCTTTATGCATCATATTTGAAAGTAACTTGTTCAAGTGAGAGGTGAGTAAATTTTGTTAACATGAATGCAGAGTAAGTTGAATATGAACCAAGAGTATTTGTGTGGGGGGTGGAGGGTTAACAGTAACAATGCACTAAAACAAAAATCAGAGGAACTATACAGTAAACAGAAACCTTGGAAAATTTCCTTATTATAAAATTCATTTATTTGAAAATTTGCATACATTTGTTGGCAACTTTTATGAAGTTATAGCTTGTCCTTGTCGTTATTCATTGATCTTACATTACTGTTAGGGTGGATAATACATACTTAATTCTTCTTTCTGTTCTGCATTTATTGTAAGGTGAGGATTTTCTGGTGGTAACAGAACTTCTAAGCTGCTTCACGTGTTAACTCGGGAAAATGCTACATGAAACATTACGTGCTTGTACACTGCTGTTGGATATTGAATGCCAACCAATTCAAATGTTTGGTCTTGAGCCGTATGAATGCCCTTAGCCCTTAAATCTGCTCTTACAGAAAATCAATGCCTTTCTTTAGTACATTCTTGCTGGCTTTTGTTAGAATCCAATGTAATTCTGGGAATGTGAACTTAGCAGCTGGAATTTTCACCTTTGATTATCTTGGCTCTGATGATGTTGTTACACAATTTAATCATGATCAATCTGGTTCCATTACACAGCTCTTAGGAGATGTCCAAGTTTCATAAAAGCATTATTATTGCATTTTTGTAAGCTTTAATTGTTGTTGTGGTAAGTCAGCCATCTCAACATAATTGATAAATTCATTAGTGAATAAATGACCTCATTCTGGTTGATTGTCAAATGAAACGGAACTATTAGCAATAATCATATACTTACACTAAAAGAAGTATTAGCTGCTGCTTCTAATAACAAAAATACGACATCCTCCTGACTGTGACCGAGATCACCTGGTAAATTTAACATTCCATTCTCTTTTTTGTTGAATGTTGAGGAAACATTTTAAACAGCTGTGTGGTAACTATCAATGAATACATCATTAGTGTTACTGTGTATCTGTTATCAACAACTCATGCTGCTTTTTGCATGCTGTTACATCTGATTTTTGTTTACTTTTATTGTTACATGTCTTGCCTTATTGTTTAACCACAAGGGCCATTTTAAAAATTTGACCTTTAAAAGTAATTTTTAAAATATTAAATGAATTTTCTGAAACATGACACCTTTCTCAATCTTATTGTCTTTTCTGAATATACGAGGGGTGTTCAAATGAAAAGGTATGAAACATCGTAACAGCCAAACTGGTTGAAATTTGAATATGCCGCTTTGGGAAAATGTAGTGAGACATCTAGGGGTGCGAATGTAGTGTTCGGCGTGGTTGTGTACATGCGCGGGCACCCGCACATGATGCAGGAGAGAAGCAGGCACTTGTGTGTTCGATCCAATTGATAGGGTAGTTCGTCTGAGGACTGAGCAGTGGGTTCCGAAGAAGATCAGCAAACCGCTAAAGGAACATGGTATGTGGCCAGCACTGCAACAATTGTTCCGGTATCATGAAGACCACACTTTCCTGGAGTGGATCATCACCAGTGACGAGAGCTGGTGCCATCACTTTGAGCCAGAGACAAAGCGGGACAGCACACACTGGAAGCATGCATTGTCACCTCCCCCTAAAAAATTCGAAGCTGTCACCTCAGCAGGCAAGGTGATGCTCACCGTCTTTTTCGACGTCCGAGGTCCAATACTCATCGAATTCCTTTAGCACGGAAGAACCATTAATAGTGATGTGTACTGTAAGACGTAGCCTATGCAAGTCCATCAAGAGCAAACAGCCTGGGCTGCTCACGGAGGGAGTGATTCTGCTCCACGATAACTCGTGTCCACACGTCTCCAGGGTCACACAAAGTTTACTGGCCAAGTTCAAGTGGGAGCAGCTTGAGTATCCGCCCTACAGCCCGGACATATCGCCCATCGACTTCCATCTGTTTGGTCCACTAAAAAAACATTTCAAAGGGAAGCGCTTCAACTCGGACGACGAACTGAAGAACACAGTGGAGGACTGGCTCTTGTTTCAGCTACTGGAATGCTGGGAACAGGAAATCCTTCCTTCGTGAAACAGTAGGATAGTTGTGCTCAGGCCTCTGGTATTTACTTTTGAATAAAGACTTCAATTATACCCACAGTGTCGTTTCGTACCTTTTCATTTGAACACTTCTCGTAATATAGCCCAACCTTTTGTCAAAATCATAAGAGCCATTTTTTGAGAAAGAAATCAATGCACACGTACAGGAAAGCTCGTTTAAATGTATAAGATAAATTCTTTGCTCAGCAGTTACCTTAATTTAGGAGATTAATTTTATCATATGGTGTGAATCCCCTAAGTATGGATGTGCATTAGAGTTTTTGGAAATACATTGGTGAACAAGCACAGTAAATTAATCGAGGGTTTTCAAGGATATTTTTATTCTCATAAAGAATGCATGTTGTGTAACTTGGTTTTAATGTATTTACAGGCGGATAGTGGCTTCAGCATCAGACCTTATACCTCATTACAAGGGTATAAGTCTCTCTTGGCAAAAAGGAAAGAATCTGTTGAGTAGATGTAACACCATAACAAGCCGAAGAACAGCCCCGCAAGAAGTTTCCTCTGCCACAGTTGAAGATATGAGTACAGTTGGCTGTTCTGTATCAAATAATGCAGTTACCTCATTAACAAGTTCCAAGGCAGTGGCGGGATCTGTGGACGCTCTTCAGAAAAATGTAACATCTGACGAAGCTAAAAAGTCTGATGAAATTGCTGAGGTGGAACTTCCTCCTCTTTGTGTAGAGACATTTTTTGTGGAACCCATGCAGTGGATGCAACTTCAAGTTGGTCAGCAAACATCCTGTGGGAAGCTTTACTGCCCAAAGTGTAACTCTAAGCTTGGCTCCTTTAATTGGGAATCAGGTATGTTCCGTACTGGTGTAATGATATATGTCAAGCTTCACTCTGTAGGATTAATGTATCAAGAAATTAAAATTAGAGTCACTTAGGAGATGCTACTTGAGATGAAATTTATTGGTCATTATGTTGGTTTTCACATATTATGCCACCATCAAGAATTATATACAATATTTAGAGTGCATGTTCACTGAATCCAGATGTTATAGGCTAGGCTTGGTAGAGAGTTTTCATAACTGCCAGAGGATAATAAAAAGCTTGATGACATAGTAGGAATAACTCAGGATTTAGCATTAATGATTTTTTGAAAACATTGCCTGTTTTTAACTTATTAAGGTTTTCAAATCAATGCTTTTGGTTTTCTAAACTTGAATAGTTTCTTTTTGAGGAAATGGAAATCTCAATGATTTTTGCTCTTTGAATCTCAATGATTATCCTCTTTATTGTAAAAGTCACTGCCTATGCTGTTGAAATGGATTTGTGTTTGATACATAACTATCAATTTTGACCAATGTTGGAAGTAATTAATTTGAATTTTTGTGACGTGGTGGTGTATTAAACTTACCCTGTGCTTACCTTTGGATATACAGGGAAAATATTGTTGTTCATCCCTCAAAATGCTTAATTCGTCACCTTGTACATGTGATTTGTCCTTAACTTCTGAGCAGTTCACAATTAATGTAATTTAAATGAATCCTGTTTTCTCTGTTGACCAAAGCTGTTACTTAAATCTCGGAATAAATAACTATGGTAAAGCTGTAAGGGGATCAGAATTATAATTTAAAAAATATGGTACTAGTTTCTGAGTTACTTGGGGACAAGAATGTTCATTGGGTGTACTTTTTCCTAGCCCATTCGATGCACTTTTTTTAAAATCGAAAATCTATTCTAAAATTGACAATTGTCAAATAGGCCATTGGCAAAAACAGTAGCTTTAGCACTGTTGTCAAATGTTTGCTCTCTATCATTCATTTGCTCCGGAATTTGCGATGAATAATTTTACTACAGCTGCTGTTTTCAGAAGCTAACAATCCCATTTTCTTCCTCTAACTTGCTAACATCAATGATTTTGATTATTATATTTTGATTCTATTGACAACCCATAAAATCACAGTCATTGGTATGGGTTATTGCAAACTAAGGTCTGGGAATTGTGATATAATCAATGATATTCATTATATCGTATCTCTGAAGATAATACAATAATGTAAAATTGATCCATAGTTGACTGGATATTCATATATTTTCATACTTTGTTGACTCTGTGCATGTAATACCGGAGAAAATACATCAAAAATAAGTATTGCAAGCCTGCACCTTGTCTGATAGAAGTACAAACAATATAAATCAATAACATACACCTTTAAATGTTCTGACATTACATTTTTGTAGCTATCATTATGTGGTGCAAGTTTCCGATATCAATTGTGGTTTTCTCTACCATGGCCCTTGATTATCCATAGTCCATGACTTTAATATAGTTACAAGTACATGTATATGTAGTATCAAAAGAGTATACCCTGCTCACCTATATCTTCTAGTGATTAGTTTTAAAATTATACTTACAAAAAAATTGGCCAGAATATAAAAAAAGCTTCTTTTCATTTGGACCCATGGTTACCAATCTGTGGAGAATGTGTAATCCTTCTAGGTTTGTGTTGGTTCCATGTGGTCCAGAATCTGATATCAGTATTGTTGAGATTTAAGTCTTTTGGTATCAGTCGTAAATAGGCTATTTTCCCTAATTTTGTTGTTTCTTTCCAGGTTGTATGTGTCCCTGTGGGGCAAAGTGTGCCCCAGCATTTTATTTAGTGCCATCCAAAGTGGAGCGAAGCAATGTTGTTCAAAATGTTCAAGTTACTGTATGACCTCATTTAAGAGAATTATTTAAATTCAAAAGCGAGCTTACTTCAAAGTGGTTTACTTTGCTCTATCATCAAGGCAGTTTAATGCTTGGGAAAATACCTTTGTGGTACTATAGACATGTGAGTACATCTGCATTTCTGCCTTGAGGTACCTATTTGTTAAGTTCTGTTAACTGTACAAATGTTTTTCATTCACATGTACCTAAATTAGGTCCAATTGTGTGTGACACTGTCAAAAATGTTGGGGCCAAGTTGAATTCCTGTGTGCCATTTATTTTATTGTGTATTTTAATGCATTAGAATGATATAAAGCCGTATTTTGCCCATGTCACAGGTAGGACTAAGGTATTTAAATGGGCTGCAATAATAATTTGGCTGATATATGTTGTGGCTGTTTGCAGTAAATGTTAATTGTAGTTCTTTAACTATTGTCTTCTTAAAGTGAGGTGCATTATTAATTGAAAAATATATTTGTGTGTTTTGGTACTCGGCTACTTATATTTGTGATAAATAGTCAGCACAAGAGTCCTAAGTCTTGTGTTTCTTGTTCATGTACTTCTCTAACAGCTATTGCTTCATGAACCACCACCTAGTGTGGAAAAATTTTATGTCTGTAGCTTAACCAAGAGGTAGATATCATCTACTTGCTTTTCTTGCTAATCTTTGGCTAGCACCTTCTTGAGTGTCGCTCATTGGAAAGCCATGTCTTCCTGATTCCTATATCACCTTTTGATTGATTAAGTTTTTCATGCATGAGAACTGGTTCACCCAGACTTCTTTCAAATCGTCGTGATTACCTGCTTTCACTTTTTTCTGGACAATAGTTCTCTAAGCGGAGGCAAAAAGTCCTTTATTCAGTTAATCAGGTCTTCTTTTGCCACTAAGGTAGTTACCGTTGAAAATTTTCGGAGCATCCTTTGAACATCTACGTTTTGCATTGTACAGGTCATTTGAACAGTCATGTAATTAGAACTTATGATGGTGCCACTGGCATTTGTGCTTGTTTTTTCCTCATTAATCACGTCATGTATTGAATTTGAAAATCAGTGATGATATTGAAGGCCTAAACCAAAAATGTTATCTTAAAATGTGAATAGATCTTGGTTGTGAAATATAGCATTATGTGATCCGTTCAATTTTCCTGTCACAATTAGTGATAACTAGTCAATCGTTTTGAAAATTTTTTTTTCAGAGGAAGCAATTTGAAGCGTGCAGTAAAACTTTCATTATGTATATGACCTCTGCCCGTTCGACTGTAAAATGGTCTTTGAATGGTGAGACATGATCCTAGATGAACAAATTTGAGGAATTGGTGATTACTTCAAAAATCATAACAGTATGCAACTCTTTGATTTGTTTTTGCTAAAAATATCACTTTGGGTTCTGTTTTTTCATTAAAAATGGAAAATGTGTTCAGTTATGAGTAATCAAGAGCTAAATCAAGTTCTTTGTGATATAGGTGTACCTTTAACTTAGAACTCAAAATCACCAAAGGTGTCTCTTTCACTCCATCACCACTTGCACACAAACTTAAGGTTAAACTTTCTTTTGCCCTGTTACTCCCTTCAATGTGGTCATTCAATGTGAGGGTCAGGGAATGGCTAAAGCCCATTCTACAGTGGACGAAAGACGTAAGCCATAAGAGAGGTGCTAAGCCCTGCTGTAAACCAATAGGTACTGCTGTAAGCTAGATGAAAAAAGTCCCATCTTTACAGCAGGGGAAATGTCAGCCAATCAGACCGAATTATTTTTGGGAAAGACTTGGACTATAAGGTTTGCATCATTATTTAAATATCAGGCTTGCATCCACGTTGAGTTTCTTCCCTACATCCCTCAATCCTTGGGTGGGAATTTTCTCCCAGTAGTTCTAAGGATTTTTTGTGATTTCCCATTCTGTACACATGAAAAAAGTTGTTCAGGTCATCAGGAAAATTATTCCTTGATTCCAATGAGACAAAATGGTTGATCAGTCATACCCTGTGGCCCTATGGTTGATCATTCATACCAGCCAATGCATGCTGTGAAATCTTCCAACTCCTAATTTTGGAGCAACTTGTTCGGCATGTTCTTCAATCAAAGTTTCACTCATGGGTATATTTTGATCCCATATGATTTCAAGCCACTCAAAAACATGGAGTTCATGCTATTCTACCTTTTTTCCTCTTAGCTTTAGTATACAATTTAAGATTCAATTTGCTATCACACTGTCCCTTAATGATAGCACTTTCACTATAGATATTACAATCCTAATAAATCAGGGTCTTCTCAGATTTGAATAACTCCCCAAGCTCTTTATTCCTGGTGCTCCTTTACCTCACTATCCTATTAATGGCACTCTTTCATCCTAACTCAAGAAAATTCTCTTAACAATATCTTTATCTTTCAGATCTTTGATAATTGTCATTCATCGATGGAATGCCCCAAATCAGGCATTAATTAACCTCTAGGTAGTCATATTTAGCTTAAGTACTTCCTCGTTTGTCCATTTACAGAAGTTTTTGTTTATTCCATAATGAAAAGCCCATTTGGAGACAATCCAGTCTTCAGGCACAGTGTACTGGAGTAGAGACCGGATCTTTTTTTCATTAATTTCTTCCTACATTGTTCTAACATCCCTAAATGTCCAGCTTGGGTTGTTGTTAGCATTTTATTAAGAAGATGAAAACAGTTCACCTTGTGAGATGAAGTGATTGTTGCCAGTTTGAGTCTAAAAAGTTGAGAGAAACATTCGACTCTTGGTTTGCAAAGGGCTCAATTATGTATATATCCAAGGAGAAATTTGGTGGTAATTTTATGGTGCCTAAGGCCTCCTCTTGGCTGCCCCTCGTACCCCTATTCCTGCATCTATGATAGGAAATGTGTTCAGAAGATATATACAAATAGGGTGCCAGAATTTTCAATAATCGTCTCCTTCTCTTTTCCTTCAGTATTCCTTCAGTATTCCTTCACTGGTGAAGAGTCTATTCTTCCATCACAGATTAAGACCCCTCTTTGTTATGCTTTTGTAGGTTTCTTGTCAATATTCTTTTATCAGGATGCGTGAATGACATGAGTGTTGTTCAAAATTAATGAATTGACACCATTTGATATTTTTGCTTATCATTTGGTAAATTTAACAGGAAACTGTAAGAAAAATAAATGAGCTATCAGATTTGGTTTCAAAAGGCACTGTCAATTGGTAATGTTTTTGTTCAATGTACGAGAACTAGGTATTCCTCAAATGCTTCCCATCTGTGTCGGACACTGTGATTCTTTCCCTCACTCTTATTGTTTGAGTGGATTAAAGGATAGACTGGGACTGAAGCAGTTGTTATGTGTACCTTGTTTGCTCCTGCCATTGGTACAGAGATGCACGTGAACCATCAGTTTCTCTCCAAATATTGACATACGAGGTCGCTGCAGCAGGGGTTTGTCTATCTTTTTGGTTACTGAAAAGGGGAAGTACTCTTCTAAGCATTCAGTCAGAAGTAAGGGTGTTGACCTTTGCACTATCTTTTTCTTGCATGCTATTGCTGTTGTGGTCAGTGATGAAGTGCATTTACTAAGAAATTATAATCAGGCTTTTAAGAATTTTGTTGATACAAATGGTGATGAATAATGGAGTTTTCATTTCTATAAGGGTTTATCATATTGGGTCAATTTTGATGTATATGCCTGTGGGTAGAAACATATGGAATGCTATCGTTTCAGGCTCTACTTGCTGAACATCTATCACCGTCATATTAATATGACTTCGTAGTTTTCTCTGTGGATTATTCTTAGTTGACCAGCTTCATTGATAAGTGGTGTCTCCTAATGTTATGCCCTTAACAATGAAGCTTGTTGACTTAAATAAATCATGGTGAAATATTATTATTTTTATTAAGTATAACATGCTGTGTCGGTGTGATATTTCCCCCTTGCCTGCTAAGAAATCTATGATTATGGTGAAGAAATATGGAAATCATGATTGATCCATAGGAATATTCCAGCAATCTTTCATTTATAGTAATAGTGTGATCAAAGTTGAGCTTCTGCGTGAGTGATCTGCTTCCTTGCCAGCTTAACTGTGACCACATAGGCCAGAACCCAGTTGTAAGATTGATATTTGAAATCAGGGCATAGTTTGTTGTTGACTATGAAGCCGTGATAGCATATATATGATGTGAATTTTAATTGGTTTTAATAGTACTCCTTAATAGATTTGGTGTAGTATCCAAGTCTTCATATTATTCTGGAGAAATCTGTACAGAAAATGGGTTATTGAGTCATCATTGAAATGATTTAGAATGTGGGAAACTCCTTGATTTTCACTGAATAAATTAGAAATTTTATTCTTCTCTACTGTTTTTATCCCGGCTATGATTTTGACAGATGCTGTCATTAATGGCAGCGTCACTTGAAATCGGTTATACTGCAACCCTCTGCACTCTTGCAGGGTATATTTGTTCGCTGGGCTGACTCTAGGAGGAGGGACCTAAAAATAACCGGAAACCATTTTTTTTAAATACAGAATTAACTTTTTTGAGTAACAAACATTAGTAACCTTCGAAGTGCTCTCCATTAACACTAATACATTGGTTCAAATGTTTTTTCCTCTGCGCAAAGCACCTTTTGTACTCATCCTTTCCGATGCCTTGCAGCATAGCCTTCAATTCCCTTTTCACCTCTGGAGTGTCTGCAAAATATTTCCCTTTCAACTCCCTTTTCATCCAAGAGAACAAAAAGAAATCACAAGGTGCAAGATCAAGTGAGGAAGCGATGTCATGTGGTTTTTCGTCAAAAAGTCAGGTGCAGAAATTTCTGTGTGAGCTGGAGCATTACCATGGTGAAAGAACCAGTCACCACTCTGCCACAAATAGTGCCGTTTCAACTGAACTATCTTGCGCCACTGCCTCAAAACACTCAGATAGAGGACTTGGTTCACTGTTTGATGCTCAGGGATGGACTCAGAGTGAACAATACCACGTGATGAGCAATGCAATGAGCGTTTTCATTAGTCACAAATGAAAAAGTAACTTTGTTTCCTTTATACTGTAACTTGGTAACCAAAAAATTTTTTTGAGGTTGTACCTGATAATGACACCGTTGTGTCGAAGCATGTTGTACCAGGAAAATGAACACGTGGAAGGAAACAAAGTTACTCTTTTTATTTGTGAAATTCAACTTCCACATAGTTGAGCATCAAACTATGGAACGTTTTCATTAATTGTGGACGTGGAAGGCCGTCCCGGGTGTTGAATGTCTTCGATCGACTTGACGCTGCATTTGAATCACGAATACCATTCTTACACTTGGGTTCTTTTCAAGGTGTGTTATTTATAAGCTGTAGATGACATTAACCGTGTCCGATGTATATACTTCTACCGAGCAGAAAACAAAATTTCAACACCGCACGCTGTTTTAAAAAATCAGCCATTTCAAGAAATCGAAGAGGTCGAAAACTTATCTCATGAATACTGTCTCAGGGGCTCACTACAGAAGACTCGAGCAACATTGCTTGGGATACTGACTCAGGAAGAGTTATTAACACCTACCTAGTTGGAGAAGCCTGAACTACATAAGTGATGCACGCATTGAATTCCATCGGGTTACTTTTGGGTCCCCCCTCATATATAAGAATTGAAATTCTCATTTATATTTGATGCATGGAAGTGGATTTATTTCTGTATTGAAAATGAGAGATCTGATGTATGAGTTTTTATGAAAAATATTGAGTGTTTGTAAAATGTCAAACTACTATAGCTAATCTGTGTGGTTTTTGAATTGGCTCTTGATATGGTGAACCCTTCTTGGGTCAGTTAGAAAATAGTATGTGCTTGCTGAGAAAGCCATACTCTTACCATGATATGTGTGTGATATTTGGTGTATCATTTCAGTTTACTAATGTTAAGTATCTGCATGTTGGCCTCAATGCAATGCATATGCTTAGTAATTTTTGAGTGTGTATGAATACAATGGGGTCAGGTTGTTGATGTATGCACCATCTTTTCCTTGCTTGCTATAACCATTGTGTTCAATGATAAAGTTCATTAGCATAGACATATGACCAAAATTAGGAAGCAAACCCTGAATTCAGGGCACATTTTTACTCCATGAGTAGTTTGAAAATTTGAAAAGTACTCTTGTATACATTTGTGCTAAGTAAGCTTGGTTTGGGAACACTTACTTAATTGGGCGTAGAAAATAGTCAGCTGCTTTGAATCTAGTATCACAATCATCTAGGATGTTGACTTGAATCCCTTGTTATTATATTGGTGTAATTTATTCAGAGTATATAATCTGTAGACCTTACTAGATTTGATTGTTATACTATGGATGTATGTGTATGCACAACAATCAACCTGAAGGCTATTGTTGATGGTTATATCATTGAATTTTACTAAGAGATGTATGAGATACAAAAAAATGTTCATGGCCTATGTGATATTATAAGTGGTATCTATTTTGTACAAATATTTTTTGAAACAGCAATGATGAGTATTGGCACTAGTTTCATTGGAGGTTTCATAAATATATTTATTTATTAACTGCTTGAGATTGGACATAGTCTGATGCAAAATGTCTTTGCTCAGACTTTTCCTTTTTTATGACACTGATATTCAGCTACCAGTGCAATTAGTTTTTGAGGGATTTAGAGACTAAGATGAGTAAATTTCATTAATGCTTTTTATGGATTTTTCAACAATCTAACTTCATGTCTTCAGCACTGAAAATGTATGCATATTTCATTTTGTTATTTGCAGTTTTAATTCTGCATAACTATAGCTTGAGTATTGAAGAAAACTAGTTTATTTTTAAATGCAGTCAACTTTGAATGAGACTAAGCATAAGAGGAACTGATAAGAAGAAGTGAATTCTTCTCTGGCTACCGACCAGGTTCAGACTTCCATCTTGTCTGATGTTTCAATGGAGGACTGTCTTCTTCTTGGCGTTACATTTGTGATATATATATCTATAGCCCTGAAGAGGATAGAAAACTCCTTCATCGAAACATTGGCAGATTTATCCTGAACCTGATAGGGAGTGGAGAAGAATTCACATAGGTAAGTTTTTTACTGGGAATGCATGTAGTCTTTCTACACAAAAGTACTTCAGCTTTTAAAAATTATTTTAAAATTAAAATTGGTATTCATAATATAAAATAATGACATAAATTGTTAGCTTTAATTATTTCTGATATTAAAGATTCTTCTTTCTTATGTGTGACTATATTAGAAGGAAATTTTCTTCCTTATGACTTGAAGGAAAATAATCATCATGGGTAATGTTAGGTAGTTTTTGCATTTGTTTTTATATTGGCCCACTCATTAATAAGCTGTGAAATCTATCTATTATTTAATGAAAAGAGTCAATCAGAAAACATGATTGCTATGAATCTTGTCTTTTTTTTATAAGTTCCATTCCAGCTGCAGCAGGTGCCCTAATTAATGTGGGAATAATCTCAGGTGTTCTCAGTTTGTACAGTCGGTTACCTTTTGCTGTCTTAGTGTGATCTTCTATTTTTTGTGCACCATAAGTCATGTGGGATGTACGTATTGTAGTTTTTTATTTAATTTACATTGCATTTCAGGAATGCATGTGGATAATCACCTTCCCCTATGATTCATGCTGCAGTCACTGATGGTTTTAATACCTCAAGTGTTTAGGTGCATATACTATATATGTGGACCCCATGAGTCAAGGGGTCTAAGTGACATTAAAAAAAAATAAGTTAGGTACAGGAGTGGGATGTGAAAATATAAAGCTTTTAGTTGGTAAAGGGATCCAAGTGATTTTCTTGACAGGTGATGCTATCTAGGATAATGCCTCTTAACTGCTTAGTGGGTTGTACCAAACATTTTCAACTTTGACTTAGGTTTTCTCAAAACAATGATTTTGTTACTTAGACCCCTTGACTTCTGGGGTCCTCATATATAGTACTTATAGTAGTTAAACATGACTTATCATTGTGTACTTGACATAATTTTTGACTCATCATTTCAGTGACTTATCATATGAATATTTTATGTGTATATTTGTCCATTTGAAGCCTAATTATCAATGTTTAACACTGCTAGTCTTTGTTTCAGAATCTTAAATTTGAATAATTTGTAGATTTGGAAAATCCTGGAAATTTTTATCGTTAATGACTTTTCATTTGAACTGGAGCTAATACCTGTGTATTCTAGCTAAAAAATTCCATGGGTAGAATTTTCTTGGGTGTGAACCATAGATTAATGTATTTGATGGGCCTAAAGATGAAATGGAAATTATGTATTTGGTGAGAAACCTTTGCATTTGTGTCAGGATTTAGAAGTAGTTGGTATTTACAAGTAATACATGTTAGACGCTTGTTACGTCACTGATCATAGTAGTGATTAACCTATTACTGGCTGATGGCTAAAATCATTAGTCTTCTCCTGACTTTGATAAGATCTCTCTCAAAACTCTTCCTGAGGCTTATATAACCCAATTTTACATAACTCTGTGTAAAAAATAGTGGTAGTCTGCCAAGTGTTGTGGCTACTTAGGGGCTTGGGTATCTTACTGTTTTGGGAGCACTCGTTCAGTCATGAGATTGTCTATTCAGTTGATTTCAGTTATATTCAATTAAGTGGTTCTTATTAAAAGACGGTTTGGCTATTTGGTGATCTTAACTGCCTCCTTTTTAAGTATTTAATTATTGCCACTTTGCCTGCATCTACCTCCCAACCTGTAAATTGCCATTTGTGCATGTGGCAGGTGATGCTATGACATAAGCCAATAAGAAAGGAGGGAATTGTGATAAAGATTGTTAGAAAGAAAGAACAAAAAATTAGATGCAGGTGGGTGCAGTGTCTCGCTGTGTTTTGGTAATTGTTGTAAAAAGTACATTGGAAGAAGGATTTTTTTTACCTTGCTATTTTCATTGTTGCTGTGATAGGTATGCTCGGAGGTTTTTTTTTACCAATCTGGTCCATTGTCGGCCTTTATTATTTGTCTGCTTTCTCCAGTTCTGGATATATATAATGGGGTTAGATTGAATACCTTAGTGTCACCTTAAAATTCACGTGATTTGAACTTGTGAAGTAATCCTAGCTTAGCGTGTTGCCTCCAAGTTTCTAGTTGCTCTCTATCGTTGCAAAATCTTTCAATGAAGTGTGTGGCTTTCCTTACTATTTTGCTTAATCTGTGGATTAATATCATTCTGTCCTGAGCTTGGGACATACTTATGATATGGCCTAATTAGTGTGAGATAACGTCTTTCAATTTTTCATTCAAGATCCTTTCAGTCGAAATTCCTCAGTATTTTCCTTAATCTTTACAAAATTTGGAATATTATGTGGATTTCAAGAACTTTTTTTAAAGGTACTGTGAGTGCTATGTCATTAAATGTGAATAGGCAATATACCATGGTTTTTTCTTGGTGTAATTATCCCAGTAAATAGGTATCATGAAACATTAGCATTATTTATTAGTGAAATTACCTCTATTATTCTTTCCATTGTGTATATGCCCTGTCATTCAAAATTTAATCCCTACTACCATATCAAACTACCAACACTGCCTTTATTGAGTCAGAGTATAAGAATGTATTTTTCTTGGTATAACAAAAACTAAGATGATAAACACATTACAGATGCGTGCAGATTAGTTACCTATTATGGATGACATTTAAAATGGTTGTGCATACCTACCTATGAGACTTAATCTCTTTCATTTCATAATGTCCCAAACTTCACTCACACTGTTCTGCTCATTTAAGCATTGTAATTTTCCATAAAATCTTCTTTTATTCAAAATAATCAGCCTACGGTACAATGGCAGGTGTTCTTATGCAGTTAGTTAGGTAGACCCTCAATATCCAATGTAATATTGTAATAGTTTGTCATTTGAGTGTAATTATTGTGGCTTTATATGCTGTAAAAATTTTTCATGGTTATTTGAGTACATACTTATGTGAGAGTTGGCTAGTTGTAAAAAGTAATGTGATTCAGTATTATGATTCTGTGATATATTCATTTTCACACTATTTTCCATCTTTGAGTAAGTACTCTCAGGACTGTCTTGAGGCAAATGTGAAAGATAGAAATTATATAGCTTAAAAAGTTAAAGGGTGCAGACTTTGAAGTTTCACGGGGAAAATCTTCATCCTGAGCTGGCATTGGGTATGCCCTTTTAATTGTTGGATAAGATAAGCTATGACTATAAAATAAATGTGAAGTTCACAATGCATTGTGTGTAATTGACGCTTGACTGTGAATTTTTATATTTTATTAAATTTCTATGCCAATAATAAGTAGTTGCAGCCTGTAGTTGAGCATTGACGTAAGCCAACTTTGAAGTGAGTCATTTACTAATGTATTACATTCGGTAGCATTGTGCTAGTAATTTACATGTTCTCTAACATTCATAAACAAATCTTCTCCTTACCTATTTGGTCTCTATCTCTTATTAATAACCTTTTAGCTCTAATTTTCATTCATGGTCATGTAACAATATGTGGTGACAGTTATCCAACAATTGACAATACTAATAGAATGTGATTATTTTTGTTTTAAAATATTTTTAATTGTGAAATTTTGACCATGCAGTGCTGTTGTCTTTTATTAATGCTGTTTTGTAAGCTAGATATTGTTTTGTAACATGAAATTCAGGTTACAGAGCATATGGTTTGGTATAATGTAACTAATCTGCAAAGTGGTGAATGTTACAAATGATTTGTAGAGATTTTTGAAAGCTGGTATTGGATCACTCACCTATAATAAAGGTAGTTTTTTCATGTTAATCTGTATGGTAGTTTAATTTAATATGCTTTAAGTGCCCTGTTGATTTCCTCTATAACGTTCATCGCCAATGAAGGAGTTGAGTATCTAGATGATTGAGCATCTTCAATTTGTTTGGGTCTTTGGGCTCTGTTGATCTGTAGTGTTCAAACTCTATTACAAACGTGAAATTAGTTGACAATGCACTAAACTACCAGATGATTTCACCATGATCTATCCTCTTTTTCATAAAACTTTGTAAACTTGTTAAGCTCTTGGTTGCTAATATCTTAACTGAGGCAGTAATGATTGCTTATGTAAGTATGGGCATCATGAGGTGAAACCAACATGACCAAATTAAGCTAACAGATGATTTTTGCCTATATTAAACAAAATGAAATTAAAAAATTAATATAATCAGGGTTGATACATGCCTGAAAAATTGTAAATTGGCCTGGAAAACATGGGGAAGTATTAGAAAATGAGGAATTGAACTGGAAATTGCTTTTCCAAGTCAAAATCTTATTACTTTGATTAAGTTAGACATTCCATTTCAGGCACTTATATGTTGGTGTGCAAGCAGGTTTTCAGTGTCGTGCCTGGATAAGGCAGTAGAGATCTTAGTTAGTGTAAGTTTCACAATCTCAGGCATGATGTGGTGGGACAGCATATTAAATTGACAAAATGAATGAAAAACCTAACCCTTTCTGCCATATATACATATTTTTCAGTCCCTAGGAGGGGGAAGGGAAGGAGGAAATGATAACAGTAGGAAATGAAAAATTAGGAGGATGTTTCCGTGTATTAAAATATCCTCCTTCCCACATAAACAGGCACAATATATAAATAGTAAATGCTTTATTAATTGTATGCATGGCAGTAAAGGTTGGGTTTTTGCTGTTGTACCTGACAGTGACAGCTTGACAGTAGAAACGTTTTGTTCAAAGTTACTAAAAATTGAATAGTACAATTTCATTCTTTTGTCATTTCTCTTAGCAATGAATTGTGCCTATAAATACTGCAAGAACGAGCGAGGTAAATGGACCAATTAAAATGTATACAAGGTCATCTCATGTACCTCCATTTAATGACCAGCGTGTATAACACTTGAGGCAGGCAAGCAGGCACCAATCCTTCACGGACTTCTACAGTCAGGCTTCAGGTCAGTTCACATCCTTACCATGATTTAATTTCTTATATTATGGGTGAGACATGAGAATAAAATGCTATCAGTGAGAAAGCCAATTTTCCCCTTGAGTCAAAGTGGTGGCGCTCTATTTAATGGAAAACTATATTCCCTCATAGTGTGTGAAAATGTGTTTTTATCTTCTATTCTTGCTTTCTTTGAAAGTCACACTTAACCATACAACAGATATTTTTGCGTGGAAATATTAAAATTTAGACCTGGGGAAATTGTGGAATTCCTTTATCTTTGGTAGTTAACAACCCCGTTGTAAGAATATTAAGTTTGTTGCAGATCTCCATTCATGTTACAGCTAACTGCTTCAGAGGAGAATTGAGTGGTTAGTTGAAAAAGTAGTGGAAAGGGAGCTGCAGTAGATCAATCTTTGGATTAATTGGATTAAAGCAATTCTTAGGAATTTTGCTATGTTAAGCAAGTTGAAGAGAAACCATGTTGTGCAATAAATGATTCCTTGAATATCAATGTAAACTTGACAGTCATGCGGTAGGTTCTGTAGCAACAACACAGGGCTGAAGTGGAGGAACTGTTTGATGATGAAGTTATAAAATAGATACAGCTTTCCATTCTAAAGAAGTATATTCCATTCTCCATCTCATTTCTATCTCCCCCAATGCCTAACGAATTTCCCTCCTAGCTTCCCTGTCTACACCCCTTCCTTATTGCTTATTGTACCCTACCTCTATTGTACCCTACCCCTCAGCCTACCCCCTTCTATTGCCTCACTCTATATGATTTATGAAACCACAATCGAGATTATCTCTTGATTATTACGTAGTGTGTCAAAACTAGGGATGGGTAAATTACCGTAAGTTTCATTTGAGGTAAATTATCATGGTAAATACGGTAATTTAAAAAATTACCATAATTCCAAATTGGGACCCTCGTCATAAAGATTTAACCAAAAGAGCTAATAAAATACCAAGAAAATCAGTGCCCTTTGTTAAAAACTGCTACAATATAGTGTCTCAAAAATTGTAGAGGGATTAAGGTGGGAATAGAGATTTGGGGGCTACTTGCTAGGCTTAGGTTGCTAGAGAAATTCAGAACTGATGTTTTTCAGAGGGACACAGTGAATATCATCATGACGCCATACTACATCTCTAGGTCTGACAGAAGCGATAAAATAAGAGAGATACATTGCCGAACAGATAGGTTCAAAAACTGGTTTCTTCCACGTACAATAAGCAACCACAATAAAAACTGAGCTCCACTAAATACACTCTCATAATACACGTCACCATTTCACCTCCCAAAACCTTACATCTTTATGTGGCTGGTGTCCTAACACCCCCTGCCACATGCCCATGCTGCGGCTCACAGGGTATTATGTAGGTGTAGATGAATGCACGTAATTTATTATTTTCTGCAATAATAGCCTTTAGAGGATTAATAGGAAAGCCAATAGCAATTGCAAGGAGTTAATGGCATAAATATTTAATGGAAATAAAGAAAATTTAACAAACACGGCAGCCCACACCCAATTTGGCAATCTTTTTTTGGAATGCGAAATTTTTGCTCAAACCATTGAAAATGATATCCCCACAAATATGTTGTACATGCCTTAATTTATAATAAGATTTTATGAAATATGTATAGACTTGGCTAAAAATTATATGTTAGCAGTATATTGGTATGAAAAATTTCTGAGATGGAGGTCAGTATTACTGAAAATTTCAGCAATTTTCTGGGACTTGGGTAAATTACGTTAATTACCGCTGTAATTTATGAAAATCACCATGGTTTTTTTCAGATAAGCCCATCTTTAGTCAAAACTAGAGGTGCCATAAACTTATTTCAGAGGAAAACTGCCTCATTTGTTGCTTGCTTTCAGTTACTAACAATGTTGATAATCAGCAATTAATTCAGGAGTACCTAAGTAGAATTGCATGTGCAAAGTGATTTCTTCATGCTTATACTTGGAATGATGTCAGCTGGAAGTGATAGTAGAATATAGATATCCTCATTTTGGAGAACCGTCCTTTGAAAAACACTTATTTTGGAGGAATGAGTTATTTTGACTTGCAAAAGTCAAAATATCACTGTTCAATGCTTACATAATATTGTCAAAGGCATGAGATAAAATGGCCAATGATGGAATACCTTTTGGTGATTGTAATTCAGAATTATATTTATTCATCCAGTTGCGTGATTTGTAGCTTTCATATGTATACCTCGCTGATGTAAGGAGTGAAAACAGAAATGTAGGAGTATATATTGATAAAAATTTATTACATATAAACTTGGTAAATGACTAGCAAGCAATTCATGCCTATCATTCTAAGAGAAATGTGTATTCACTGAAACATCGTCTTTCTTCCCGAGACAAAATTCTCAAGCTGATTTGGACAGCACAAGAAATAAAAGAGCTACAATACATTAGTGGACACAATGATAGTAAAATTATAAAAAAAATTACAGTATAAATGGTGTATTATCATAGGTGGGGAGTTTGATAGTGGTGATGAAATTGATGCAAAGCATATTCAGGCATTCTGAAATAGTGGTGGGACAGATTATCGTGCATTTGATGAGCCATAGGCCTCATCTGTTGAGTACTTGGTAACTGGTGATGGGTAACATAACTTGTTGCACCTCGGTGGGAGAAATCTGAATTAGATTTCTCCATCAGGCATGAACTGTCTTCACTATAACCTTCCACTTGTCCTCCGTTATGGTCCTCCACTTCATCTGATCTAAACAGGGGATAATTTTGTCCTGGAAGCATTAGGTGGCTCATGTTACTGGGATTTGGCTGTGGCAGCATTTGATGATTTGTAATCATCGAATTGTAGCCTGTGAAGGAAAAAAATTAATTATTGTCAGTCAGCAGTGAGGCAAAGAAATATAGTGTCATTGACGTTATTCATTGAAATTTATTAGATTTCATCAATTTATAAGATTCAGATTTAATTTCAATGAAACCAACCAATTTAAAAGGCTACAGTGCTGTTTTTGGGGTTATAATAAATTAATAGAAATAAATAAATGAGAATCTTTCCATTTTGCTAAAGGAAGCACATTTTTTTGTTGCCTCAGTGATTGAGAAATTCCACATAGTCGAGGCTGAGACCATTCCTTTCATATTTTTCCTACTGGGAAAATTTATTGATTTATAACAGGCTGAGGTTTATACCAAGATAGCTGGTCAAAATACCATTAAACAGATTGGACATCAGACCTCAAATACATTTGCTGAGAGCAACTTTTAAATCTCCTTAGTACAAATCTTGGTTGTTGCAGTAATGCCTGCTGTGGCTCAACACTTTACCTAGACTAAGCTATATTTGGCAACCACATACCGTCTATTGTATAAATGCCCAAAATCTGCTGTAACTGGTAATCTCTACATTGGTGTACCCTTCCCTGAACTCTAGGATATTTGGGATTTATCTATCGGAGACCTCCAGGGCTTTGGCAAGGCTAATGTATTGTTGCCTACTACTTCTGCCTTCCCAACTACATAGTGATGTTCTCCATAATTGCCAAAGATTTGAAGAAGCATTCTTTTTGTCAATAGGGCAGTTGATGTATTATTCTCAAGGGGTAAATTAAGGGACCATTCTAATTTATTCTAATGACTGCATGGAAAACAGCAAGACTCGTGCACACACCACAAAATGCAATCACTTTTCATTCCTTCCCTCTCCATAAGTGTTCTCTCTACTTCATGAACAGTGTGCCACGACCCTTTGACAGATGCTGTTGTGGTGGCTTGGTGGGTGGTTCAAAACTGTAGACTGATTGACAGGATTGGTGAGAAGAAGATTGAGAAAGGAATGGCTAATGGCAGACATTAAAGATACTCATTAACTTTGCCATATTTAGTTGTAACTTTTACTACACCACAGAGATGGATCGCAAAACATAACCTGTGTTTCAATACATTAGTATCATCATCAGATGCAACCAAAGGTCAGGAGCTCACTTATATTGAAGGAAAGAAGGGGGGGGGCAGAAGAAAGAAGAAGAGGGGGAAGGAACTCCATGTGAGCTCAATGTCCATGAGCAACTTGAAATTTTGAGAAGAATTCTTGACCCTGATGTATGTGTTGTTAATGAATGCTTGTTCCCTTCCCCCTCCCATATCCTTGAGGCAGTTAATACACTGATACCTGCCACCTCCCTCTCTTCCTCCCCCCTCATCTCCTTTCTTCGAACCCCCTCTTTTTTCTCTCCAATACATAAGAGAGTACCCGACGTTTTGTTGCACCTGATGATGATACTAATGTATTGAAACCCGGGTTGTGTTTTGGGTGTTATCTCTGTGGTGTAGTAAAAGGTACCATTAAATACTGCTATGGAAATATACCACAAAGTTACCAGAGGTGTTGACTTTGCCAGTTATCCTTGAAGATAATTGCAGTATCTGACCAAGAGGTGTTTGTCTTCAGCCTTTTCACTTGGTTAGAGACCCTAGAACCTCTCTTTGATGACCAATGAATTAATCAACACAATTGCATACCTTGTTTTATTGGGAAGGAGGCCACACATTCATTTCCAGTAGCCATGGTTGTTTTTGGTGCCATAAGTGGTTGTTCAGTCATGAAGGCCGGATGAGCCTGGCTTGTTCCTTTGTTTCCTCCCAGCAAAACCGGAGATGCAGAAGATGACTGTCCCACTGTCCCCCTCTGCGCCAATACACTGCGTTCATTGCGACGAAACTTGGCTCTCCTGTTTTGGAACCACACCTGTGGTGAAAAAAATATGCTAAATTGGTAACCCCTCTCTGTGATGGGGTAATATGAAATAGAAAATTTTGGGGAGTGTTTTGAATATTTTCTGATAGCCAAATTTGGTGATTTCAGCTTAATGAACTGTAGAGAAAATCTTTTTGTTGACCACCTGGATGGATTATGTCATCGGATAGTTTGGTGGTCCTTGTCAGATTTGTATTTGATGCTGAAAATTATCAGGTTTGGCAATTCTCTCCACCCATCTGCATCTCCATTGATTTCTCTAATCTGATGCTTGTCATTATTTCTGTGCCAGATTCAACATACTGTTTATTAGTTACATTAGTTTTCCCCATGAATATGTATTCATGGTTTTCCCCATACACTCTATCAAACGCCTGTTCCAAATCAGTGAAATTCTGCAGGGTTATTAATTTATTTATCATTACAGCTTAAAAGTAATAATTCCATCATTAATGGATGTAGAAAAATTTGCTTTAGAATCTTTGTCCAGAATTATCGATTTTTCCTCAGAGAAATATCAATCTATGTCTGTATGATTTAGACATCAATCAATTGAACTGAAACTCCAACTCCGATTTTGGTCACTGAATGATAGGATTGCCACTGTGCCTGGCGCTCAAGTCATCTGTTGCCAGATGGATGCTGTTTTAAGGTGCTTGGAGCGATTTTTTTTGTTAATGCACAGATTTTCGACAAACAGTACTCATGTTCTTATTAGTGACACTAATATATAAAGTTAAAAAAAGCATTTCACCAATTCTGTTTTTTGTCAATTCAAAGCTTATTAATAGGCCATTTTAAGCCTTAGCCTTATGGCACAGCAGATATATTTGGTAAGAATTCGATCAAGTCTGTATGGATTTTCTTCTCTGCGCAAAATTATATATCTCTTATCATTACGATGGTTGCTAGCAATTATCATGGTGAATGTGGAAATTATCCAGTGCTCATGACTAGAAATGGGCCATTCTGAAAATTACCATGGTATTTTACTTAATTTACAGGACCCCCTGAAAATTACCATAATTTTCGGTAATATTTACCTCTGTCTCAGATATTTTTCATACTGATATATTCCAAACATTTTAAGCCAAGTTTACATATGTTTAATATAATCTTAATTATAGTTAAAGGCAAGTAGGCCTCATTTGTGTAATTTTTTAATTGTGGAATATTTGCTAATGTTTTAACAGTTTGGACGAAAATTTCTCCTGTCAAAAAAGAATGCTGAATTGCGTGTGGGCTGCTGTAATTGTTTTAAAATTTTCATTATTTGTAATTCATTAATGTAGCAATAATATTGGTTTGCATGTCATTAACCACTTGCTGTCACTATTGGCTTTCCTATTATTATCTCTATTAGCTATTTTTTGCAAGACATTAAAAATTACGGTAATTTACGAAAATTACTGTAATTTACAATGATAATTCACCTCAAAAATCAAAATTATATTAATTAACCCATCTCTACTCATGACCCCTCCAACTCTGCAGAAGATAGAGGTATTATTCATCGAAACGTCAACAGTTGCATAACACCAGACCCTGAGGTAATTTGGAGAACACCTTGCATTCGTCAGGAAAGAAACGGCTTCCTAATATCAAGGTGTCTCGTCGAATCAAAGATTCAGGAAAAAGATGTTTACTAATAATTTTTGCCTGAATTTGGAATATCATATGGAAAACATATCATAGCATCCATGATAGCATGCTTTAACCCGTAACTGCTATCACCCCTTTTTCTAACTCTAATGCAGACATGCGGTCTGACTGTCCTAAAATCATAATTTTTTGTTTAATAATACATTTTGTTTATTTACTCGACATATTTCTTTAAATTGAGGTCACTTTTTACGTATTGCCAAATTCATATGAAATGCAATGCCATGCTATTTTTTCAAAATATGTGAGCAGCTTACCGAATGTGTACTTATGTTCCTATGAATTTGAAAGAAATATTATCATTATAGAAAATATCAATTCAGTATCTTTTTAACAAATATGAAGGTCCAATTAAATTGTGTTTATATATTTTCAAGAGAAAAATGCCGAAACTATTCATCATTAATTTAGGGATGGCAATTCCTTCGCATGAATTTTCTCTCCCGAGGTGTCAATTTTCATCATTTTTTGCTGTTAATCTTAATGTGTTCGACTAAGTGAACCAAATTTATTACTTTTTTACTTTTGCGTTCTCTCTGGCTCCTCATGTTGGTCATTCGTGATGATGCTCCACTTTACTGGATAAACAAGACATTTTCTGTGTGGGTTTCATTCCTTTGGAGACGTCCTGAAGATCTGTATCTACGTAATCAATTTCTAGCCACCTTGAAGATATTTGGCCGGCGGTGGGTGGATACCAGCCATGAACAGGAAGGGTAAAGGAAGAATCTGTTGGGTGAGTAAAGGGGTAATTATTTGTGGGGTGTTTTGGAGGAATCAATGGGAGCTTTCCATTTGCTTTAACTTGCTGATAACCACGGTACACAATATTGCAGTCGATTTCCATTTATTTTAGACCTCTGGTCTTCAAAACAGATCGGGAGTTGAGTTGGTTTGTGTTAGGCAATAAAATAACCTCGATAATTGCTTTAGCGAGAGTTGCTCTGAACTCTTCTAAACTGAAATCCCGTTCACAAAATCTAAAACTATCAGAGAGTTATCTATCAGCTGATGAATGCAGAACAAAATAAAGTATAATAATAGTGTCCGAAGACAGCATTGAATGAATTTAGTTGGATTATTTATTGAAAACATTGATGCACCAGACTCACGGCTGCTACTGCTGCTTCTGGGCAGGTAAACTCCCTTGATTTTGTTTCAATTTCAAGGCGGTTTCAGGGTAGTTGCAGTGGAGTTTCACTACAGGTTTCAGTTGGAAGGATCCTTCCACAAATACGTTTGAATCATCTAAGTGCTTCCTGGAAGGTTATTTATGTTGTGAAAGGGTGGAACTGGATCGTTAAGCGCACTTTCAGGGAAGTGGGTGGCCGGGGAAGCTTCCCATGACAGATCACCAAGTTGGAGCAAATCGGGCTGGAGTTTTTTCTGAGAGCTGGAGAATCGGGGATGCAGAGTGCAGATTTAGAGGAACCAGAAGGCGAGAGGGTCTTTCGGCTCCCGCTGCCCATCTCTGGGGAATAGCGGGAACACGCACGTGCGTATTTTTTTCAGAAGTCGAGAAACCCCGGGGGATTCTAGCGTGTGACCTCCATCCATGTCTCGCTTTGCCATGCTTAAGCCTGGGATAAGTAAACGTCTTGGGTTTGTGATGGACTGTGGATAGCTCCTTGTCGAAGCTAGTTTGTAAACTCTTCGTTGGCCCTCGGCATTTGCCCTTGGTTATTCGTTGTACTTTTTCTTTTCATTTCCCTTCAGCTTTGTCCTGTCACACTTATGGCCTGTGGTACTTGAACCAAATCTAATAAGGCGTCACTAATCAAGTCGACTTACTATGGACTATATCTCGACAAAATTACCCATTCAGTACAAAGTATTGTCGAAGGGTTTTGTCACGAAGTTGAAACTTTAAGGGAAGGCACATGTAAGATGGAACAATATTAGCATTTCTGTTTAGTTGATGGCAAAGTCTTATGTTGTAAATCGCAGAAATAAACATAGCAAAACATTGATGTCATATATGTGGAAAGTCGCGAAGCCAGAGGGCGTGTATTCGTGAATACACGTATGACGGGCGAAAAGCTTTTCAAGTTCCTATGATGTTGAAGAAAAGGAGAGGCTACCCTATGTTTTGCCATAATTATCTTCGAGCCTTCTCTCGTTTACGGCTTGACGTGCTGTCGTCTCCAAAAAATTGACTCAAAGCTCTATAATCTTCTTGGCAACCCTGGAAAATTGAGTTATTTCAGATCCACAGTAATAGTGGAGTTTAATTTTTGGGGTGCAGCTACGGATGTGTTGAATCCAAACGAAGTTATTGCATTTGTTACTTGTTTTTAAACTGATGGATGTACCTGTTGAACTTCAATTGGCCGACATTCCACGGAAATTAGTCGATTTGCGGAAAATTCCAGCCGGAGAAAATGTAATTACGTAGAAGGTAAAATAGTGGCATATCGTAAAAAATGAAAGTACTTCGGAGTTATCGTAAAGATATATTATTTGTGACATTGTTAATTGAAATAAGGCAGTTTGAGCCAGCTATTACTGCCCATGAAAATCAAAGAACGAATTATGATGAAAAAATCCCTCTTTCTAGAGATGCTGAAATATCAGCGAATTATCTCACTACTTCCAAGATGTTGGCCAAAATATGAAACCCGTTTTCCGTGGGATATGGATTTTCTATGCTCTCCATAGCGCGGCTCAGCTTATATAGTTACGGTGCATTGTTTTCTCAATAAAAAACTCTCAGTAAAACTTTTCAATAAAATCGCAGAAAAACTTCGGTTGATGTGGCGTGTTCTGCGTATGGCGTGATAAAAAATTAGTCAAGTTATTTTCTCGAGTACCTATTCTGTTAGTGACAATTTCCGTTCAAGTTAAATTAATTTTACCATATAACCTACTGTTAAAGAACGCTTATTTCTCCGCTGTTTCATTGATCCCACGCCATTAAAGCAGTTTGAGAGAGATGTTTGTATTGTATTATTAGAGTCCAAATTCGAATTTTATTACATTTTTTATTTGTAAGCAGATTTAAGAGCCGTGGAGTATATTTTTTTATTGATTAATGTCGCAAAATCTTTATTTTTTTATCACCGGAATCACTCATCGTTAATTATGTCACTATGCGTTTTTAGGCTTAAATTTTGTTTATTTGTTCTACGGCCATTTTCTTCGCTGAAAACGCCTTTTGAACGTATGATATTTTGACAGTTTCATAAAAAGTATAACGGTAAGTAATGCTTTTATTTTAACAGTAATTACGAGAAATTACGAACTGCATATTATAATATTTTTCACGTTATCTGTTCGTGGTAACATGGCCATTTTTAAAAATGTTTTTCAATAGCGTATAAACTTAACGTATCCTTTAGAAAAAAGTTTCAATTTTTTGGCAATTTTTTTGTAATTAAAATATAAGAGTGGCCCACTTTTGGTTCGATTGTTACGATACGATATTTATCTTCGTTACGAGGCTATTGGGTTTTATGTAAAGTGATAGCTCGCTTCAACTGCCTTATTTTTTAATGTACAGTTTAACTGTAATAAATCCTAATTTTTCTGGATAATTCGGAAGTACTTTGCTTTTTGCTGGTTCGCCACCACTTGACCAACAATCGTAGGCGTAATTTCAGGATAATTTGCCTTGCGGTGCAGAGATGACCGAGAGTGGGCAGAGATTACAAGGGTAGATACATTTTAATGCCTTTTGGGAGTAATTTGTGACTGAGAAATTATTGCTTATATTCTTTCTTATATTTTACGTCTTTTGGTTTCCTGTAATATTCTATGTTAATAACTTAATTATGTAGGGCAACGAAAGGCATGCCAGTTAACTTTGTATTTTCGCGTTGGTGTTATTATGGTCATTCTTCAAAAATTTTCGGGGCAACTGCCACCCCCGAAATGCGCTCATGTTAAGAGGGGTCATGCATTTTCTCCTGATGAAAATTCTTGCAGTTCTGAGAGTGTCTGTGAATGTCGATTTATTAAAGTTCGCTATCATCTCTTGAAAACTACCATTACCTAATACTACATAGGGAAGTCAAAGCCTCCGTTCCGTCTTCGAGTAAATGTTACGTCCTCGACCATATGCGATCAGTTCCCAATGACGCTAGACCACTTCCAGTTTAGACTCTTTATCGGTAAAATGTAAATTATCAACGTCAAAATTGCAAAAAATATTAAAACTATACAAATGTTTAGCAAAACAAGAAGTTGCGTCACTATTTGTAAAACTTATTCTTTGTTCCTTGACTCTATCCTTAACCCTCTATGTACGGAATTATGAATTATCATCATGAAAAAATACTGCTACTATATTAGTTTTTAAAAGGTGCTATTTAAGCATTTAAAAAAATTGCAATTTATTTGATAATAACATTTATTTTGATATGTGACGTATTTATAATGTATATATTTAATTTAAAATAATACTTTACATAATATTATTTACACAAGGTGTACTTCAACATTACCTTCATAACGTACCATTTTTAAACTTTCCCAATTTTTCTTCATATGACAGCTAAAACTGTTCATTTCAGAGCTACACCAGGTACGCCATCGTCATTGAATAGCGTCATACATTCTTCCAATCAAATTGTTTGACAAATCGCCGAAAGAGACGCAACTTTCCACACACTTAGTCCGAAGCGTTGTAATTCTGTCTAGCGCAGCAACGAAATGGAAAAGCTTCTTAGAGAGCAGATATTTCAATGATTTTGGCAGGTAACAAATCTGACTCGTTCTTCGATACAGGGTTAAAATTTCTACCATTTTGAGTAATATTATTCTTACCATCATGGATTTAGAATATTTCCGCGAAGTAACGTTTGAAACTCTTTCACACGTGCAAAGCCATGTTCAGGCTTGTTAAACAGGTGAGCATCTGAAGTTGTTTGCTCGTTGCGTGCACTGGTAACACAATTGGCTCAACAACTGTACCGACACATCGGGCGAGCAACAAGAGAGAGGCATACTGTAGTAAAAAAGCACGCAAGTGGCAAGAAAACTCAAAAAGACCTTTACTGAAGAGAGGTATCTCTATCAATAAAATGTTATTTAGCCTCGTTCTGAAGATAAATATCTTATCGTAACAATGAAACAAAAAGTCGACCACTCTTAGCTTTTTAACACGAGGCATTTGCCAAAAAAATTTAAGCCGTTTTCTAAAGGATACGGTGAGGTTTTACGCTATCGCGACACATTTTGGTGAAGTGCGGCTTCCTGCACGGCAGTAAAAAAGTTTTTTCGCCCACTTCTAAGAGTCATATCGTCACGAAATTTAGGTCACACATTAAGCAGATCTTGTGCATATTTTTACTTAGCTAATATCTAAATTCTACCAGAAATAGGAGGCATTCAAACCCGATAAACGTCAAAATTGTAAAAATAATTAAAACTGTACAAATGTTTGGCAAAAGAAGATATGTCGACACTATTTCTAAAACTTCCGCTAATTTCTTTAACTCTGTCCTTAAAATTTCAGTCAGTTTGAGTTATTTTATTATTACCATCATGTATGTAGAGTATTTCCACAAAGTAACGCCTGAAACTCTTTCATGTGCAAACGCCATGTTCACGCTTGTTAAACAGACGAGCACGCAAAGCTCTTTGCTCCTTGCGTGCACTGGAAACACAATGTGGCTCAACAACTGGACCGACATATCGGGCGAGCAACAAGGGAGAGAGACATACTTTAATAAAAAACACGCAAGTGGCAAGAAAATTCAAAATGAGCGAGAAGTCTCGGCCCCCTTCCCCCACCCTTTAACACATCTCCGTCGCCTGTCCCGTTTAGTCACAATCTCTCCGCGATGAACGCAGTCGTGGGACCAGGAGGATGGGAGCGGGGGAGGGGGTACACAGGGGACGGTTTTCGTGAAAGAGGAGCGGAAAGGAAAATAAAAAGAGGGGACGGGGATACGGGAGGGCATATCCTCGCCTCTCCCTTTCTCTTCGGCTTGTGTATCTGTTTCTCTTTTCCCCTCTCGCTTCGTCTCCTTTGATGTGAGCCGCGCGTCCAAGTCGTGCGCCTCCCCCCCCCCTTCCTCATGACAGCGAGACCTTATCCCTTCTTCTGCTGCCCGTCAACCGCGAGGTTTGTACGTCTGTGCCGCTTTGGCCGTGTGGAAAGGGGGAGGGAGAATCTTGGAAGGCAGCGGGGAAAAATAAGACGAGAGAGGGAGGAGATGGGGAAAAAATGGGATCGAGTTGTTGTGGTGACTTGGGTAATGAATTCTTAACCTAAGGACCCGGGTTCATACACATCCTGAAGGGCCTAGTTCTGTAAGAGCGGAATAGTCCTTTAGGTAGTTTGAGCAAAATATCATTTCATCTAGAAATCAATGAATTTGTTCTCTTTTTAAAGAAAAATATCTCATCCTTCCAAAGATACCAAAATATCATCCCCTTACCGAACTACTCTCCGAGATTTTTGACGTAAAATACCACCAATTTAACTTGGGCATAGTACGTGTATGCACTCCAGAGAAAACATATTTAAAGTAAATGAGGAATTTCTAACATCTAGGTCTCGTCAAAAATTTTACAGTGTGTAGTTTGTGTTTTCTCAACTATTTTTGAAAATCAATCGCATTGTCAAAGCTGTAATTTCTGCGGGATCAAGAAAAACGTTCTGTTTCAAAGGAGTTTTAAACATACCGCGCAAAAAAATGAGTCTTATGAGACTTATAAAGATATTTTAATTTAATTTCTTAGAATTACTGTCGTATAAAACCATATTATTAAACCAGTAACAATGAAATATGTAATTCATGCTTCCCAACCGCTGCTGAAATTATAACATAATTCGAACATGGTCTCTATTATGACTTGGGAACTATCTCGCTCAAACTACCTTAAGAGGACGCTTCATACTCTTCGGCAAGGAGTAGATTTGCAGAAAATCCTCCAGGTGGCGACACTCGCACCCAATCGAGGCGTTTCGATAATTCTCGCTCAAGTCAACAGTCACCTGCAAATTGTTCAAGGTCGTTCAATATCGGATGATCTTACTTCAATATAAATATTCTCAACGTTCATAAATCCGCCATTAATGTGCTTATTTTTCTGTATTTTCCATAATCATAGTATCGGTTGTTCGTCGTTATTGTTTATTTGATTGTGCATTTGTATTCGAAATGACAACTTGTGCCGCATATTCGCAGATTTCCTTGGATTTTTTATGGCGGTAAATATTCAAATAGCACATTAATGGTGGACACGTGGAGGGCAAGGTTGCAAAGACCTATATCGAAGGAAGAATGCAATTGATATCGAACGACCTTGGTTGTCACCAAGACTGCAGCGCTGACAGAAGGTCTGTGAGACAGGGCTGAGCTATTTGCGTCACCATCCCAGCATATCATCAACGAAAACCACTCAGGTAGCTTGCCGAAATGGACCAATCACTGAATTTGTCTTACAAGCTCAATGGCTTTCACGCTAATACTTGTTTCGCTGTTGAGCACCATCTGCTGACGCATTGCCTAGGGAGAACCATGGATGAGATTCCTTTATAATGTAGATAAGTATTGCTTTCTCTCTACAGTGCTGGCCCAAGCTATTAAAAAGTGTGGGCAAATTTCATTGTACCGCTTTTAGCAACAAATGTATTTACCGGTTGTAATTTCTTATCGAGATATTTTCTAAAAAAAAGGATATGGTTTTTCTAAGGATAAGGATGATACGACTAATCGCTACAGAAAGGCATTATTAAAGAACTAGACAATTCAGACGCGTCATAAATGCAACGGAGTCTATTTGTATGTTTCCTTGATAATTTTTAAAAATAAATGTACTCACTGTAATAATTATTGTAGCGTTAGCTAAGGAGGCGTTTAGTAATCGAAGGGAGCTGAATACGGGTACCTTGGGGAAGGATATGAAGAAGAGGCTGGTGAAGAGCTAGTGATATGGAGCGAAGCGATGTATGTTGCAGAAACGTGGACCCTCAGAAAGGAGGACGAGAGTAGGCTGCAAGCATTTGAGATGTGGGTGTGGAGAAGGATGGAGAAGGCGAGGTGGACGGAGAGGAAGACTAACGAGGAAGTGCTTGAGATGGTGGGCGAGGAAAGGAAACTTCTTAATGAAATTCGGGATCAGCAGAGTAGGTGGCTGGAGTATGTAGTAGGGGCGAGGGATTGCACAGGAATGTGGTTTATTTTAGAAAATAAAATTTAATACCAAAAAATGAAAGTATGAAACGAAGAACGACATTTAACAGAAAAGAAAACTATCATAAAACGCCATCTCGCCCCGTTTTCATCTTCCTCTTAATCCTTGTGGTTATCAGTTTATCGTAATTTTTAGTTATTTTTATTTCCGTTTACACTGCATAGCGCTAGTCGACCGTTTAAGGGTGAGATAAGGAATACGGGTGAAGTGGAATGAGGAAAGTAGCATTCGCACCGCGCTAATTGGAAAACGCTCTAATTGTAGTGCATGGTACTCACTGGGCCGCTCCACCTGAATTGGAACACGGCCACAGTCTTCTCTTTTCTAACCTCCATCCCCTCTTCGCCTCCTCCCCGCGTCTTCCACGCTCCCCTGCCCACGGAAACCTCAAGAGCGGAGCGCACGAACTGGCAAGCCAGTCAGTCAGTCAGTCTCCTCTCCTTTTCACACAGATGAAGAGTGGGAGCGAGGGACGGACGTCTCTCTGTGAACATTTCCACGCAAAGCGGACGACGACCCAAAATAAAACCTCGTCTCCTTTACCATCTCTCCCGCTCTTCCTTTCTTTCTCTGCCGAGATGTCTTCAAGAAGGCTCCCCCGTGTTTCGGGACGGTTTTGTGGGGAAGGGGGACGGGTGTGAGGCATTGGGAGGGCGGAGTGAAGGAAGTGAATGAGGGAATCGGCTGCAACTGTTAGTCAAATGTTTAAGCGGAATGACTTGGCGGAGTGTGAGCGGTCTGTGAGGAGGAGAAATGCGCGAGCCTTTGCGGCAGCAAACGCTTTAAGAGAGGAAAGGGAAATCTCTTGTCGTCTACTGAATAAAAATTGCATGCATCCTCGACTCAAGAGTATTAGTGACTGCTTATTGCTCTCACTCGATACAGTATGGCGACTAGAGTTTATTGTAGTTTGAGCGAATTATCATTTCACATATAAATAAATGAATTTGGTCACATTTTAAGAAAATATTTCACCCTTCCTAAAATACGAAAATATTAGCCTCGTACCGATCTACTTTCCGAGATTTTTGCCGAAAAATATCAGACATTTTGCATGGGAAATAGTACGTGTATGCACTCCTGAGTGACCTTTTTTAAAAAAAATGAGGAATATGCAACACCTATATCTTGCCCAAAAATCAACCATGTGTAATCTGCATGTTTTCTCGACTATTTATGAAAATAAATCGTAATGTCACTGATATATATTTTAGGATAGCAACAAACCTTCCGTTCTGAAGGAGTTTATACCAACCGCGTGAAAAAAACGAGTCAAGTTAATGACTCATGTAGATATTTTTATTTAATTACTTAGTATTACGGTAATGTAAAAGTATATTATTGCACCATTAACGATGCATCATTTAATTCATGCTTCCAACAGCTGCTGAAATTAATACGTCTAATTCGAATATGGTTTCCATTTTGACCAGGGAACGATTTCGCTCAAATTACCTTAAAAAATGAGAATAGAAAGTATAATTCTGTGCTGTAGCACAGAGGGATATTGAAGCCATCAAAATGTGCATTCCGTCATATGAAAAAGGTCTACGGAGCAGTTACGGTTGTTTGAGCAACTTTGTGGCGATTAAAGTTCATAACTTAAGACAATATAAATATCGTAGTGACTCAAGAGAAATGTATTATCTACGTCTTCTTAAAACCCGTTAAAACTGCATGCATTGTAGTTATGTTGAATATTACGTAAAAACTCCCAACTTTCAATGCCCGTATCTCTCTTTCGCATGCTTCAAGCTTTAGTAGTTTACGTAAATTAGGAGCTCCATATTTATTTTCGATGACTTACCGCTGTTGATATTGAATATGAATATTGATATACCGAAAGCATTGGTGGTGGCATTGTCGCGATATCGTAATGATTTATTTACTAAAGTGCCAATAGAAAATAATTTTTCAAATATTTCTTTTCAATAATTCACAACTTTGACGGGCAAATACCGCGCCCTAGCCATTTAAGGTGATTATCTTTTTTTGCGAAAAACCATCTTTACTTCGTACGCTTAGACGCCATCTTCTCTCTAAATTAAAATCTACAGGCACAAACGCTTTGCTTGAGGAAAAGGAAATTTCTTGTCTTATGATAAGAGTAATAGATGTCCTCGACTAGGTGTATATACAGTCAGGAAGGTATTTACATTCACGTGAAAGAGTATCGTGACAAACCAATCTAGCTATTTGTATCGGTCAACGCTCAAAGCTGAAAGTGTGTAGGCAACTGTGGTTAATCTCTGATGGCAAAAGAGTCTGTACTGGTGACTGGGTACGCTCCCGCATATTCTGCATATATTGCACTCGGTTGAGTGGCAACACTTCCAGGAAGTGTTCCCGGCATCAGGACCACCTTATTGTAAAGAGTTCCGATTTTTCTCATAGAAGTAGTGCCCGTTGAAATTTGCTGTTAGTATTTGGCCATACTTGTCTGAAAGGGAACATATTGTTATGTGGCTGAAAATTCTCTTTGTCGACGGAGGCGACGCGAGATTGCCAAAGTAATTTGTGCTTTCAGCTCCGGTCAGTGCGAATGGCAAGTGTAGTTTGTTGCAATACTGAGTGAGGTGATTGTACTTTTGGTTCGAGTAGGTCAGCTGTTCCCATCCCACGGCACGCTTAATATGCGTTCGGTGAAATTTCCCGTGAGGTATTTTACGAAGTTGGTAGCAAGAAAGTGTCACAGTAAGCATGTTAAAGGAATGTCCCAATGGCGAATGGCGATATTTGTGCCGAAAGGTAAGGCGAGAAAATAAATTTATTAAACGAATAATCCAAGCAGGAAAATATGTTCAAAAATATTATCTAACAGAAAATCACTTAATCCAGAATTGTGCTAATGTGAATTTGTTGTGAAATCTACGATAAAACAATAAGAGTATTCAACAAACGAGATAGGCATTTCGGTTATCTAAGACTTTTCATCGACGCTACGGACGCGAGAAATTGTGAGAAATCTATGATAAAATTGTCTGAAATATTTCAAAATTAAGTACAGCACGACTTTAGATTTTTAATGCATGTTAAGATCATACCACGAAGTAGTTCTCTATTATCTGTGACCAAATAATGTCAGGTATATAAAAACTAGGCTCTACGATATCCCTCAGATTTTTTATTTAAGCCTTAAGATTGTTTTCTTTAGTTATGGGCATCATTCTAGAAACTTATTGTGCAACTTTCATGAAATTCTATCCCCTTTCACTTTTTAACGGACCACTTAAATCCGTTGTAATTTTCGTAGAAGAGAGGTTTTGATAGTTTTTGGAGAAATCGCGGTGAGGGAATGTCCCAATTTCTGTAGTAATTAGTTGGCCAAATTAAAAAGAAAACAGCCTCTTCTTCTAACCTGAATTTAAGATTTCACATGGTTATTTTGTTCCATTATTATTTTTAATAACGAAAATTATCTCAACTTTTTAAAATTTTTTTCTGTAACTACCGTAAAATACCGTAAAGATCATGAGTGAAGGTCTCAAGAAAAATAAGCAAACTTCTTGGCTTAATGATGTTACTATTTGCGGTGAGGGGATGGTGTGCTGAATTTAAAAGTTATAGAGGCGTGGAAAGGGTAAGGGCTTCGGAGAAGATGAGAGAGGAGACATATAGAGAGCGTATAGAGATAACGTGCAGTGTGAAGGGATCTTATGATGAGTTGTAGGATGCCGTAGAAAGCGACGGAGGAGTAGTCGCGCGTGTTTATCAAATTATGTGACGAGGAGGAGGATATGTTGGGTTGACATTTGTCGTGACGTCGACAATTGGGCTGAACAGGAAAGCAATAGGAATTGGTGGGCCGTCGCTCACTGGGCTGAGATCGAAAATAGCTGGCAAAATTTCAAGAACTGCCTCTTTTTCTAGCCTGAAGTTAAAACTTCGCATGATTTTTGTTTCATTATTATTTCATTAACGAGAATTATCTCTACTTTTTTAAATGTTATACTTTTCGGACTAATAAATACCGTAAAGATCGTGATTGAAGGTCTGAAGAAAATATATAATCAAACTTCTTTGCTTAATGGTGTCACTATTTGCGGCTGACGTAATTAACGATCAGTGAATTCAAGAAGTTCCTTTTATGGGTTGGCGAAAAGAATGTTAAAGAAGAAAATCCTTATTTCTTACTTTTTTTGTGCTCGTTGGTTATGAGTGTCTGACACTTTTACGAAAACACAAAAGGTGGTCATTTTGGATGAAAACACATGTTGGAAGTTAGAAACATTTTTCCTATTTTCATAATTTCCGTTCCTTTTGCACGTGCATTAATAGGTCACAGACCGGCCGCGCCTACGACCAGTCGCATGTGGCTTTTGCCCTAGCTGCCTACGCTTTGGGCCGGCCCTGCCTTTCTGTTCCATCAAGATATAATAATTCCACCAAATTAGGCCTTAAACGATTTCTTAGTGGTAATGATTGGTTGACGATAATTTTTTCCAAGTAATTACCTTCTTTGATTCGACTGCAACGCCAATTCCATTTTCTCAAAGCTGCGTGCAAATTTCAAAAATTGCCCCTTCTTCTATCCTATTGTTAAAACCTTGTATGGTTATTTTGACCCATTATAATTTTATTTACGAAAAGTAACTCAACTTTTTATATGAGATTCTTTTACGACTCAAAAACACCGTAAAGATCGTGATTGAAGGCCTCAAGTAATTGTAATCAAACTTCTTGGCTTAGTGGTGATACTATTCAAACATGGTTGGGAAATAAAATACTTACTAAATTACTTTTTAACCATGTTTGAAGCAAGTAATTTCCTCCAAGTGGCGCCTAAGACCTTCTCAAACGGTGATACCATTTGTTGCTGACATAATAAACACTCAATGTGGAGATGTGTGGAGATGACGTGTGCACTAATAAAATTAAGGGAGAGAAATGCCTAAGGCCCGACGCCAAGATGAGTGCACGATGTATATATGCAGTGTTGGTAAAGTACTTAGAAAAAGTAATTGGGTTCAATTACAGTTACTTTATAAAAAAGTAATCAATTACAAGTATAAATTACAGATTTTAAAAAAGTAATCAGTAAAGTTACAATTACTATTACTTCTTGTAAGATCGTCCACTTTATAGACCACCCGGCAACTGTAGAATGGTTCAGTAGAAATGTAGAAAAATTGAGTCATAGAAATTGCTACAGCCTGTTATTGCACTAGCAATACATACAAATTTAATTGCTGAAACAACACAAGGGGTGTCATGTTTTGTACCCATCATGTGTAAGCTACAACATAAGGGTGGCTGAACCCAAACGAAATAACTCTTCAAATAAGAAAATGGAAATTCCTTCGTATTAACTGGCATGCGATCGTCATCCATCCAAACCACAGGTAAAATACAAACAGAACGAAACGAATGCAAGGACCATCGTTTAGCCGTCGACTCCGGCAACATGCACGACACACGACATCACACCAAACTAGAATGTTGCCAGAATGTTCCAACACCGAAGCAGCGTTGCCAATTCTAGCACTAGACAGAATCGTGCAATCGCCTTACCGGGGGACATGGGGAAATGTTCGTTTTCTTACAGGAAGCGTGCGGGACGATCGACCTAGGATAAGATTTTACAGTCTGCGTCTTAGCAACTGAGGGATGATGAACTCCTCCACACGTCCCTAATTTATCATCGTATAACAGATAATAAAGTAGAACTAGAACAGTACATTCTAATCAATGTTTATAAAAGATTTACGATTGTTTCTCCTGTTAAAAAAATGGTTAGAATAAAAATAAACTATAAAGGAACTAAGATTGTACAATTTGCGTACGATCCTACCGCTCGATCGTAATCGTACAAGGAACGTAATTATCGTGTTTATGCGATCAAGATCGTACGTTTGGCAACGCTGCACGGAAAGTCACGAGAGCAAGGGTATGCTACTTGACAATTCACGCGATTGCGAGATATGTCCATGAACGCTTCCCTGTTCAAGCTTGTATAGCGGCAAATGAAGCAGCCTGAAAATAATGAGAGTTCACATTGGAGCGAGTAAAGTAATCTTCGATTACTAGCAAGTAACGATTACGACGAAAGTAACGATTCCTCTTTCACCGTAAGAAGTAAATTACAAGTAAAAATTACATTTCGTAAAAAGTATTCGTTACAAGTAATCCGATTACTTTTACTCGATTATTTACCAACAATGTATATATGGAACACCATACAGAGCCCTGAGGCACAATAGGTTTCTGAAGAACATAATTGAAGGCAAAATAAAGTGAAAAGTCCCCGGAGGAAGGCCCAGGAATAAGTTCATGGACCAAATAAAGAGGAAAGTACATAGGAAGAGACGCCAAGAAGTACGGGAACTAGCATCAAATAGGGAAAGGTGGAAGGCTACAGTCAACCAATCCCTGAAGTAACGACCAATGAAGACGAGGCCTAAATGAATTTGTAATTTGCAATAAAGGCTATTTTAAAGAAAAACTTCTCATAAGGGGATGCTCTTCGGGAATAAAGAGATAATTATATGCTGCCATCAATCCATTGAATTTTTACAAGTTACATCATATAACTGCGATAATGCCAGTTATAATTCATCAATAAATTCCACAGAAAAGAGTCATCGATGCCACTCGGTCTCACTCCGCCCCCGCTCTCCTAATGTGGTCCCTCCCAGAAATCTAAGATGTCATTTCACTCATATCCTCGCCAATTATTGAAAAACACTTATTCTGTTTTACATGAAAAATGAAATCTTATCTTTCCATGCATGTTTTTGAAAATTGAATGCATGGATGACGTTCAATGCGATAGTAGGCGAAATATGGGGAAAATAGTATTTTTTTATCAAATGCAAAGGCCATTTTTGCAAAAAATGTCTTTGCGAAGCGAATTTTCCCTTGTTACGAATGAATTTCTGGGAAATTACAATGAAGATCCTTGAAGAGCAATGGGATTCTGGCACCTGCTCATTTTATTTTTTGATTTGTGAGCAAATCACTGCAGTGAATTTATTCAGAATACTTTTCATTCAATTTAAATGGCGTTGCAGTCGTCACATGGCTGGCTAAAATGTTAATCTAAAATAAATCAGTCGACTAATGGACATATTTTGTACCGCGATATAAAAAATTGCTTTAACGAGTCTTATGGGAAAGCATTACTTTTGGGATATCACTAACGGAAAGGTGGTTTTATTCATTTGGGTATCCCACCAGCTTATTGGTAGGTTTTTCATTACTTATTCTAACTTCCGAAGTTCTGGCATATCGCTCAGTTTTCCTTCCCGTACAAAATCCGCCATTACCTCCCTCTTTAAGTCGACATATCGTCTCTCTCTTCTCATTTCGTCCAGGATTCCTATCCTCTACTTCCTCTTCCACTCTCCCCAAGTAACTTCTGATATATCGTGGGGATTACACGTACAAAACATATGTGGTACAGCATTTAAGAAACTAGGTTTTGTTAAACGTATATCAGGAAGGCCCTCGGATGAAAAAGTAAAAGAGATGCTACTTCGCTCTGGTTAGGCCACACCTCGAATACGCCGCGAGCATTTGGGACGCTGGTCATAAGGATTTAACCAAAAATATTAATAAAATACAAAAGGAAAGCAGTGGGCTTCGTTAAAAAATGCTACGAGCGTACATATAGTGTCTCACAACTTTTAGAGGGATTAAGGTGGGAGCCCCTAGAGACTCGGAGGCTACACGCTAGGCTTAGGTTGTTTGAGAAATTCAGAATTGGTGTGTTTCAGAGCGCCACAGAGAATATTATCATGACGCCTCACTAAACCTCTAGGTCTGACAGAAGCGATAAAATAAGAGAGATACATTGCCGAACAGGTAGGTACAAAAACTCGTTCTTTCCGCGCACAATAAGCGACCACAATAAAAACTGAGCTCCACTAAATACACTCCTATAATACATGTCACCATTTCATCTCCCATAAACTTACATCTTTACACGACTGGTGGCCTAACACTCCCCTGCCACACGCCCATGCAGTGGCTCGTAGGGTATATGTAGATGTAGATGAAATGTTCTCCCCTCTATTATCCCTTTCAGCATTCCCTATCTCTTTTCAAAACGTCCTCCATCTCTCTCTCCTGCCTCCTCCGAACCTCCGCCACCGGCTTCCTCTCCAACCATATCCAATACGACCTCGTTCGTCCTTCTCGCCACCCAGCTCACCCTCTTCATCCTTCTCCACACCCATATCTCGAACGCCCAAATTTTACGTACATCCTCCCATCGCAATCACCAAGTCTCTGACCCATTCAGCGCCACGATCCGTATTAGGGTTTTCACCAGCCTTTTCTTTACGTCTTTACTCGGACCCCCTAATCAATTCCTCTTTTGAAGATGTTTCTTTATCCCTGGCAATTATGCATTCTATGCCCCTGCTACTAAACCTATTCTCCTCCATAACACTACCAGATACATAAACTGCTCGACTTGATCCATTTTGTGCCCCCCCTCTCTTATATTCATCTCCGCCTTCTTGCTTCTAGAGAACCTCATTTTTTTCGTCTTCTTAAGGCCGCTTTATACGGTACTTTTATTGTAGATACATACAGACAAATGTATGAACTCTTTCATGAGGAAAATTGTACCGTGTAAAGCGGAAAATTGTCTGATTGTCTGAATGACTTTACGGGGAAGAGAACCTACTCTGATTACATTAATTTTCTTTTACAACCTATGATACATTCGTTTGTGCTATAAAATGTTCCGTGTAAAGCGACCTTTATGGTTTATCTTCATCCCAACCTCTTGTACTGCACCTTAATCGCATTCATCATTGACTGTAACCCCTTGGCTGACTGAAAAGCCAATACTTGATCTTCTGGAAAAGCTGGTTTTCTCTTTATTTTTACAATCACTGTCGCGGATTAACTCTCCTCAAGGTGTTTTGAGCGCGAATCGTGAGTCTTGGTGGGCACATTTTTATAACATTTCAAGTAAATCTAAAAAAAAAATGTAGACTATACTTTACTTAAGCACATCTACTTACACGTTGAAAATAAGCATACGTTTTGTAACATAAGTGATGCAAGAATTGTATTTTATAATATTCGTCTCAATCAAAGCATTGTTATGACTTGGGATTACGGCGTGGAATTCAAAATTTAAGCAAAAATGGTATGAAAACACGCATTTTTATTCGGCATGATACCTTAATACTTATTAGGGAACGTTCTGATAACACGAAACCTATGTTTTTGCATTACGGAGAAAATCTGTACGTATACAATGGAATTATTTCGAAATATATATCAAATGCCATAAGGCTACGTGTAAAAATAGCATTAAATTGCCAAGAAACCAAGTCGTTCAATGAAATTTTTTCGCTGTTATCGATACATATCAATAATAAGAACAAGCATGCAAAATTTCACGCAAATCTGTATTTAAACGAAAATCGCTCCAGGCACCTTAAGGTGGCTCTGGCCTGACAATGCTAGTCAAGATAAAAACTTAATTCACATTTTCATTTTTGGCTTAAAAAATCCTGTTTTCGCAGATGAAATGGGTTGCCCATTGAATACAAGAATTAATGTAAAAACAAAATATTATTTCGCGAATAAATTTTTATTGATCACATTTGTCCAGCCAGAGGAGCTGACTGCAGGGCGATTTGAATGTAACTACCGCCTTTAGACTTCAATTATGGTAGTAATTCACTAATAACTTTTTTTTAAGTTGGTAACGCACCTTGATTTCATTTGTATTTGATTTCTCTGGACCTTTCTCTTCCTATAATTAGTTTTAATTGAAAGATTGAGTATTGTTTATCGTTCAAATGGACGTTTTTCAGATACAGGCCTGCCGGCGACGGTGAAATGACTATTTCTTGGAGATGAAATGCGATGAGATTGCCATGAGAAAAAAAATCGGCCCGAACCGCGATTATAACCACGGACCCAGGCTTCCTTATCCTCTTGGTAATTTAGAAGGATACGTAAGAACTAGATGTTAAGCCATTGCGGTCCATCAAAGATGGCAACGCAAGGGAGAATGGACTTTAAGGAAGCCACAGCATGAGGACTGTATCCTATTCCAGCGCTAAAGCCGCGCTTGGTTCTGTATACGAAGCCAAAGCCGGAAAGCCTGAAGTCCGTGGTTCGATTCCCTGTCCAGGCCGATTTGGCAATTTCATTGTATTCTCCATAATAGCCCGTGATTAACTTGTTCTCTACTTGTCTGCATTTCTGCCATAAATCTCCTCTTGTAAAGGTGAGATTCTTATGCTACGAGTGCAGCCGCGCAATCAGAGCCGTACGATTCAAGTCACGCGGTTACATTCTTTTAGCTTGACTAGTGCAGTTGCATTGTGAATGTTATGGCAGATGGATCATTTTTGGCTGCGTATCTTATGCTTGAGGAAGAAGAGGAAGAAGAGTTATTACTGGCCCAGTTTAAAATCCCATGCCTAATCCATTGTACCTGGTAAGGTGCGAAGAGGGCTTTCAGAATATTCTACTTCAGAGACATGTTCAAGGATGAAGAGCTTCACTCTTTGTATTTGGGGTGTTAAGGGTTCTAAATGGACGGTTGTTCTCGCACTAGCTCAATTGGTTTAGAATCAGCCATGATTAAAGACACAAAACACTCGAACAGCAGTGAAAACGAACACTCCAGCCACCGCGATTACGACTATACCTATGTACTCATTGGGCAGTTGAGCCGTATGACTCGAGTCGCCTCACCAGGATCGCTGCAGTCGCGCGGTGCCAGACGCTCCATAGGATAGGGTTCCATTTACTTATTTAAAAAGAGTCACTTTTCATATCCGCGCGGCTGCAGTCGTTACAGTCGTAGCAGAGGAATGAGTCTGAATTACAATTAAACTAGTCTGGATACCCTATTTTTTGTTCACTTCAGTTCATAAAGCGCGCGTCAAAGATTCTATGTTTAAGTTTTCAGAATTTCAGGAATTAGTGTCCTCGAGTCTAGAGCCACCTCATTTATCTACCTCACCTGCGCCCGAGGCTCGACTGCAGAGCGATTTGAATGTAAATTCCTCGTTTAAACTTCAATCATGGTAGTGATTCGCTGATAATTTTTTTAAAATTTGATAACGCACCTTCAATTTGTTCCTACTCGACTTCCGGGGACTTTTCGCTTCTTAAAAACAGTTTTAATTTGAAGCTTGAATATTCTTTGTTTTTCAAATTGACATTTTTCAGCCGTAAACTTCTTTCACCTTCTAAGGTGAATCTGTCCTCAGACAGGTTTCAATTGAACTGTTCCCTCCATACTCGTCTATCCTGTGCTGCCTTCCTCAGCTCTTTGTAACTCCTTCCATTCATAATATCCGTCAACATATTTCTTTATACAACATATATCTTCGTCTTCCTCTCCCTCTCTTTCCCTCGATATTTTTTTTCAATATTCTTTTCAGCTGACAATCTTTCCTCAGGACGTGTCCTATCCAGTTTGCGTTCCTCTCACTTATTGATCTTAAAATTTACTTTTCTCATTCATCCTTGCCAGCAATTCCTCATTGCTTACTTTATCACTGCATTTTAATCTTTTCATTCTTCTCCATGGCCACTTACATTTTAAAACCCTCTAGATATTTCTCCTATTTCTTCCTGACCGTCCATGTTTCGACTCATTAAAGCTCAAAACTCCAAATAAACATTGACAAATTCTTTTCCTTAGGCTTATATTGATTGCTTTGGCTGGAAGTAGTTGGCAGAGTTTACTGACACTGAGCATTCTCCATAAGAGCACATGATAAAATCTCCATTTGTGAGTCTGAATTACAAGAAAACTAGTCTGCATACCCCATTTTTTAATTCACTTCAGTTCATAAAACGCACGTCAAAGATTCAGTATTTACGTTTTCGGAATTTCAGGAATAAGTGACCCCGAGGCTAGAGCCACCTCATTCATCTTCCTCACCTGCACTCGAGCCTCGCTCAGTCCCACTTTCTTGGCGAGCTCTTCCCGAGCGAAGGCGTCCGGGTAGTGTGTTCGCTCGAACACCTTCTCCAACGCCCCGAGTTGCCCGCTGCTGAACGTCGTCCTGTTCCTCCGGGGTCGCGAAGACGACGAGGCGCCGGGTGAGGAGGAGGATGAGGCGACGGCGTGTTGGGCTTCCTCGCCGCCGGCGGCGTCCCGGGATATGGGATCCCCGGCGCCAACCCACGTCGTCGCCGAGATCCCCTGGCAACTGCCGTCTTCCTCGCTGGCCTCATCGTCGTCGCCCGCGAACGAGCAGCCCACCGGCGAAGGCGAGACTGAAATGAGAACGGATGAAAGAGATTATTGTTAGAAGCGTTGAACATAGTGGGCTCCATCTGAATGAACAACGCCGAAAAATTCTACACGCTTTGACGCGCAACTTCTTTTAAATCGTGAAATAGCCTGTACAATTTTTCGCGGTATGAAATTTACTTTCGACCCGGAATTCCATGTTGATACATCATCATCCGGTTGTAGTATGATAATGATGTATCAACATGGGAAGGTTGGAACCCGAAGATGATTAACATTGACTCCCGAATCGGAAGTAAATTTTATATCGCAGAAAATGGCACGGCTCTTGGTTTCATGATGTCTGAATTCCACTCATTTTCACGAAAATCTTCGAATTTCATTCTTATAAATCGGTACCGATGATGACATCTCATCATATTTTACACACTCTAACGTGTTAGGAATGATTAATTTAAAAGGAGGTTCCTGAGCAGAAAAGATAAAAAATAAATGGTCTCATTACATCAAGGGAATATCAAAATAAAATAATTAGATAGAGTTAAATATCTTTGAATTACGTTAACTTCTGATGTATCGTAGGGAACACATATACAAAACATATGCGCCTCAGCATTAAATACACAAGTGTAGAATTTCACTTTCTCCCGGCGAATGACTGCTGTGAAATATTCTCGAGTGTCCGTCCGGGTAAGATGCTCCATCTTCTCTAGCGCCGATGTTTCAATGAATAACTTATTCATCGTCATCAACTGCCCAATAGAGAAGCTGGAGCATCTTACCCGGACGGAAACCCCCAAAAGACTCAAGGTTTCGTTAAGCGTATAACAGGAAGGTTCTTGGATGAAAAAGTAAACGAGAGATGCTACTTCGATCTGGTTAGGCCACACCTCGATTTTCTCTCGAGCAGTTGGGACCCTGGTTATAAATATTTAACCAAAAAATTAATCAAATACAAAGAAAAGCTGCGCGCTTCGTTAAAATCTGCCGCGAGCGAATATAGAAATTTTCACAACTTTTAGAGGGATTAAGGTGGGAGCATCTAGAGACTCGGAAGCTACACGCTAGGCTTAGGTTGTTTGAGAAATTCAGAACTGGTGTGTTTCAGAATATTATCATGACGCCTCACTATATCTCTAGGTCAGACAGAAGCGATAAATAAGATGCATACATTGCCGAACAGATAGGTACAAAAACTCGTTCCTTCCGCGCACAATAAGCGACCACAATAAAAACTGTCCTAACACCCCCTGCCACACGCCAATGCGACGGCTCGCAGGGTAGTATGTAGATGTAGAAGGGAACCAAATAGCTGCGGTATCGTCCGTAAAGTTACTGCATTCACGTGTCATAGACTAGACGGAATAGATGCGTATATTTTTTGCTATCGTCGATGGAGATTCAAGAAAATTGTATTTTGATGCCAATCATTTTTCTACTACTCTGAAAGTAAATGAGTTATCCGAACTGGAAGTGTACCACTAGAAAAGGGATGGGTGGTAGTGTAAAATAAATAGCCATGGGTTAGAATCGATGGCAATATCAGGCCGAAGGAGGGGACCGTCAAGTATAGGTATGAGATCATTTGTCGCCGCCAGATTAAAATTGGAGTAACTCGATATGAAATCGAGTTAGAAGTCCGTGATTGGGGTCATGTAAATCGTATGATTATTTTGAATGGTTTAACCACGAAAAAGTGGATTTGCAAAAGGCTTTGAAAAATTTAAATGTTGAAAATTTGGTTCACTGCAAGGAAAATGTCTAGGTAAGGAAGTGAATCGCTATATAAAGAGGATAAAGGATGAAAGAACATAACATTCTCGGTGTAATGATTTGGAGCCTACTACTGGTAGTTGTAGTTTATCCAATTCGAAACGTTCCAGAAAATTTTAGCGACAGAAACCTGATTTTACTTTCGTGGAAAATTGCATGTTCTATTTCTTCATTAAGTAGAAATTCCACTCTGTTACGCCAGAATCTACGGAATTATATAATTCCTTAATGATCTACGGACGCAGGCTTGTATATTTGTTGAACAAGTGTCAGTCACCGGAACGGCTTACCGAGGGAGTGTTGGAAGTTCCAACGATTCAATTTGAATTTGAGAATTTCAACAGTTTGGGAGTTGTTATTTTGGTATAGGGGTCAGGAACTACCTAATTTATTTTGCAATGGATTCGCTCGTTAGGCAGGCGCATGAGAATAATGGTTCATTTAGTAATAATAATAATAATGTGTTATTACTCCGACAGAGTATACTTACAACATAATTTCCTCATTTACATGGAAGACTGCTGTGTGCTTTCATTTCCTGAGCAGAATTATCTAATCAGTGTGGTTTCCATGAGCATTTAAAAAATTTACGATTCCTGGAGAGAATTAGCGTAAGTTTTACCTGCTGGAATCCAGTTAACTTAGTTTCTTTTATTTGCTATTTACATCTTTTAATTTTCGTGAGCTTTCAATGCCAAAATGAAAGTTTTGATTCTGTATCACTATAGTTTAGAGCGAAACTATTTCATTCACCTTGTTTAACTCTTTGACCTAATCATTGAACGCTAGGACGGCGAGGTTAGATTTAGAATTTCCGCGAAAACATTGCCTCCGACATGCAACAGTATCAATATCGAACATTAGTAACATATCACGAGAAAATGTTTCACTGGACTGCTATGGAGGAAGTTAGTAGCCACATTTAAGAAGGCAACTGAAATTGGCAAAGCTAACAATAATGCTCTCCTTGGCAACCTCGAAGCGATCCGATGGAAATCGTTGCGAAAATACAAATGCATGTATAAATTTAGTTCTTAAACTAAAAAGGATTCAGATAATGTAAATGCACTTAAAAGCTCAGTTTCGTTTTTTTCTATGAAAATATCGGGCACTAATGCGATCGGAAATGTGGAAAACCGCACGAGGCTGTCATGATTGAATCCAACATTTTTGCAGTCACATAAATTACAGTTTGTAGAAATATAGAGTTATTATCGCTCTGATCAATTACAGGATTTTAATATTGATAATTAACGACTCGGTATTTAATAATGCTGGTATAATATGTATCCTTAAAGGCGTTCAAGCTGCTGAACGAAATAAGACCTTGAAAATCAGGTGTGATTGTTGACAGCAGCCCGGCCGCGCGGTTGTAGCGTCTAGAGCTAAAATACAATGAGGGATTCAAGACCCTGTCTAACTGGCAACGAATAGTTGCTTTGAAAAAAGAAGAAAAAAGGTCGAACCCGTGGTTTGAACGGGGTGCTGTCTTTTTATCATTTTTGCATCTTAATCATCAGTATTCTAACTTTATCGGGTGTGACCAGTGGTAATTGTTTAAATGCCATTGACGTGAGGGTCACCGGTTCGAGACCCGGTGGGGATAAGTACATCCGCTAAGGGTAGTGTATGTTTTTTTGACTCCACATTTTTTTAAAACCTCCAGCTGAGAACTAGGATTTTTAGAATCTCTTCTTCCATGGCTCATTAGAGTAGTTCATGTAACCTGTTAAAAGTTTTCACTGTACATACTGCTAAGGCATGCTTCTTGTGTTTTGTATACTGATTAATATAGATATATGGTGCATCCCAGATATTCTCTCCGCACTCTTCAATAGGAGTAGGAATAGTGGTTCATTTCGATGGTTCTGTTCGTGAAATTTGGTCAATGATGAAGTTTATATAGTTGTTAGCGAAATATTTCCCCAGCCACACGCAACGCAGACCATATTTTTTTTCAATTTTACGTTTCAATTTCTTCGGATGTAGGAAGCATGAAGTGATTAATGTAATATTAATGGTACCATAGTATACTTTCATGCGATTAGAATTTTCAGTAATTAAATGGATTAACTAGTAAAAGTCGTTTCATTTTTTTCAATCGGGAGGTTTAAAACCCCTTCACATAGGTTTTTCATGTGATTCTGAAAAAAATACTTCAGCGTGTATGCGAATAATTTTTCAGAAACTAGTATCGGATAATTAAAAACTTCACACAGTTAATATTTTAAAGAGATCTAGATGTTAAAAAAATCCTCATTTTTTAAAATTTGTCCTCCCGTAGTGCATACACGCACCATTTTCCACGTAAAAGGCCGGGCATTTTTTTTGGAAAATACCCGGGAAAGTAGTTTGGTAAGGGGCTGATATTTTGGTATCATTGGAAAAGTGTGATATGTACATGTTAAATGAGACCAAATTCATTGATTTAAATGTGATATAAAATGTCGTTCTAACTACTAAGGGCAGGAAATTTTTTAAATTATAACAATAATTATACTATTTATTACTCCGACTGAGAATACTTACAACATATTATCTTCGGTTAAATCGGCGAGTAACTTTAGGTAGCCATGAAGGTAAACCTGAATTATGGCTACCTGCGCTTACAGAATGGGCTATGAACACACATATATAGGAAATGCAGGATTTTGAAATTACAGTATATGTATCTAAGAATATTACAATTAGGAAACTCTCTCTAGATTTTATTTAGTAAACGATCAGGATCGTATATTTTTATTGTTGCATTTAGTAATATGAATTAAAACATGAAACAGGTAAAAATTTTACACTTTAGGTCCTATGTACAAGAAACATCGTGTGAATAACGTCAGGTTCGGCTTGGGTTAGAAAATACGTGCTTTATGCAGGGTGTAGGGAGAAGGATTGTACAATAATAATCTAGTATTACCACTTCTTATGTTCACACGACGTAAAACTTAATGAATAAATAGATGTCTAAAGGGAAATTGAAAAGCGAAGGTTTGCAAAAGTGAAAAAAATTTGGGTGTTGGTTATGTCATGTGTACGGAAAGTTGAACAAAATCTCCTCGGGCCTTCCACCGGGTCATGGTCTGAATATTGATGCCATTATTGTGTGCTAACTTAAGCTGCTACCTTCGGTGGCAGTTTAGCCCGCTTTTTTATTTTACTCTCAAATAAAGGTTCACTTTCTTTTCCCTTTTCGTTACTTTTGAATAACCTGATTGCAAGTTGTCTAATTGAAACAGTTGCCCAAATTACATCTTCCGTCATCATAATTCAACAAAGCATTTTTTAGCAATACCAGAAATATTCTTTTCCGAAAAGTTTTAATGCCACATCTTCATTTATACTCCAGAACGCAAATTCAGTCGTTCGGTCTTCACTTTTCCAAACTTCTTACCCCGCGTAGCTTCAAATGGTGTTTATGTAACAACTTACATAACACAAGAAAGGGTTTGCTTTCAGTTTAAACAACAAAAGCATAGAGCGGGTGTAAAAAAGAACTTTATACGCAGTTTGAACAATATGTGCCCTTCGAGCACACTACTGTATAGAGGCGATCTCCATAGGTCTACAGGTATCTTGCTTGGCTTCCAATTCTCTATGCATAAATCAAGTGTTGCTAGATCTCGGTCACCTGCAACTTTGTATGTGAAATTCCAAAAATCGTCCACCCTACGGCTCAGAACTAACACATCCATAAAAAATTAGTATAAACATTGACTCATTCGCTACATCTCGAGCCTGCTCACAGCCAACGCCCAAATACTACTATGTGGATTGGCCGCCTAATATTCCTTGGCTATACCGCACCGCTAGTGTAGTTGATCCAAAGGGAGAAACAAGAATTTGAGCAATGGGATGGTTGGGGACGCGCATGCTGCACGCAATTTAGATTTTTCTCAAGGTGCCTCTCTCTAATCTTTTCTCTGCCCCTAGAGTAAAGATGGTGCTGAAGGGAAAGAGGATTTGAATATGCCGACGTCATTCAACAGACATCCCTGGAGTTTGGCGAAGGTCCAGAGAGAGAGAGAGGGCTTGAAAAAATACTCAGAGCAACGAAGGAGACGCAGGGACAGGTGCATATACAGCGCTGCTCCGGATAGAGACTGCTTCTCTGCGGACATTGCCGAAATGAGTTTTGCGAGATTAGATACGAGGTGTGTGTGCTTTGCGTAAAATTCTCCAGACTAGTGGTTCCTTGAGGTAATTTGAGCGAGATAGTTCCTTAGCCATAATGGAGACCATGTTCGAATTGTACGTTTTACTTTCACCAGCTGTAAGACACATGAATTGAATATTGCATTATTATTGGTTCAATAATATAGTTTTATATGACAGAAATTGCAAGTAATTAAATGAAAATATCTATATAAGTCTTTAAATTGACTGAATATTTCGTGCAGTACGTTTGAAAATCCTTCCCAACTGAAGGTTTTTTGTGATCCCGAAGAATTAGTGCGATGACAAGAAGATTAATCTTGTCATCGCTAGTTAATTAATAAAAAATAGTTGAGAAAAAAAGCAAATTACACGCTGTTAATTTTTTAATGAGATCTAGGTGTTAACAATTCCTCATGTTTTAAATAAGCTGTGTTTTGAGTGGATACACGTAATATTTTCCAAGTAAAAGGGCTGTTATTTTTTTGGAAAAAATTTCGGTAAGGGGCTGATGTATTGGTATCTGAGGAAGGGTTAGATATTTTTCTTTAAAATGAGACCAAATTCATTGATTTCAAGGAGAAATGATATTTTGCTCTAACTTCTTTGAAGTGCGCTACCGTCCGTGAAAGAAGACGTTTCTTTAATTTACGCGGGCGAAAAGAAAGAAGGGGAGGTGGGCGCTGGAGGCAGATTCGTGACCTCATTTTTTTAGCTTCATTTTTAATACTTAATTCTGGAGCCACTGGTTTATTTAGTAATAAAATATTTTAATCTTCTTACGCCTTAAAAACTAATTCAGAAGGAGCTATCTGGAAATATTTTAAGAATATGCATACATGGATATCTTTTGAATGTACATAAAATATACATGAAATCTTCATTCATTTCTATGTTCATAAAGTCTTAAGATGCAGTTAAATATATTAGACTTACCTTAACTACTGATATATCGTGGGGAACACACGTACCAATCATATGCGGCACACCATCAAAGAAACTAATTTTGTTTAGCGTATAATAGGAAGGTCCTCGAATGAAAAAGTAAAAGAGAGATGTTACTTCACTCTGGTTAGGCCATACCTTGAATATGCCACGAGCATTTGGGACCCTGTTTATAAAGTTTTAACCGAAAAAATAATAAAATACAAAGAAAAGCAGCACGCTTCGTTAAAAACTACTACGAGCGAACACATAGTATTTCACAACTTTTAGAGGGATTAAGGTGGGAGCCCCTAGTGACTCGGAGAGTACCTACACGCTAGGCTTAGATTGCTTGAGAAATTCAGACTGGTGTGTTTCAGAACGACACAGAGAATATTGATATCCATTTCAAAATGAAAGACAATGGTAACTTTCCACACAGAATTTTTAATTATTACCGACCATGGTTTCAGCGCCTAGTGCCATTATCATTATCAACCTTGATAATGGCACTAGGTGCTGAAACCATGGTCGGTAATCATAAAAAATTCTGTGTGGAAAGTTACTATGGTCGGTAATCATTAAAAATTAACAATCATTAAAAAAAATATCATTAAAATCATTAATAATTAAATCATTTTTCATTAAATCTAATCAATTTTCATTAAATTCATTAAATCATTAAAATCATTAATCATTAAATCATAAAATTAAATCGGTAATCATTAAAAAAAAGTGTGGAAATTTACCATTGTCTTTCATTTTGAAATGGATATCAATATCAATTACTTCCACAAAGTTGAGCCTGATACACTTTTATATAGACACAGAGAATATTGTCATGACGCATCACTGCATCTCTAGGTCTGTCAGAAGCGATAAAGTAAGAGAGATACATTGCCGGAAAGATAGGTACAAAAACTCGTTCTTTCCGTGCACAATAATTGAGCTAATAAACTGAGCGCATGATAAGACCGAGCTCCACTTAATACACGTCACTATTTCACCTTCTAAAACCTGATTCCCTACATCTTTACACGGCTGATGTCCTAACGCCCCCTGCCACACGTCCATGCGGCGGCTCGCAAGGTAGTATTATGATGTGAATACGCGAAACGTCGGCATAAGAGGAATGTAATGATTCGTTAATCATTGGGTATATGTCTCCAGAAAAAATTGTATTAGTACATAAGAGCTCATGACAAGGAATCATCTAGATTTATATTTTTATAAACATTCTGATTTGATTATGTCGTCTATGATTTTAAAGCTTACGAAAGGGGGGGGGGGGCGTTGGGAATAAGTTCGTGGAACCAAGATGGTCGCTCGAAAAAGGTTGGCAAACTCTGATCCTGACTTATGATGTATATGAGTTAGTAATATGTGATACTGGATCTTTCGGTGCCGACTCATACGTATATGTTAATTTCATAAAATTTGGCATCAATTCAGTACCTCCATTGGAGTCTATTCCTAAATCGGTGATGTATGACTTCATACTCCTAGGCCCCTTATATATTCCCTCGCTTTTTCCCTTTTTGATTCCTTTTCAAATTATGAAGGACGTCTATATAAATTATTATGTCGGAATGAAGTGGTTGACGAAGAGGAGAGTGGATTGGAAAACTGCATTCATTTGTTTAAGTATTCTACTCGTTGATTGGTAGGTTTTTAGACCCTACTTATCCTAACGTCCTAATTTCCGGGATATCGTCCTGTTTTCCCTTTTATACGTGATCCGCCATTAGATCCCTCTTAAATTCCTCATACCGTCTTCCTCATCTTACTTCGTCCAGAATTCCTATACTCCTCTCTCCTCTTACTCGCTTCTCCAGCGTTCTCCCCTCTATTGCCCTCTTCAGCATTCCCCTCTTCAAAACCGTGATCCGCCTTTAGAACCCTCTCAAATTCTTCGTATCGTCTTCCTCTTCTTATTTCATCCAGAAGTACTGTCATCTTCCACGCTTTTCTCCCTTCTGTAAACCTCTTCAGCTCTCTCATTTTTTAAGAAGTCATTCCAGCCATCTTTTCTGCCTCCTCCGAACCTCCGCCACCATCTTTCTCTCCTCTCCAAGTACAGTAGATTACGGTTGATTGGGACACATCGGTACCGGCGCACTTTGCCCCAATTAAGCGGCTGCTCAAATTAAGCGAAGTATCCCGTAAGTGTGCATAAAGAAATGTAGAAAGGCAGATGACTGAATAAGGTTTATAATGCAAAAAGTTTATTAAACTATTAATTGGTTTAATAAATCAGCGAAAATGGTTTAAACATATTTCAGGTAATCTGTAAATCTTGTTCTTCAAATATATATAATACAAATATTTTCAATATTCCTCTCAGCCTCAGGTGAAGCTGGATGGATGCCTTTTACGATGTCCCATTAACAAACAATGCACGTATTCTCAATTAAGAATACGTGTATCTATGTATGTATACACTTTTCTCTTGACCATTCGCCTACAGCCCTACCATCGCCGCAGAGTCCACTCCCCTAAAAACGACACTACACTGGATGAAGTCTCCTGGTCCGGAAATGGAATCCGGATCCCCTAATGGCTGGTCTAAGAGATTTAAAGGCAGGAATAGTTACCCATATGGAAAATAAGATGAAATAAAAGAAGTAGAATATTAAAAAACCGTATCCTAATATTAAGAAATTTGCATATCCTCGCGATTGTAGAGTCAATTTCGCCAACTCATGGCCCAATTAAGCGGCATGCTGTCCCGATTAAGCGAAGGAAAGACAGGGATATTCTTCAATTGGGTTCTGTACTTCAAGACTTGCCCCAATTAAGCGGCTGGCCCAAATAACTACTGTATATCCAATTCGTTCGTCCCTCTCGCCATCCAGGTTGCATTCTCCGTCCTTCTCCACACCCACATCTCGAACCCTCCTCAAGTCTACGAACATCCTTCCCTTCGCAATGACCAAGTCGCCTACATATAGTGCACCACGCTCCATATTAGAGTTTTCACCAGCCTTTTCTTTACGTCTCTACTCAGACTCTTTCATCGATGATTTCCTCCTCTCTGATAATGCTTCTTAAGCCATGGTAATTCTACCCCTTATGTCCCTACCTCGAAATCCATTCCCCTACAAAATTCTACCTAGATTACTCTATTTTGCTCTATGTTACTCTATTTTGTGCCCTCACACCTTAATATTCCTCTCCGCCTTCTCGCTTCTAGAGAATCCAACCACTTTCGTTTGCTTATGGCTAATCTTCATCCCTACCTTTTAGACTGCGCCAGTAAACCAATATTTGAAGAGTATAAGTTTGAGCTGGTGACTCCTGATGATGAAGAATCTCCCCGCTGAATGATTTAGCATGCTCATCTTCAAACATTTTTGTGAGGTCTCGTGGGGGTCATTTATTCTGATAAACGAAGCTCCGGAGCTATGAAGTTCGCCTACCTCCCGGAATTAGATCCCGATCGTATTCTGTAATTCACTGGAGATAACTCAAGTTCCGAATCGAGGTGGAGAAAAGTCGGTAAACAGAGGGATGAAGTTGAACGCCTGTGAGTTTTTCGTTACATTCAAGGGACTTTTTTCCGGCTCCCACTTCCGAAAAAGAAAAGGCAGACTTCCTCCTTATCAAAAGTTATTAATATTGATGTTTTAATGATCATATGACTTTAACATTAAAACAAAGAACTGTTTAAACTGTATACAGACAATCAAACATGCTCCAGAATCTCATTTACGGTGAGTCAGGCATACCTTGCCGAGTTTAATGTCTTGTCGTAGTCGGGAAGATGGGAATATGTCAGCTCTATGCATAAAATTATGTGATTTTATTGGCAGGTTATCGTCGAGAATATGAATAAAGTAATTAATTCATTACCTTTATCACAGATATTATTCAACTGTGACTTTCACACAATTGTATGAACACTAGCGCGTGACTCCGTTAAGGTTGCTGCGCGAGTAGTTCCGTAGTTCTTTGAAAAACGAATATTATTACCTGCATAAAATAATTAATTTTTCATGTGATTCTAAGGAGAACGAAATATCGTAAAAACCATGTCAAAGTTGTTATCATCGAAAACAGCTGCGTTATTTGGAACGGTGTATTGAAAATCAAGTAATCAATTAAATCATGTCATTTCCGTTTCTCAGAGTAATAACTATAAATTTGAAGGATATTATCCCGAACTGCAGTATATGGAATAATATATTGCGGCAGGTAAGCGAAATAATCATACCCCAAGACATATAAAGGACTTCGCTAATAATAATCCTAAATGGTTGATTTAAAATAATTCACGACCAAGTATTTGCGATTTTACTCTATCCTTTTTGTCGAGGTCCATACAGACATCACAGCGATTACTACAAATGTTTACGTGACATCGGAAGTCCCCCTGTCGATTTGACCATTTCCTACGGTTATATTAACTTAAAGCCTATTCTCACAAGTCTCTTTGACGATTTAATTCAATTGAATACAATACAAAGACAATTATACCAGTAGGATTGACAGTGAAAGTCCTTGTCCCTTATGCGGGCTGAGAAGGGATTTATTGAGAAAAATAGGTTCAAAATCAATCCTTTGCGTATCAAGATTCTTCTGCCGCCGTAGACAATACCACTCCCTCAATAAAAACTCCTGATTATAGGAAATGATATCAGCTGATTCACAACAGCATGCACACTTCACGAAAAATCGACAAAACACCTACGATATACGCCACTAGCTTCTCGGGAGAAAGATTTTGCTGGGTAATCCGACGTGGATCTAAGAGAGACTCCTGTTAGAGATTATTGCAGCGCCGTAAGGTGCATCGTGACGCTTTGCAGAATATGAATTGGAGCTAGAGGAGATAAACAGGCTTCTGAAGCTAGAAACTGAAGCTAATACAGGGTGCGGCATTACAACTTCTTTTTTTTCGAAACGCAATAAAACTCATTTTATGAATCAGAAATTTTGTATTTTTTTATAATGTAGGTACATATTTAAGTTTTGTTTTATACATTTTTGAAATTCATATCAGGTAGGTGACGCCCCCCATTGTCCACACACTGAATAAGCCGATTTCTGGCGTTTGTCATGACCCTTACCAGCATAGCAGCGGGCATGTTGGCAATTTCTGCCAGGATGTTGGCCTTCAGGTTTTTTGTGTTTTTTTTTTTGAAATCCCGCGTTTATGTCAACCGTCCAAGGACCCTACAAGACCTGAAGGCCAACATCCGGGCAGAAATTGCCAACATGCCCGCTGCTATGCTGGTAAGGGTCATGACAAACGCCAGAAATCGGCTTATTCAGTGTATGGACAATGGGGGGCGTCACCTACCTGATATGATTTTCAAAACTGTGTAAATCAAAACTTTAGATATGTACCTACATTATAAAAAAATACAAAATTTCTGATTAAATGAGTTTTATTGCGTTTTGAAAAAAGGAAGTTACAATGCCGCACCCTGTAGTTCTTTCCGGCTCTTTCTCCAAAATACAGATTACGATTGGGAGCTTGAAGCTTATTAGAGCTCTTCTCGCTAGCTCGCTCCGGAGCATCGAGTTATAGCATAAGCCCCCTGGAGGGAGTAGATTTAGGTCACATGTTGCGAGTGGAAAGAACGAATTTTTATGCCAATCTGTTCCGCCATTGAGCTCTTATTTTATCGCTTCTGTCGAACCTATGTAGTGTTGATTCAAAATGATATTCAGTGTCGCTCTGAAACACCAGTTCTGAATTTCTCAAGCAAGCTAAGCTTAGCGTGTAGCCTCTGAGTCTCAAGTGTTTATGAGCATTATTTTGTGTTTACCCCGAGTGCTGAAGAGATCGAATTCATTTGGTGGCTGGAGCTCTGACTTGCAATTCCGAGCTCAGGATTCGAATAGCAGATGGAGATTTTTCAGTAGAATTCCGATCCTTTCTTGGGTGCTTTGAGGAAAGGATTTCAAGATCTAGAACTCAGTCCGTCGGATAGGACGATGAACTGTGGTTCCCTCGGTACCTTTCCTTAACAGCAGGCTATATAATGCCAACGCCGGGTTTTTCTCTACTCTTCCTTCCATTCCCTCACCCTCCCTACCCGCGTGCTCCTACAGAACAGACGAATATAACGGATAGTCGCCTCTCCAAATAAACAACCAAACGCCGGCACCTTGAATGGTTCAGTCCAAGTACATACTCTTTCTTCCATACCTTTCATGTCTCGTATTGGTAATCTATCCCGGGGAAAACAAATTTGTTTGAATTTTCTGGTTTATAAATTTCATACCATTTTCACTTTGCTTTACTGAAGTTGGAGGTATAAAACAATTTTCTCTACGACCCTGCTAAAATTACGTACAACTGTTCTGTAGTGGGATGGTTTCTCTAGTCTTCCACAGGGATCTCTTATGATGTTTCAAAGAACAAATTGCTGATCATTATGTGGTCTGACCGCGCATTGTTATCTTGACTGCTGTTGGTCTGCGTCTTGCGGCCGGGGAAATAGTGCGCGGTTCTGATTTTAACTGGGATGAGCGCCGCATGCCCGGTGTGGAATTACCCCGTGCCACACACCCTAGTGGCGTCTTGCGCGGTATTTCATAGATGTAGATGAGATCCGGAATTCTTCATTCAGTAGCTCTGATAATGAAAGTGAGTAATTCTTTAAAAACCCGAGAAACCTTCACAAAATACTCCGAGAAAACACCAGATCATTTATTTTTCCTAGAACCCAAGAAATTGTTTGCGGACATTGTTGTAGCTCGCGTGGAACGAGGTCCTTTTCTAAGAACTTTTTTCTTGGTATGGGGTGGGTGTGAACAAAGTAGTTTCAGTTGAATATTGGAAGCCTTGAGAAACCCATGCAAACTTTCCCGGTATTTCTTAGTGAGTTATCACTCTTTTGGAGGAGTTAAAGAAAATTGGTGATATTAGTCAGTTTCTAATGTAGTAACTAGGAGTTTCCAATGAGAGAGCTTATCTTTAAATGGAATACTAGCTTAACAAAAAATGCAGAACTTCGTAACGAAAGGATTTTTTGAAAGAATTTGTTCAGAGTGTTCTCAGGAATCCTACAGAATTTGATGGGGAATATGGAAGTTCCTTAGAGAAGTATTTCAACATTTTCAGGAGTCATAATAAGTGCCGAGAAAATTCTATAAAATGTGTTTTTTTTAATGAGAGCTTTAAGAATTTTCGAAAAGAGTAGTGGAAAAATCTCTGAAGTTACTTGAGGTAACGGATTATGTCGTTCCATTATTTCTATTAGTATCTCTAGTACGTTCGTTTAATCAATGGCAATTGCTACTCGGTGGGTATTTGAATATCGAATTGTAATATTGACATTTGCAGCATTCCTAAGATAAAACATTTTCTCCAACCCCAAAGGTTGCGCTTGCTCACTTTGAAGTACACATTGTAATGGTTATTAAGCGTGGTTATATCAGAGTTCTGCAGTGAGCAGTAAAACTCTTTTCGGTCAGTGGTAAAAAAAGACAAATATGCGGGGACACATTCGGCGGTTGACAATAACTTACAAAAGATGAACAAATTATGAAGATACCGGCGATATTCTGTGGAACCGAAACATAATTGACAAATCACAAAAGAAGCTAAGTCCACAAGTACACATTCATTACACGACCTAGGTTTCGCCTTTTACAGCCTCATCAGTTTGGTTATGTTTTACCTGATGATGCTGTAAAAGGCGAAACCTAGGTCGTGTAATAAATTAATACTTGTGGAATTAGCTCGTTTTTTGATTTATCAGTTATAAAATATGATTTGGGGTGAAAAACACCAAGATTTTGGTTGGATATTGCACAATGTACATAATGGCCGACGTGATAATCAGACCAAAGAAATCTATAGACGGAGTACTATAAAGAGAAATGGAAATAGATTGAGGAGAAGCATTTTTTCATGTTTTTCTAAAAGTAAAGGAGACTTTTAAACTCCTTCATCGTAGCTTTGTGTACAGTCGGACGGGAGGTGGCTGGTGGAATTAGAAGACGCTCGATGAAGAGAGCGTAAACATAGTTTGGAGCAGGTACAATTTTTGAGAATTTTAAAAGAAAAAACTTTGTAATGTCCACTCGCTTATTTATATCTACAACGCGTTTCGACGCTTAGCGCGTCATCAGGTACATTGTACCTGTAGATTACATAGATTGTACCTGATGATGACGCTTTAAAAGCGTTGTACAAATAAATAACTGAGTGGAAATTACAAAGTTTTTTTTCTTTTAAAATTCACGATGTTCCACAATATCTCGCCGAATACAGTGGAATTCAATTTTGAGGTTTTTAGGCCCTCTTTCTTTTTTAAATCAATGAAATATTTATTGAGGAAACTATCTATTATCAACAATTATTGTTTCACGTTTGAATTTTAGCTGCCCATCTTCTCTGCGAAACTCTCAAAAAAAAAGTGTTAACTTTGTACTACCTTCACCCTGTTAAGTGGGGTGAAGATGGTAAGAAGAAAGTTGTTCGCTCGAAACTCATAGAAATTGGGTTTTATTTCAACTTCACCCCATTGTGTTCATGCTCGGACTGATAAAAATTCTGTTCTCTTGGGATAAACCTTAACAACCCTCTGTTATAATTACATTATCCATGGCAAAGTCTTAACCACTTCTCAAAAGCATTGCAATCTCTTCTCAAACTAATCTTTCATCGCTGGGCTGTGTCTGCAACTTTTTTGCTAAAATAGTTAAGAATAGATTACCACAGTGTCGTAATATGTCCACCAAGGCTATTCTATCCTATCTCTCCATCCCTAATCTCCCCACTCATCGGCTCACAGGAGACTTAATATTTATTTATAATATTCTTAATTCCACCATCGACTGCCATGAATTGCTCTCTTTTATCAATTTCAAAGTTCCATCCCGCCCCACCCGTTCTCACCCTTTACTCCACAAGCCCATTCCCAGACTTTCGATCACTAAACGTTCTCTTTTCTTCCGCCTCTCCTCTCTATTGAATTCACTCCCTTCCCACATTAATCCTTTTGCTCTTTCATCTAAATCCTTTATAAGCCTTTCTCTTTTGTATCTTTCACCTAAGTAGTTATTCCCCCAATTTTCATTTTCTTTTTTTAAATATATTTCCATAATTTCTGCTTGCAACCAGTTGTTAAGTTTGCTTGTATATGTCCTTAAGTGTGTGTATTGTTACATGGCCACTATAAAATGGCGACATAGCTCTATGTGGTTTTATTACTTGAAATAAATAAATAAAAAATAAATAAATCTTATTTGCATCTTGTAAGGCTATGGTCGATCGCCTTGATCGTTCCCTTATGGTTTTCTTTTTCTAAATTTTCTTCGGGAATGACGCTATCACAGAATGAAATATACTTTAATTTAAGTAAATTTCCTCACAGTTTTTACACCAGCGTAGGGTTCGACCAACTTATGTCATAATTAGGTACATAGGTTCATTTTACGAGATTATATATGCTTAAATATTTTCAGCACAACTTTCCATATTTATACACGTTTTAGCTCGGGAAAATGAACCTATGCAGCTTGATTATGGCATCTGTTTGTCGAAACATAGGTCGATGTCGGGATTGGAATCATCCCGAAAAATTCGACTTCGACTTTGGACCGACTTTGAAAGTTGACTAGTCGGCACAAAAGTCAACGAAAGTCGACTTTTTCCGACTTAAGGCCAAGTTGCAAAAACTGAATTTACACTCTTCTATATAAGGAAAGCGAAACCGTGTTATTTTACGATGTTTCATTAAATTTGATCATCAAATTTAGCTATCGATTGAATTGTGACAAAAATAGTGAAATCCAACGTATCCAACACAAATCTTGTTACGTGAAACAATGATTGTATTCGAAAAAAACAACATATGGACTTGATACACTTCCCGCTACCAACGGAGGGAAAAAACCGCGAAATAGCCGCATGTGCATTGTGTTTCCCCTAGGGCGAGCCCTATCTTTCTTAAAAATATATCCCACTTTGGAAAATTGTCTTTCAAATGGCACGGATGTTGCCAAAATTGGAAGGTATTTCATGGCCACTTTGTGGGGTTTTGGAAGTTCTGACTTGATTCTCTGCCACTACCGAACGGGCTTCGTTTTGCGAGCGTACACACCACGTATGTTCGCACTTCAGCACGGGTGTCGTTGACTACTTTTACCTTCCAGGTGAACAGGAGGATTTAAGTCTCATGAATGAAGAGGATCGGGTTGGTGTGGTGGCTAGAGTACTGGCTAACCATACGGACGGCCAGGGTTCAAATCCCTGCAGTGGAGGATGTTTTTCAGAGGAAACCTGATCCATACTTGAGTTTCATGTGGAGGGCACTTCAAGTTCAGTGCTCCGTGTGTTGAATGAGACGTTAAACTGTGGTCCCCTTGGCACCTTCCGTTAAGAGCAGGCTAATGCCGACATTGGGTTTCTCTCCACCCTTCCTACCTTACCTGTCTCGTACAGGGCAAATGACCTTAGTTGTCAGTCGCTTCCCCAAGTATCCAATTGCCAATCCTATGAATGAAGACCAACGGGATCAAGAAAATTATGGGATCAGGGCAGACAACGAAGGAAACAGAATTATTAAGAAGAATAATTGCGGAGATGAAGGATCTGTTTGGTGAGAAAACGATGAAAAACAATCGTACTATCACCGTTCCTATTACATGAATCATCGGATAAACCCGTGTAGCACGGGCACCTTTTTCCCCGAAATGATGCCTGAAAAGCAGGATGCGCATCGTACACGAGTCCCTTATCTCTTTGGCCTTCCCGGAAACCCCTTGTGCAGCGTACGCGTCTGATAGCGGTGGCATAAGACTGGTGAATTGAAATTAAAGCTGCGGGGGGCGGAATAAGAAACTCGAAATCTGTGAACGGAGTCAGTCTACGTACGCTCACTCACGAACTAAACATCGCACAGAGGTCGGGGACGTTTTTGAAAAAAAATCAACTCCTATAATCAATTTAGCGCGGAAAGGAGCATAAAAGACGATGGTAAGGTGCCTAAAAAGGTATATGCTTACCTCAGACCTTCACTAAGAGACAAATACTGCTTGAATTATGAGGGAGTTTCGCAAACGGAGGGATTTGATACCGGCCGAAAGTATTACTGTCCCTATAACCTCCCTCCTTCTAGGAGAATGAATAAAGCCGCATATTTCTTTTCCACGTTTAAAAAGTGGGGTGCGCGTCTTACATGAGTGCGCGGGATAAAGAATTCTACGCAGTAACTAAAACTTATGGTTGTTTTCGATATTGTTCTCGAATTCGACATTCAAATCGCCGCCTCAGAGCTGGAAGAAAGATATATCACGATGGGAGTTGGAAGTAAAGTATTTAGAGGATAGAATTCTTCTGCCATCATCCGCCCGATCTTCTCAAAATACAATAAATCCCAGATTATCACGAACCGTAAGCCAAGTAAAAATGTTCCATACGATAGATGGTGAACCATAACCAACTTCGACTCTTCATATAGCAAAAAGGAGATGGATTACCCTCTCCTAGTCAAAATATACGTGTGATGCTCGGGAATCACCAAACTTTGCAAGTTTTGTGAGTATTATTCATTGGACGACCAGTTTCGTTGAATAGTCGACATCATCAGGTGATCAGGGATCTGATGATGTCGACTATTCGATACGAAACGGTCAGCCAATAAATAATATTCGACGAAACCGGTCAGCCAATAAATAATATACGTAAAGCTCAAAAAGTTTTGGTAATTCCTGGGCATTATGGAAAACTTTTAGAAAGTTAAGGCTGAAACTATTCAATTTTATGCGTGTGATATTTGTGAGGGTTTACTGATAAATGCATAATAAACTGCGATTTAGTGAGAAATGAGTGAGAAAAGTGAGGGATATAAGAGGGTAAAGAGAAATCTGGAAATGTTTAAAGGAATATGGAATGAATGAGCTGCTTTGAATGCTATGAATACAATGTTTAATGATAATATGTCTAAAGCCAAGTGATAATAGTACGAACAGAGTGAGAGTCAATCGGGATCTCGGAGGGACTGGTTTGAAATAAAAGTAGGATGTGAAGAAGTGATGCAAAATATTACTTTAGCCATTCAAAGCTTTGATGGTTAAATGTATGAGAGACCCGTGTCGGGAAAACGCCGGTGTAATGGCTTAAGATACAAGTGTGCGAGTCCTACTATACGCGGACGATGCTGTGTTGCTTTCTGAGAGCCTACTGTGATACAGGGGCTTCTGGATAACAATTTTAAAGCGACAAGGAGAATGAATTTGAGGAAAAATTGGTCGAAGACCAAAGAAATAGTTATCGATAGGGAGAGTGATAGGGACCAAATGGAGCACCACATAGTGAAAGAAGAAGTAGATGGGTTGGAACACCCTGAGACGCAATGGGTTTGTGAAAAATATAATTGAAGGTAAAATAGAGGGAAAAGTCCCCAGAGAAAGGCCCAGGAATAAGTTCATGGACCACATAAATAGGAAAGTACATAGGAAGAGTTAACAGGAGGTAAGGGAGCTAGCTTTGGGTAGGGAAGGGTGGAGGGCTGCAGTCAACCAATCTTAGGATTGAACGACCAATGAAAGAATGAGGGAGAGTGATAGGAATGATTGTGAAATGAGGGTAAATGAAGAAGTAATTGGACAAGTAGACAGTTTAATGTATCTTTGCCGAATGTTTGCGAAAGATGGAATAATCGACGAATAAATCCTTAGGCGTGCGAATGCTGGCAGGAAAGTCGTCGGTGTCGAGCATTTCTAGGAGTGATTGTTTGTCTATAGAAGGTAAAATCGCATTGTGCGAGAGTGTTCTCCTCCCGACGATATTTTACCGCTGTAAAACCTGGGAATGTCCGGAAAAGTATAAATCCTAATTTACACGGGGCACCAAATTGCACAATCTGTTGTACTTACGTAATTTTAGGATTGTAATTTTACGATTGACCACCAATGAAAAAATAGGAGAGCTTGTATGAAGCAATGCATGAGTGTGAGGGAAGCGAAAGTGGCTTGTAAGGATATGGCATGATGAAGGAAACTATTAAAAAGGAGCAACTTCGCATTGCGGCAATAGTTGGCTTGGCCTGTCCCGAAAGAGAATAGCGCGATGGGTATGTACGTAACTATTTCGACTTGTGCCACCTCGGTCGTCTGGACACGAACCCGGACCCTCCACGAGGGGAACAACACCTACTGTCGGCGTCCAAATGAAGTGCCGCTGTACTTTGGAAATTTATGTCTGGGTCCGTGTAATTGCTAGTGCAATACTTTATGCTCCATTTTAAATATAATTTTATCGCAATTTCAGCCATATTTTTGTATTATATGATAAAACTAAAAATGTAGACACAGAAATGCAATAATCGACACCGCTCACCCTAAATTTTGCAGTTTTGTTAAGTTCATGAACTTTAGTCAGGGAACTCAGACTAGGGAAAACTACGTGATCTACAGGATTGATTTTCCACCAAAAGTTGCTACAATTAATCAAGATACAAAAGATGGCCAGCGCAAGTTTTTAGAACGCATCTTGTGTTTTTGATGAACGTAAATGTTAAACATTATCCAGTCCTTCAATAAACCCTGAATCAAAAAATTAAAGCCATGGAAAAACTTTTTAATTTATTTGCAAATTTTATACGATCCATAATCTGTAAAAATGTTATTATTTGTTAATGTTGATAATTTCAATTTCAATAAAGGAGTTTCTTGCTCTGTTGGAGGCAGAGAAGATTGGTTTCACCTTGTACTGATGGTCATGACGACCGTAATGATTCGGCTTATCTAGCTGGACACTTAAGACTTTAGTATGATTCAGCACTACTGAACTCTTTGTAAAAGGCAGTCAATCTTGCCATCCTTCTGCGGATCCTGAAATCCTCCTAACCTAAGCCAGTCAACATCAAACTCACACTTTCACCGTGCGGCTTTCCGTTGAACAGCCTCAAGATCCTCAATTATGGTAGTTTGAGCGAAATATCATTTTACCTAGAAATCAATGAAGTTGGTCTCGCGTTAAAGAAAAATACCCTCCGAAGATGTCAAAATATCAACCCCTTACCGAACTACTTTCTGAGATATTTGTCGAAAAATGCCCTTAACATGGAAAATGGTACGGGTATGCACTACTGAGAGACATTATTTAAAACAAATGAGGAATTTCAAACACCTAGATCTCATAAAAAACTGAGTGTTTAATTTGCATATTTTCTTGACTATTTTTGAAAATAAATCATATTGTCACTGCCGTAATTTTTTCAAGATCACAAGAAACCTTCCGTTGGGAAGGAGTTTCTAACGTACCTCGCGAAAAAATGAGTCAAATTAACGATTTATGTGGTTAATTTTATTTAGAGTTTTAGTCATATTAAAGTATATTATTACGCCATTAGTAATTCAATAATTTATTCATGTTTCATAGAGCTTCTGAAATAAAAAAGTGTAATTCGACTATGTTCTCCATAATGATTAGGGTTCTATCTCGCTTAAACTACCTTAAATAACATAATGATAAGGATCTCAAATTGCACAACCATATTCCAGGATGGGACCTACCATTGTTAAGCTATTCCTTTGACTTTTGGGGAGTAGACTCTTAGGAGGATTATTAGGAATCTTTTAAAAAGGGAACTTTGTATGAATCAATGCATGCATCAGTAACGTTCGTTCGTGGTGCCTGGAGTGGGGGTTAGAATGTAATATCAGGTAATGCACCACAGTTCACTTCTAGTCTAGTTCACATCTAGTCCTTCAATAAACCCCGGATCAAAAAATTAAATCCATGGAAAAACTTTTTAATCTATTTGAAAATTTTCTACGATCCATAATCTGTAAAAATGTTATTATTTATTAAATGTCAATAATTTCAATTGATGCCGCGTTGCCAAACTGGATGGCGCCGCGAGGCTATCCGTCCCACAGAGGCAAGGACGTTGAGTGCAGTAATTTGTTGACCGTGCCGGCATAAAAGACATTGGAAGGCTTTCAAGTTAGACTCACCATTTCCTTTGGAAATCCCTTCGAAGTCCGCCTCCTTGTCCCTCCTTTCTTCCCGGTCTACTCTCAACTCCAGCAGGGAATTCACCGAAAATCTCCCAGAGTTGGCGGCGGGGATAGAACCCGGTGCTCCGTAGTAGTAGCACCCCGCGTGGTCGTAGCTCATCATCTCCGGTTCCTCTCGTTTGCCCGCCGTCCTGAATCCACGGAGCGTCTGCCGCCGTCTGGGACCCGCCGTCTGCCCTCTGTCTGCCAACGAAACCCTTCGCGACAGATGCAGTCCCGAATGTTGTTTTAATCCACCTCCAATCACGCTTCGGTCTGCTAAAATATGGCAGATGTACCTATCGCGGAAAGTTGACTCGTTGAATTTATAATTCGCTGCTAATCCGAGTAATCATGGCGAGGCTCGGAAGGCCGGCGGCTCGTGCATACATTGTACGGCGACAATCGGTGGCAGTGAGCGTTGATTGGGGGAGGGGCGTTGTTGGTCGGCGTCGAGAACACTTTGTCTTCTATTCGCGGTACCCTTTTCAAAAAGCGCTTTCCATAATCGAGGCGAGCTAATAACTTTGATTCTGAGCCCCAAAAAATGTCACTGATTAGTCTTCCTCAATCGTTCTCGGCTATTGCATCATTTTTTCCGATGTGTTTCATCTGGCTACAACTTTTTGCTGGGACCTGTGGTAATCAGCTTAAGGGTTATAATGAAACCTATTTCTTATGGCAGGCTTTAAACCACCACTACATTATACATGGTGTACAGCCCTTTTTTCCGCTTAGGCTTAAAGTTTTGAAGTTAGTCATTGTCCTTTACGCATGCATTGCGTTTTATGAGGCAGCGAACACTTTAAGGTCCAACGTCTTTCTTTATATTTGGTGCCGTACTCAATCAACTGTTGTCATTTTCACAGTATTTTTCTCGTATACTTTTAACCACGTATCCCGTGGTACTTAACGTACCTTAATGACAATTCTTATCGGATCGATTTGTCGTATAACTACAATACTTCATGCTAGTGAACTATACCGAAAATTGTAGACAACAGCTGTAGCTCGCTTTGATGATTATAATATTGTATGTGTTCAAAAATAGATGTCGCCTCATTTCACGGTCATGAAATGAGGATTGTTTGTATTTGAATGTGTGTTTTCATATCATTTTGCATTATTGCTGGGGATTATTTGCAGGTCTGAATGAAAATTTAAGAGTGCTGACGTTTCAGGGCGCGTTTCAGAGCGCCCAAGTTGTTTGGACTTGGTGATAATCCGTGCACGATTAGGCGAGGACACATCCACACAGAAACAAATCACCCAACCACGTGCACCCGTGTGATAGTTGTTCGCCGGAGAGTGAATCAGCCTAATAGGATATTTCCATCTACATCACTCCGAGCGGCGGGAACCCTTTGACTCTTGCCAGCGGAGCGTTGCAGTAAAAACAACACTTGGACACTCAAATGGGGAAACATTCTCAATCTCCTCTCCGCGATCGCCACATTCTCAGCGGGATGTTTTTATTCCTGTCTTCTCCTCGTTTCTTGTTGGTTCCCCCACCTCCCGTCCTCTCCCTAAACTCCCCTCTTCCCTCGCTCCTTTCTCCCTACCCTACCCCTCCTCACTATCCCTATCTCACACAGTCAAAGTAGTTATAGTCCCCCACGCCGCACTGGCAGTCAATGAGGTGTTAAATGACCGAAAGGCTATTTGGATTCACCCAGAAGAATCACGGACCATGTAACGATGGTGTGTTTCTGGCCAGACTAATTCGTTCTACCCAAGGTGATGGGTAATCATAGGTTTTTGGGTCATAATTCGAAGAGATAACCCACTTGCTGTTAGTTCATCAGTTTTTACGGAATTACATGCACCTTTTGGTGATGATATACGCTTCTGATCCTGACTTGAGTCTCGTGGAGTTCTGCTTTATTTTTGCGAATGTGATCGTAATATTTAATGAATGAAAAAATGTTTAGTAGCTCCCGTATTTTAGAATGAAGCAAGGGGAAGGTTTGGCAAGTAGCTTCTCCTATTCGCAAAAATTCTCTTGCCAACTGCAAGCAACAATAGAAACTTTGAGAGCGAGTCTATGCTAAATGGAATAGCCTAAAATCGAGTCCGCTCGAGGTTATTTTTCAAAATCCCACTAGAAATATGTTTGTAAATCCGACGAATTATATATAGCAAAAATTACAGGGTTACATTTTTTTTCGTTTGCACCAATAGGTTATACACGAATCTTTAAGCATTTTCCTCAAGCAAGCATGTCGTGTTGTGTAGTTCTTGCAACTTTAATGCGAATTCGCTCTGGAACGATCGCTTAACAATGAGCACTCGTAAGAACACGGATGTAATGAGGTGTTATCTTGTCTTGATCAGTTCATACACGCGTTTCCCTGCTGTCAAACGTTTGAATGATGCATGTCGCACACCTAATTAGGCCTCGGTCTAATATTCATCGCCGGTGCACTGCGAACTTGGATTGGACGAGGCGAGTGAGTAAATCTTGAACAAAACGGCAGCGATCGCTTGAATGGGAAACAGCTGATCTCCTTGCAGTGAAGCCTTATCTTTGAGCAATGATGAAGATTTCGCCACCTATCTATAATATCTAATATTCATCGCCGGTGTACTGCTAGCTTGGATTGCACAAATTGGACGAGACATGTGAGTGAATCTTGAACAAAACGACAAGTGCTTGGATGGGAAACAGCTGATCTCCTTGCAGTGTAACCTTATCCTTGAGCAATATCGAAAAACTTCGCCGCCGAAAGGACTCCTCCGGAACCGCCTCTTCCAAGCCGATCAACACAGCGTCCACTTGTTCAACTGGAGAGTCGAGGCGCTCTCCTCACAGTAGAAAGGGTCTGTCAAGAACAGTCGACTTTCGGGCCAGGAAGCTGCGGACGGGGACACGAATGACGATCACCGTGCGGCGTGCACCACTGGTCGTGTGCGGGGACTCGCGTGTCTGAGCACTGACTACTCGCTTACGTCGACTGACACTTTTATCTACGTTGGCATGGTTCTTCCTCGGAGGAGGCTGTTCCCTTGTGGGCCTCTCCAGGGTGCGTAGGGGGATGAGTTTTGGGATACAGGGGGCGGGGGGAGCGGAGAGGGATGGGCGGGAACGGAGATGGAATACTAGTGCGGGGGAGAAATGGCTGGGGGGGGGGGGAGTTTGAGGGAGAAGGTTGGAAGTTAGGAGTGGTAGGCCTGAGGAAGAATTTCACGAGATGAGAGACATCAAAAGTTTATGCGTCCGTGTTGCAGTAATTTTTTAAACGTGCCGATCTCACTCGGGACGCAAGTATCCTGTGGTCCTTAAGGTAGTTTTATTTATTATTTTTTTATTTTATTTATTTTAAAGAATAATAGTCCACATACAGCAAAATTTCCAATTTAAAGTGTACTAGAAACAAACACAAAAGACACACAAATTAACAAAAATAACAGGAAAAAACAGAAACAATAACAACTAAAAAAACTTGATTTAGACAAATATGGAGTTGGCGTTCACGTTTGTTTCATTCTAGGTGCGCTTTTTATTTGTGGAAAGGTGTGTGGAGGCCAAGTTGATAGTTTTTTTTGTAAGAGGGAAAACGAGCGAAATATCATTTAACCTAGAAATCAATGAATTCAGTCTCATTTTAATGAAAAATATCTCACCCTTCCAAAGATGCCAAAATATCAGCTGCTTCCCGTACCATTTTCCGAGATCTTGGCCAAAAACACCACCCATTTTACATGGGAAATGGTTCGTGTATGCACTCCAGATAGACATTATTTAAAAAAAGAGGAATTTATAACACCTAGATATCGTCAAAAAACTAACGGTGTATACTTCTTATTTTTTCTCAACTATTTTTGAGACTAAATCATATCGTCACCGCAGTAATTTTGTCAGAATCGTAATAAAGCCTTCCGTGCGGAAGGAGTTTTAAACAAACCGCGCGAAAAAAGTGAGTCAAGTTAAAGACTTATAAAGATATTTATATTTAATTTATTAGAATTTCAGTAATGTAAAAGTATGATATTGAACCATTAATTATGCACTATTTATTTCATGTTTTCTACAGTTGCTGAAATTAAAACGTAATATTCGAATATGGTTTCCATTATGGCTGGGGAACTAACTCGCTCAAACTACCTTAAGCGTCGGCTAAATCTTGCTATAATCATGTCGTCGGTCAAAGAAGCAGAGATTGTTGAAGAGACAGCTGCAGCCGTAAAACCTTCTCGTTTTTGCCTCACACGCGATGAAATAAAAAATGCGAATGGGCCACTCAATATTTGTCCTACAAACCTCGTCAGAATTGTTTCTGCTTTCAGAATTACTTTATTTTTGGTAAAATAATTAGAGAATTGACAGGTTATTTCCTGAAAATTTTCCTCTTTGAGAGATTTTCATATTTGAAAAATGGTTTGCGGAGGGTAGACAGTGAAATATGTTCCATCTTATCTGAGGCATACACAAAATCCATGAATAAGGTGAGATTTAAAAGCGTATTTTGTGTTGATTGGTGGGCACATAAACACCCTGGCACGAAATCCAGCATTTGAACTGTAAATTCCAAGTTAAATAGATTATCATTTAAGTATTGGGTATCGTGATAATCAAACAAATACTTTTTTTAATGTCATGGCTAAACAAAATAATTGATGTGATTTCACGACGTGAAAAGCTGGACGGTAAGTTACTACATTATTCTTTGTGCCGTTCCGGTTGTCTATACCATGGTTTTAGTGATACATGGATCCCGATAGAAAAGTAATGCTCTAGGAAATTAAAGCTGGGGAATTATTTCTTAGCCATGTCGTAAATTTTACTCCAAGGAAAAAAACATACTTCAAGGATACTGTGCGTGAACTGGGAATAACCAGTGCTAGTCTCTTCAAATAAGGCTGTAAAACCTTTTAAACTGCGGCGATGAATGACAAAATAATCTCATTTAGCTGCTTAGAGTAACAAGTACTACGAACCAACTCTACGCTATTTCATTATTAAATAATATGTTTCAAGCACTATAATTTTGTTATACTTCCTACGCGTCCAATCTTGTACTTCTTACAATACCTGTTTACACTAGCTTACAGTAGCTATTATTACAGTACTTTTATATTCCTTGTGCTTCTCACAGTTGCCGTTATTTGTACTCACGTGCAATAAGTATTGCCATAAAAGTATGTAAGTACCATGTGATGTATGGTTAAACTTATTGTAAACCTTTTAAAGGCATTTTGCGACTGATTAAAGGCACTTTGTTCAGATGCTTTATCAACATGGTCTCATGTGGTTCGTTTCCTTTTTTTTGTTACATTTCCGGAATAGCTTTCAAGCTATTTTACATATAGCCATCCGGCCCTATTGGCTTGAAAATGAACTTTGTGGTGGAAGTGGTCTCCTGCTATTTAATTGTAAACTAAGGTAAAGTTATTGGGATTTTGTTTTAGTAAACTGTTAGGAATTTGCACAGCAAGATCTGAGTTAAAAATTATTAATTCCATTTTAATGGGATATAATTATTATAAATCCTCATGGACTTTTCTCATGGACGTTTTGATGAATTTCCTCCAATTAAACAAGCTTGTACGTATTTTAGATACCTCCGAGTAGTTTGGAGCATAATTTTACTGCCTATGGTGAACTGTATTCATGTGTTTATCATTAAGCGCATCACGTTCGTCCACAAGGCCTCGCTTCAATAAGCAGCTGCATATGGAAAGTACTTTAACGTGCTTATTGTATCATGTGTTTATCAAGTGTCATTTATAGCAAGGGGAGTGGGCATTGATCCTAAGAGCTCCCTGAGGGCAGTCTCTTGGATTTATATCATCTTGAATTATTTCATCTTTAGTCTTATCCCTCATGGTGACCATATTTTCATTCATTTATTGTGGTTATAAGAAAATAATGTGCCTCGTCCCGTGATTTGATGCTCATTTACTAAATTTTTCAATAAACTAGCTGAATCATTTCTCATTGGGACTCGTTCTTTGGTAGCCTAATTTTATTGAGCTTAAAAATTCGACTCTTCAATGCACATAATTGAAACTGGGAGATAAATTCCGCGGGCTAAGGAATAACATTTTTTTGTATTTGAATCTTCAGACTCGATTAAAAATAATTTCGGGAAACTTATTTACATTTCAGCCTTTGTGGGTGGTCGCGCGTGCATACGATGTCTTATATCTGGAAAAGAAACTTTTCTTTGAGAGCAAAACAGCTCGTCTGCTCTCTAAAGACGCCAGCCGGAGGAGAGAGAGAGGAGCAAACGATTGCCAAAATTTCATCCGGCGTTTAATGGAGGGCTTCCAAGTAATTTACTGCGGTGGCTTGCATCCAGGAAAAAAATGAAACGATTACAAGGATAGTTTCGCATTCGCCTGAATAATTAACTATGTCGTAATTCAGTAGTATAGAGCCATAGGCTTAGCAGAGTTTTAGTTGGATTATGGTTACGGCTGTGCCATCTGTCCCCAGATAAAAAGTAGTTATGGCGATAGAAGCACATATTTTTAGTGTTAGTTATTTGAGTAATATAGGTGGTCTAAGTCTATAAATAGGTTAGAATAGGTTGAGTAGTCCATTGTAAAGATTCTTAGTGGATAAAAGTTCGTTTTATTCCATTCACACATTCAAATATTTAACTATTTAAACCCGTGGTATATCTGTACTTGAGTTGCATTCGGTCTCAATGCTTATCGATAAATATGGCGGGAAATGTTTTATCAAGGCGGATGTCTCAATCTCTCCCACTTTCAAATATTTTATACCTCTCTCTCTTTAAATATTATTGTTAACTATTTGACTGTTTAATTTCCTTGATAATTACTTCTCTATTGGGATCCACGTAATACTAAAACCATGGTCAAGATAACCGGAACAGCACGAAGAATAATGTAGTAACTTACGATCTAGCTTTTCACGACGTAAAATTTAGTCGTTCAATATTGTTTAGCTATGATATTCCAAAATATATTTGTTTGATTTTCCCAATACCCATTATTATAATGATAACCAATTTCACTTGGATTCCACAGTTAAATTACTAGCCTACGTAGCCAGACTTTTATTTGCCCACCTAGTAACACAAAATACGCTTTAAATATCACCTTATTCCTGGATTCTGTGTATGCCTCACATTAAATGGAACATATTTAACCGTCTAGTGACGACAACCATTTATGCCATATTGGCCCGGCTTCGTGACGAAAACACGGAGTGAGTTCATTTTCCGGGCTCATTGCAGTCGAAACATCTTCTGATAAGGAACGCAAACTCTCAATTTCATCAAGAAAGAAAGTTATCACGTTCGGATGCATCATTTTGTCGAAGCCTATGTGCTTTGAAGTTTAGTTTTGATGTAACTAATACATAAAAATGAATGTTTGTTTGTTCGTCTTCTATGTGTTCCAATACTATTCATCAGACAACGATGAAACTTGGGTGAGTTGTTGTGCGCGCGCCCGCGAAGGTGTGTGATTTATTACATCCGTTGTTTAATAAGTGGAGTACGAGTCGTTTCAACAAATGAGTGTTGGCGCCTGAGCTTCTCAAACAAGCGAGGAACGACAAGCAAGCAACGAATCAGATCGTTCACGAGTTGCTCAATCACGTGCATCAGAATCATATCAGTGAGACATAATTTGTGTTACGAGATACGTAATTTATTTGTACGTAGAATAAGAGTTGGTGCAGTGGTCTATGTTTGCTTTTTTTAATTCTTGCATTCGATATTGGTTTCCCTTTTACTTTTTCCTAAAATTGTTTTTTTAAGCTCAAAAAGCTTAAATTTTTACACTACTTCAACAATAATATATATAGAATATTTTATTTACTTGGAAACAGCAGCATAGGCATGGAATGGAAACCTATGCCATCATTTGTGCGGTACGAATTCCTGTACAGGTACGAGGAATTAATTGGACTAGGTCTCAAATTCTTTTGTCTGCTTTGTATATATGTGCCTACTTAGAAAGAAAAAGAGGTATTGCAATGCATCCCGAGAACAGCTAGTTTTAATGAATGTAGAGAAAATTGAATGATAATATACACATTGTATGAATTTCACCAATTTTTGTGCCATACTACCGGTTTCAACGCACAGGCGTCATCCTTGATCCGGCATTGGCTTTGAAACCAGTAGTTATGCCGCGTCTACACAGACCACTTAAGTGAGCACTTAATTGCATCTTTCACTTAAGTGCACCCTCTCATCACTTAAGTGACAGATACACTTAAGTGTACATGGAGATCCCTAATTAAGTGGACGTGAATGACATCGATAGTGTTCCTTCGAGGTGATCGAGGCCTCGTTATCGATAGGTCGAGGAATTTCGATAGTCTTACGCATCATACCTGTGTTGACATCATTTAAATGAGGAGTTGAGTATTTTTGTTAGTGCTATTCTTTGTATTCATTAGTTTTGTCATGTTATGCTTGTTTAGGAATCACCAAAATATACTCAAACATTCGCACGATGCGAAGTTTTTTCCATGAAAACTAGTTGGGGCTACGGTAGATTTAATACCTGCGTGTAGACGCTCGTCTGCATTTAAGTGCTGCTTTTAAGTACACTCTACTTAAGTGCGCATGCAGTGTATACGAGGCATTACGATTTTTAAAAAAATTTGGAAATCATGCTTTCAGTATAATATTATTCAAGATGAATTTTGGCCAAACTGAAGCCGCTTCCATGGCTTTTATGATGATAATTATTTCCTGATACTCCCTGATTTCATTTATTTTTTCCTTCTGCCACATCTACACTACGGGTGAATATAAGTAGGGTTTATTTAAAATCAGCTTTTAAATGCTGGCGACCGTCTACACCACGGTCGGTCTGCTCGTGAATGTTAAAACTATCTCAGCGCTGCCTTGTGTTCATGGAAAAAACTTTGAATTGAACGAGTTTATGTTATTATTTTGGTGATTTCTTTGTTTGTATAACTACAAACTCAAATGAAATAAAAGAACAACACGTATGCAATCACTCAACTCCTCACCAAAATGATGTGAACACAAGCATGATGCGTGTGATAATCGAAACTCTTCGACCTATCGATAACGAAGCCTCAACCGTATTGACGAAATGCTATCGATACCATGCAAATGTAATTTAATAGGGGTCCCCGGTTCTACTTAAGTGAACCAGATACTTAAGTGTTGAAAGAGCGTCTACGCGCTATACTTAAGTGAAATGTACATTTAAATATACCCCTCTATAATATGGTTAGTTTAGACGCGGCATGATGCTTGCTTCAAATTATCTCAGATGATGGGAAGAACTCTGTGTATTTTCCACCATTTATTTTCAACCGTACGAGTAGTATCGACTCAAAGGCGTCATCCTCAGGAACCTCTTAAACTAGTCGTACGATTGAAAATAAATTGGGGAAATATACAAAGTATTTTTACATCTTGATTAATTTCCACGAAGTCTCGCCGAAACTCACCGAGTTTGTCTCTGATTGGTAGATAAAATTTCTTTACAGAGTATTCTCTACGGCCTGTCAGCACACGTTGGTTTTGAAATGTATTATTTAATTTGAAATTACTATGAAAGGAGAAACTGTAACTTGTGTTGGAATTACTAGTTGATGTTTCAATCAGTTAAGGCTCTATAATTAATTAAATCAATTTTAGAGGCTCAGTTTTATTAATAATTTCATATTTCATTAATTATTAAAAATACTTGAACTATGATACGCTTATGATCATTGATAAGCTTATCGGTGAGGGCTATTGGAATCCGTGGAAGAACCCCATCCAAATATATTCCCCAATAGGTTTCTATTTTTGACTTCCTCGGGATGCTTTAAGAAAAAAGAAACTTTTTAATAGTGCTATAGGTGTTTGCTTTGTGAAATCCCGCGACCCCGCGCGTAGTCATCTATTAGCACGATCCCTTTTAAAGAGCAATGTGGTTAATTATGCCAAGAGAACACGGGCAATGCATGAGCTGAAATGTTTTCCCCCTTTCCCCTTTTTGCCCACTCAATTGAAGTCCAGTCTCTCCCTAGCCCGAGGTAAACGAGAGGTGTGTACCAAAGTGGGGTTCCCGAGTACAAAAGGCATCCGTAAATTATCTCCTCGTCCCATTTACTCCAACAGTCTCCTCTCGCCTCTCGTCCCCTTTCGGGATTTAAGGACGAGTTTGAGGGTGTGAAGATAACCGTTCCACTAGGAGCTCCTCGAGGAAGTTCCACACCGTGCTCTGAACCTTTAGTTTCTTTCTGTCGGAATATCTCAGCGCTCCATAAGCGCGGGAAGATTAATGCTGCCATAATGTTCTCTAATTAAGCGCCTCCGGTTGCCTCTCCTCGGGTTGTGGAGATGCCGTGGAGCGTGTGAAATAGCTTCTGAGGAGGCGTCGGGGGCAGGAGGGACACGAAGGGGTGTTTTGTGGGGCGGGGGCGAGGGGAAAGGGTGGTGCGGGGGCGGAGGGCAAGTGTGTGAAGGGGGCGTGGGGGCGCCGTGAATTTTTGGGGACCAGAAGCTGCTGCTCAGAGGGGATGACACTTGGGATGCTGTACCCAGTTGTTTTTAAATTTAAGCCGATAGTTTTTTTTTGTCGAACCATGCCTCGATGATTCCGAGCATGATCTGTGCTATTCAAATGACTTATCATCGATAAGATGAGAAAAATTTTGAAGAATGATTATGGAAATAAATTAAGCGGGGTTATTGGTCGGGATAGAGCTGAATGTTGAAATGAAAAAAATGTTTAATGGCATTTAATGGGACCAAGGCGCAAGACTACTTAAAAATTTTTTGTCGGCCCCGGTGGCGGCGGGGTAAAGTCCTCGCCTGCTAACCCTAGGGTCGCGGGTTCGAGTCACGCATGGGTAAAATATTATCTGCCCAGGACATGGGTGTTTGTGTCTCGTCCGTTGTTACTGTTATCCACCCGACGTAAATTGGCACATCGTGCTGTATTCGGGGTAGTGAAGATAAAATAAAAAAAAAATATATATATATATATATATATATTTTTATATATATTTTTATATATATTTTATATATATATATATATATATATATATATATATATATATATATATATATATATATATATATATATATATATATATATATATATGATAGACGCGGAAGGGACTGTTGCTAGAGCGTCTTCGCTCGGGCCAGAACTGGGAACATTTTTTAAATAATTGTAACCAATGCAATAAATTCATGGGTATCCTTTTGAATAGAGCTAATGCCTTAAATTCCTTGTGCTTTGTGGATGATCAGATGCTGATAGCCCAGGACCACTATTTTTAATGTTACATGGCACCTAAACTAAGTGAAGAGTACAAAAATTGGGGTCTGGAAATAAATATGGAATAGACTCTAAATATGTCTATTGGAGGAGCACAAAAGAACATTGTGCTGGATTTGTGGACAAGGAATACAAGAGTACCTAGAATACCACATCTTGGGTGTTAAAATAACTCAGAATGGAACCCAGGATGATGTAATTAAAGGAAGAAATTTACTAGGAAAAAGTGCAGTATCCATATTGAATAGCATTTAATGGGAATTAAGTATATCCAAGGCAAAAAGAAAATATATTATGCAATTATAAGAAATATTATCGCAAATGGGAGTGAGATATGGCAGATGAAGGAGAAAACAAAGCAAATGCTAAATGTTACGGTGACGAATTACTGGTATCTGCGGCGATCTGCGGGTATATCCAGACAGGAAAGAATTCCCAATGAGAGACTAAGAAATATTATGGATGTATCAATCATATAATAGTCGACGACATTAAAAAAACAGGTTGTATAATATGATCAAACACAATTTATAGCGAAAATGAGATTAATTAAGAAATTTACATGGAATCCACAAGGTAGAAAAATTAGGAAGGCCCAGAATAAATTATAGAGAAGGGATAGAAAAGACAATCAGAGAAAAGCAGTCACCAGAAGGTCTGTGGATGAACTGCGAGCAATGGCGGTCAGGCATCGGAAAACGTTGGAGAACATTAAAAACAGATTTTTTATATATCATCGATGCAAAAAAGAAGGCAATGAAAAGATAGAGGTGGTGACACTGTTTAGGACTCATTAGATAAAGTTAAAGTAATCAGCCCTGAATCAGTCAATCCCGGAGATAATATGCAGATGACGATTTTACATTTGAGAATCCATCTATGTAGGCCCTCCCATAGAAACCATGGCGGGCGTCAATATCGGTTCATTTCACTGACCTCGTTGGTGGTTGTAAAAATTCAGCGCTCTTTTAATTTGAAAAGACGCACATGTTCTTAGATTTATTTCAGTTGGACTCAACGAGAAATATTTGATAATATTCGGCGTCAGATATTTGATCACGTAAAATTTTCTCACCAGCTTACTTCAACATTTGTTTCTTACAGGCATGGCTGTCAATGAATGACGAATGAAATAAAAGTTTTTACAGACATGATGGAGTTCCCCCAACTTTCTTATATTTTGTCCATATCTCCAAGAATATTGTTCATTTGCGCTGAATTCATGCGGCACATCTCACTGAGAAGGCTCGAAAAATACATTTCTGTCTCGGTAACTTTGAGGTAGATGGAAAGAGCATTACGTCATCAAACTGTAGCCTGACAACCGACATAAAAAACACATTCTTTAGCCATACTCTTTTTTTCATTTCCCTTCTCTCAGTTCTCTTTCTCAGCCAGTCTGAGATTTCAGATCGATCTCAACCAGCAAGTCTGTGACGCTCTACGTTACTCTTTGGTTGTCATACGGAAACATAATATAGCCGTTATTATTCAAGGCATGCATTGTAACCAGTTTTAACAAGAGGGCAGTAATGGTGAGTGATGCGACATTGGTGATATCATAGCACATCGCAATTATACCCCCGATTGGGCAATTTTAGTTCACTCGGAATGTGACTGACAACTTTCCAACTTTGCACTTGTTAACACACCGGGTCTGTAGAGCTTCAGCTGATAGATTCGATTGTTCTCTATCGACATGTTCAGTCCGTGTTGGTAAACCAACCGATCTGAGTCGGCTTGGTTGGAATTTTCAGATCGGTCCGAGTTCAGATTGATCTGAGATCGATTTGTAAACGTAGTACATGCCGAAAGGTACCGGTGTGATGAGTATGTAAGTACCTTAGCACATAGAGTGGAATTAAGTTCTGTGTCTAATTATATTATAGCGACCAATACAACGCTGACGAATTTGCGCTAAGTGCTGTGGCGGAGGAAAAAAATCTCTGTTATTCAAAATTATCTTGTGACAGCCATAATTGATGGTTATCTGATTCGGATAAAAAGTTCCCGCTTTTTTTGGTAGAGTTCTTTTATACGCTCGATTTTTCAAGTCACCGATGCGTGTCGGAGTACAAAAAACGCGGTCTTTAATGTTTTGAATACGTAGAGAGGCATGGTAAGATGTGTGGAAAATTTATTCGAAGCAAAAAAATGTGCTTTAATAATTCATTGTTCTTTGGTGGAAATTGATCTTGCTGAAAAATGATTCGGTGCTGGGTATTCTATGGAAATTTTTCTCTAAAATGTGATAAGTTAATTGTACTAAGTGTTCCAGGAGGTGTCTTCAAGTGGTGTTTTAGGTTAATTTTAAGATTATTTTGTCATTCTCGACAAGCTATCATTATATATATATATATATATATATATATATATATATATATATATATATATATATATATATATATATATATATATATATCTTATATATATATATATCTTATATATATATATATATCTTATATATATATATATATATATCTTATATATAACCTTATAGCTTATATATATATATATATATATATATATATATATATATATATATATATATATATATATATATATATATATATATATATATATATAAGCTATAAGGTTCTTACTTTTTGCCCCTCAGGATCAAATTTTTTACCGTGACGATTGAAGAATTATTCGGCATTTTTTCATTGTAATACACCAATATCTCACGTTATATAACAGAATCCATCTTGGAAAATAACTCATGGAGTCGTATCTTAGTGGAAAATAACATTATATTTACTAATGATCTGGTGGAGCGTGGGGTCAGGATTGATTTTGGTCAGAAGCGTTGCAATGTCGGATGCGTAAGACTGAAATAGATCTTCTACACCCGATAAAAGTCAGAACCCCATCCCAAGCCTCATTCAAATTTACATCAACTGTTTCTTTCCACATTTGCTCCCGCATGAAGTTCTTGGAGGTGTAATAGAAAGAAAAGATTTTGAAAAGTTTCCGCCTGATGATACAGCTTACCTTCGATAAATGTCGCATTCCGTCAATATGTCGGGGACTGGGAGGCCATCTGCAGTCATTACGCAGAGTAGCCAATCCATAGATGACGAATATTACAATAATACTTTATAAAATGTATATTTTCTTTCAAATACTTTTTGCATCGATTTAAAGACCAGGAATAGACTAAAAGAGAGTGGCTATGTACGCGTAACAAGATAAGTGGTCGTACTTGAATTTATGAAAGTGCAGTGAATAATTACGATGTGTAACGCATGTTTCACAATTCTGCTCATATTATTTTGGCTACAGAGAAGTCAACACGAGTTCTGTTCCTCATTGGTACTAATCAAAAAAGTAAAAACTATCTCTGCTACGTGTAATGTTGGTATTATTTATGGTAAAAAAATTGAATTGATATTGAATGAATTTATTCTGAAAATTTGGTTTAGTCCTGTAACGGATGCTACACTGATTTTGTAACGCACGTTACAAAATTATCATTCATCATATTAAGCACTACACAGTGCTTATTATATTATTCAATCACCTTTGTTATATTTTATGTATGTACTTCAACGAATTCCTTTGGATTAGACCCTCATAGCTGTTAATGACCCTCATGCTGTTAATGAAAAAATCATGCCGAAGTCTACTGGTTTTTCATTTTTTATTCATTCTAATGAGCCTTCAAAAAGTGTATTTTAAATAGTATGGTAGTTTATGAAATGATTACTAAGTCTTATAAAGTAACTTTTGTATTGATGCAATGAGGGTTTCGCTATTGAACTATCTTTAAAAGAGATATTATTATCTCATGGTGCTTAACGACGTTTTATCATTTTCCTTAAATTACTCTTTTATACAGATTTTTTGCCTAATCGGGTTTTAAATAGATGGCGTGTAGGCCACACCCACGTTACAGCTTCATGCATTGCCCACCATTGCAAGCGTACTTTCCATCAACATAGTGCCGACTCATTCAAGTTTATAAGTTTGGGATGAAAACCAACGACATAACAGTATCAATATAGCAAAAGACTGTCGATACCATATAATCGGGCAAAGAGAACCGAGACGGTAGCACATCGAATCCAAGCTTGCGAAGATTCAAGGTGCTAATTCATAAATTAAATATTCACCTTAAGTTTTTGATTGTGGTGGTTCCAATGCCGTATGACTTTATGGAATTTCTTCTACATTTACATTACGTATGGGAAAACTTGTCTTATAACACGAATAACAAAAAATGGGACTTAAAACAATAGTCTAAACTATAGAGGGTGGATAACTTATAGAGGGTAGATATTATCGGCCACAGCGCAGCCCCCTTACCACATACTTGAATATATTTCCTTTCATCTTGCAGCTCATCTTCCCATTGCGTAGTACTCCACCGATATTTCTTCATTTCAGCCATCCAGACTTTATCCTGTGTCCTATTTTATTTTCCGATCCTCCATCATTCTGTAAAATTGGTTGAGATACTCACGAAAGATCATTTATCATCTGGTATGGAGAATACGAGGCGTGTTTTTAAAAATAAGTACCGTTTTGAAATAATAACAAAACAAATATACTTTTCTTAACAATTTTATTTTTACGTTAAAACCTGTACTTGAGTCTACTCTTTTCTACATAATTTTCACTAATATTAAGGCACTTATCGCATCGTAGAACCAGCTTTTGAATCCCATCCTCGTAGAAGTCTGCCGCCTGATTTGACAACCACTGCAACACGATCGTTTTGACCTCATCATCGTCGTCGTGGGGCTGTCCACCCAGATGCATCTTCAAATGCAAACACAGGTGGTAGTCACTCGGCGCTAGATCGGGACTGTACAGAGGGTGATCAAGTTGTTCCAAGCCAAATGATCCTATGAGATCTTGAATTTGATTAGCCGGGCGTTTTCTTCGAGCAAAACGATCCCCTTACTCAGCGTGCCACGCCTTGTGTTTGGATTCTCTATAAGCTCCGACCCATTTCCATACCATTTCATTGCTCATAATGTTTTTTTCCGTAAGCTTCAATGATATGGCGATAAATTTCAGCCGCTTTCACGCCTTTAGCACTAAGAAAACGAATCACAGCGCGTATTTCATAGTCGGCGGAGGAATTTCAAATACAAACAAACTTAAACACGGTCGAATGCTTCCGTAATGGCGCCAGTGGCTTCCTACTAGATGTAGGTACACTGCGTTCATGCGCCAAATGCCGACCGCAGAACTGAAGTGGCTGAATTTCAAAACGGCAGTTACTTAAAAGAACATGTCTCGTATTTCCCATTGTTGCTTCATTCACACTTCGCGAACTTCAGCTCGAGGACTTTTTTGTGATTATGATTTAATGCGGGAACATATTGTGCCCCATCACTAAATACCCATAGTTCGCAAAGTACCATTATTTCTGGTCAGCTATTTACATTTATCCTATAATCGCACATCCACTTTTCTTCATGACGTTCTACCTCTTCCGATTTCCAATTTCCATGCCTCCCAATCATTCCATAGTTCTTCATCTAATCCTCTTTCTCTCGTTTCTTTCGGTATCACCTGTATCCAACTTTTCCTCGGTCTGCCTCTCCGTCGTCTTCCTTCCGGGTTCCACAGCAACATCTGTTTTGGAAGTCTTGGATTTCCCATTCGCTGCACGTGCCCACACCACCTCAATTGTTGTGTTTTCATTTCATCTACTATTGTGTCATTGACATTCATTATTTCTGTCATCCTTTCATTCCTTATTCTTTCTTTTTTTTTACTTTCCGGCTGCTTTTCACCAGAAGTCCATTTCAGTGGTCAATAGTGGTTATACTGATTGTTCAGTTAGTGGCCATTTTTCATAGCTATAGGTTACTATTCTCATTACTATGGTATTGTAAATTCTCTTTTTATTTTCATTGTATGTTGTCTGGTCACACAATAAGCTACTCAATAGTGTTACTGCCTTTTACCTTTATACATATATCCCTAATGGCTGCCTCCATTTTATTTTCTGCAATTTGCATCTCTAGGTATTTATACTCTTTACAGTGTCCTGTTTGTTGCCCACCTTCAAAATTCTGTTGCATTCCTCCCATGCACATATATTTTTTGTCAATTCTGATATCTAGTCCCAAATTCTGGTGTTCTTCGATTATTTTTATGGTTATATATTCTATATACGGATATGGATAATAATGGAAGATACTCTGATCAAAGGATATAATTTAAGGATAAATATTAGAAAAACAAAAGTTATAGCATGTAGCAAATATGGGAAAGACAATGTATCATTAAAACAACGTATCATTAAATGGACAGAGGATAGAAGAAGTGGAAGAATTCACCTATCTGGGTAACAAGATCACAAAGGATGGTCGGAGTAGGAGAGATATTTTGAGTAGAATTGGACAAGCAAAGGGAGCATTTACAAATAAATTTAAATTTCTGGCTGCCAAAGAAATCAACCTGAAAACAAGGATAAGGTTCCTAAATACTTACATATGGAGCATAGCACTATATGGCTGCTAAACATGAACCATAGGGGTAGAAGAGAAGAAAAGGCTTGGACCGTTTGAAATGTGGTGTTTCAGGATAATGTTGAAAATACCGTGGACCAATAAGGTTAGCATTGACGAGGTTCACTATAGAATCGGAGAACAAAGAAAATTATGGAATAATATCGTAAAAAGAAGATGCGAGCTAATCGGTCACATTCTGCGCCATGAGGGAAGTGTGAAAGCTACACTGGAAGGCTACATTAAGGGAAGAAGATGCAGAGGAAGACCAAGACTGCAATTCATAAACCAGATGATAAATGACGTCCATTGTAAGTCCTATGCAGGAATGAAGCGAAAGGCAGAACAGCGATTCATATGGAGAGCAGCTGCAAACCAATCTACGAATTGAAGACTGAAGAAGAACGGAGATATTCTATGTCTTCATAATCTTGTGATAGAATAACTTGGTCGTCTGCATAGCTTTTATACATACATGAGTATAAATAACTTCATGTACATGCTACTATAAAAAGTATCGCGAGGGTGTCACTCGGAAATGGTCACGGTAGCAGCAAATTCCGTTCGGTAACCTTCGCCTAAAATTAAGAAATGAGATGATAAAAGAAAGGTGGCTGCTTGGGTTTCGGTTTGTAGCTGGATTCTTTTCTTTCATCCTCCACTTTTTTAAGATTTCCTTGGGATCTATTTACCACCCCGACTCCCTCTCCCCGCATGCATATCTCCTTTCCTCCAAAAATCCCCACCCCATCCGTTTCCCAAAAATCTTATCCCTTCGTCACAAGTCTTTTCGTGAAGACGGCTCTGTGTTGGGGTGGGGGGCTGGGTGATTTGACAAACGCCCCTTGTCGCCACCTCCTCCCCCGGCAGCGGGCAAAGGAAAAATTAGTCCGTCTTTCCGATCCGAAACCGACCCTAGAAAGAAAACCGACCCCTACCACAGCCCCTCTCCTCCGCAAGACACGCCAATCCTTCAGTTCCCCTCTTCCAAATCCTCTCCGACCCCTCTCCGTTTCACTGTTGCTTTACACTCTTTCCCTTTCTCACGTCACAGTCATTCTCTCCATTCTGTATCCAACTCTTCCGTCCCCTCCCCACCCGACTAATTTCCCTTTCATCCCCCGATCCCGCTGTATCTAGATCAGAGAGAAAGAGAGTAAACTCTTTACTATATGAAATCATTTCAGAACTGACTCGATGATACTCTTTCATCTCGGTGGACACAGAGGGACAAACAAACTTCAATTTCGCATTAAATTTGCCGATCGAACTTTCATGGGCAGGTCCTACGAAACACAGCTTGCGCCCTTCTTTCATATCATCCTAAGATCAGGTGAATCGAAGAAGCAAGTTGACGCGATATTTCTTGATTTCAAGAAGGCATTGAACAAGGTTTCTCACAAAAACCTCGTTTATGAATTGCATTCATGCGGAGTTGGTAAAACAAATAGCGAATCGGATAAGGTACCTTATCAGTGATCGAAAACAAAAAGTTGTAATTTATGGTTTTAGCTCTGATATGGTTGGAGTCACATCCGGTGTTCCTCAAGTAAGCGTGATCGCCCCTCCCATAATACACATCAACGTTTCACCTCCCAAAACCTTACAGCTGTACACGGCTGGTGACCCAGCACTCCCAGCCACACGTCCATGCGGCGGCTAGCAGGGTAATATGTAGATGTAGATAGTAATATTTCATCTTGGTGGAAACAGAGGGAAAAACAGACTTTAATTTCGCAATTAACTCGCCGTTCGAACGTATACGAACGGATATTTTCTCGTGCTATCTGCGTAGTTCGACTGTCACTTATGCTCAAAAAACATTTTTGCTCTACTGCGGAGGTAGGCAGTGTATCTCCATTGGTATTGCATCTATAGTAGTAAGTATACCATATTACGCCAACAGGTTCCAATTATTTTGCAATGTCTGTATAAGTAATAGGAATTGGTATTCTGATATACAAAAAATAGTAACGATCTATTTGCTCGGAATTAGCAAATATCATGAGTAAAACAGGAAATCAGTTTTCGCAGTGAAAGGATATAGTTCAGTTCTTGGTCACATCCCCATCCAATCAATACTTAGATACAGATTTTGTGAGAATGAAAAAACTTTTCCTTGTATACCTTATTAATATTAAATCAATCATACTGTTTACTCAAAGTTTCGGCTATTGTTAATATTGCTCTTTTCAGGTATTCTCGTCGCGTGTTTAGTATTTCTGACAACAGTTTCTCCCCTCTTCCTGAGGGCGTCTTCAGGTCCGTTGGACATTTTGTAATTATTGTTATTATTTATTTCCCGTTGTTATGTATTTCGTTGCTAGTTCATCTAGGACCAAAGTGTCCAACGGACCTGAAGACGCCCCCAGGAAGAGGGGAGAAACTTTTGTCAGAAATACTAAACACGCGACGAGAATATCTGAAAAGAGCGATATTAACAAGTATATGAGACGCGGAAGCCTTCAAAGAAATTTATCGACTATTGATTGAAGTTTCATTCTTAATGGCAACTTTTTAAGGTTTTCGGAGATTTTTAGAATATTTTATAAAATATATTTGATATTACTCTATCCATGCTTCACCTATTCTGGTACATAATTATATTAAATGGGGGTGTGGTTACGTAGGATTTTGTTATTCATGTCAAAGGACACGTTTTTTCATACGTAGCGTAAATTTAAATTAAATTCCATTGAAGCCATATGGCACCACGATCAAAAACTTAAAGTGGATATTCAATTTGTGGATCAGTACTTTTAATCTTCGCAAGCTTGGATTCGATGCGCTACCGTATCGGTAATCTTCACAGTATATTGTAGTATTGACGGTCTTCTGATATTCCGGTACTGTTATACCGCTGATTTTGATTACAATATCTCCCCCAAACTTACGAAAGACTGTTTGAATGAGTCAGCACCATTGATGTAGATGGATGGTGCTTGCTTGCTATGGTGGCCGGTGCATGAAGCTGTAACGTGGGCGTGACCTGTCTATCATCTTTGTTAACCCCGATTTTCCTTCAGCGCTAACGGCCTGACGCACTAACTTTGCAGTTAAAGGTAGTTTGAGCGAATTATCATTGTACCTAGTAATCAATGAATTTGGTCTCATTTTAAAGAAAATATCCCACCCTGCTAATCACACCAAAAATTCAACCCCTTACCACATTTCTTTCGGAGTTATTTGCCAAAATATACCAGCCATTTTGCATGGGATATGAGGAATGAAGAATTTCTAACAGTTGGATGTCGTAAAAAACGAACAGTATGTAGTTTGTATGATTTCTCCACTTGTTTTGAAAATTAATCATATTGTCACCGCAATAGGTTCTTTGGTGTCACAAAATACCTTCCGTTTTGAAGGAGTTTCAAACGCACTGCGCGAAAAAATGAGTCAAGTTAAAGACTTATTTAGATATTGTCATTTGATTATTTACCATTTCTGTCATATAAAACTATACTCTTGCGGCATTAATCATGCAATATTTAATTCATGTGTCCTACAGCTGGTGAAACTATAACGTATGGTTCGAATATGGTCTATTATGACTAGGGCACTATCTCGCTCGGACTACCTTAACGATGAAATTGCCGCGAGGAAAATTCGGCCTGCACCTGAATCGAACCACGGACCTTTGGTTTGTCGGATTAATGCGCAGATCACTACGCTATCCAGACTCCCTATTCCTCGTTTCTACCTGGATAGCGTAGTGGTTTGCGCATTGGTCCGGCAAACCAAAGGTCCGTGGTTCGACTCCTGGTCCAGGCCGAATATTTTTCGCGGCGATTTCAGCGTATTTCACCTGCTATATTTGAATAGTTTCAGTTTTGCGATGTTTTCCCACGATAACTTGCTGGAAATAAGCAAGCTTTTACTTTGTTAATATGCATTCTCCTTGCATATATTGTTTTATTCACTTAAGCTAACAATAATCCGCATTCCTGGTGAAAACTATGGTCAAATCGAGAAGAATCTGTAGCACTACGTATGCAATACATGTACCAAGAATTTGCCATGTTTTAAATTTCGAACATTTGCGGATATTCTTGCTTTACATCCACTAATTCGAGCATTCCGTCGGACTATCCAATGGTGACAAAGAATTGAGTAGGTATGAGAAGTATGGCTGTTATTCCGATTGTCAGGCTACAGTTTGATGGCATCACGTCCTCTCTATTTGCTATGCTGGCCAATGCTAAATGCACTTGCTATGCTGGTCAATGCTTGAAGCTGAAGCCAGTTCATCATCTTCGTTGACCCTCATTTTCCTATACCGCTTGCGGACTAACGCACTAATTTTGAAATTTTACCATGTTTTACATCGATAACTTACTAGAAATCAGCCCGCACATACTTCATTCGTGTGCTAGTGAGGAAGGAACAAGGGAGGCTATATCGTTGATTAAAAAAAAAAGTATTCTACCGGCTAGGTTATGTTGAATATCAGAGAATCTCCTCCCGGTTTTCTACACGTTCAGGGGCATATCTGGCTCTAGTATTTCCTTTTTCGCCTCAGCAAACGATCTACCCTTCTTCATCCTGTCCATGACACCTATTCTCTTTCTTCCTCTTCCCCGCTTGCCAAACATCCTTCCCTCACATTCTTGAGCAACCCATCGCCCCTTATTACATCTTCCTGCCACCTACTCTGCCGATCTCGAATTTCATTCAGAAGTTTCTTTACCTCGCACTCCATCTCAAGCATTTCCTCATCAGTCTTCCTCTCTGTCCACCTCACCTTCTCCATCCTTCTCCACACCCACATATCAAATGCCTTCATCCTATTCTCGTTGCGTTTATTGTTTATTTATTGAAATAAAATATAATTCCCATTCTCGCTGAAAACTAGGATAAAGTCGATTGGAATCCATACCAATAAGTAACCAACGTATGTTTAAAGAGTTACCTGCCTTAAATTCCAAACAAATGGTTGTTAGTCATCTTTACAGCTGCTAATTCGTCCATTTCGTTGTGCTATTACAGGGAAGAGCAGTTCTAAACAATATGGTTTATTTCGGTTGTCAGGCCTCAGTTTGATGACGTAATGCCCTCTCCATGTACCTCAATGGCCCGCACGCTCTACGTAACTGTCACGTCACGTGCATAAAAAATCCATCGTTTCTTTGTTGCTGTCACTCTTACTCAAGCTTATGG